>OZ007586.1:217777686-218977686 GCA_963931845.1 Maratus michaelseni | reverse complement strand
TTTTAGAACGCTTTTCGCTCATTTCACCCTTTTAAATATCGAATTTTTTTTATTTTGTTCTTAGAGAGCATTTACATCTTATAAGTAACTACAACGCCAAATTTCAAATCGGTTCGGTAGTTCCAGAGATTCCATAGAAATTGTAATTTAGAATGTTTTTAGAACGCTTTTCGCTCGTTTCACCCTTTTAAATTTCGAATTTTTTTTTTATTTTGTTCTTAGAGAGCATTTACATCTTATAAGTAACTACAACGCCAAATTTCAAATCGGTTCGGTAGTTCCAGAGATTCCATAGAAATTGTAATTTAGAATGTTTTTAGAATTCTTTTCGCTCATTTCACCCTTTTAAATTTCGAATTTTTTTTATTTTGTTTTTAGAGAGCATTTACATCTTATAAGTAACTACAACGCAAAATTTCAAATCGGTTCGGTAGTTCTAGAGATTCCATAGAAATTGTAATTTAGAATGTTTTTAGAACGCTTTTCGCTCATTTCACCCTTTTAAATTTCGAATTTTTTTATTTTGTTCTTAGACAGCATTTACATCTTATAAGTAACTACAACGCCAAATTTCAAATCGGTTCGGTAGTTCTAGAGATTTCATAGAAATTGTAATTTAGAATGTTTTTAGAACGCTTTTCGCTCATTTCACCCTTTTAAATTTCGAATTTTTTTATTTTGTTCTTAGACAGCATTTACATCTTATAAGTAACTACAACGCCAAATTTCAAATCGGTTCGGTAGTTCTAGAGATTCCATAGAAATTGTAATTTAGAATGTTTTTAGAACGCTTTTCGCTCATTTCACCCTTTTAAATTTCGAATTTTTTTATTTTATTCTTAGACAGCATTTACATCTTATAAGTAACTACAACGCCAAATTTCAAATCGGTTCGGTAGTTCCAGAGATTCCATAGAAATTGTAATTTAGAATGTTTTTAGAACGCTTTTCGCTCATTTCACCCTTTTAAATTTCGAATTTTTTTTATTTTGTTTTTAGAGAGCATTTACATCTTATAAGTAACTACAACGCAAAATTTCAAATCGGTTCGGTAGTTCTAGAGATTCCATAGAAATTGTAATTTAGAATGTTTTTAGAACGCTTTTCGCTCATTTCACCCTTTTAAATTTCGAATTTTTTTATTTTGTTCTTAGACAGCATTTACATCTTATAAGTAACTACAACGCCAAATTTCAAATCGGTTCGGTAGTTCTAGAGATTCCATAGAAATTGTAATTTAGAATGTTTTTAGAACGCTTTTCGCTCATTTCACCCTTTTAAATTTCGAATTTTTTTATTTTGTTCTTAGACAGCATTTACATCTTATAAGTAACTACAACGCCAAATTTCAAATCGGTTCGGTAGTTCTAGAGATTCCATAGAAATTGTAATTTAGAATGTTTTTAGAACGCTTTTCGCTCATTTCACCCTTTTAAATTTCGAATTTTTTTTATTTTGTTCTTAGAGAGCATTTACATCTTATAAGTAACTACAACGCAAAATTTCAAATCGGTTCGGTAGTTCTAGAGATTCCATAGAAATTGTAATTTAGAATGTTTTTAGAACGCTTTTCGCTCATTTCACCCTTTTAAATTTCGAATTTTTTTATTTTGTTCTTAGACAGCATTTACATCTTATAAGTAACTACAACGCCAAATTTCAAATCGGTTCGGTAGTTCTAGAGATTCCATAGAAATTGTAATTTAGAATGTTTTTAGAACGCTTTTCGCTCATTTCACCCTTTTAAATTTCGAATTTTTTTATTTTGTTCTTAGACAGCATTTACATCTTATAAGTAACTACAACGCCAAATTTCAAATAGGTTCGGTAGTTCTAGAGATTCCATAGAAATTGTAATTTAGAATGTTTTTAGAACGCTTTTCGCTCATTTCACCCTTTTAAATTTCGAATTTTTTTATTTTGTTCTTAGACAGCATTTACATCTTATAAGTAACTACAACGCCAAATTTCAAATCGGTTCGGTAGTTCTAGAGATTCCATAGAAATTGTAATTTAGAATGTTTTTAGAACGCTTTTCGCTCATTTCACCCTTTTAAATTTCGAATTTTTTTTATTTTGTTCTTAGAGAGCATTTACATCTTATAAGTAACTACAACGCCAAATTTCAAATTTCTAGCTGCTTCAGTATAGAAAATATCGCAATTTTAGAACGTTTTTCGCTCCTGCACCCCCCTGGGGTAGTGGCACCGACATAAAGTATAGCCTATGTTGGAGCAGGGGTTGTCACCATCAATTTGCTACCATCACTTTTGAAATCGGTTCGGTAGTTCCAGAGATTACCCCCTACAAACAAAGAAACAATCTTTACTCCTTTATAATATTAGTATAGATAATGTGTAAATCAAGGGTGCGTCGGAATTAACTCAGCAAACTTTTTTTTTCTTTAAATGGCGTTAGAACAAATGTCTCCGTGTTTACAATCTTTACGTTAAAATGAAATTTAATATGTGCAAATTATTCTGAAGAAATTTTCAATATTATTAACAGTAGTACGAGCAATTTGCGCTATTCGAATAATGACTGACCACATAAATGACAATTCCTTACACTAAAGACTCGTTGTTCGATAGTTAATCATAGTGGTGCCATTTTTTACTTATCCATCATACGTAGTATAGGGTAAGTCTTGTAATCGTTTTGAAAATCGAAAAATTTTTTTTTGACGGATTTACACGTTTCAGACACTGGAGATTCCGAAAAACATATTTTTAGAAAAAAAAATTTTCCGTCCGTCTGTGTGTCTGTGTGTCTATGTGTGTGTGTGTCTGTAAACGCTCTATCTCCCGAAAAAATTGAGATAGAGGCTTGCAATTTGGTATGTACTTAGTATGTAATAATGGGAAGAAGCCTATTTCATTTCAATAACCTCGATTAACCGGAACTATTTTATTCGGACCCTCGAAATATTCGTTCTGATAAAAGGTATATAAAAATTTTCGAAATTGTTTATTTTAAGAAATGAATATAAAAGACAATAAAAAAACATAAATTTTACATAAAGCATGAAGTCGATCGGATAATTAGTTGCCGAGATATTTGGAATCCTATTTCCCACACTCTTCGATTTTTCATGACCCTGTATTTCATCCAAATTGCACTTCAAAGATATATTTTAATTGGAAATTTGACGCGTAATCAGATGCAATAAACCGCTAGTTAATAGGATTATTATTTTTGGAGTTATAAGGAAAAACCTCTTTCAAGCAATTCAGTAATCGAGCCTTTAAAGTTTATGCCGTCATCAAGCCACGATTTTATTTGAATTGCAATGCATTTTATAAGTAGTTTACAAATTTTTATTTTAATATTTTACATTATGCATATCCATGATGGGTAAGTATTACGGTGGCCCCCAACGACTAGTTACTAATTTCGGTCAAATTTAAAAATTTGATCTAGTTTAACTAGAAGGTAAACAAATTACGAACGAATTAAAAATTTATTATTGCATGTTGCTAGAATATTTTAATAAAATTTTCGCAATAATACCGACGACTTTTTCAGTTTCATTTTTTTCAATATAAGACAAACGATAAATGAAAAAAAAAAAAAAAAATCACACAATTTTGAAACACTCAGTTATAAGGTGAAATCTTATCATTTTATTTGTTTTAATTTGTTTTATTTTAATTTTATTTTGATGTAAATTCTGCATATATGAAGGCATTGGATTTAAAGTTATAGAGAAAAAAATCATGCTGGGTTAATTATGGTCCTCTCTGTATATATATATATATATATATATATATATATATATATATATACATATTGGCATTTGGACTTCAGCACTAATGAAAAGTAGAAATGAAATCATTCGCAGTCTGGGACTGGTACATTAATCAAAACATAATGCAGGTTTCACTAAGTGTCTGAAATCACGAAATTTTTAAATCTACGCATTTGTAAAGTCACGCTCGTTCGCCCGCACAGTCAGGGGGGAGAATCTCATTTCACATTTGAGTATTTTTTTTTAGAACATGACCCTTTAATATTTAATAACTATGCTTTGAAAAAAAAAGTGTCGGGAAGGAAGTCAAAATATCAGAATTATGAAAACTAATAAATTAGAATTGTTTAACTCTCTATTGCCTATGCATTTATGCTACCATAAATGTTCTCAATAAACTGGATTTTTTTTACTCAGGTATTCCAAATTCATACCAGAAATTTTAAATAGTAATTTTTGTTTTATTCGATAACAGACATTCCGTCATCAAATAAAGCGAAATTTATTATTTAGATTTTTTGGTATGAATTCGGATTCTCTGAATTACGGAATTTCTAATAGAACGCTAATGGCCAATACAGGGTTAAAAAACGTTAAAGTTTCAAAGTATTGTTTTTTTTCGTTTTAAAAGATATAGATATAATTACATCGTACCGATATAGAACTTAATTCAGACTTATGAATGAACTAAACTAATGAAATAACTTATTTGAGATTTCGAAAAGCATTCCAATTAAATATTGTTTCATTTTAGATCTAAATAATTTATTTATGCAAAGTAGTTGTTTATCTTTTCATACAAACATTCCAAGATATAGTTGATAAAAAGCTGTTAGAAATTCCAATTTCGTTTTATTGCCAAAGTACTGTTTCTATAAATAATAATAAAAAAAATGGCGTCAAAATACATTCACCTACTTCTAATGTAAAGATAAAGAATGACACATCTGTGAACTATTTCATATTTGTCCTTTTTTTTCCTTACTACAAAATAAGAAGAAAAATAATTAAAAAGAACTAATTAACAAGAATAACTACTTCAGAAGAAATTCCCTGAGAAGCAGACATTTTCGCTTGAAATAGTACTTTTCAAGTGTGAGAAAATATGGGTTTTTTATGTCAAACGAA
Source organism: Maratus michaelseni (assembly GCA_963931845.1). Classification (NCBI taxonomy): domain Eukaryota; kingdom Metazoa; phylum Arthropoda; class Arachnida; order Araneae; family Salticidae; genus Maratus; species Maratus michaelseni. Next base: position 218,972,810 of record OZ007586.1, on the reverse strand, counting down.
ATAATTTTGTCCTCTCCATGAAAAATCTGAAATGACGCTGCTGTTTTTCCTACCAAAGTTTACATAAAAATAAATAAATAAACCATCTAAACGTACTGTTGGATTTGTCATGTGAAACCGTCGACTGTTCTTCTTTGACTAGGCTTTATTTTTATAAAATGTTCTCAATATATACAGGGTGTCCACGTATAACCTGACCGACCTTTATTTTCGCAACCGTTGGTCCTAGATGCATACTTCCAATTACAAAAATGGTTTAAATAAGGTAAAGAATTATTTTTAAAGCGATTTGGGTCAAGAAAAACATTTATTAAAAAATTACGAAATTTAAATTTTTATACAGTCCCCCGGTCCTATAAGTGATATTTTGCTAAAATTTACTGTGACACTAACAAGTAAGATAAAAAAAGTCCCACTCATCTAACATTAAAATTAACCGAATTATGAAACTTTGAATTGCATGACTTATACCACTTTTTTGCATCTCAAAACAGATGATTTCGGCCGTGATTTCAGGGGTCGTATATAAACTACTTAAACTTATTTCAAGGTATCTGCGCTTTGAAAGAAATCGTACAACTGTTACGACTGACTTAAATTTTATTAGTTAAGTTTCAGATTAGTTGAAATAATTGTATTTTAACATATGTTTTATTTTGTAAGGATTTGAGGCTATGATTTATTTTAACAAAAATTATATTATTTTCATAAGGTTTTATTTAATTTGCAACGATCGTCTTTCAAGTTTAAAATTTGTACTCGAACTTTAACTCACTTTCAAATGTCCGATCGAAGTTAAATTTTACAGACTGACTTAAATCCGATGACAAAGTAATATTATTATGAATTTCGACGTTTACAATCTTAATAATACTCATATTAGAGGATAACGCAAATAATTCGGATAGATAACCGTCAACAAGTTTAAGAAAAAAATTTAGATTAGATAACATAAAACTGCGATGGTTGTGTTTTTTACCTTTTATAATTACGTTTTACGTATTTTTTAACGCTGAATAAAAAAATTACCTTCACTTTTAACCATCATGTTAAGATTTTTCGCAAATCGTAAATTTCAAGGTTAAAAAATAGCAAAAAATCTGATACTATAAAATAGATGTAAGACATTTTTATTCAGTTTAATTTTATTTAATTCAATAATTTATTCAATTTTTTGGCTTATACTAGGTTTTTTACAACTAAATAGTTAAGGGGTCCGATGAGGTTGGGAGGGGAGGGGAGATCAATTTTAACTTTGAGCTTTTTAACTTTGAAATTTTCGATTTGAGAAATATCCTGACGTAATGGTTTAAAATGAAGGTCATTTTCGGATTCAGCGCTAAAAAATACTTTAGAATCAATTTTCAAAAGCTAAAAAACATGGCACAACCCAAAATTTGAAAGAGAGTGTAATCTAACAGTATTTTAAAATCTTAATTCAGGCTGTTTTTTTTTTCATCCTTTTATTTAACAAAAATTCTGTTATTTTTATCCTCTTATATGTTCAATACAAATTGTATATTTTGCATTAATATGTCAGAATGATTAGAGATTTCAAATTTATATTAGATTGGAATGTTAATTTTGCGCTCAACTATTTTTTTTTATATATATATATATCTGACGATTATTTATATTTCTACTACATTTGTGAATGACTCGTATTTCGCAACAAAAAATATACTCCAACTTTAAACAGCTATTACTCGGTCAGTTTTAATCGTAGATGAATGGGACTTTTTTTTATCTGACTTGTTAGTGTCACAGTAAATTTTTACTAAATATCACTTATAGAACCGGGGGACCGTATACAAATTTAACTTTCGTAATTTTTTAATAAATGTTTTTCTGGACCTAAATCACTTTAAAAATAATTCTTTATCTTATTTAAACCATTTTTGTAATTGGAAGTATGCATCTAGGACCAACGGTTGCGAAAATAAAGGTCGGTCAGGTTATACGTGGACACCCTATATATATAACTGTTAAAAGACAACACAGAAAAAATATTTATACGAGTATATATACTGAATTGAAGAAACTGACACATCGGGATTGATAAAAGTTAAATTTTAACTAAAATGTATGTTTTTTTTAAACATTTAAATTTTATATACTTTAAATTTTACCTCTATATCTCACAGTTTTTCCCACCCCTCCCCCGTATTTTTAGGTGTCATTTGCTACAAAATTATATTTAATTTTAATTTGGTTAGAGCAGATAATTTCTTACAGAAAAATGTGAGAATTATATAATTAGTTTTTGAGTTATTTTATAATAAAAAATGCTTTTAGCTCTGTGATTTGTAAATTTAATAATATTTTTAAAAACTTGTTATTTTATTCTTTTTTTAAGTTTTTGACCTTAAAATAATAAAAAGATATTAAACAGGATTTTTTGTGGACACTAATAGTATGCAATCAAATTCTTAAAAGAATGTTAATTTATTATGAAACTTTCAATACAGATAAGAGATCTATTGAGGAAAGCAAAAATATGTTAATTTTTCCAAAGTTATAAATTCTTTGTCTTGTTATAAAGAAGACGTAATATTGTTAAAATTTGAAAGGAAATAAGAAAAATAAATAAGAAAATAAGAAAGTATTTTAAATAAATTTTTAATCTTTAATATTTAATTCGTCTGTATTTTATCTGTAAAACATCAATTAAACTTTTTTCTTCTAAAGAATGATTTTTAAAATCTATAAATATTCCCGCTATATAAAATACTTTCATATTATATTAACTCATGTAATTCACGCTCTTGTCTCTCTAATATTCACATAGAAACATATTCGTGATCTAAAAATGCTAACTAAGTTAGCAGGAACTCATATATTACACACACACACCCGCCCTCATGAGCCACGATATTTCTCAGGTGAAAAGGAATTTTGAATAAATAAATGAAAGCCAGATGAATATTACGTGATATATCAGTCATTCTGAATTTGACACGAACAGTGTTATAATGGTCTGCGGCAGTTTGGTAATTGCCACAAAGTATCTCAAAGTTTGTCATTACTTTCATCTTCATTTATTTGACAATATATTGAATAAAGGTGTCAAGTGACGAGGCTAAGTTATTTGTGACATTTTATTTGACGAATGATTACATTAAAAAAAGTTTTGTGTTTTATATATCGCAAAAGAGAAAGATATGCACAGTATCGATAAATTCTGACTGAACTTCGCTTATTTAAGTTCTGATTAACATTTTCTGACCAGATGTCGGCTTTTTGTTTCCTTTGAATAAGAAAGCTATACCGAATAAACTAGTAATGCATCTGTACTAATGTGAAAACTAATAAAGAAAGAAAAACTACTAAAAGTTTCTTTAGTGGAAAAAAATTTTAAGCACCAAAATGGCTAAGGATAATAAATATTTTTAATATTTGTTTTAAAATATACATCCACTCTCAACCCTTCGAGCGTAAACCAGCGGGAATAAACACAGGAGTTTTGGGGAATTTTGAGGATTTTTGGAAACTTTCAAGAAGTTTTGAAGGCAAGCAAAACCATTTTTTTAATTTGAAATTTTTATTTTAAAGAAATTTCAGACAGTGCTCTGGAAGTTTAAGATAAATTTTTCCCTATGAATTCACAATACTTGTGATTTTGTGTTCTTGGTTTTTTTTATTTATGAAACTCATTAGCTTTACAGCTGCGAGTTGGCGAGAGTTTGAATGCTCCTTTTTAAGAATTAAATTTTTTAATTTCTGTTAGCTGGCATATCTACTATTCAGGCATACTCTATGTTAATTTTCTTACGAATTGCATTCTATTTCTGCATTGATTTCTTTTAGGTTTGTTCATTTTATTTTTTGTATACATTAGCTGATTCAGAGAACAGGGGTGATGTTTACATTTATGTTAGGTCATATCAAGGTTTAAAACTAAATGTGCAACTAATTTTCATTTAAATTAGATAACAAATTAATAACTAACACTATTTAATTAGCTGCAATATTACAGCAAAATGTGTTATAATTATAATATAATATACGATACAGTGTATCAAGGTAAAACGTGCTTTTATCTCTTGGCTCACTCACAGACACAGGACACAGAGTTAACAATAGAGCCGAGTTGAGTTACTCTTGCAGTCACAGTTAAGAAGACAAAAATTGAAATCATTAAAAATAATTGAAAATAATAAATCAAAACTTTCCATGCCTAAAACCTTCTGGAAATTCCCGAAAACGTTTTAAATTTCCCACCAAAAAACCCGGTTTATTCCCGGGAATAAACCATGTTTTTTCAACCCTTTGCAACTCCACTTTTTCGTCACCATTTCAAAATCAGGGCATATGCCTTTTTTAAGATGATTGGGGTTCCTTTCCGTCCTGGCATGCAAAATATATATCTTAAATAAAAAGTTAAAAATTCATTATGCTGTAATTACAAGAAAAGAGCGATATTTCTTAAAGGAATTCACACGTTTCAAATATTCGAATTTACAAATTAAATTACATGTTTAACCAGTGACTCATTTCCTATACTCTTAAAATATTACTTGAAAAAAAAAAAAGTTAAGTTAGCATTTACTTGTAAAGGTAAATGAATTATTTTAGAATGTTATATTGTGTTTAATTAACTGGAATTTTAATATACAACAAAGAAAAAGCTGAGTCTCAAGAAATTGAAAGGGAAGAGTGGGGTAACTTGGGACATTAACACGTGTGTCTGTAAATAAACGATGAATGCTATGCACACAGTATTCTATAGTAAGCCCCGTGTAATGCAACTCAGTGATGGAAGATGAGAACTATTTTTTATTGCTATGTTAAAGGATCCGACGGGAAAACAAACAAACAAAAAAAAAAGTGAGAAGAAAACATTTTTTTTACAACTGGTTAACAAATTTTTTCACGAAATTTTTACACGGGCTGTAATACCGTTTTATCACCAATAAAGATTTTAAAGAGTTCGGACAAAAATAACTTTTCATTTTAAAACTATGAAACGACCCTACGTAAAAAAACAACAACAAGAAAATGAGTGCTTTTATCAATAAGTATCAATATTTTTTCGAGAATTTTTCATCTTAAAATATAATTTCATACAAAATCCGTTTAAAGATATAAAATAATAAAAACTTGATTTTTTAAAACTTATTAATTATTATTACGGGCCCGGGCAACACCGGGCGGGGGGTCAGCTAGTATATGTATATTATTTTAGAATGTATCAGAAAATAAAGTTAGACTTGAGAACAGATATCTGAAAAAGTGTAATTGAAAACATATATCCTGTTTGTTAATCAGTTTTTTCCTCCACTGGGTATCATTTCCCCTCACTATTCGCCTGGAGGCAAAGAGCGTCTTCTTTTACGCTGTGGGATGTGCATTCTGCTGTCAATTGTAAGCTTCGTAAATATCATTGGACTTTAAAAGTGTCAGTCTTTGTCATTAGGATATGCCTATCAGGTGGCAACGGTGTCGCTCCTCTAGGGGATTTCGACTTTTCAACTGAGTGAAGTAGCCTCTTAAGGAGAGATGTAGATGACAAATCAACCTGAATGTAATATGAAACTGATACGATGAACGATGTGAAGAATTTGATTTATACCACTTTCTTTGTTTTGATAATGTTGCAATTACTTTTTCTACTGATTTATATGTATATTTTTTGTATAAAAAGTATGTTTTTTTAATATTAAGATTTTAAAATGCACGAATTTATCATACTATTAAGTGTTAAAAATCTCATTTTAGTGCCAACCTTAAACACGCAGAAATTATAAAAACAGAAGACAAGAAGTAAGGCAGATTGGGACACATAGTAATGGGGCAATTTATACACTGCATAAGGTGCTCAAGATAAAAATATTTGTATTTTTAGTAAACACTCTCAAAAATACTTCCTTCAAAACACGGAAATATCACTAGCAGCACTGCAGCCGCGTTATTTCCGTTATTTGAAGATTTTCCGTTTATTTTTTCTCTGTTATAGGAGTGAAATTTTCCGTTATTTGAGGAATTTCCGTTTATTTTTTTCTCTGTTACATGAGGGAAATTTTCCGCTACTTGAAGAAAGTCGGTTTTAAAAAACTGTCTTCCTGTTTGTGCTGCCATCTATGGACAGTTGCAGAAGTATTCATTATTTAATACATTTCAAGAATATTTTCTGTCTCACCTGAGGATTGAACTAGGAACCTGCCGGTCTGGAGTCAAGTATGTTACCGATACGTCCAGTGGGCACTTGCTTGAAGAAGAGCTTGGAATGATGATAGGGTTTTCTTCAAATGGCGGCTTTGGTCTTTAAAAATTTAGGGTTTAGAAAGCTGGCAAATTGGAAATTAATTGCGGGGAGATTTTGTCGTTATGAGAAGACGGTTGGGGTTTTAACAATTTATTATTAATAGAGGATAAAAATATGAATTATATATATTCTTAATTCTATTGTTAGACGTAAAATATGGATATTATATTTTTAATTAAATTCGAGAAGAAATGTTTGCTTTTTTAATAAAATCGATTTCTTTTTCAAGTATTATACAGTTTTTTTTAAAGGTGTTCGGTTCGATGAAATTTGTTCAATGTTTTAGAATATATTTTAATTTCGAATAGTTTTTTTTATAAATTAAAAAAATAAATTGCGAATAATTTTAAATAAGTGAGAAAATTATTTGTTACTTTTTTAAATTCGAAAGTATTGTTTTTGTTTGTTTCTTTTTTTGAGTAAAACCGATTTTTTTTTCAACTATTATATATGTATTAATCTGTTTGTTTAGAATATATATTAAATGCGATTTTTTTATGTAACTTTTTAAAAAATAAATTGCAAATAATTTGAAATGAATGAGGAAATTAATTATTACTTTTTTTAAATTCGAAAGAACAATTTTTTTTCTTTAATAAATTTGAAATAATAATTTATTGAATTTTTAGTTTTTCATTTTTAAAATAAATTCAAACTTTAGTATTAATAGAGCCAATACGCATGCGCGCAGGGAATAAACGGACATTTTCTCTCTTCTTCAGACTTTCGAGAAGAATTCACGGAAAAAGCATGTTTCTAGGAGTACGGAAATTATTTGTTGAAAAATGAGGAATTATTTAATGTATAAAGACGGATATTTCTGACAGTGAATAAAAAGCTATTAATTTGCAATTATAAATAAATAATATGACAATAAATAAAAACTTATTAATAAAAGTAGCTAAATTACGATAATTACCAATGACTTTCTAAATATTTAACAAAAATAATTTATTTTTAATGATTGTAATTTATTATTTAATCATTGGTGAGTTTTATTATCATAGCTAATCAAATCTGTCTCTACTGAATAATATATTTGAATAGTGAAAATAAAATATAAAACAGCGTCACACAGTTGAATGGGTGTACATTTATTTTAATTAAGCTTTTTTCAAGTTTTTTTTTTTTTTTTTAGTATGGCCAGGGATTGTGTAAAAAATCAGCAAAAAATAAAACGTACAAAAATTATTAATCTAAAACAGTTTCACGTTGCCTCAAAATCCCCTATATTAATCCAGAGCAGAAAATGGTGGACAATACATTGAACAATGTTTAATAGCTTATATGAGATTTCCTCCTCAATTTATCAATTATTGCTGTAACTTTTTGAGTTTTCACGATATTTCACTGGTCTTTTTATATGAGTTGCCCTATAATATTAACTACCAAATCTAGAGAAAATGTTTTTGCTGTAGTTCGCGCATGCGCAGTTAAAATTTATTTCATACAAATACCCATACCTCATCAAATATTTAATATATTAATATTTTAATTATCGTATGCTATTTCTACGACTTTTGTCAAGTTTTTGGAAAGAGGTGTTAAATTCGGCTAAAAACTATGCTAAAAAAAAAAAAAAAAAAAAAAAAAAAAAAAAAAACTTTTGAATTTTTAACAGAAACGTTAACATCTTCACGAATATACGTGCTTACACAAATGCACACAAATGTTGAACAGGACTTACGTAATCATTTGCTACTGTGACAGATCATTTTTAGCAATTTCTGCTACTTGGGTGATCGAAAATATTATTTTATTATTAAAATTACTATTGCCCCCCCCCCACCCCCCTAATTGTCCTCACGACAAAATCTTCACTGAAAAACATGAAGTTAAACATGTTCTTTACATCCTTAAAGTTCAAGGTCGTTTCGGGAATTTCCTCACGAGTTTCAGTAGATATTCGACGAAGGGTCTGAAATTGGTCACTGCCCCTTAATTTCTGGACACCAGTGTAATTTTATATACTTGTACTGTTTATCTGATTCGAATTAAACTACTGTACATATATTGGCCACATTGCCACCAGTAACCGTAATTTGCTACCGTAATTTTACCGTAATTGCTACCGTAATTTTACACCTACTTTTTTCAGAGTGTATATAATGAGTAATTTTATTAATTTGAAATGGGGGAAAATCTGTGGTACAAACGGGAAATAAATACTTATAAAAATGTACTCAAAGAAGAAAATTTTACAAATGATTGAAAAGTAAGATCTCCAATTTAATAAAATATTTCGCCAAGTCAAATGAATATTGTGAAATATATAAAATGGTCTCAAAAATAAAATAATTGACAGTGATTTGAACCTTTAAGTAATCAACGAATATGTTTTTCACATTCTATCTTCAGTAAATGTTCCTGAATGTATAGAACTGGTAGCAAAACTTAGTATGAAAAGCATTCAGCTGACGCAGAACAGGGAAATATTTTCTCAAGAAACTTAAAGGATTACAATAATGAAGAACAATTTTTAATCATAAAAAAGAGAAAATCCATTAATTTGGTTCAAAGAATCTAAAGAAACTTTCTCTAAGGGATTTGATTGTTCCTGGTATTGCATGTAATTGTAAATTTAAAATAAACAGAGGGAACTAAATTGTAAAAATCAACTGCATGTGTTATTACGTGGTCATTTTGCTCGAAGTGCTCAGAAAACAAATAGCGTCTCAGCTGCATATAAATTAAATAAATAGCCATACTTTAAAATCCATTATTGAATTCTTGGAAAAAATTAAACAAGTAATTGGTATCGAACATTTTACTGATATCCAGGCTAAGTTTCTAAACGTCTATTTCATGCATTTTTGTACTTGTGAATAATAAATAGATAGTGCACTATACAAACGACGACCGAAAATATTTGTTGACTTTGGAATATCGTGGAATAAGAAACAGAAAAATATCATTTTCAATATAATATACTGTCATGAAAATTAAGGTAAAAATGACAGGTAACCCATTTGTTCCGAGAATTATTTCTTATAATTATTTGCACATTTACCCGCTGACTGTTCATTTTTTCTTTCAAAACCCTTTCGAAAAATATGCATCTCTATTAGCACATATTTCAAATCATCATGTATTTAAAATATGTAGTGTATTTATCATTTGTATTTGCCCTTTGACTGTGGAATTTTAAAACAAAATTGCTTAAAAAGTTGCATATTATGTATTTTTTTCTACAAATGTCTTGTCCGTGGAAATCGCGGGATAAGCAGTCAAAGGGTTAAACAAGAAACTTTTTCTTTCATCATAGATTATTAATGACTGGAGATATATTTCCTATTTATTGTTGAATTATTGGTTGTTGTTTTTTTCTGACAGGAAAACTTGCCACTTACCAGTGTAATATAGCAGAGTTAAATGAAGTAAAAGTCCGTAGGACAACACCAAATCTAGTAATTAGGCTTTATGGGGTAAAATAAAACTGAGTGTAATAGTGGATAGTTACAAATAAGTGGCTAATTGAGTTATTGTTGCTTTTACATTGAACACATGTATCTTACATAGGTGCAAAAAAGCAGTTTTCGTGCGTTTTAAACCTTTGAATAACATTTTTATCAATAATTTCAGCAATATTCACCTTCAACCTTTCATCAGTTTGGGGTCGATAAAATGAGTATCAAACTTGCTTGGGAACGAAACACTGGGAGTTTCGAAGGGTGACCACCTGAACGGGACTGACGCTATATTAGCACATCAAGGCCCATGATTAAGAAAGCAGAGTCGAGCACTGCCAGTCATGATACTTAACGTATTGGAGTGACGCAGAGTTTAGTTTACTTTAGTAATATTCGCCTTATATGATCTCAAATATTAGTCAAGGTAAATATTACTATTCGGATGTTGTCGTACGAAATCTGAAATTTTAAGTTGTCAGGAAATCCTTCCAAACGGATTAAATGTGTTTCGTATAACGGTTTTAAATCAAGTCGATTATTTCAAAGAAACATACAGGGTGGGCCAAAAGTCCCGCATCATAGGAAACACATGTATTGTTACAATAGGTTCTCAATATGATTGTCTCCGTTGTCAAAACACAACTGCAGGCAATCGTTCATGTTCCTCAGAATATTGGCCACTAAGATTGGTGTTATGGCATAGCACTCAGTAGCAATTCGCTCAGGCAAATGGTTTTTATCCCTGATCTTCTCACTGTAAACTTTCGATTTAAGGTAACCCCATATAGCAAACTCTACACGCTTTTCAGTAGTCAGCATTTTTACCTACAAATTAAAAAAAAAACTAAAAACGAAATTAGAAAATTAAAAAACTCCTACGATGCGGGACTTTTGGCCCACCCTGTATATAAAATAGGACATTCCAACTCTGAAACTTGATAAACATTCAAGAAATCTTCAAAAAACAGTTAAGTTTGAGTTTTTTGCCTCTCTAATTAATTCTTGGGGTAGGTTTATTTTATTAATCTGGTAAAACAAATTTTGAACTACTTTCTGAATTATTATTTTATTTGTGTGATTACCAAGATTACAAAATGGGATTGCTTGTTATGAAATCAGTTTTTAAATTGTTACGCTCTATAATTTAAAATGATCGTAAATCTGTCAATGCGAAGTGGGTTTTAAAAAAATCTATTTTGAAAATCCCGTACTTCAATAAATGGAAATAAATAAATAAATAAAGTAAAATAAATATTTTGGGTTATCTGTAAAACCGCTAATAAAAGAAAAGAAAAAACTTCAACAAGTTTCTTGGAATAACGTACGGGTTATTATCTAAGAAACGTATATTTTCATGGATATGTTAGTTGGATAAACTTCATGGACAAACTTTTTGTTAGAAATTTTTTGCAACAATTTTTGGCGCAAACTAATTTTACCGCAAGCAATTTTAATTAATTTTTCGATTAATTTTCAGCAGTGAAATTCGCCCGAAATCATTGAATAATATACATGTGAATTTTTACCTTGCTAACTAAGCGTAAACCGATAGAGTGTAAAATGTCCAAGCCGGGAATCGAACCCGGAACCTTGGAATAACGCTCCAATGCTCTGCCAATGAGCTACGAGGGTGATACACAGTTTGGCATCTCTCACTTAGGTATATATCGGTAAGGAAGCCTTACCGACATAGGCCGTGGTCGGTAAGGCAGCCTCACATTTCATGCTGTGTCTTCGGCTCTGACACCAGCCTATTGAATCTCCCTCTAAACGAGAAGGAGAGACCAAGGTACGCAGATTTTCTGATTCTACGTTAGACGCTGTCATGACTGACGTCGTCGCACTAACTGAAAGAAACGACACTGTGAAATGCAACATGCCACTTATGGGGAAAGAACGTGGAGAAATTGCAAATATTTATTACCTGAACCGACAAAATGCTGAAGAGACATTGCGTGTCTACCGCAGAAACCATGCGCTACGCCGAGGCCCGTGTACGGTAAAAGCTGTACGGGACTTGATACGTAAATTTGAAGAAACTGATTTCACAAGCGATCTATCTCGGCTTGGACGACCTTCCATTCCTGTCGAGGCTGTTGCAGAAGTCCATGAGACGATAAGCGACATTCCTCTTGCAAGTACACGCGGTGTTAAACGCGTTCTGTGGTTGCCGAATTCTACGGTCCGCAAGATTCTGCGCTCTGTTCTCCACATCTTTCCGTATCGGTTCTAGAGTGTCCAGATGTTGCAAGCGGGCGATAAACAACAATCGCTAGATTTTGCGAATGAATTGCTCATCCGGTATGACGAGGATGACAGCTGGCCTTTACGCACTGTGTGGACGGGCGACGCCCATTTCTCGTTGACTGGTAACGTTAATCCGAAGAACTGAGTGCACTGGACAGACAATAATCTCTATGATGTGGTTGCACTTCCGTTACACGAAGAAAAAGTGACTGCGTGGTGCGGTATAACAAGGACCTTTATCCTCGGCCCTTACTTTTTTGAAGAGGTTACTGCCGCAGGTCTGGAAACGTGCACGGTAACGAATGTTCGCTATCTAGGCATGTTGACTAATTAGGTAATTCACAATTTGCAACAGCGAAATGCTCTATCTGAAGTCTTGTGGATGTAAGATGGCGCTCTCCCACATGTAAGGTCTTCTGTCAAACGTTTTTTAACGTAACAGTTTGGTGACATCACAGTCTTTGTGACAATAGTTTCGGTGACTCCCACTATTTCACGTTTCCGTGGCCGTCAAGGTCTCCCGATCTCTTTTTGACTGTGGGGATACCTGAAATCCAAAGTGTATGGATTTAATCCTCAAACTGCAACTAATTTGAAAGATGTCATCAGACGTCAGGTTCAACTGTCCTCTGGCCATGGTACGTTCTTCATTGCTATCCACCATCTGCCGCATGCAAATTGTCATCGTGTGTGAGGTCACGTGGAAAATTTGTAAAACACAATAAAATGTTTTGCTTTATTTTGCTTTATTTTGCTTCTCTGTCCTTATTGGTTGTTTCACTCTTCTTCGTAGTCTGTCTAGCGCCGGAGATTTTCATGCTACAGGTACCGTTCCAACGCTTTTTATGGTTTTTCACTATGAATGCCGCATGTGCTGCAGCGTGTCATGAAGATCACATTCCAATAAAAAAAAGTAGGTGTTGCCATTTGAAAATTTTGAAATTTTGTCACTGCAACCTTGTAACTGTTCTTTTTCACATGATTCTTAAGCACATACCTCAAAATACTTTAAACGAAAATTTCATTCAATGTCTGTGAACGTTGTGATAGTTAGGGCTCATATATCGGGATAGTTTTTTATAATCACCCTGTATATATATATATATATAACTTCAAATTATTAACATTTTATGGTTTATTATATAATTTTTTTTCTCTCTCTCTCTTTTTTAAATATTTTTCATATTTTCAGTATTTTTGGCCAATTACCATTGAAGCAAATGCTATGGTAATATTATGATTGCGCTTGTTAATTTATTAACTATGTGGTATTCTGTCTACACTTTATTACTAATTATCTCTTAGGAGATTTAATTAGAATGTTACAAGAACTTGATATGTTTTTTTGAAATTCAAAGATATTATATATATATATACAGTAAAACCTCCGAATAGTGGTCACCAATGTGACTGTGAAAAAGTGACACCGTACTTGAGAGGTCGATGTGTTTCAGAAGTTTGACACTTTAAAAACTTAAAATTATGGCACATTAAAAGTTAATTGAATGACAGTTTTCTTTTGTGCAATTAAAAAATACATGATTTTACTTTGAGCTAATGAAATATTTTATTGTGTTTTAAAAATAACTTTTTCTTAAGGAATAATCATTTCCACAGTTTTTTTTTTTTATAGAGTACCATACCACTTTGGTTAAATGCAAAATGAATTTCTCTGAAGATGAATCATAAGATTATGACTTTATATTGGAATTTTGTTGTAGTTCCTCATTCTCGTCTTCATCATCACTGTTATCATCAAAGACTTCTTACTATTAGCATTTGTATTGTGTCAAAAGTAAGAAAAACTTCCAAAACGCTTTCTACATTGGCGCAGGAATGTTCTTTTGGTTAAAGATTCTAGTTGTGTTTAGAAATTTGCTCAATTCAAATTCATCGATTAATTCTGAATTTTCGGTAAGCAGAAATATGTACTAATAATAGGATGACAGTCAAAATTAACAAATCTGCATTCTGGTCAATCCCAATTGTAATTCGTTGTTCAGCGGTTAGGTGTAATGCTAGGAGAACATTGTAAGATTCGGTAATGCCAAAAACATGACGATTTTCGAAGGTTACCTTTGTTTAGAGTATTCGTTGCAGGTTTCATTGTATATCCCTCTTATAGTTGGCGTGTTCACTTTTTGCCAATAAATGAATCTTGTGTCGACAGTAGACAGCATATAGATAGACAGCATGCCCTGAGAAGGATGACTGAATTTTTTTTTTAATTTTCTTTATATTTAAAAAGAATTTGCTTTTTTCTTTTCAGCAAGGATATCATAAATATTTCCCAAAATAACAATATTTCAAAAGGAGTCGATTTCTTACTAAATTTCGTTATCATAATATGCATCATATTTTCTGTCGTTTGCTGAAAATGTAAAATTTTGTATGGAATATTCACAATACTATTTTCTTCAGCGTAGATGCATAGCAACAATTTTAAAGTTAAAAAACTCAGTTGTGTTATACTAAAGTCACATGATTTATGCATACAATTTAACGTGAGCATCTTAAGTGTATTTAAAAAAAACTGATGCATTTAACTTCACAAATCAATATTTAAAAATGACTTTTAAAAATACCATTTAAATTTTCAGAATATTTATCCAATACTTTCACGTTAAGAATGCGGAATTCATTTCAAAATGCTATTCACTTAAAAATACCAATATATATAGAGAGACCAACAGAATCAAAACTACGATGTTGAGAAGCTCACTGAAAGGATGTTCAAAATGAAGAACATGTAAGAAATTAACTTGAAATTGCGCAAAAATCAGACAGTTAAAAAAATAAAGAGAAAAAAAAAGTTTTTCTTTGACTTCAAAATATAATAAAGTAGAAAGGCGTAAGTGTAGACCATTCAAATATCAACAAAAACGTCTTCTGTGTACTCAAAATTTCCATTTGAAACATTCTGTCGGAGGATGTTAGGAAAAGAGAAAGGCAAGCTGATGAAAAACATTCCTCCGTCCTAGCAGTTTCATCCCATCTGAGCACTCAGTGCATCCCGTTGTGCTGCACGGCTGGGAACAATAGAAAGGACATTACATCAAGCTGAAAGTTGTTAAAACCATCATTCCGTCAACAGCTTGCTCCAGGAAGAAAAGATGATGGACAAAGCAGACCCGCCCACCTTTTTCGAATCGCCACTTCAAAATCCCCCCCCCCCCCTTTCCATTCGCTCGCTCATGAGGGACCGGGTATAAATGGCAGATACTGTCTTAGTAAATCGATATGCACTATCCCCCCCATATCTAACCCCACTCAATCGATGGTAAATTACTGTTCATGGAATCTAAGCTGAGGGCTAAAATCAGATAATAAATCAGTCTCGAGTTTTAAAGCATGCATTAGAAAATTTTCTGAGTAATAGAATTTCCTAAAGAATAAGACAAAATAACTTGTTAGACTAAAGCATTTATCAGTTTTTTTTTTTTAAATTATTAATACAGTGAAATGTGATTGACCTATAAACAAAGAAATATTAGGAAGTGGGCAAGCAAATAAAAAAAATAACTTTATCTGAACATTTTTTTAATTGTGATTTTAGTAACTTTCTTTAATATTATTAAAAATACCCATAAAATTTTATTCAAAATAAACTATCATTTGTCAATTATGTGACTTTAATTAAAAAAATCAGACGAAGATTCCCCCATGCATACACATATCTCCTCAATGAATTGCGTATTTCAAGCAGAATATACCTTTTTCATTTTCAATTCTTCAAATTAACTTTTTCAAAGTAAATTTATTACGAATGGGTTAAAGTTGGCAAGATACATATTGAAACCAGCATTCTGGAAATTAACTAAAACATAAAGATCAAACTCAAATTTCCCTTCTGAAAAATGAGTTAAATTTGCACTTAAATTCAAAATTTATAAAAAACTGTTTTTTATATATTGACTATTTTATATATTACTATTTTTATATATAACTATTTTTATATATTAAACTATTTTTTATATAACAAAATTTATTGTTATCTTTTTTTTAAGAACAAAACTCATATAATTTAATCAATTTTTCAACTAAATATTTTTTCAGCAGTGAAATTACGCCATTATAAAATTTGAAACAACGTGAATTTTTCAGATTGATAACAAAACGTATAACCGACAGAGTGAAAAAAGTCCAGGCCAAAATTAATTAAATTATATATGTTCACCTGGCTGGGATTCGTTTCGTCTAATGTATGCTATACAAGGTTGTATGCTCATGGAGACTTTTCCATCTTGTGCTGCAATTAGCAGCCTTTTGGACATTTATGAGTGAGAGACGCAAGACCGGGTATCGCCTTCGTAACTCAATGGTAGGCCCCACCAGTGGCCGAGAGGTTGTGCTCTCGAAGCTGGTAGACGGGAGGTGCTGGGTTCGATCCCAATCGCGCCCGTCGGCCTAATCGTTCGGAGTTTTCGTGGTTTTCTTCGAGCCGTGGATTTATCCATGCGTAAATACGGATTAGGTTCCCTTAGAAAGACCCCCACGAAGGGCACTCCCCCCGGGCCTATATCCCTAGTGTAGATAATTGGCCGTCAATAATCAACCCAACTCAATGGTAGAGCATTAGAATTAGAGCGTTATTCCAAGGATCTGGGTTCGATTCCCGGCCAGGACATTTTTCACTCTGTCGGTTATACGCTTTGTTAGCAATTTGAAAAATTCACGTTGTTTAATAGAACAAAATTCACTAAAGATTTATTTAAAAAGAAGAAAAATTATTTTGCTGAATTTTATGAACGTACTTATTGTGATGGCAAAATATATTTAATTAATTTAGTATTGAAACAATAAACTAAAATATTGTAATTGATGTAAATAATTTGTGTCCATTATTCTTAAATTTTTAAATTACTTGAGTGGTTTTTAGTGTTAAATTCACAGGTAATTTACTATGCAAAATATGACTTAACATTATATATATATATATATATATATATATATATATATATATACAGGGTGATTATAAAAAAAACTATCCCGACATTTGGGCCCCTAACTATCATACCATTCACAGAAACTGAATGAAATTTTGGCAAAAGGTATTTTGAGGTATGCGCTCAAGAATGATATGGAAAACAACAGTGTCACTCAAACAGTTACGGTTACAGTGAGAAAATTTCGAAAAAATCAAATGGCAACACCTAGTTTTTTGTATTGGAATGTGATCTCCATTGTGAAAAACCCTAAATAGCGTTGGAACGGCAACTGTAGCATGAAAATCACCGGCGGTAGATAGGCTAAAAGTGAGGACAATCAATAAGGACAGAGAAGCAGCATAAAATAAAGCATTTTATTTTGTTTCACAAATTTTCCACATATCCTCCTTCACACACAATGACACTTTGCATGCGGCTGATGGTGGATAGCACTACAGCACGTATCATGGCAATAGGAATATCTCGAATCGCAGTTCTGATGGCATCTTTCAAATCAGATGCAGTTTGAGGACGAAACGGATACACTTTGGATTTCAGATATCCCCACAGCCAGAAATCCATTGGTGTCAGATCAGGAGACCTTGGTGGCCACGGAAACGGGAAATGACGGGAGATAACTCTGTCACCAAACTGTTGAGTTAAGACACGTTTGACTGAAGACCAGACATGTGGAGGAGCGCCATCTTGCATCCACACAACTTCAGATAGAGCATTTTGCCGTTGCAATGCGGGAATCGAGTAATGAGTTAACATGTCCAGATAGCGAGCACTCGTCACTGTACGCGTTTGCCGATCACCGGCAGTAACCTCTTCAAAAAAGTAAGGGCCGAGGATGAACGTACTCGTTATACCACACCACACAGTCACTTTTTCCTTGTGTAATGGACGTGCATGCACATCATGTGTATTATTCTCTGCCCAGTGCACACAATTTTTCGAATTCACGTTACCAGTTAACGAGAAATGCGCCTCATCTGTCCACAGAATGCGTAAAGGTCAGCTGCTATCTTCATCGTACCGGATAAGGAATTGATTTGCAAAATCCAGCCGCAATTGTTAGTCTCCCGCTTCCAACATCTGGACACGCTGGAATCGATACGGAAACATGTTTAGAACAGAGCGCAGAATCTTGCGTACAGTTGAATTCAGCAGATCCAGAACATGTGAAACACCGCGTGCAGTTTCGGGACGAACTGTGCTTATCGTCTGATGGATTTCTTCAACAGCTTCCACAGGAACGGAAGGTCGTCCAGATCGAGGTCGATCGCATGTGCAACCAGTTTCTTCAAATTTATGAATCAAGTCCCGTACAGCTTTGACAGTGCACGGGCATCACCGTAATCCATGGTTTCTGCGGTAAACACGCATGTCTCTGCGGCATTTTGTCCATTCAGGTAATAAATATTTACGATTTCCCCACGTTCTTTCCCTGAAAGCGGCATCTTATTTGGAATGGCAAAAAGGAACATACGCGGCTCGCATTTCGTAGTGCCTTTTCTTTCACCTAGCGTGACGACATCAGTCATGACTGTGTCTTACGTAGAACCCGAAATTTGCGTTTCTTGGTTTCTTCTTCTCGTTTTGTGGAGAACTAATGAGGCTGGGATATCAGCCAAAGAAACGGTGTGGCATGTGACGTAAATGAAACGAAAATTAATGCTCTGGTGTACGGCAAAGTCCTTTTTAATTTTCACTTGCCTAGTTCCGGTGATTTCCATGCTACAGTTGCCGTTCCAACGCTATTTAGGGTTTTTCACAATGGAGATCATATTCCAATACAAAAAACTGGGTGTTGCCATTTCATTTTTTCGAAATTTTCTCACTGTAACCGTAACTGTTTGAGTGACACTGTTGTTTTCCATATCATTCTTGAGCTCATACATCAAAATACCTTTTGCAAAATTTCATTCATTTTCTGTGAATGGTATGATAGTTAGGGGCCCAAATGTCGGGATAGTTTTTTTATAATCACCCTATAATAAAACTTTTTGCTAATAATAACTATTAAATCACAGGAAAATCGACAATATATATGAACCAATAATTATAACAAAATATATAAATGTATATCCAAGAATGTAAAATTTAGAAATTAAAAGAAAGAGGGAAAATAAATAAAAGTATGCTAAGAAAAAATTCACGAGCAGAATGTGAAAATATTACAAGAAGAAATGGAAACATTTATTGCGAAACACGTTATCAACGGCAATATTCCACAAAATAAGTAAATCGCAATCATTCTGTTTCAGTAAATTAAGCCGTTAAGCATAATTTACTTTACCCAAATTGCCCGATCAATCATAGTAACACAGGTTAAAGAATTTGAATTATGAATCGATAAATACTGAAAATCAAAACATGAGTAATCAAATTTCAATTGCAAGGAAATATTAAAAAATCACATAGTTATTATCATAAGTGAACATCTTATCTTATCATATAGATTATCATAGTCATCATATATTAATTATCAGAGTCATCATATCATAATACCTTATATATTATCATAGTAATATCTTATCTTATATATTATCATAGTAATATCTTATCTTATATTTTGTCATATGTGAATATCGTAGGTGGAAAATCTCTACACATATATTGTAATGAGATAATTATAAAATAATAGAAACATAAAGAAACTTCACGAACAATTTCAATGTCAACATCACGGCCGTTCGATGAAATTTTGACAAGAACATGGAATGAATGTATACTTACAGTTACAGTTAAACAAGTCACAGTTATTTTAACAAATTGTAAAATAACCCTAAAGTTTAATAAATTTGATCCGTTTTAAAACTAATAAATCCAATAAAAATTTTTCACCTATGATAATAATCCAGTTATGAAGAAAAAGAAAAAGAATAAATAAGAATAATGTAATTCGTAAAACAGTACTTCAACCATGGATAATATTAAATGCATAATAATAACATCAGTGCTGCTGCCTATGAACAAAAGTGATGCATAAAACACGTAACAATTAATTCAGAGTTACTGAAGAAAATGAAAAAAATTATATTTGGAAAAAGAGTATAAATCCGTAGATAATGATTCAAAAAGGTATGTAATAATAATAAAAAAAAATACAGATAATCCCATATTGACAAACGACAAAACCCACACAAAGCCAGTTTGGCATCAGATGAAATGAATATACAGGGTGGTCATAAAAAACTTTGCCAATATATGGAGCTCTAACAGCCGGTCCGTTCAACCGATCGAGGTGAGATTTCAGATATAGTTATTCAGAGATATGAGATCGGGATTCTGTGAACGGCAACAAAGTGGTGCTCACGGTTACGGTTATAGGTACAGAAACTCGAAATTTTCCAATGGCAACGCCCATTTATTATCGTCGCAAAATGCTCAGCGCATGCGAAAACCCTAAAGAGCGTTGGAATCGTACGTGTATCGCAAGAAACGGACTCATTATGCACGCACAAAAAACAGCTCTGCGAACGGAGTCAGTACACCAATCACTCATTACAACACAGATCGGAGAAAAGAAAACTTTTATTTTGATTACACATTTTCCACATGGGTGCCATCACACGCAATTACACATTGCATGCGGGCGACTGTAGACAATACAGTCGAACGTAACATCGCATGAGGGATGTTTGCAATCTCACGTTTGATAGAATCTTTCAAATCCGGCAAAGTTTGCGGATTGCACATGTACACTCTAGATTTGAGATATCCTCGGAACCAGAAATCCATAGAAGTGAGGTCGGGGGATCGCGGAGGCCACGGAAATGGAAGTGAGATGACACGGTCGCCAAAATGCTGTTTCAGGACCCAGCGAACAGACTTCGCTATATGAGGAGGTGCACCATCTTGCATCCAAACGAAGTCATTCAGTGCATTTCGCTGCAGCAATTTTGGTATGACGTAATTTTGCAGCATTGCCGTATAGCGGGAGCCTGTTACAGAGCAAGTTACAATTCCCGTTGGTGTCGCTTCCTCAAAGAAGTACGGGCCGAGAATAATTGTGCTTCCAATGCCGCACCACACAGTAACTTTGACGACATATAAAGATACTGGTGCCACAGTGTACGGATTCATATCTGCCCAGTGGACACAATTTTTGGTGTTGACGTTGCCATTTAAGTTGAAATGTGCCTCGTCCGTACATAATATGCGAAGAGGCCAGTCGTTATCTCCATCATATTGGATAAGAAATTCATTAGCAAAGTCTATACGTTGTTGATGGTCCCCCACTTCCAACATCTGGACGCGCTGGTACCGGTAAAGAAACATGCGGATTACAGAGCGCAGTAGCTTTAGGACCGTTTATTTCGGTATATCCAATACACCAGATGCACCTCTTGCAGTTTGCATGTGTCCTGTAGTCACTGTGTGATGCACTTCAATAACAGTGTCCTCAGGAACAGTTTGTTGTAGGGATCGCGGTCAATCACAGGTGCAGCCAGTTTCGTCGAATTTATTTACTAAATCACGAAGAGCTTGCGGGCTACATGGGCCATGTATTTGGCGATGGCTTCGACGGTAAACACGCAAGGTTTTCGCAGCATTCATCCCATTTTGATAATAGAGTTTTACCAATTCATCACGAACTGTCGCTGGAAGAGTCATTTCGTCGGCATGTGCGTGCTCCTGACTGAAGAACCATATAATAAGCAATTAAAATATGAATATTATGAATGCAAGGCGTGAGAAATTTTCTCTGGAAAAAATTCCGAGTATTAAATATGAATTTATTCAATTATCGATGCTGGATTTTCTTTGATTTCGTGTTTGCCACAAGGTTTGGCGGCTCACGGAAAATATTCCATTTTGTGCTGCGTTTGTAGCCTTGCCAACTTGTTATGGTGAAAAAGTTCCAGGCTGAGTGTCGTTCCCAAGTGGTTCAGTTGGTAGAACGTCAGTGCGCTATACTGATGACCCGGGTTCGAGTCTCGGCTTGGGTACTTTTTCACTATGTTGGCTATACGTCTATTAAGCTTTTAAAATATATGAATATTAGTAAAACTTATATATATATATATATATATTATATTATATATATATTATATATATATATATATATATATATATATATATATATATATATAATATATATTATATTATATATATTATATATATATATATATATATATATATATACAGGGTGATTCATAAAAGATGGGCAGAACTTTAAGGGGTTATAGTACACTTAAAGACAAATAATATTAAATAGGAGACTAAGGGTCCCAGACGTATTCCCAAGGAGATAGGGGGCATTAAAGTTTAGGGTCCGAAATTTCAAATGATTATAAAACATGGAAAAATTGGTCGATTCGTTTGCGGTTTTTGCAAAAAATTTTCTTTATGCCAGTATTTTCTTGAAATAAAATTTTAAAGTTCAATTTCAAAAAATGCCGATAGGGGGCGCTTTAGACTTTGGAGTAACAAACAACTATTTTTTAACGTTATTTTTTGTATTTCTTTAAATGATTTCGAAAGCTTAGACTTAAACTTAAATTTTGATCTAAAAATCTGAGTCCTAACGAGTAGTTAAGTAGCGTAAACTGAAATTTGAAATTTGAAACCCTTCTCCCCCCAGAACAAAAATCAGTTATTCCCGATCTTTGTGTCGTAGATTAGGCTCTAACTACTGCCGCGTTTTGCTAAAATTATTCTTTATGTCAGTATTTTCTTGAAAATAAATTTTAAAGAAAATTTTCAAAAAATTCCGATAGAGGGCGCTTTAGACTTTGGAGTAACGAACAACTATTTTATACCGTTATTTTTTGTGTCTCATTAAATGCTTTCTAAAGCTTAGACTTAAATTTTCAGCCCAAAATCTGAATCGTTAGACGTGGTTAAGTTTCTGGGGAGAGGGGTTTGAAATTTCTACTGCTGAGCACAGTTTAGTTTACCATGTCCACACATTGTGTGCTGTGATACGAGGTAAAAAGACACAAATTAGGATTATATTACCAAAGCATATTTATTAACATGTAATCACAATAAATGTTCAAAATTGTGACCACCAGAGGTTATGCACGCAGAACAACGGCGACGAATGGAACGGCGAACATTCGCGAAAACATCAGGCTTTTCGAGCACTTCCCCTACAGCGGCGGAAAGTCTGGCGACCAGTTCCTCGGGGGATTCAATGGGTGTCTCATACATAAGAGCCTTCAATCGTCCCCAAAAAAAGAAATCGAGGGGTGAAAGATCTGGCGAGCGAGCAGGCCAAGCAACAGGACCACCTCGACCAATCCATCTGTTCGGAAATGTGATGTCCAGATAGTTGCGGACGTCTCGTACGTAATGGGCTGGCGCTCCATCGTGCTGGAACCACATGACCCGCCGGATGCGTGGAGGAACAACGTTTAACAGGTCTGGCAGCACATGTTGCAGAAATGTGAGGTATGTTTTACCGTTGAGGCGTTCAGGAAGAAGGTACGGTCCGATTAGGTGGTCTCCGAGGATTCCTGCCCAAACATTGATGGAAAAGCGTCTCTGATGAGCATGTGGATACGTAGCATGTGGATTGACATCCGCCCATACATGTGCATTGTGTGTGTTAAATGTACCTTCACGTGTGAAGGTACATTCATCGGTGAAAAGCACAGTTCGTCCAAAATGTGGATTTAGCGCGTTCTGCTGCAGAAACCAGCGGGCGAATTCAATACGATTTGGATAATCCCCTGGAGACAGTTTCTGGACTCGTTGCACATGAAACGGGAGCAAATGTTCATCCTTCAGTACCCTCCAAGTCGTGGACTGTGAGGTATCCACCTGGCTAGCCACTGTTCGTGTACTTGTACTTGGCTGCGCCGCTACTACATCCAGAATGGCTTCTGCAACAACTACTGATTCGTCCTTTTTTGCACGACCTGCATTCGACCGGGAAGCGAGAAATGATCCCGTCTCACACAACTGTCTGTGCAAGCGCTCGAAAGTTTTGCGGTTAGGCAACCGCCTGTTAGGAAATCGCTCTCCGTACATTCGTTGTGCCTCTGCACCATTTCCATCTGCCACTCCGTAAATTAAATGCATCTCAGCCTTTTCCTTATTCGTGAAGTGCACCATCTTCCGATTCATTACTACAGCGACTTACACTTGACTCATCGTTCAGTGGTTTTTATGCCTGAATCGTGTCGAAATTTTGCATACGTGTTCTTCTTCTTCCCCATTTGACATTTGCATACTTTCTGTTTCCTTCTTCACCCGGTGACTAGCGTCAGGAATGGAGCTTTAACGTTTGCATGAGCGACGTTTCCAACTGTGCCAGTGCCTTTATGAGTGAATTCCGACTATGCAGTCCTTGACGAAAGTTGTATTTTTGCCTCGTATCACAGCACAGAATCGTTGGGCATGGTTAAGTAGTGCAAACTGAACTATGTTCAGAAGTTGAAATTTGAACCCCCTCCCCTCGCTACTGAACCACGCTCAGCGATTCAGATTTTGAGCTGAAAATTTAAGTTTAAGTCTAAGCTTTAGAAAGCATTTAATGAGACACAAAAAATAACGGTATAAAATAGTTGTTCGTTACTCCAAAGTCTAAAGCGCCCCCTATCGGCATTTTTTGAAATTGAACTTTAAAATTTTATTTCAAGAAAATACTGGCATAAAGAAAATTTTTTGCAAAAACCGCAAACGAATCGACCAATTTTTCCATGTTTTATAATCATTTGAAATTTCGGACCCTAAACTTTAATGCCCCCTATCTCCTTGGGAATACGTCTGGGACCCTTAGTCTCCTATTTAATATTATTTGTCTTTAAGTGTACTATAACCCCTTAAAGTTCTGCCCATCTTTTATGAATCACCCTGTATATATATATATATATATTATATTATATATATATATATATATATATATATATATATATATATATATATTATTATATTATATATATATATATATATATATATATATATATATAATTCAAAAATAGAAATGATAAAAAGTAAACTTATGAAAGTAACTGATGGATGCACCCTAAATATTATTAGATTATAAATGATGCAAAATTAAAATTTAATTATTTAAATAATTAAATTAAAGACAAATTACTAATTAAAAAATAATGTGAATATAGTTTTCAATACACATAAACACACGCACACACACACACACGCACACACACACGCACACACATGTTTATATATATATATATATATATACAGGGTGATTTTTTTAAAGTTGTGAAAGTAAAACCCTATAACAAAAGAACCACTGATCCAAATAACCTGAAATTTCACAAGTATGCTCCCAAAGCAATGGGAATTTTTTAGGTGTGGTTAAAGAAAACCTTAAAATTGCACCGACAGATGGCGCTGTAAGTTACAGAAACAAAGAATATCGTCAATGGGAGAAAATCAATGGACGGAACTTTGAGAAACCATCTTCCGTAGGCCTTCTGTCGTCATTGGACTTTTTCTTAAATTCTCAAGTGTCCTAAATCTCCTAAGAGCAAGTCGCTGCGCTGTCATTATTCTGATAATGCAGTTTCACTCACAACGCACGGTCCGTCAATGGCACAGTCATTGCGAGGATATCCCTAGAATAATGACCACGAGGTGTGCGTGCTTCACGTTTTTATCGACGCTGTGTGTGTGTCGTGCGCTAGCTCCTCTCCCGACTTTACAGCATATACAGCGCCATCTGTCGGTGCGATTTTAAGTTTTTTTAAACCACGCCTAAAAAATTCCCATTGATTTGGGAGCATACTGATGAAATTTTAGGTCATTTGGATCAGTGGTTCTTTTGTTATAGGGTTTTACTTTCACAACTTTAAAAAAAATCCCCCTGTATATATATATATATATATATATATATATATATATATATATATATATATATATATGTATATATACATTGTGAAATTTTAGGTACTAGGCTGGATTGAAGGTGTTGTAGTAGCATGCGATAGTACCTTTCACAGATTTTTTAATAATATAAAATTTATTAACGTGCAATTTACACTAACAAAATTTACTTTAAGTAGGGCATTAAAATTCACGTGCGGGTTCGATCTAGTTTCAAACTAACAATCAAAAGAGTCTCTTTTAATGTACAGTTAGGCTCAAGAGTTAATCAAGGAAGGGAAAATTCAAGTCAAACACTGATCAGTTCATTACTCGCACTCATTTGCTCTTCTGCATATTCTCAGTCTCTAATACATATTTCACTGTTCTATATGACAGAGAAATATGGTAGGCTCCGAGATTTCACTCTTTGGCCTAATTGTCACTTCCGAAGATGCCGGATCAGATTCCCAGCTCTTGGGATTTCGGACACTGGAACCAGAATGAATCACAATGGTTTCTCAGTCCGCTCGTCCAGAAAAAGGGACCGAAACAGCGTTGGCTTCCTAGGCGCTCGCTCGGCTCTGCCAATCGTTCGATCTCTCGTCTCTGTTTATTGGCTTTCCTTTGTTTTCCTATTTCTGGGACCGTTGTCACAGAATGTCTGGAGGTTTTCCGAAATATAGGCAAGGACATTCCGTAAACATACTCTGACATATTAATAAGGGCTGAGCCATGGCTAATTTTTAGCTCGAACCTTTTCAATCTCCAAGTCAAGGACTGTCAATAGAAAAGGCTGATGATGTAAGTTATCTGCGCTCTTCTGTAGATCCCTTGCGTGTGAGAACAGAGATTACTAGTAGATTATCTAGCTGGGAATATGAAATATATTGAAGATTCTACAGTATACATTTACACATATACATGCACCCCTATATTATTTAGGCAAAAAAATTAAAGAGAACAAAGTATATGAGGACAAAATTATAATTAAAGATATTGAATTATTATAATTAACATATAATTAAACATAATATAATAGTATAAGAATTTTATTAGAAATAACTTAAAATATCTAGGAAAGGTTTGATAATTTTCGTAAATTAAAATATATTGATATATATTAGAAATTAAATGTAATAACTAACATATAATGGATATTTCTATAATATAATATAACCATCGTTACCATTTGTTACCATTGTTGTCGACTACTGCATTAAAGTGGACTGTAAATTATACAACTATCGATAAAATTTCAACTCTTTTTACAACAACGAACCATTTTTTATTTACTTCGGAGTTCCCCATGGAGACTCCCGATTAAAGCGAAGAACAAAACGACTTCTGAGTTACATTTATCGCCAAGCGATGTTAGAAGACAAGAGTGGCGCCAACATACCGGCCACCACTGAAATATTTATTTCAGCAACATATCTTAAACAAATGTCCTTCGTTGTAAACAATTAATTTTTTTTAACAATAAATCTTCAATTATAATAAAAGTTTCAATTCAATCAATAATACAAATATACAATTCAATTCAATTATAATATTAAAATACAAAGTTGCTGCAAAAAATTTTCAAATATAAATGCACAAGAAATACAAGAAAAATAAATATTTACATTATAATAAAGGATCATTTATGGGCAGAATACTAACATTAGAAATTGCTCGTTTGAATATACCATTTGGAGTTTTTACAAGCACAACCATAATTTTACCATCGCTCCCATAAATAACGTCTTGAATGCGACCGACTGACCAGGTACACATGGACAAATTACTATCCTTTAATAAAACCATTGTTCCAATTTTAATATTTTCTTTTTCAAATAACCATTTTGTTCGCTGTTGTAGATTATTTAAATAATCTCTACTCCATTTTTTCAAAATTAATTGATTAATTTTTGTAATTTGCTGCCAATGACTAAGTTTATTATTGGAAAGATCAGTCAAGTTTGGTTCACAGATGTTATTTATAGGGCGGCCTATTAAAAAATGTCCTGGGGCTAACGTTTCATAATCATTTGGATCCGAAGATAAAGGTATTAGAGGCCTACTGTTTAAAATACCTTCGATTTGATTAACGACAGTTAAAAATTCCTGAAAAGTTAGTTTTAAATCTCCAATAGTTCTTTTTAAATGGTGCTTAAAGAATTTTACTCCTGCCTCCCACAAGCCACCAAAATTAGGGGATCTAGGAGGAAGGAATTTCCAAGAAATTGAATTAGCCAATAAATAAGCAGCCAATTCCTCGGATTGATTTTTTACAATTTTATGTAATTTTTTTCAATTCTGAATTCGCACCAACAAAATTAGAGGCATGGTGGCACAAGATGGTGTCACAAATTCCGCGCCTAGCTACAAATCTTTTTAAGGTAGCTATTAAGGCTTCAGAAATTAAATCTGTTATTATTTCTAAATGAATCGCACGAGTAGCAAAACAGACGAAAATTGCGACATAAATTTTATTAAAAACTCCCTTACGTTGGTTTTTGTATTTTATAAAAAATGGGCCACGTAAATCAATGCCTGAATTTGTAAAAGGGGGATTTATATTTACCCTTTCTTTAGGTAACGAGGCCATGATTTGTTCTGAAATTTTAGGTTTGTTTTTAAAACAAACAATGCAATTATGCACAATTTTTCTGGCTATGTTTCTGCCATTTAAAGGCCAGAATTCTTGTCTCACAAAATGAAGCAAGGTTTGAGCACCAACATGCAAATTTTTTAAGTGAAAATACTGGAAAATTAAAAGTGTAAGCCTATGATCTTTTGGTAAAAGAATCGGATGTTTTTTATCATAAGATAAATTTGATTTATCTAAACGACCACCAACCCTAATTATTTCATCCCTATCAAGAAAAGGATTTAAATTACTTACTCGACTATCCTTTAGTTTCTCACCTTTCTTGAGCGCCTTCATTTCTCTGTCGAAGTACATTACCTGAACCAATTTGACTAATTTAATCTTTGCTTGGTAAAATTCCTCTTTTGTTATAGGCCCTACACTCCTTTCTTTGTGCTTGCAATTATAAATAAATCTATAAATATAAACTAAAATACAAATTAACTTAAAATAACTGTTACTTAAGGCACAAAAAAATTGTTCAGAAAGTTATTAAAGTCCTGATTAATTAGATGCAAATTAATAGTACTGTTCGGTTTAAGTTCGTCTAAATATGCATCATCATTTGGAAAGTCAGTGTTTTCCTCTTTTTCTGTCAAGTCCAAGATATTATTAATCAATAATGGACCTTTCCACCACAGTTCCATATCTGAGAGTTCCTGAGGAAATGTTCCACGAGATATTATATTAGCTGGATTATCACTAGAAGGAATGTGTTTCCAATAAAATTGTTCTGTGAGAGACTGAATCTTTGAGACTCTATTTGCGATGAAAGTTTTTAATAGATGAGCAGAGGTTTTTATCCATGCCAATGCTATAGTTGAGTCTGAGAATAAAATTACTCCTTGAATGTCTAGTTGTAAGGAAGGGAGAATTTTGGCGACAAGTTGAGAAAGAAGGAAACAGGAACATAGTTCCAGTCTTGGCACAGAAATTAGAGGTCTTTAGAGGTGACACTCTTGATTTAATTGCAATGAGGTTTGATGTGGTCGAGTTGGATGAATTTAAACAATATACATAAACTGTAGCACCAAAAGCTGTTATGGAAGCGTCAGCGAAACCAAGAACAAATATTGCTTCTGTGGAAGGAGTTAAAATGTATCGACTAATTGTTATATTTTCTATAGTTTTTAGTTGACTTACGAAGTTACACCAATCACTAGCAAAGGGTTCCGGAATGTTTTCGTCCCATCCTATTTTATACAACCACAATTTTTGAAGATAACACTTGGCCTTGGAAATAATTGGGCCAATGAGCCCAAGGGGATCATACAATTTTGCTATGACAGAAAGAACCTGTCTTTTGGTGTATGATTTTTGTTCTTTCACCGAAACTCTAAACACAAATTGGTCTTTGTTGGATTGCCAAACCATACCTAGAGTCTTAGCTGATGTGTCAGACTTAGTGCAAAAGGAAACGTCTTCGATTTCATCATGATTTAAAAGCTCATTTAAATTTGAGTTCCATTTGTGCAAAGCCATTCCACAAGAACGAAATATGTCAATTTCGTATGTTAATTTTCGATTTTTCAGGGCAATTGCTGACTCTGAATCTGGGGATCCAGTCACGATGTCGTCCATGTAGCTATCAGATAGGATAGCTTTTGCCGCAAGAGGAAATTTATCCTTCTCATCTAAAGCCAATTGTTTGATGCACCTTATGGCCAAAAAAGGGGCGCATTTAGTTCCATAAGTGACCGTGTTCAATTTAAAGGCAATTGTGAAATTAGTTTCGTAATCCTTCCAAAGAATGCGTAGAAGGTCCGTTTGCGAAGGATCTATTAAAATCTGCCGAAACATTTTTTTAATGTCCGCAGTTAAAGCAACCGTATATTTTCGAAATCTTAACAAAATATCAAAAAGATCTTCCTTAACTTCATCGGAAAGCAAAATATCATTCAAGCTTTTTCCCATTGTGGTAGGGGCATAGGCATTAAATACAACCCTTAATTTTGTAGAGGATTTATCCGGTTTAAAAATGCCATGATGAGGCATGTAATAAACTACTGAGCGCGAGTCTTCGACTGAAATTCTTTCCATATGCTCCAATGCTTCATATTCATTTAAAAATTCTCAATAAAGTTTTTTCATAGTACTATTATTTTCCAATCTCTTTACTGTTTGTTGTAAACGCCTTTCTGCTAAATTTCTCGAATTTCCCAATGAATTTAATTGATCAGTTTGAATCGGCATTTCGACAATAAACCTTCCGGTATCATTCCGTTTGTGTGTTTTGTGAAAATGAGATTCACAAAATTCTTCTTCTTTACTTAGAAAACGGTCAGGTGAAATATTTTCTATTTCCCAAAATTTTTTAAGATTAGATTCAATGTTCTCAATTTCATAATTAAATGTTAATCCACAATATGAGTTAGAACTCTTGATTTTAACAGTTCCAGTAGCAATAAGGCCAAACACCGAATTTTGAAACATTAAATTTGGTGAAATGCGATTTTTTCCTTCTTTTATTATCTCATAAAAGAGTTCTGCCCCAATTATTAAATGAATTTTTCCCGGTATGTCAAAAGTAGGATCAGCTAGCACAACCCTATTTGGTCACAATTCTTTATCAATTTTAATATTCGAAGAAGGTACACAGTCAGTAATTTTCGAAACAACGAAAAATTCGCTAGGTAAAGAGAATGAGGAATTCTTGTTACGAATTATCGTATTAACCTTCCCTTTCACATTAAAGGCATTTCCACCTAATCCACTAACGGAAACATTTATTTTTTCTTTTTTCAAGCCCAAATAGGAGGCCATTTCTTCCGTAATATAGTTAGCTTGGCTCCCACAGTCGAGAATTCCCCTGGCCTGCACGAAACATTTATGTAACGGACTATAAATATAAATATATGCCGTAGACAAAAGAACTGCTTTTTTTACTTTCATTATTATGTGATGAAAAACTCTCAGATATTTCCGATAAATTTTGTTTATTTGATTCATCATTTTCTTTACCAGAACGTCCGTCTGGCGCCAATGAAAATATTTCGACTTCAGAATCGGGGGTTTTTAATGACGTTTTATTTTGAAATGATTTATTTTTATATCGATGAAGTAATAAGTTATGTCTGAGAGAGCACAGCTGACAGTTATATTTTGAACCGCATTTCGAAAGCAGATGCGAATCATTTAAACAATTTATACAAAGTTTATTCTTTTTTACTTCATAAAATCTTTGAATTGGAGTCATTTTTAGAAAAACAGGGCCTTGGTGTAAAGCATGTAATTTTTTACAAACAAGGCAGGAATTAGATTTCAGAATAAAAGTTTTTTGTTTGTTCTAGGTTTTTATTTTTTGCGAATTTATTTGTGTTCCTTGAAGGTTTTCTAATATTTGAACACGATTTTGCGAGAATTCGATAAAATTGTCCCATCGAGGTAAATCTGTCGTTGTTAATGTCATTTCGAATTCCTTACATGTTGTTCTATCCAATTTTGTCAAAATAATATTAATCAATAAATTTTCATTAAAATTGTTCATTTCGACATTTAACACCTTTAAAGCTCGTACATGTTTTAAAATACAATCAAGCAGCATTCTTAATTTTTCAGCTGAATCAGTACAAATATTATCTAACATTAATAAAGATTTAATATGACTGTTAACTATTAATCTTTTATTGTCAAATCTTTTTTTAAGTGCTTCAAATAATGACTCATATGTGTCATCAGTACTTTGGATTTGTTTCGCTGTCCCCACAAGAGAGGATTGCAAATAAAAAAGTTTCTGATCACTAGTTAACAATTCGTTCGAATCAATTATACTATTAAATTGAGTCTTAAAGTTATTCCAATTTTCATACGAACCATCGAATTTCGGCAATGGAATTTCGAGCAATTTAACATTTAAATTTTTTGAATTATTAACACCATTATTTTCATTTATTATATCAACATTTTAGTTTTAGAATTCTCAATAAGTCTTTTAAATCTTACCTTGAGATTTTGGAGATCTTGTTCGATTTCTTCAAATTCAGCTTCAGACTTATCGATTTCTTCGTCTTTCAAAATTTTATAATACTCCATCTTTAAATCATCTAATTTATCTTCTAATTTGTTCAAATTTTCGATTTTAATCAAGATATCCACTGAGTCTATTTCTTGTGCCTCATCGGCTATAAAGTTTGATAATTTTGTCAATTGGGCCTTTATATTGCCCCTTCCTCGATTCAACACTTTTACGTCCATTCTTTCGATTATTTTTTTTTATTTTTAAACAAAAACGCAATATAATCCTATGATCGCTGATTATTCTCCGCGAGCGGTGCCATGATGTCGACTACTGCATTAAAGTGGACTGTAAATTATACAACTACGATAAAATTTCAACTCTTTTTACAACAACGAACCATTTTTTATTTACTTCGGAGCTCCCCAAGGAGACTCCCGATCAAAGCGAAGAACAAAACGACTTCTGAGTTACATTTATCGCCAAGAGTGGCGCCAACAACCATAAAACACACTAAATACAATGTACATGAAACCAATGGCCAATAACTGAAGTTTACATTTTTTATTACAATTATAAAATAATATTAATAAGGTAAGTACATAAATTAAACCATATAACACAACCCCACCTCTATAATCATTCAATAGAGTGTCTCCATACCTGTATAAACTTACCTTAAGTACGCCATACAACACAACCTCACCTCCATAATCATTCAACTGAATGTAGCTTGACATCTCTAAACTATCCACCATTAACATGCATTGCGTTTTTTTCTATGTCTCTGTATGGAATAAATAAATCACAAAAAAAAACTAAATGTGTAATAATGATTTTATAAGATGCGAAGAATACCCGTAATGAATAGCTTGTTGATAAACTGATTTTAAATTGTGAACTTTAATTTTATTTCAACAAAGATTATTGATTCTATGAGCAATATTTAGCAAAATATTAACATTGTAACGTCTCATCTGCGCTCCATATGCTAAAACCAGATGGCTACTTAAGTATTACTCAACAATTCTTAATTGGATCTGCAGATGCCCTCAGCGCGGCATTCGCATCAAAACATCACAAACTCCAGATGGGTGTTACAAAAAATTTTAACGAGGTACATATTCTCGGTGGCAAAGTGGATGGGTGACACTATGGAAAATAAACCTTTTTAATGAGAAGCTAGGACTACCACGTGGTCATCCAATTAAAACCAGAGAAAATAAGTCGAAGAGGCCCCGAGATGAGATACTGTCGTGTAACCAACGAGGACGGTCGCTTTTTTGGCGGACCGCATTTTGTGGGGCGAGCGAGCTCCGATACCATACGAATATTAAATTTCATGTACTTGCAAATTTGTGTGTTGTGTGCGTTGTCCGTGTCGTAAAATAAAATGTGCAAAGAAAATGAACTCTAAGTTCTCATTATTTAAGATTAAATCCTACTGTCTGTAGTTCCAGATTATTTTACGGTATAACATAAACAGATTTGTGTAAACAGGGTTATAATGTGTGAATAAAATTACTTTGAAATGGAAATCATTGCGCTTATCGTAAATATCAACGTTAACATTTTTATGTTCATTAAGTATTCATTTGAGATCAAGGAAGTTAATGACATTATCTACAATATCATTTTCACTTAATCGTAAATTATGCTGATAATGTACGGGTAATGAATAATTTGATTGACGTTTCGGATAAAAACAATGATATCATCAATATACCTGTAAAAAAGAACAATCATGAAGTGAAATATTTCGTTCGAAATAACTTAGATAAAGATCTGCAAGAATGCTAGGCAAATCTGTACATTGTTGATAAATTATATCATTAAAGACTATGTAATTATGATATTGTACAAAACGAGTAAGTGTTTTGAAATACGAAATAGAAATAGGAGAGTTTAATTTTAAAATATGTATATTTTCTATATTTTTTTGTTTATAAATTAATAATTTGAAACAAATCTTTGATATCAGTATTAATAAACAAACCATTAAAATCAAAAGTTTAAACGTAATTTATATTATTTAAATTTTTGATATTATTTACACGTTGAAAACTGTTTATTATGCAATATTTGTTATCATGTTGTATAGTAATGTCATAATATTTAGTAAATATTGTCAATAATAAATTTCTGGCTTTGTTGTTATAAGTATTACATCCAATGGTGACAGTGTGAAGTTTTATTGGATTTTTATGAAATTTTGATATGACTACAATATAAGAATAATTATAGTTTAATTTGTTTATAAAAATTAAAGATGTGTCTATTATTGATTACTGTATTGAGAGATTTTTTTAAAATACAGCTAGTGTTTATTGCATTAGAAATTAGCTAATTGTAAAAAATACTAGCAAATAAAGGCATAATTATTAGGTGATTAATCAACATAAATAATAATAATTTTTTTTGTAAATTTTGAATATGACTTTTTAATTGTTTTACATTTAATTTATGATTATTGTGAAAATGTGTGTAAAAATCATTAATTTGCTTAATACATTAAATTTCCATTCACTGAAATATTCAAGAGGTTTGTGGTCATTAATTGAAATTTTGTAAATAAAAAGATCTAAATGTAGATTAAATTGTTTTAATATTGAATCAACATATATATATATATATATATGTGTGTGTGTGTGTGTGTGTGTGTGTGTGTGTGTGTACGCGCGCGAGCACGCGCGCATAGAAATACATGTGTAAAAATAAATGGAAAAGAAAATGCAAAAAAATTGAACACATGAGTGTAAAAATACAAAAATAAGAAACTTCGAATGCGTTAAGGGCTCTTCGGGGAACTTCATAAGCATAATTCATAGTAAAGATATGTTATTTTGTCAAATATTGTCATCACGAGGCCTAAAAATGGTAATATTAATCTCCTTATAACATATCGAAAAAACACAGGATAATTGAAATAAATTAAGATATCTAAGAAATGAATTAAAATTCAACTGCAATAGATAAAAACTTAATAAATAACAAACACAACTCCACATGAAATTATAACAGACCATGCTGCAAGATACAAAATGTAGTTCCATATATATATGCATTATTTGCAAAGCACATCTCATTCAGTTGAATTCTCCTTAATCTTCGCTTTTTTGGTGAGTTTTGTCCATTGCATTGTGATCTAATTTATATTGATGTTAAATAATGGTTTATTTCTTTATTTCTCAATTTTTTTTTATCACTTGTGTTTTTTTTAAGTCTTTTATTACTTATTTTAACTCTGTTTTATTTTGACTCTTATAGTATATGTTATTATTAGCTTCATAGTGTCAATTTTATGAATAATGCTGACAATATTTAATGAAATAATATATATTTACTATAAATTATTCTTATGAAGCTCCTCTGACGATTCCTTAAGATATTCATAGTTTTTGATTTTTGATTTTTGATTTTATTAAGTTTAATTCTTCCAGTATCCTTTCCATTGATTTTTATAATATCTCATCCTTTGTCTTTTACATGTGTTTTCATTTTTAAGTATTTATATATACATATATATATATATATATATAATCAGTATAGGATGCATCCTACTCAAACCAATATAAGATACATCATACCAGTATAAGATACATCACAGATACATCATACACAAATGGGGGAATAAAAATCATAAATTGAAAAATGAAATCATACCTGTTTTGAATAATATCAGAAAAAGAAGAAAAAATTACATAACTAAGAATATATATATATATAATACCTTTGGAATCAAAAGACACGAAACAAGTTCTATCTTCAAAATCTGACCAAATTGCCAATTTAGAGATGGCAAGTAATTAGTAATTAATAATCGTAAGTTATTCAAATTATCCTGTGTTTTTCGATGTGTTATAAGGAGCTTAATATTGTTATTTGTAGGCCTCGTGCCGAGAATATTTGACGAAATAACATATTTTTACTATGAATTGGGCTTATGAAGTTCCTCTGAGGATTCCTTAACACATTTGAAGCTTCTAAATTTTGTATTTTTACTCTCTGGTGTTTTTTTTTTTTTCATTTATTTCTACACATGTATTTAAGTTAATAAATAAAAAACAAATTCATACAACATATTACTGAAACTCCAATTTAGAGATGGCATGTAATAACACATACACAGGCCCGAAGAAGAGTGGTGCGGTCGGTACCCCGGCACCAGGCGCCAAGCACTTTACAGCGGCGACAGGTGCTTCATTGCTTCCTTCAGTTACCACTGTTAATGCTCTGAGGATCAATAGAAAAATGTACAAAATTTCATTTCTGAGTGGTATGAAAAATTCAAATCGTTAGCTTCCAAACTATTCTTATATAAACCATTCTTTTTACACTCGCAAAAACTTCTACCAACTAGGTTTATGGCACCGCTAAACCATTATATTTTAGCGCTTTTTTCATAAGCCAAAGAAAATGCGTTACCTTGGTAAGTTTTTGCGCGGCGTACTACGTAAATGGCGCAAGTATTTTTGTTGTTAGAATGCCGAAATGATTGAATGACAGTAGAATTTGCAAACAAATTCATTTGAAAATATAAGTAAAAGTTTTTCTCCACGTTTATTATAAAAGCAAAATATTATTCCAAAATGCTGATGTCATAGTGGCATTTGGAAATTAAAAATAAATTGTATATATTACCGACCTTCAAGGAGTAAACATGCAATAAGCGAACACTGAAGCAACAAATTACAGCGGCATTTGAACTTTGAGACGTTAACCGTGGCTATTTGATTATTGTTAACACTTTTTGACTCTTATGTATAAAAATTTATGTCTTATTAATTTTAATTTGATTAAATAATCTCTCTTCCCAAATAAATAGATAAATCTAAAGGTGCAGTAAAGTTAAAAAATAAAGTTTAACGGGTAAAAGGACTTCGGTAAAGAGGGGTAAATTTTCTTCGTGAATACAGGATATTGTCAGAATGCAAATTTTCTTCACATTAAAAACACTGCATGATCATTTTCTTCGCTTGCAATGGGATGTTGATCCAGTGGAAAGTCTGGGACATAAAAGAAAAAAAAAAGAGTGCTAAGCACAACGCTATGGATATAATAGTCGAATATGGCTTTTGTATGAAATAGCATAATGTCGATACAACTTTCTGTCAATTTGTTTTATAGAGCTTGATCAGTACGCTACACTACTTTGTTTCCAGTTAACAGAAATACAGTTTTATTAGATATAAATTAACTGAATAACGTGCGAGTAGTAATTTTCCAACTGGACGAAAAATGTCCGGGCCAGGATTCGAACCTGGGATCGCTTGGCTGAAGCCGCCACGCTCTACCACTGAGCTATCCCGGTCGAATTATGCCCTCCAGATTCGACCGGGATAGCTCAGTGGTAGAGCGTGGCGGCTTCAGCCAAGCGATCCCAGATTCGAATCCTGGTCCGGACATTTTTCGTCCAGTTGGAAAATTACTACTCGTATGATTTATTTACCAATTTGAAATAATTGTGTTAAAATTAATTTAGTGTAATCACGTTTCCAGCGTTTACTGGAGTTCCTTTACCTGCGATCTTTTCTGTTGAGCTGATTAAAATATCAGACCAGATTCTCTGATCAATAAGGTTAACTGGATGAATTATGCTCTCCAGATTCGACCGGGATAGCTCAGTGGTAGAGGGTGGCGGCTTCAGCCAAGCGATCCCAGGTTCGAATCCTGGCCGGGACATTTTTCGTCCAGTTGGAAAATTACTACTCGTATGATTTATTTACCAATTTGAAATAATTGTGTTAAAATTAATCTAGTGAATAACTTGCATTGAAAATTGCAGAAAACATCGATGTCGCAAATAACTATACCCCTTTAAATTTTTCTGATTTCATTTAAATTTTAAATTGAAATCAGTCTACTTTCGTTTATTTTATTTATTTTCTTTCTTTAAGTCAAAGAAAAATAAAAAATAAATAAATTGACGAGTGTTATTTCAATTCTTAAAAAAATGTTATTGGGAATAATTGTAACCAAAATAGCCGTCCGTTACATAGCTGCCAAATCTTCCAATATTTTCAAAGCAAATAAACACTTTTTAAACCAGAAAATTTATTTAATGAGATATATATTGCTTCTATTTGGTATTTATTTGATTTTATTTATTAAGTAAAAATTCCTAATTAAAATAAGCCTATTCAACTTGAAAAAAAATAAATAAATAAAAAGGAAGGTTTTCCAGCTATCGGTTTAATAATACTTTTAAAAAAATGCACTTATAAATGCACTTATAATTATATTATAATCTTTTATGGAATAATTTAAAAACAAGGCTAATAAAATTTTGATACCCTCCCCCTCGTTTCACTGTATTAAAGTAAATATAATGCGTGAAAAGCTTTTTTCTGTTTATGTGCGAGTGTGTGTGTTTAATTTGGAATGAAACATTGTTTGTATACCTTACATATATAACACATTACACATATAACATTGTGTACACATATAACATATACATCACACATATAACATTGTAGTATATCTCTTGAATCTAGATATACTAAATAAACTTTTATGCTTATGTAAAAGCTTCGTGTTTTACTTGATTTCTTTAAAATTTTCGTCATATTTACAATATAAATACATTCCATAATATGTATGCCTTTAAAAAATATATATTTCTACTTTTTACATTGCTTACTTCTTTTTCTTATGCAAATTTTGCAATTCATAGCACATTCAGTGAAACAATTTAAATACAATTTTGTGTAATTAAACTTCATTGGTGATATAGATATTTTCAAAATTATATGTAGTAATAATTCTTCATGATTTTGGAACTTGAACATATTTAAATTATTTTTTCTCTCTCTTTATAGCTTTCGTAATAATTCTCAGAAATGCTGAATTTTAATATATTATGAGATGCGGAGTAGAATATTTAATTCAGAAAATGAATATTGCATAAAATCATTCTCAATATTCCATATTAGTGCTTCTTTTCATATTAGTGCTTCTAATATTTGATATTAAGTGCGTCCCTCTCCATATGTTTTTTAACTCATCCGCCAAAACAATAGTAGTATATGATGTCAATAAACAAATTATAATTAAAAATACAAATTATTTTGTGTTAGGTATAAATTTTTGCTTTCTTTTTATTCTAGTTTTGTTGTAATCCTTCCGCATTCTGCCTTTATGTGTCGTTCTTCGAGCCTTAGTTTATTCAACTGTAAAATGATTCTGAAACAATCCTTTATAAAGAAAGATAATTGGAATGAAAATAGCAATAGTTTTAATAAGATTTTCAAAAATATTCCTAAATAAAAATTTGTGCGGAAGAAATAAAAAACAAATCAATTTTTTAAATATTTATTTTGTTTTCGTTCTATTGTATTAAAATAAATATTAATGTAACATAAATGTGGAATCTCCCTCTATTTCTCTCTCTGTGTTAAAAACTTTTTTTTTTTTTTTTTTTTTTTTGCAGTAGCCAACATTTTAAACTATTTTTCAGGCTCCACACCTAGATGGTATAAAGTATTACAAGTATTAAAAATTATTTTAAAGGAAAATTGTACAAAACGATGGTCGTCTAAGAAAAGGGCTGTAAAAAGTTTGTACGAATAAATAGAAGATGTATACAAACTTTTGGTAAATATGTCACAGGGTGACAGTTTAAACTTTGAAATGCCTTCTGCAGCGAATGTATATATAATTTTATAAGATTATTTATATATTTTATAATTGCTTATTTAACTTTTAATCAAATTGAAAAACAATTGAGTATATTGTCAGTAAAATTGATGAGACAATTGAGTATATTGGTTATACATACCAATTTTATAAAGAAGTTTAAATTTTTCCAACCCCGTAGTCAGATAAAACAGTAGTTTTTATTTACCCTTTTTAATTTTTGTTTCGCACTTTTTTTTTCGAGGAACCAAATAGCGTTGTTACAGATCTGTACATAGATAATAGGTTCAGAGAAAAAAGAAAGAAAGAAAAAAATATATATCAAATGATATAAGATGCCAAATAAATAAAATCAATATAACTTAATGCATATTTGAATTAAAAAATGGAAATAAATATCAAATGACAGAAAATAGAATTTGAAAAACAACATGTGTCCATGTATAATCATCAGTTTGATAGTGCATTTCACATGTCAAATAAAAATGCAATATTTCATAAAATATACTGGCATATTTGCTAAGAACAGTATATTTCTACCAAATATATTGCATTATTAAAAGGAAACGATAAAAACAGATGAAAAATAGATAAAAACAAAATTTACTAACATACCATGCGGCATTTCACGAGATTCAAATCATGCTGACATAACAGGATTTGTAATATGCACGAATATCCACGGTTACAGTAATTTAAAATTGAGACAGTAAAAGATTATAGGAAATCCTTAAAATATATTAAACAATAATCATTACAATTAAAAACTCAGTAATTAATAATAAAACTATATATTATTTGAGACATACAATTATTTTAAAAAGTTATAAAACTATTAATCTTCAGTAAATAGAACAGTATATGTGAGAACAATTCCTCCCTTTATAGAGTACTTAAATTAATAGTAAAGTAGGTTTTGTATAACCATGCCATGTATATCTATTATTTAAAATGAATAAATATATAAAAAAATATTAAAATTAATTTTAAATATAAAAAATATCTTAATTCAATTTATTTTACCACATCCAAATATAATAATTATAAACTTTCAAATAACATAGATTAATAAATATATTTAACAAGCTAATCAACTAAGTCATTATTTAACTTTAACAATATAAAATAACTGTAAAAATTATGTGCATAGTTAATAAATAATTTCAACATTGATGTATAATTGTTATTTCTATATCTAAATCAATTTAATTTAATTGTAATTAAATTACACAATTCCTATGTAGCATCCAATTTTCCTAAATAAGTGTTATAAAAAAATTAGTTATTTAAGTTTTAGTATTATGTATTTCGCCGTTTATTATTAATGATCACTCATAAAACAATAACAGTAAATATATATATATATTTAACAAGTAGCTATTTACAGAAATTACATAGCAATGACCACAGTGTTATTTTTTTTATATATAAATTAATATAAATTAATATATATATATATATATATATATATATATATGTGTGTGTGTAAGCCAACATCCTCGATCCCATCCTACTCTAATCTTTATATTTTTGTATATATGCACCAAATAAAATATGTATAAACACCAAAGTATTTTTTTTAAATAATTTATTATTAAATTTACCATGTAATTAGGATATACATTTAATTTTGCTTGATTACAGATAAATTTAATATTTTTGTTTTTATTCATGTCTGAGCATAAATATTTTATTCTGTGTAGATTGGGTACGATATTTTTATAAACAGATTTATATAAGCATGAAGCATAATTCGTAAAAATATTTACATTAGATGGAAAGTCAAATCTTTATCCTAAATGTCAAATGTTAATTTATTATTATTATTAAGAATAATTTTAAGTCAAGCAAGTTTATTACATTATTAATCATATCATTTTGACTTAATGGGAGCTGTTTGGGATATACATTAAGTACCGATGTGATATTAGAATCATTGAAATAAAAATAATAATATCATCTATATATCGATAGAAAACATAATCATTTTTTATAAACTAATGAATTCCTTTGGTAGTAATATAAATACAGATCAGAAAGAATGCTTGAAACCGTGCCACCTTGAGGAATTCCTTGGCATTTTTTATAAATTATATTATTATAAAAGATATAATTATGAATAAAGATAATGATAAATAGAGTTTAAAAAACTAACGGATATATAATATTTTAAATTTGATTTATATTTGTATTCTTTAAAAGTATACACATAGTTTTGTGTAAATCTTTGATATCAATATTATTACATAAATCATTAAAATAAAATATTTTTATGAATTTTGCAGAATTTATATTTTGTATTTTATTTAAAAGCTGAAAACTATTTTTTAAACAATGTTGGTTATCATGTTTAAGCGTTATATTATATATATATATATATATATATATATATAAATTTGTCTTTTAAAGGAAAACAACTGTTTTTAAGGACGAGAAAATCATTCATGAAATTGTGAAAAAATTGAATGAATTTGAATTGTAATTTTAACTCCAATTCGCGGATTTTTTTTTAGTTGAATTCAACTCACTCACGCTCGCTTTTTAAAAAGTGAATCAAACGGAATTCAAAACTCACAGACTCAACACTTTCATTTTGAAATATAATATTATAATATCTCACAATTCGCAATCTATATTCATTTAAAATTAAACACTGACTTGTAAATCTTTTTAAAATATATAGAGAGCTTTGCCTTCAATGGTGAGACTATTTTTTGAAACAAATTTACTAATTCAACAGATCATGCTTTTCTTTACATTTTCCATCTTGAATTAAGTCGCTGACATTCTAAATGAATTAATTCCTCAACACAAAAGTAGAGAAAATCATAAAATATTTTTTCTTAAAATTTCTCTTTTGAAATGTAGCTTTAAATAAATGTGATAGAACGTATTGCTGAATGTGTACACTTTAATAAACGGCAATCAAATAATTCAAAAAATTCATGTTATATAATTTGATAATAAGTGAAGAAAATTAAAGAATTTATTTTTTAAGGAAAAAAGAAACTTGCTTCAAGAAATATTTTCTTACCACATACTGCACATATATTTACTTATTACACACCAGTTGGCATATCATAGTGAGTGTGATTTCACACAACATACAGGGTTTTACGAGAACCCTTTATTGCTATTCACATTCACTTTACATCCTATATGATTTTGACACGCAGTATACGATAATATTTAAAACTAGGGGGCTCAGCCCCCTACTCGCTAACGCTCGCCAACCCCCCCCCCCCCGTGAATTGCGAAGCAATTCACATTGAGACCGCTACGCGGTCACAGCTCGCTTCGCTCGCTCGCCCCTTTTTTTCAGCAATTCTAGCCGGAATGAGTTCTACCATAAAACATTTGAACATATGAAATTGACATTTTTTTTAATGTAAAAAAGTAATTCTCCGTTGAAAACACAACTGAAAATGTATTTAGTTGGCGCTACCAATGAAAAATAACGATAAATCTTTTAAATACTATGAAAAAAGGATCTTTTGTACAGCACGACTTAAATT
Source organism: Maratus michaelseni (assembly GCA_963931845.1). NCBI lineage: Eukaryota > Metazoa > Arthropoda > Arachnida > Araneae > Salticidae > Maratus > Maratus michaelseni. Next base: position 218,929,427 of record OZ007586.1, on the reverse strand, counting down.
CATTAGAAAAAAAAAAACCGTAGAAATTATTTTTTTCTTCCTCAGTACATCAACAGGCGCCAGGTGCAATCTACACAGTTGATTTTTTTTTCTCCTACTTTTGAGTGAGTGAAATTCGTAAATGAATTCCGAATAAGAGTTGAGAATTCATTTGAAATTAACGATATTATTCATAATTAAAATGAGGAATCATCTCAGACGCTTTGGATTACGTACATGTTATTTTATTGTTAATAATTGCTAGTTTGAGTTTCATTCTATGGTTTCAATCCGCCATATTGGAGGTGGAGCTAATCTAACACAATCTAGTCTGTTCATTGGTCTGAGCTCTGGAAACTACAGTTGTTGCCAAATCATAAGTTACAAATTCAGACCTATTTTCACGCCACGTAAGACAAATATATATATAGATGTTTAATGTTCACTGTAAAACTTTTAAAAATTGTAAAAACCATACCGTACTGTACTACATGCCATTGTAAAAAATTATACGACGGCTATTAGAAAAATATAAAGTTGTATCGTGTAACAACAGGCGAGTGGTTCATTTTTGCGAAAGTTACAGCCTAGAAAGTCAAAACAGAAGACAAGAAAATAGACAAGCAGACAAGCATAAAATTTTTGGATCAAAATGAAATTTTAACTGTATAACTGGACCTCAACAAAAACGACTCCTTTCCAAAAAAATAAAAAATAAAATAAAAAAATAAAATTGATGTATCCGTTTAAAAATTATGCGTGAACATAAATTGAAAGCAGACAAACGTATACAGATGAATTGTGATAAGTCGTTTAAAACGATAGGTTCATCCATAATGATTTCGTTCAAAACGTCTTCGAGCAATTAGAATACCGTCAAAAAGCATGAGCAACAAGAAAAAGTAACAACTAACCACAGTTGTCTAATCTCCCGATTTTTGACTATCACTAATTAATAATATAAATATCCTCTATATTTAATCACAAGAATCTGCGACTATGTAAATAAAAAAATTCTAAACAGCGAGAAATTTGGTAATCATAATTTGTTGTCCAGAATTTGTTTTCGAATCTAAGTTTGAACTTTTCAAACTTTTAACTTTCATCACACTCTAACGTTAAAAATAACTTCAACTAAATAACAGGAACATTGATATATTAGCGGTAAATTACAAAATCTTTAAAGACAATGGAATTAGAGTGGTCCTGTTTTTGAGGTCTGGTGTTCTCAAGACCTACTTAAAACATTTGACTCTGAATTTTGAACTGTTTAATTATCTTCTGATCATTTGTATTTACAAAATAAACTGTTTTAATACTTAAAAACTTTTTTGACTTTTCTGAAAGGGTTGGGTTGGGTTGATTGTTGACGGCCAATTATCTACGCTAGGGATATAGGCCCGGGGGGAGTGCCCTTCGTGGGGGTCTTTCTAAGGGAACCTAACCCGTATTTACGCATGGATAAATCCACGGTTCGAAGAAAACCACGAAAACTCCGAACGATTAGGCCGACGGGCGCGATTGGGATCGAACCCAGCACTTCCCGTCTACCAGCTTCGAGAGCACAACCTCTCAGCCACTGGTGGGGCCTTTTCTGAAAGGTCTAACGCTTTTAAAATAAGTGTGAGAAAATTATAAGTCAGAATTATTTTGGGATTTCAGGTCAAATGTACCCAGAATGTGTTGTTGGCTTGTAAACAGCCTTATTACAATTTCATTATTTCAAAACATTCCTAACATATGGAACATTTTTATAGGTAGTTTTATAATCTTGTTTTTTAATTAAAAAAATTGAGCAAATCACATTCTAACGTAACACGAAATGATTTTCCTTCTTTATTCATGGAATTTTCAGCCCTCTTGGATTGAATTTTTAATAAATAAACAGTTTTTTTTCATTTCTGAACTTCTTTCATTGGTTGCTGAGTATTCCGTTTTGGATATTCCTATGCTCTCAAATTGTTGTTTAAAATATAAATTTTGAACACGTTTTCTGTAAGACATATTTATTTCATTACATAACTTAAAAAAGAAACACTTTTCGGTAATTGTGAATCTGAAATAGAAGATCTAAAATGTGTCACTAATATTCATCTAGGGATTTCGGCATAACTTCATTTAAAAAAAAAAAAAAAAAAAAGAAAGAAAGAAAGAGGAGTATTTTGCTTGTAAAATATTCGCGTTTTCACGGAATTTTGTTTTCATTGAAAAAGATTTCGTTAATGCTTCAGAAAATAGGGAATGTAGATTTGGGAATAATCCTTGAAAGATAACAATGTGAAAAACTACTTAAATTGTCATTTTCATTAAGGCTTTACGGTTTATTTTTATTTTTATTCTGTAAATTTTTTTTTATAAAAATACGGAAATTGCACTAGCACATTATTGTCAGTGCAATTTCAGTATTCTTGTGTTTTTTTTTCCTTACAGAAAAGTCTGTTTAGATTTAAGAGCAGCCTCATATTTCACAATTTACTTGCTCCAGCTAAGCAGAAATTAATTAGAAATCCTAAATTCTAAATACACTAAATATTGCTTAAATTTAATTGTTCAACAATAAAATGTATAACATTTACTTTTTCAACACCTTTGCGAAGTATCTCATTTCTTTTAAGCTATCCCGAAATTTACCAAGGACGAGGTATCTCGATTCCTGTTTCAACAATTGTTCAATGTGAAAATGAGATATCTCGTCAAGACAATCAAGTCTTAATAAACACAATAATAGCCTCAAATATCTAACATTTTAATACATTGATTTTTAATTTATAATAGCATTTCATTTTGGAGAGAGTATTTTTTATATGTATGTTTAACCGGCACGGTGTCCCTAAGCTTTTCTTTTTCTTTTTTCTTTCTTTCTTTCTTTTCTTATTTCTCTTTTTTTTCTTTTAAGAAGAAGAAACTAGTTGAATAGTTATAAAATCTTCTTTATGATCAGAAAAGTTCCCTTTTATTATTATATATCGCACTAGTACAGTTTCCTAGCAATATGTTAATAATTTTTGAATGAACGAATTGGTGGTCAAAGAGTAACAATAGTAGCAACATAACAAAAGAATCTTTAACTTCGTGTATCGGCGTAAAATAACTGTGAACAAACCAGAAATAAGCTGATTTAAATTATGAGAGCTACAATCTCTTTCTGTAATTTGTTTCACAAGATTTCACGTATACCACACATACATTTATTTTCTCAAAACACGCCGGCCAAATAAATCTCTTTGGAATAAAAAGAAAAGTCTAAAAAAAAAAGCTAGCTATATGTCTTGCGCTCAATGTGCCGCCTTGAAAAAAAAAAATGATACAAAAGGAAGTTCTAACACGAAACAAAATGGCTGTCTTTCAGAATGAATAGGCTTGACTTATCGAATCCGTTGCGTAAATTTTAGCTGTTCTTTTAAAAAAGAAAAGCAGTTCTTTGCATTATTTGAATTCAAACCAGTCTAACAGCGTATTCATGACTGGATAACTATTTTACGTTTGTCTGAAGGATAATTCTAGTACTTGAAAATTTGAAAGACATCGAGTTAAAAAAATATATATATTTAGAAAAGTCTGATTAGTGCATTAGAAAACTTGATTTGGAAAAACCAAAGGTGTACTTCGGTTTCATTTAGAATCTGTGAAGGAAATGAAACAGAAATAGGTTTAGAATAATTATAGTTTCATATATTTTTTGTTTACCTAACAAAGGTTCTGTTAAAAAGGCATTATAAAGGAGTAGGGTCGATAAGACTACGAAAGTAAAGAAAAATAATAAATTCTCCTTTAGTACTTTTCCAAAGAACACATCTTTATTGCTAAGAATCTTTTTATTATATATTTTCATTGTTTATTATATCTATTTAATATTATATCATATTTAGGTTCACAGCAATTGTTAAATAGATCATATTTTGGTGGAGATTATTAACTTGGTAATTTTCACTTCTATACTTGCGAAAGATTTATTAATAACTGTTTATGTCTATTATATATATATATATATATATATATATATATATATATATATATATATATATATATATATATATATATATATAGTTACTGACACTTTAAGTTACTAATATGACTAATATGGGTACATTTTTCCTCCAAAACAAACATTTTTAGTTATCTTGCAAACAAGCCATATAATCAAGGTATCAATTTTATTTTAATATTTTATAAATTCTTATACCCCTAACATAAACATATGTATGAAAATCAAAATGGTATCTTCATTCGCTCTGTATAGAGTAAATAGATAAAAAAATAAATGAACAACGAAACAAAACAAAAAATGTAAATTTGGCCTCCAAAAATGATGTGTTTGGCAATTCAAGTGAACCTAAATATTATATAACATTGAATAGATATAATAATTATTTTTTAAAATGTAATAATTTTTTTTAGAAGAAACTGTTATATTCGTTCACTTTCGAAAAGAGACACTTTTAAGTGTCTGAATTTTAGAATCTGCAATGTCATACAAAACTATTGGCCTTTCATACAAAAATATTGGCTATGTAAATTTGGCCTCCAAAAAAATATATGTTTAACAATTCCAGTGAACCTAAATATTGCACTATATTACTGAATATATATATTTGTTATTTCTAATAAATCTTTTTAGAAGAAAATTTTATGATTGTTCACCTCGGAAGAAGCCACTTTCATAATCTTATCGATCGTAATCATTTTAGTTTTAATCCTTTAGTTTTACTCCTTTGATTTATAATCTATATTGTCATACAAAACTGATATTTCAAATTCTTTTATATCAAACACACTCCATTGTCATACATACGTCAATATACAAAGAAACGAGAGAATAAGCTGACAATTCTTGTAACAAATAAATAAATAAATAAATAAATAAAATAAATAAATAAATATCTTTAATATTAAAGTTATATTTAAATAGAAGAAAACTACTGTTAAAACGTTGATAATTTATTATAGAAATATATATATATATATATATATATATAGATGAATCCGGACCATTAAAATTTATTGTTAAATTTGTGGAAATTGTTAAATCAGGTATATGGAGTAAACAAAGGAATTTGGTGACTGGAATTAATTGATTATTAATGTTTTATTTATTTTTTTATAACGCTAACTTCTTAGTTCATGACAAATACAAAAAAAAAAAAAAAAAAAAAAAAAAAAAAAGAGGTATAAAATAATGAATATAGCTACACCAAAAATGTTTGTATTTATCCTGACCCGAAAGGCTTGCATTATAAAAAATAAATAACACAATAGTACTCAATTACACCTAGCCCCCAATTCTACCCGTTTACAAGTTATTGTATTTTCTATTCCGGTTAAGGGGATAATTAAAAAGCGGCATAAATTTACACTGTCTGGATTTTTAAATCTGCACATACATTTTGAAATATATATCACCGTTTAACTGTACAATCGGTATTGACTTTTGAACGATCAAAAGAAAATATATGAAAGTTTATGTCACGGAATCTCTTCATTTTTGCAGGAAAGTGAAGTTTATTAATTATAATTTGTGAATAACAGTACTACGAAACTATTGATCTTCCCATCGTTAATAAATAAATAAATAAATCCATCTTTTGTAACACGTTTTAATATTCGCCTCCATATTTTCGTGAAGTATTTTAAAATATTCGTTTCGGAAACGTTCGTTGATTTTTTTTAGAAAAATTATCAACTTTTATGAATCACTGATAAAACCAGTAATTAAAAAAAAATAAATCGAGCTTCAAATGATTTTTTCTTACCTTCGTGTTTTCGTGGCAACTATTTATTGTTATCCAAGTTACAGTCCCGAACGGGTCCCGACCCCAACACGAAAATTCTATTTTCTTTGACAAGAAACTCGATGCACTTTATCCGAAACCCGAAATGAATGAAAATTAATCAATATTTTAATGCAAATATGGAAAAATGCTCTATAATTATATCTCTAAATTCAATTTTATCTTTAATCAAGAAATATATATAAATACCTTTGAAATCAAAATATATCAAACAAGTTCTATCATCAAAATATGACCAATCGCCAATTTAAAGATGACAAGTATTTAGTAGAATGATGACCTGTCATTGTGAAGTCACACTGTGACTTTGTGACCGTCGATGTGACGTCGGTATCGACTAATTTTAAGTTAATAAATAATTACCAAATTCAAACAACAAATTAACCGAAACTCCAATTTAGAGATGGTATGAAATAATACATGCAAAAAAGGTTTAGAGAAAAAATAAATACATGTAATATAATATAAGATGCTAGATAAATAAAATAAATATAAATTAATCACATATTTGATCAGAAAATGGAATTTACATATCAAAAGACTGAAAAATGGAATTTGAAAAACAACATTTTACCATGTATAATCATCAGTTTGGTAGTACATTTCACATGTCAAATGAAAATGCAATATTTCATACAATATAGTGTATGGTATATTTGCCAAGAACAGCATATTTCTGAGAAATATATTACATTATTAAAAGGAAATGATAAAAAGACAATGAAAAATGGATAAAAAAAAAAAAAAAATTTATTCACATACCATGCTGCATTTTGACGAGATATTCAAATCATGCGGACATATCAGCATTTGTAATAAGCATATGAGAGGCAACATCGCAAGATGCATGAATAACCATGGTTAGAGTAATTTAAAATAGAGGTTGAGAAATTATATAAAATCCCTATAAATTATTAAACATTTATTATTACAAGTAAAAACTTAGTAATTAATAATAAAACCATATGTTATTTTGAGACACACAATTATTTAAAAAAGTTATAAAACTATTATCCTTCAGTAAATGAAAAAGTCCTTCCGGCCTGTACCGGGAGGAAAAGGTAGCTTTCCTATATCTTCGTTTTAAAATTTTAGCTAATGTTACACGAAAACAGTAAGTTAAAATGCAAAGAAACGTTTACAAAAGATTCGTTAATACTGAATTTGAATAAGAAATTCGCCAAATTATTGAGCAATAGCCAAAGTGGCTTCATTTATGAAGACTTATTTTGGTCGCCAAATTTGGCGATATTTCGCCAAATGTCGTCAAGTTTGGCGAGAATTTGGCGCTAACGGATATGAATATATAGTTTTATGCGTATGATTGGGAAAATTATTACAACAATGAAAATTTTTGTAATGTGCTGTCTTGTTTCAAAATGTCAGCCACCCTAAAATTTCAAACTGCTCTATCTCAGCCATTTTTTAAGATAGAGGTAAACCAAAAAATGCTCTGGAATCCTCGTATCAAGGCCTAACACGTAATTAAAAAATAAATTTGAATTTTTAACTTTTTTGTATATTTATTTTAGTTTTAAATTTTTAAATGGCCGCCATCTTGAAACAAAATGGCGGACCAAGCTGGCCAACGAACTCGGTCGAGACATTGGTGAGCTTAATACACACAATTGGTTTCATCGAAATTGATTTATAAATACGAGACGTTATTGTATGACATACAGTGGCGTAGCGTCAGGGGGGGCACGATCATTTTACTACCAGTATAATTATATACTACATTTAGCCTTATTTAATATTTGAATGGTATGAATTAAATAAGTCCAAATATAGTATATAAAAATACTGGTAGTAAAGTGATCCGTGCCCCCCTTGACGCTACGCCTCTGATGACATAGGTCAGATATATATATATATATATGGATATATCTCTATATATAAATCAACATTTGAACGGAGGGTGGTTTTAAGGTCTGGGGGTCATGATCGGTGAAAATATATCGAAATTTTCCGGAACTGCTTTCCTCCGAACGGCTGCAATAGGTACTAGCTTTATACTTTTAGGTAGCTTTCAATACAAAAATGTATAAAGCTACCTATTGCAGCCGTTCGGAGGAAAGCAGTTCCGGAAAATTTCGATATATTTTCACCGATCATGACCTCCAGACCCCAAAACCACCCTCCGTTCAAATGTTGATTTATATATATATATATATCTGACCTATGTCATACGATAACGCTCGTATTTATAAATCGATTTTGATGAAACTAATTGCGTGTATTAAGGTCACCAATGTCTCGACCGAGTTCGTTGGCCAGCTTGGTCCGCCATTTTGTTTCAAGATGGCGGCCATTTAAAATTTTAAAACTAAAATAAATATACAAAAAGATTAAAAATTAAAATTTATTTTTTAATTACGTGTTAGGCCTTGATACAAGGATTCCAGAGCATTTTTTGGTTTACCTCTATCTTAAAAAATGGCTGAGATAGAGCAGTTTGAAATTCTAGGGTGGCTGACATTTTGAAACAAAACAGCACATTAACGCGATTACTCGCAAATTATTTTCTTTCATTGTTGTAATAATTTTCCCAATCATACGCATAAAACTATATATTCATATACGTTAGCGCCAAAATTGGCGACATTGGCGACAAAATTAGCAAAAATTTGTGACATTTGGCAAAATATCGCCAAATTTGGCGACCAAAATAAGTCTTTATAAATGAAGCCAATTTGGCTATTGCTCAATAATTTGCCGAAATTCTTATTCAAATTCAGTATTAACGAATCTTTTGTAAACGTTTCTTTGCATTTTAACTTGCTGTTTTCGTGTAACATTAGCTAAAATTTTAAAACGAAGATATAGGAAAGCTACCTTTTCCTCCCGGTACAGGCCGGTAGGACTTTTTTGTATTGAAAGCTACCTAAAAGTATATGTAGGAACAGTACCACCCTGTATAGAGTAATAAAATTACTAGTAAAATAGTTTTGTTAATCATAGTTCTGCCATCTATATCTATTATTTAAAATAAATAAATAAAACAATATTAAATGTAATTTTAAATTTAGATAATATATTAATTCAATTTATTTTACCACATCTAAATGTAATAATTATAAAATTTAAAATAATATAGATTAAACCAAATATTTACCAAGTTAATCAACTAATTCATTATTTAACTTTAATTATATTAAATACCTGTAATAATTATGTGCATAATTAATAAATAATTTCAACGTTGATTTATAATTATTATTTCTATATCTAAATCAATTTAATTTAATTGTAATTAAATTACACCTATGCTACATCTAATTTTCCTAAATAATTATTATAAAAAATGTAAATTATTTAAGTTTTTATTATTTTATAATTCTCCGTATATTATTAATGACAACTGTTAAAACAATAACACAAAATTTGTAATTTTTTTTTTGATTAATAAATTATTTATACAAATTACATAGCAATGACCACAGTGTTTATTTTATGCATTTTGTTTATTAATATATATAAAATAAAATAAATGTGCCAACAACCACGATCCCATCCTCCTCTAATCTTTATATTTTTGTATATAAACACCAAGTAATATTGAAAAAAATGTATGATTGAATTTTCCATGTAATTAGGATATCCATACAATTAGTTTTGCTTGATTACGGATAAATTTAATACATTTGTTTTTATTCATGTCTGAGCATAAATATTTTATATATGTATAAAGTAATCGTTTATATTTAAATATATAGTTTTCTCATTTAAAAAAATATTGTGCACTTTCTTTTGAAGAAAAAAAAAACGAATTACAAAACGCGGACAGCAAAAGTCAAAATCCACCTTAAAATAATAGTCAACCCTACCTGAACCTGACCCACAACGAAATAAATTAGTGACAAACGGACCATATGCAGGACTCTAATCCTTATTCGTTTGAAATTCAAATCCCATTGTTACTAATTTTGTTCATTTTAAGGGCCAGTAGATGATGATATGTTACAATTTTTGACGTGTCCCTGTAAACAAAACTATACTTTATACGACAACTAATTTCAAAACATACAGTAGCAATGTTTACTTTAACACTATATTCAATATTTGTTTCGTTTGGTCAATTATTGCAAAAGATAAAGCCTTAAAGAAAAAAAAAAAAAAAAACACGAAAACAAGCAAGCTGACGAACATATCATTTTTAGGTCCTAATGAAATTGAGACGCAACCAAAAGCCCCAAGACCCATTTTTCAACAGAAAAAAAAAAATTAAAATCGGAATATTTATTCAAAAGTTATGCGTAAACGCACACACATATACGAAAAAATAATAAAGACTAAAAAAAAAAAAAAAAAAAAAAAAAAAACACATATTATAACTTTCTTGATTGAAAGTCGGTTAAACTTTTTCCTCAAAAAATATCTGTATCAATTTTTCAAAATATATACTCTTACACGTATGGTAAAGATTTTTAACGTGCAAAGAAGTCTTTTTGAAACATTGTTTTTCATTTTCTTTTGTAAGACTGGTATAAAAACTTTGTAAACAAAATTAATATAATATAAATTTCATAAGTTAAACCTTTCAAGCATGTATTATTTTCAAATGGATAGAAAACTTATTTTGCACTTAAGCCAGATTTAAAATGGATAATTAAAAACAAATAATTTTGAATTTTTAAATCTCTTTATTTATTATAAAATTACAAAATGAACCTCATTTGAGGGTTGCAAGCAATAAAAAAATATTATTAAGAATTGTTGCCTAATTTTGTGATATTCAAACTTCGGATACGATTACACAAAGTAGGAAGTAAAACAAGAGTTTTGGTCTAAGAGTTTTTCTTTCGTTCCAAGAAAACAATTTCTTTGAGAAACTCTTCTCTTGTAAAGAGTAACAAATTTATCAAAGGTGTTTTCCAAATTAATATTTGAAAGGTTTTGTCCCCTTATGCTGTATTTCACATTCACTATTGACTTCAAATGAAATTTATATGTGAGAAAAGAGTAAAAATAAAATATGCAGAGGATTGTTTCTAAGATTGGTCCTAAGGGTTGTTTTTCAATACATCCTCATATAGGCTATCATGCATTAGACTATTGTTTTTACACTCCACATTTTTAATTTCAAATTCATTCTGTAACATATTATTCTTGATGTTTGCTGAATTTTCAAAGTTAAGAAAATAATACCCATTTACTACATGATTTTTTTTTTTTTTTTTTTTTTTTACAGTCAAGGAGAAAATAAATATTACACGAAAGTTTATTATAAAAAAAAGTAACTTATAAAAAACTTTTAAAAAAGTCAGGAATCTCTTTGGTATTTTATTGGGAAAATGAATTCCATCATTCTTAAAGGAAACATTTTCGCATTTTCCTGGCTATGTCGGCTTTTATTTTTATTTTTTTCGACATGCTTAATTTATGTTTAACACATATTTTGACCTCTTATAATGTGATGTAGTGTGCTATTGTTTTTCTGTATTCAAAAAACGTCTTCGAAAGCTCGCAACATACTTAATTCTTTCAGAAATGTTTAATTTCTTAAATTGCAAATCAACCTTCTTTGAAACTTCAACGAAGGTTTGAATGGTAATTGAATATCCATGCTATTTCATAGAGAAATGAGTTCCGCGGTACAACTTATAAGATAAAATTCACAAAGCACATGCCGAAGAATCTCTTGAGAAGCGTTAATTCCTTTTTATTTTCTCCTTTCAATTTTTTGTAGATTTGCGTGCTAAGGGGGAGGACGGCCCCTTCGTTGCACGACATTCCCGCATTAGATCCTCATCCCTCTCTTGATTATCAATTAGAATGGGGAAGCATGTGAATCTCTCCCCTTTTTTCCCTTTCGTCCCATCTGTCATTTCAATAATTCACCACTACAACATTTCTAAAACTATATCACCTCACGCTCATTCTCTCATAACCCCAGAAAAGTTCAGGGGTTATAAGAGAGTATATATCTATATATAAAGTTCGAATATCAAAAATTACCATATCTCTTATATATTATACACATATATATAATTAAAATGAAATCACACATGTGTAAAAAGAAACAGAAAAGAAATTGCAAAAAATTTAAACACAAAAGAGTGAAAATTCAAAAATAAGAATCTATGATTGGATTATTCAGATGAATTCTTTAGAGGAGCTTCATAGCTATGTTCAAAGATATGATATTTCATCGAATATTATCGGCATGAAGCCAAAAATTACATACAAATATATATACAAGTATACATACGCCAAAAATATAATGTACCAATAAATATAATCAATTGTAAAATTAATAAATCTATTAAAAAATTATCACCTATTATAACAACCCAATTATAAACAAAAAGAAAAAAAAAGGATAAGTAAGAATAATGTATTTCATGATTCATATTTGCAGAAAAAAATATTCCATCCATGGATAATATTAAATTCGCATTTACAACAAAAGAACTGACATCTGTGAACAAAAGCTATACATAAAACACATTGCAGTTAATTAACTACTAAAAAAAATTTGGAAAGATGTACAGGTGGAAAAAAATATATAATTCGTAAAAAAATACAAAAAGATAAATTACCATGTGATAAACCATAAATATTTAATTTATTCCCACATAAAAACAAACGATAAAACCAACATGAAGCCAATATTTATATACACGGAGAGTCAAGGGAACAACAAATGATAGTCCACATTTTGTGAAGTTTCCTGTTAGCTTGAGAGACGCACTATCGCTTGAAAACTTGAATTCTTTATTGCTGTAACATATATTTCATAAATTCTCTTTCTCTAAATATCCTCTAAATATCCTCTACACTAGTCATGGGAAGACACTCGCAAGCTAATGTTAAAATAATGGCAGCGTTCTTTTCAAATTTCTTGTTTGCATTTGAATATTTTTAGATTATTTTTTTCTGTGTAGAATATCTGAGGTCGATCTATAACCGGGTCCTTTTTTTTTTTTTTTTTTTTTTTTTTTCTCGATTTAGGTAAATGATTTTTTATCAGGACATTTTCACTTTCGGAACCGGTTCCGAAACGGAAAGTGACCTCATAAAAAAAAATTTGCAACTAAAATCGAGAAAGTAAAAAATTACCCAATTAGACATCGACCTCAGCTATATCCTATACAAAAATAAAAATCATTTTAAAATATTTAAAAGCAAACTAGAAATTTGAAATTATTAAAATCGAAATAATTATTGAAAATATTAAAATATAAAGAAAACATTAATAAGTATTTATAAACAACAAAGTTGTGTTGTTTGTATATTTTTTCTTCATTAATTATGACCGTCGATACTCTTGTTTAGAATAATATTTAGTTTACGGTGTAGGGATAATACTGTCAAATCCACATATTTTTACAGCAAAGTTATTTAAAAATATCATTTTGAATTAAAATAAATAAATAAATAATTTTTCTTTGACAGAAAATTTTATATCCGATTTCATCGATATTCTTTTCTTTATATTATTTTGTTGATATTCTAGTCTTTATTGATATTACTAACATTCCATTTCAAAGTTTTTAAAAAGTTTCATGTAAATTTAACCCATGTACTTTTTTCTTTTTTAGTTTCAGAAAATTTTTCAAGAATTGAAATTTTGTTCTATTCAGTGCATAATAAAGTTTTTAAGAAATCAGAAATATTTATAAATTTGATAAATTTGGAAGTCGTAATAAATTTACATCCTTAACTTATTTAAACTGATTCATCGTGTGGAAGGAAAGGTTCTAAAATGAATGTAATCTAATACATAGAATTCAAGCTTAACGTTCGCAGAAGAGTATTTTTCTATATTAAGCGGTTTTTCAAAGTAGAATTTTTGCCAAATTTAATCGCAGAAGTACTTTGATTAAATAAGACAAAATATTCAATTAAAAAATATTGGTATAAAAAGCAGGGTTTCTGAGAACGTTATGCGTCACATATAAGTGACGCTTGTGGCGAAGGGTATAAAGTGTATGTCCAGGAGTTAAAGTGTATGTAGAAATTACATAACTTACATAACCCGTGGAATGGAAGATCAGTGATCACACGCACACGCACACGCACAAAAAAAAAATTGTGTTCACAAAAAGCAAAAAAAAAAAAAAAAAAAAAAAAAACCCGCCAAATAACGGAAATTTTCACAATTTTTCACTGGTGTATAATTGAAATCCCGCAGAAATTATTTTTCTAAACAGGTAAATATATTTTTGTATTTTGTACCATGAATGAAACATTATGCATTATCATTTCTATTTGATATCACATAGAAATAATAAAAAATTTATCTACATAGGAACATTCTTATTTTTTTTTATTTTTTTTTAGTATGTGCTTCCTTGTTAGTTACGATTACTTTTTCTTTTTAAAACTATAATGTTATTTGACTTATTCTTTTTAAAAAATTCTAAAATCTTTTTTAAGCAATTTTAAATTTAATTTTTGCTATTTTTACATGAAGCGCGTGTTACAATTATCACTTGTGCTTTAGCTCTATTAATTAACAATACATTGCACTCAGTGCCATAACAGCAAATACTACTGTTCAGTGTCGAATAAGTGAACAGCAGAAACATTTAGCGTGTATCATAGGAGAGTCAAATAACATGGGAACATTTTAGTATAATAGAATCACTAGCTATTAGCCTTGCTGTACCTAACGGGGAGTTTGTTCGATTTTTTTTTCTTTCGTCGCTGGATAGGGCTTGTTTATATGAATTCATATTTCTTGAAAAAAACATTTGAGCAGAGTTAAATGTAAAACAGAAAATGTTATATGTGGTTAACCCCTTGGGGACGAGCGACACGAATACGTGACGCATAAGATACTCAGAATCCTCGATTATTCCCACCAGTTATTTTTTATTGTAAGGTTTCCTTATCTAATCCTAGCATTTTGCGATTCAATTAGGTGAACATTTCTCTTTTGAAAAACCGGTGGAAAATATTAAAAATTCTGTAAAGGACGCTCGTCGCGAAGGGGTTAAAACTGCATAATAAAGAAATGTAGTTATGATTTTTGCATATTTTTGCATTGAAAAATTACTTTAATTGAATGTTCTAGATATGGAACATCGTGAATTGGCATGATTATATTTACTGGATTCGTACAAGTGCTTACTTTTCACTTACTTTTTTTCCTTTTGAATATCAGTATTACTATGAAGAAAATTTCGCTGTACGTAATCGCACTCTGCATTACAACGAAATTTTCTTTATGGAAGTACTGTCCAAATGGAAAAAAAGTAATAATAAGCACACGTAAAATAAGCACACATAAGGACACTGAATTATACATGCAATGTTTTTAATTTAACACTACAGTGCACGTTTATTCCTGCAGAAACAGTACAGTTTCATTTATGCTCAAGACTATAGGAAAAATAATAAAAATCTAACAGAATTTTTTTTTGTATTACGTACCATGTGTAACACCGTGCATTATCACCTTCTGTTTGATAGCTCACATATCAAGTATATTCAGTCTTTCAAGATCTTGATTTACAATTTTTTGCCAAATGATTTTTATTTACGCATCCCAGAGATTGTATCTTTTCCTTGGCCAGGCAAGGAAAAAATTCTAGATCTGTGTAGTAACTGACAAAGAACAACCTGTACTTATTTTTTCTGGGTATGCAGTTTCCCCGATGAATAGCGATATTTACACTTACAACCAAGCCAGACTCATTAAAATGACTCAAATTTGGGTTATTGTCTATTCCCAAATTTATTTCAAATTCTTACCATCACTTAATACCAGTAATTTATTACCCCAATTTCTGTGGTTTGTTTACAGATTGCATCATTTAATGTTTGAAGTTTTCGTGGCACACATTTTTTTTCCCCGTCCACTGACAGTTTTTTCCATTTAGGTACACTTTGGTATTTTTCTCCTCA
This sequence comes from Maratus michaelseni, assembly GCA_963931845.1. Taxonomy (NCBI): domain Eukaryota; kingdom Metazoa; phylum Arthropoda; class Arachnida; order Araneae; family Salticidae; genus Maratus; species Maratus michaelseni. Next base: position 218,913,804 of record OZ007586.1, on the reverse strand, counting down.
GTTTTACCACTATAGGCCTAAATTTATATAGGCGACCACTTCCAGGAGCTGTTGATGACGATTGAGTAGAATTATAATTCAAATGCAAGAACTGGTTGAACTTTTCGAACTGTTTAACGTACAGAGTAACATAATTAAAAGTAAACTCGAATTCAGATTGCTAGTACATGCAAACAGGCCATATTTTTTAGATGTAATTACCATTTCTGACATCCGAAAAATCTTGGATGTCTTCATTTCTCAACGGCAAGATTAAAAAAATAACGTATCAATACCTTAAGACAAAAACATAATTACATTTCTTTAGTATACAGTTTTTTTTAGCATATAACATTTTTTTTAATTTAACTCTGCTCAAATGTTTTTTTTTTTTTTTTTTTTTTTTTATGAAACTTGAATTTACGTAAGCAAGCGATGAATTACCAGTGACGAATGAAAAAATTCAACAGACTCCCTATTAGGTACAGAAATGCTGCTATCTACCAATTCTGTTGTAATAAAATATTTCCATGTTATTTGAGTTTTTTACAACACGCGCTAAATGGCTCTGCCACTTATTCGACACTGTGAACAGTAGTATTAAATGTGTCACATACGGCACTAGGTGCAATGTAGGATTAATGTCGAAGGCAGTCTTGTCTGATTTTGATATTCAAGTTTTTTTACGGACTATGTCCGTAAAGCTGTTCGAAAAATATCTGCCAGTTCTTCCATTTCAATGATAATTCTACTCGCGACGCCATCAAGAATTCTTGGAAGTGATCGTCTACATAAAATTAAGCCTGTAATGGAAACACTCAGATAAAAAATGCCAGTGGAATAACGAATGTGTACCACCAAGGCTTCCAACATCCTACGATAATGTCTTTCAAACAAATCACAGAAATAGGGTTATAATCTACTGGTACTATGTGATGATCGAGAAATTACTTACGAATTTGAAATAAATTCAGGAATAGTGAATAACCTAAATTTGAGTCATTCTAATGAGATAGACTTGGATGAAAGTGCAAATATCGTTGTTCATCTGGAAAGCTGCATACCCAGAGCATAAAATTTCAGATTGTCCTTTGACAGCTGCTACTTATATCCAGATTTGTTTTCTTATCTGGCCATGGAAGATGTACAAACTCTGGGAACCGTGAATAAAGGTCAGTCGTGCAAAAATTTGCAAATCAAGACCATGAATTACTGGAAATATTTGATATGATCAATTATTTCTATGTGATATTAAATAGGAGTGATAATCCACAGTGTTCCACATATGGTACGTAATGCAAAAATACATTTTCGGCTAAAATTCTTGTTTGATTTTTTTTTCTTATTTTTCCTATACTCTAGACTCTAGAGCATAAACAAAACTATACATATATATTTCAGTGAGAAAAAAAATCATGCATTGCAGAATTAAAACCCTGTTATTTTTTATAAAAAAAATTAGAACAGTGTTTCATTATAAGAAATATACCTGTTAAATTGTTTGAATGTAAAAACAAAACATTACAGTATAAATATCCCTTATGTGAAATTATATATGCAACAACGTTTGGTAGTAAAAAAAAATATATATATATTTGTTTGTTGTCCAAAAATTTAATAACCCTACGTATAGACAAGCTTGAAGTACTGTAAGAGAGATTTCATACATTTTCTTTTTCTAGATCACTTTGTTAACAGTGTTTCACAGCGGGCGACGCAACATTTGATACTTAAGTTACGAAAAAACAATTTGTTAGTACCTCCATCAGACTGTCAAGACGAAATTCCAGAAACGAGAAGCGATCATCCCCTCCTCCCCTCTCTCAGCTATCTGGGCGATGCATTTATCTGTGCCGAAATCGCTACTGTTTCCGATACTGTTGGGAGACAAATCAACCGTTTGAGTTTGAAGGCTCGGGTTCAGGGAGCATGTTAGAAAAGATGAGAAGTGGAGGTGAAAGCTTAGAGCAGAAATTTATTTCAAGCACGCGTGCATATTTTATTCTTGCAACGCTAGCTATAGAGTTAGGAGGAAGAGGGAACCTTCAAGTTTAAGATTTATTAATTGTTGCATAAGGGGCAGTGAGGGGGGTGTTTTTAGTCCGTGGATGTGACGTTAGTTGTAATGAATGATGCTAAGCCGTTACTGTTTCAATATAGGTAATGGTAGCAATATTTGCATTATTCAGGTTTTTTTATTTTTATATAACATATTTTCATTACGTCATCTTTTTTGTTACACATTTCTTTTTCATTACACACTTTTTTTTACATAAGAATTTTTTTATATTACTTTACTTCTTCTTATATTATGCTTTTTTATATCATATATACTTTCTGTAATCTCATTTCGTATTCTATTCTTGTAACGTTATGTTGAGTTGGAGTATAAAAAAAAATCGTCAAGAGTACGAAGTTTACGATTTATTAATTGTTCCATAATGGGAAAGGGGATTGTGTTTTTAGCCCATGCTTGTGACATTAGTTGCAATGACTGATGCAAAATCGTTATAGTTTTAATATTAATATTGATAACAATGTTTGTATTATTTAAGGGGGTTGTTTGTGTCTTCATTGCATTTTATTACTTCATATTATGTTATATTACTTCTTTTTACATTATGCCTTTCTTATAACATATATATATATATATATATATATAATCTTATCTCATGTCCTATTCTTGTAACACTATCTACAGTTCTATTAAAAGAGAATTTTGAAGAGTGCAAACTTTAAGATTTATTAATTGTTGCTTACAGAGGAGATGTTTTCTTTTAGTTTGTGCATGCGACGTTAGCTGTAATGAATGATGCAAAATCGCTACAACTTTAATATAGGTAATGGCAGCAATATTTTTATATCATAACTCTTTTCATTACGTCTCTACTTTAATTTGCATTTTTTTTTTACATCGTATCTTTAAAATACGCATGTTATATTATCCTTATTATATCATATATAAAATTATATTTTATATATTTTATATAATATTTTATAATATTTTATTCTTGTAACGTTATAGTTAAAAAATGCAAAGTTTAAGAATTATTAATTTTGCATATCAGAGAGTAGTTGTGTTTTCAGTCTATATGTCCATATAATGACATTTGTTATAATGGATGAACCATTGCGAGTTTATTGTAAGAAATGATAGGCATATGTTAAGAACTTTTTCATTTTTGTAGTCTTTTCTTTATCGTTGTAGTTGTTTTTCGAATAAATTAAATTAAATTTTTCCCGTTTAATGTCTAAAATTATTATTAGATTTTATTACGAATAATATATAGAATATTTATAATCATTTAAAATAATTTAAAATAATGTTAAAGCAGCTCACACTTATTCTACAAAAAAATTACCGGTGAATATTGTCTGGCGGCAATACGAGCAAAATATCAATGAATGATATTTTAAAGATATACAATTATTATACAGACAAAACATACATTAAATACAATAATCCAATATGGAGTGAAAAATTAGCCAGAGCCAGGAATCGAACCTGGGTCCACAGCGTTCCGGGCTGGAACGCTTTTCACTCCATGTTGGATTATTGTATTTAATGTATGTTTGTCTGTATAATAATTGTATATCTTTAAATGCTGAATGCAGGCGTTATTTGTGTGTGTTTTAATATATATTCTTAGATCGGTGGAATAGTAAAAATCTATTCAACGTTGTCGGGTTATCCAAGGCTGTCTGTTAGATGGCTGGTGACCTTCTCTCCAACATGGTTTATTAGTGAAAAATTGCCGACTCAGGAATCGGCCGGAGTAGCTCAGTGGTTAGAGCAACATCCCGGAACACTGTGGACCCAGGTTTGATTCCTGGCTCCGGATAATTTTTCACTCCATATTGGATTATTGTATTTAATGTATGTTTGTCTGTATAATAATTGTATATCTTTAAATGCTGAATGCAGACGTTATTTATGTGTGTTTTAATGATATTTTAACTAAAATGGAATTAATACTTTGCCACTTCAGTATACAATGAAGCCTGGCGGAGGACACGTTACATGCTGTGGGGAGCATTTTCTGGAAAATGTGTCGGTCCGTTAGTTGAAATCCGCGGTAAGACGAATGGTGCAATGTATAAGGATATCTTGCAAGATCATTTGCTGCCTTATTTGAGGAAATATTCTGATCGCCACTATTTGTTTCAGCATGATAACGACTCAAAGCATACATGCAAGCTCGTCAAGCAATGGCTTTCACACAAAAAAAAAAACCCGCTTTTGAAATGGCCAGCTCAATCACCCGATCTTAATCCAATAGAACATCTTTGGAACGAACTTGACAAACGTGTGCGGAAATATAAATATTCCAATTCAGCAGAATTTCCCCAAAAATTGCAAGAAGAGTAGAAATAACTTACCATAGAGGATCTTCAACCGTTCATTGAATCGATGCCACGTTGCTGTGCCGCAGTACTTATTGCTAAATGTCTGACGACAAAATACTAATTGTAAATGTTGTTGATCACTATTATTTTCTATTATAACACCATTTTTTCCAAACTTGCCAAGATGGGCGGAAACTTTTGAGAACATGCGTTTTCCTTTGCAATTAATTTTGTCAATTAAATTTATTGATATTTATTTGTTATTCCATAAATAAGTTCCTAATTATTATGTCAATAAAATGTATATCTATCAACTTGAGATTCCTCTTCATATGGGTATACACTTACAAATTAACCAAAAATTTTATGCTGGCCGGAAACGTTTGACTGCCACTGTATATTGAGATATATACTTTCAGTAAATGTATATATTTCAAAATTATTGTTATACAGCATGAATAAAAAAAACCCACTAAACTTTTATGTATCACTACTAATTTTGTTCAAAGGAAATTTAAACGTTTTCCAATGTTCAAGCATCCCAATAAATGCGCTACTTTACTGTACAGTTGTGTGCGTTCGAAATTAATTATTTTTTAAATAAATTAATAAATCGTAGCAGGACTAAAAATCTGTCAGAAAAATTAAAGTGAACTGTGAGAAGTCTTAATGCGAAACACTAGAACTTAAAAATAAAACACCGAAAGAAAAAAAAAACTTACTAATAATATCATTAATAATATCTAACATTTAAAGAATTTGGTGTAATTTGAAAAATAAGCCTTTGCATAAGCGTCAATAATTTAAATCTTATCTATTTTATGAGAGTGACAAATGAGCAATTTGTTCATTTATGCTGTATTATTTTTTTTTTTCATTTTCTTTTCCTTCTTCTTTCTATCCTACGTATTTTTTTTCTTTGCATGATAATCAATAAATTGTAAAATGCAATTTGTGTTATTTTATCTAGTTTTAGATTATGTTACGAATTCAACAGCAAAATATTTAGTTAAAGAAATCACATCGCGGACATTTTATCGCAGACTGAAAAAAAAAAAAATCCCAAAGAATAATATGTTGTTACATTGTATTTGAAATTCTCTCTGAGCATTTTATTAAGTTGAAATTATTCTCTGAATTATTCTAAAGACAAAGATTGCTTCCTCCAGAAATCTGATGCTTAAGAACCATGTGAAGGAAGTTTCAATGTTAAATCATTCTTAATTTAAAACACGTATACGTGTTTGCTTTTTAGATCGACTTATTCGCAATGTAGTACCGGAAACTTCCAGAACGCCTTTGTATGCGTGTAGTGTTTAAAAATCTTTTAACCTTATTCTTAACCTTTACGTCTTCAAGGACATAAAAAGCAATGAAGAATCCCTTTTCTTCTCTTTAAATAATTTCTTATGCTGCCTTGTATGCTTCTATTGACATCCACGGTTTGTTCTCGCGACCATTATCTCGTGTTTCATTCATATTCTAGTTTAAACTCACCCTTGGCGAACGAAATAAAAATTACACTTTAGTTTGAAAATCTATATTATACAGTAAAAACATGTCCGTGATTGATGCTGATGTCATATTGACCGTGACAACACCTGACTGATAAATTTCGCTTTTATTGCAATTTTTTTTAACTTCTAAACATCGCCCAATTCCAAGTTTTACACCTTTGAATAGGGGGGGGGGGGGATGTTCTTTGAAATGTAATTTGTTTGAAAACTCTATCTCAATTTTCTGATTTTTTTATGGTTTTAAAAATTATTTTCAAGCATGATTTTTTTTTTCAAAATTTATCTCTATTGCGTGAAGCTCGATTACGAAAGGTTAACCCGTTTGCACTTAAAACAATATAAATAGTTCGGCGTTATTATTAGTCGAACTATCCACATAAACTCCTGAAATTATCAGTATCAAAAAGGCTGATGTAAGTAGCGAAATTTTTGGTGATTTCATTGGCTATTAACTTCTTACATGTGGCTAATACGAAAGTATAGAAATTAATAAATTTCAAACCTTTATTTGAATAGATTATTGATAGTTTTCTTTAAAAAATGCTTTTTGTTGTTGTTAGTGGGCAATATAAGAAATATATATTAAATTTAAAAAAAAGTTATTAGAGTCTTCAATGAGAAAATAATGGTTTTCAACCATTTTCTGTAACTCTTGAAGACCGGTTTGGATTCCCTGGTACGAACGATGTGTTAGTTTCGGCAAAGAAAGAAATATTTTAAATTATCAATTCTTGCTTGGAAAAAAATTACTCTTCCATTATAAATTTTAATGTCAAGGGGAAGCTCCGTGGTCGGAAACATCGAATGTAGTGACATTTTTTGTATCGATATAACATAATCAATAAATATACATCCGAAAGCCATAAAGTTCCATAATAGCCAAGGAGGTCTTGCGGAGAAAGAAGCTATAAATTTTTTCATCAATCACGCTTACATATATAATAGAATAAAGTGCACTATTTTCCGATCTACTATATAGTTCAGTTAGTAGCACGCCAGACTTTAGAGCTTAATCTTTTTTTCCGTATGAGTTCAATTCCCGACCTAACTATTGCTTCCAGACAAAATAATGATGAATTATTTTTGAACCACAATTAAAAATATGTACATTATTATAAAAGTTTGAAACAAATATATCTAAAATCATGTTTCTGCGCATTTATTTATTTATTTATATTAGAGAGAGTGTTTTAATTACGAAATTTCCTTTTTATTGATTAAAATAAGTAACAAACAAAAAAAGTGTAACGCAGTTTGTATTTGTTCAGTCGACAAGATTTTCCTTTTATTTAATCCTTTCATGTGTTTTCATGAATAAATTCACAATTTTTTTCAGCAAAATGGATTAAAATACGATACATAAAATTAAGCTATTTTAATTTAATTTTCCCAATACATTAATAATTTAAAAATTCTAATTGTAAATATAAAATTTCAAGTTAAAAAATCCTATAGTAAATTTAAAAAGCAAATTTTTAAATTACTAGGGTAATGGAAAAAAAAACCCAAAATAACCTACTAATTTCATAACTAAAACTATCTTTCTCTGAAAATAAATGTTTAAAAATGTATAAATATAGTATAAAAAAGAAATATCTTAATCAATGTTTAAAAATATTTAAAAATCATCAATATTCCTCACATTTTTGTGATACTTAACTCAAATATACAAAAATAACAATACTCAACTTATAACTAATTTCTCTAATCTAGTTATGTATAAAATTAATTTAAAACATGTTATTAATGACAAAATTAAGATATTTCCAATAAAATATGTTAATATCCACAAAACATATAAATATAATCTTACTTTAAGACGTAAAATTTTTATTATATTGCTTTTGCAAAACAGTTAAACTCTTCAAGTAATGCACCCTGTCATTGCAATGACCCAAAGTATAAAAAAATATACATAAACACCACTCACGGACACATTATTACTGGTGACCTTAATATTATAGAACAAAATAATAAATAAAAAATAAATAAATAAATAAATAAACCTAACGTGTAGTACTGAATTATGCATTCCATACAAAAATAATACTAAAACAATAATGATGCAGATTATTCAAGATTTAGATTTATGTATCTGTAAAATTGCAATAGATTATAATAAACTAATTGAGTTTTTTTCATGAATGGAAATTTACAGTTATAAATCACTATTAAAAATATAAAATATATTAAAAAAAAAAAAAAAAACATTAAGAATCTACAAAATAAATTCATTATCACAAAAAAAAAAAAAAAAAAAAAAAAAAAAAAAAAAAAAAACAGTTTTCAGCAAATAAACTATACAACAAAAATTCTACAAAACACATAGAAAAAATATGTTAATGATCTTTTTAACAATATAAATATCAAAGATTCACATAAAACTATGTAATTACTTTTTAAAGAATACAATGCAAAATCATCCTTTATAAATCCTTAATTAAATTTAAAAGAATAACACTTCTGTTAGATGTTTTTAAAAATGATTGAACTTTACCTTAAACCATTATTATATTATTTATAATAATACCATTTTTAAACGATGGCAAAGAATTCCTCAAAGAAGTGCAGCTTCAAGTACACTTACTGAACTTTTTTTTACACAGAAGTGCCAAGCTCTCACTAAATATAATAATAAAGTTTTTTTCTATTCTTTTTTTTACAGAAATATTTAGGGTAGATTCTGCAAAGTTACCGAATAATTTCTCTGTTTGTTTTTCTAATCTCTGTAATTTTACATAAGACTTAAGATAACAGATTACCAGTAATTTCATAGAAATTAGATTATGTGTAATTTCATAGAAGTTTTTTTTAACAGTGTAATTCATGCTTACATAAATATGTTTATAAAATATTTTATTAAATTGATTACACAGAATAAACTATCTATGCTCAGAAAAGGAAAGAAACATTAAATCTATCAGTAATCAAGCTAAACTATATGGGAACTACATGGTATATTAAATAATTAATTCATTTTAAAAACTGGTTATTATATTCAAAAATATATAAATATTAGAGGAGATTGGGTTCACGGTTTGTATGGCTTATTATTATATATATATATAATAAGTTACTAGATGGCAGCAATAAATTGATAATATAATTTTATTTTACAATATATTTATGAAAATAGTCAACAGTCTTAAAACTTTAAAATATAATATGTTTCGAATAGTTTAAAGGTTTTAAAATTAAATATACTTAATTATATTTCGTTTTTCTTTCTGTATTTTATTTAGTTTAGTTAGTAAGAATTTATTGATGATTAATTTTAAAGTCATAAATAATTTTACTTTTAAAACTTAACTGTAACCGTAGTTATTAAACATTTTTACTGTTCATTTCGTCTCTATCTGTATTTGTATTATAACTGATGGATGCATATATTTGTACATGTTAAAATGTCGTGAAAGTCTGTTAGTACAATTTGTTTTATTATTAATGGATTTTCTAATTCAGTATTTTTTCTCTTGTATCTTCATTTTTTACTTTATTCAATGAACTACTACGGCACTCATAGACGATCTTGGCTTATCTTTCCTATCTATTATATGAAATAATGCATTTTTTGCGACACGAGGATGTTCTTGCAAACTGAACGACACCCAAGTATCACTTTGTCATTCATATTTCACCATAATTTGATTTCAATGTTGTTCCAGCATTTCTGTTCCAATTTGTGATTAAATCATTTTTATTTAATTTTTTGCTTGACATCAGCTAGCTATAAAATACGATCATCATTTTAAATATATCCCGTTTCTCTTTATTTATTAAGATTTTTTTTTTAACTATAACATTCATGTAAAATATTATTACATGTCATCTTTAAATATAATAGATTCGGTCATTTTCGTTATGCGAACTTGTAAGTTTTTTCCCCCCCAAAGGTATATTTCATATATATATATGCACATATATATATATATATGAAATCGCACATTTTTTGTAATATTTGTAGTAATTTGGGTCCAATGATTCTGCTACAGTACCACAAATATTTCATGAATTCACTTTTTCATCCTCTAATCTGTTTTATCTTATCTTGGTCATATATTTTATTTCCTTCACCATTTTTCTGGATATACTATTCAAACAGGTATGTATTAATTTTTCAATTTTATTTTCATTCCTCCATATTTGCTGTATGGTGTTTCTGTGCTGTCTTTTACGTTTATATATGTATATATATATGTATGTGTATGCATTATCTGTGTATGGTGAGTGCGTAAAAAGATATTTTTATTTATATTTGTCTCAAATTTAAATAATTATGTATATATTTTTAAAAAACAAAGTCTTATTTCTAGCGGCAATTCGCTTTTTTCATGTTTTTCAGCCTTGCTAGCTTGTCTAAAGGTGAGGGGTCATCAGGGGACATCTCTGACAGGTTTATTACCACCTCTTTCTTTCTTTCTTTCTTTTTCTTTTCCTTTTTTTTTTTTTTTTTTTTTGTTGAGGCAACTATTTCTTTTGTTGATGACCACAGAACCTTAAAAAAAAAAGGCCAATCGAAAGATTTGCGACTTTCTTAGCAAGAAGCAATAATGATGCAGATTAATGCTGCCTTTAAGTTGTACAGTCTGGTGCGCTACCAACCGAGCTTCATATCGTTCAGAAGAGAGGCCAATTTATCCGATTGTATACGTATAAGCGTAAATTATGTGCAAACTCCACACTGTAAAAAAAAATCTGTAAGTCTACAAAACTAGTTTTTGTAAAGTTACAGAAATCTGTATGCTTACTAACATTTTATTTGTAACGCGGGTAAAATGTTATCCATCGCTTTGTAAACGTACATGAAATATTCATGTTTCTCATATCAGCCAATTAGAATGCTTTCTGTGGTGACGTAGCGACTATTGACGCAGTCGCAGAAGCGTAAAAGCCCAGGCAGCAATACCCACAGACAATAGAATCCTAACAGACAAGCTTGCGGCGTGAAGAAATCAGGTTTCAGCACGTGTTTGTAATGTCCTAAGTTTTTGAAAGGTAAGTTATTTTCTCTTATTTATTGTATTATTTCTCTTTCAATTTCAATGTTTATAAATTTTTTGTACTAGTATTTGTTATATTTTTTTCAGTTCTGAAAAAATGTTTTCTAAACGAGCCACAAATATCTCCATGCCGCTGAAATAATTAGAAAATTTCAACAGACTCCTCGTTTCGTCTTTACAAAGATGTCTGCAATGGAGAAAGAAAAATCCGCGTCTCTTATTTAACCATCGGAGTGTGAAAAGTAGGCTATTTATAGATTTTTTCTTTTATTAAACAATTTTACACGCTAATAATAAAAAAAAATGTATACGTGTAGAAATATCATCATCAACATGTTTAAAAAAAAAAAAAAATTAATATGGATTTTTTTCTGCATTAAAAGCTTTAAAATAAATAGTAATTGCTTTTGAGGTAAATATTAAGTGTTAGATCTAGCAAATTTGAGTTTTAAAACATTAAAAACTACAAAATTTCTTGTAAAATACAGGCATTGAAAGTTTTTAGCTTTTTCACTGAAATCAGATTTTTCTTAATCTTAATGTCATTTTGTCTCTTTCTGAGACATACAAAATCATGAAAAAAATCATGATCTAAAATAGGGGGGGAGGGGGAGGTAAATGGATAAAATTATAATGGTGTACAAATTCTATGCTTTTAAGTTTTCCTTGTAACATTTTCAACATTGTAAATGTATGAGTAACAATATAAGCTTAATTTTTTTTTTCTAGTTTTCCCAGTTTCACAAAATATTCTTTGAAATGTAAAATGAAGCGGTGGGGGGGGGGGGGGGGGGACTAAAGAAAAAAAAAGAACTAGATTTTTAAAAAATATATTTCTTTAAAAAGCACTAAACTAAAATACATAATAAATTACCTCTATTTTGTGCTCCTAATGCCTGCACATGTAAATTTTATGACATTATCTCTGATTTTTGTTTTAATGCATGTTTGCTGCATGTTGTAGCTGCATGTAATGCATGTTGTAGCGTGGACAGATATAATACTGGTTTTAACACCTAAATTAATACTAGAACTATGTTAGTGAAGAACTGCTCAGTAAATCGACAAAGAAATTGCATATGAAAGTATATATATATATATATATATATTTATTTATTTTTGACAGTGTAAAATTTGAAATTGAGTGGTGTTTAAAAGTTAATAAGTTTGATAAAAATGAAATTGTTCGCCCAGGTCATTGCCACTGTTGATATGATGTCAGCGTTACATGTTTTTAGTTTATAATATAGATTCTTAATTTAGAAAATTCGGCAAACTTGTTACTTTTGAATTCCAAATTAAATTTAAAATTAAAATGTTTCTTCTGTTTATTGGGATTTGTTTTCATTCACTTTCTATGTAAAATTAAATTATTTAAATATTTTAATAATTGTTTTGACCGCTTGGTCAAAACATATCTTCATATTTATCAGGATGTTTAAAACTACCTTTTTTACATAGTTGAAACCAATACAACCCTGGTCTGTAAGCTGTTTACATTCTTTTGTGAGTACTTGTTTTTTAAATTATTCAAAATATTTCCAAACGACAAAAAAGCAGAAAAAGGAAATTTGTTTTTAATGTAACATTCCCATTTCATATATCATTCAAGATCTCTAAAATTACTTTTTGTTCAGTATTAATAGCTTTAGTTTAAATAATATAATACCACAATCTTAGGCACTTAATTAATAAAATGTATTATGACAGGGTGCACTTACCTGCTAATTCTGTCTATTTATAAATAGTTAAATTAATTTATATGAGTTGAAGTTTTTATAGCAATCAGGGGTCTGTCCAGACTTTTTCCCCTGGGTCCTGTTTTTGTGAAATTGGAAACAACTTTTTATATTCGTGAAAAATCTATTCCTAATTTTGTGAATTTGAAATGATCGTTATATTCAGGTTCTTGTTTATACATTTTTACAGAGATATATGGATGTAAAATACATGTATTTTCTTTATATATGTAAAAGTGACATGTCAGATTTTATTTTTAAATGATTAATTTGGGAAATGTTTGGTTTAAAGATGGAAAAATTTTGTGAAAAGCCTATTTTTAAGACAAAGAATTGTGTGAAGGGTCCTGTTTTGAAATGAAAAATTTTGTGAAGAGTCCTTTAAAGGACCCAATTTTTTCCTAAACAGATCCCTGGCAATAGGTATTCAAATGTCTGTTTTTATCAGTATTGAAAGGTTATATATCATTAAGTATATCACATTTCAAGAGGAGGAGGCGAGGGATGTGAAAGAGAGAGGGTGTTCAGACATTTTGTGACATTGAATCAAAAATTGAATTTAAATATATCAACAGAAAGACAGATTTTCATATGTTGAACATACAAATTATATAAAGCTAAATTGGGTAAAAGATGTGTTGCATCAGAATGCTTAATTTCTAATTGTATGATTATCATTTGCGGAATTGTTAGAGAAAGAATTGGGACTTAAAAACGTAAACGAATTTTCTTAAGATCTCTGAATTCGGTTTGCGGTAAATTTCAGTGCTTCAAAAGTTTTACAGATATTTTTATGAATTTTTTTTTACATATATATATATATATATATATATAGATAGATATAGATATGCTGTGAACTGAAAGTTAAAATGTATGTTGTATTTTTTTTAGACATTTATATATATATTTAAAAGTTACCTGCATTTTGTGCTCCTAATGCCTGCACATGTACATTTTATGACATTATCTCTGATTTTTGCTTTAATGCATTTTGTTGCTGCAATGTTTGCTTCAGTTTGAGTATCTGCTAATATAGTACAGAAAATTTAACACAAGGATGTGCTTGAACTCATAATATAGTATAAATAAAGGAAATTGGTGTGGACTGAAATAATACTGGTTTTGGTTTTAACGCCTAAATTAATAGTACTAGAACTATGTCAGTGAAGAACTATTCAGTAAATCATCGACAAAGAAATTGCATATGAAAGTATATATATATATACACATGTTTTTTTTTTTTTTTTTATGTTGTAAAATTTAAAATTGGGATGGATATTAGATAAATAAATGGTACTTTAGAACTCATAGACTGTAAATTCTTTATTGAAAGAATAACTAACAGTGTTTTTGTATGATAAAAATTGGTTTTTACACTTATTATTATTTTATTAATTATATTTTCTATTCATTTTTACGATTCCAACTAAATTTTAATCTTAGATATGAAAGGTATCTCATAAATAAAAATCAGTGTATTATATATAAAAGAACTGCGCATAGAGCATTTTCAATTAATTATTTCAATAATTAATAATTACCAAAATAATTAATATTTTTCCTTAAAATTTTAGTTATTTTTACATAACTACATTTGTAATCACATATTTAATTTTCAAGCAAATCGGTTAATTTTTTTTTTTTTTTTTTTTTTTTTTTTTTTTTTTTTTTTAAGTCCACCTTTGCTTTAAACTGATTTAGTTAAATCAGAATTTTCGATGATGGCTTGAAATCTATTTAGTTAAATCGGAATTTTCGATGATAGCTTGAAATCGATTTAGTTAAATATGTTTTACGATGTTTGCTTTAAATCGATTTAAGCCAATAGATAAATACGATTTCCGGTGTTAATTTTAAATCTATTTAAAACCTATTTGTTCGACTGCAAGAACACCAATCGTTCTATATTTTCAAGAGATAAGGCATTTCTTTTATTATTGTAAATACCTTAGGAAAAGTGTGTTTGCTTCACTGTGTTTTAAAATTTTCATATGTTTAAATAAAATGCATCTTAAATTTTGTCAAAATTCATAAAAAAAACTTGTGTATTTTCTGAAAATTAGCTGATACTGATAATTTTGCATAGTAGTAAGACTCTAAAGACTTGTTTTTTTTTATCTAGTTAAAGCAAAATTTTGTCTTCCTGATTCTGCATCCTTCAACTTGATATATTAGACCTGGATACCATGGATAAATCCAATGTAAGTAAATATTTATATTATATAAATTAAATTTTGTCATGGTTTTAAAAATTTTGTGGTTTATTCAGAGTTTTCCCAAGGAAGTTTCAGAAGAGTGCTGCACACTGCCTACCCTTTTATTTAAAAAAAAAAAAAAAAAAAAAAAAAAAAAAAAAAAAAAAACACCTTTCTACCCAGGGCTGGATTTTTGTCGGCAGAAAGGGGTTTCTTCTGTGCCATTGGTAGAAAGTCGTTATAACCAGTTTTAACTGGCAAACGCATTTCGTTACATATTCTGAGGCTTTTTAATAGTATTAAATTCCTTAAGTTAATTTTATTCAGGATAAATAACAAATAAAATACAGTAGACTCTCAAAATACACAACCCTAAAATCCACACATTGTTTCAGATGTAAACAGTGAAACTTACAGTTAAGATATAGGGAGGAAATTCAAGCTTTTTTATTTTTATCATTCTGTACTCATTTTATTATGTAATTCTGGCATTTCATAAAGTTGGCTGGTATTGTCCTCCCCCACAAAAAAGAAACCTGGTTGTGAAGAAATATATATATATATATATATATATATAAACTTATTGCAAAAATTAACCATTGAAACAGAAATAACTGACCAAATGCAATGAAATTATTACCCCAAATAGCTATGTCAAATTACACATTATAAAACATAGTCCTAACAAATGAAGTATTTATTCAAAAAGTGAAACATAAGTAAAAAAAAAAAAAAAAAAAAAAAACACAAATGCAAGCTTATAATGTAATTTACTTTTTCAAGGGCTGGGAAACCACATTATAAGCAAAGAATGATTGTTTTCTGTAACTGTCACAAGCTTAAAGCCAAAATTTTGTGACAATTCCAAGCCCTAACAATCATTGGAAAGAAATTGAAAAAAAAAAAAAAAAAAAAAAAAAAAAGGATACCTTTGAAAATAGAACACTACAAATCAAACGGAAGAAAATAAATCCATTTATAAACAAATAAATACAAAGGAAGACAAAGAAAATCTATACATTACAACATAAATTTGTCCAGAATCCGAAGCCAAAAATGTTTTGTGCTAAGCACATGGTAAAGTGAATAAGTGAATTCAAACGTACAAGTTAAAATTACAGTTAATTTTCTAAAAGTAGCAGTTATTAATTTAACCATTGTGATTTTAACTATTTCTAATTTAAAATATAAAAATACAAATAAATAATATAAAAACTATAAATTCATTTACTAAAAATATTTTTTAACTTAAATAATTTTAATATATATATTATATTATTGGAATATTTAAAAATTTCACTTGTATTCCAAGTTTTCAGTTAAAAGAGAAAAAAAAATTGTGAAAATTTATATGGTGCTGCCATCTGGTTTTATAATAAACAATAACTAAAAAATAATACTAAAGAATAATAGTAATAGTTTTTTTAAAATCATTATATGGTGCTGCTATCTAGTTAAAGATTAAAACAATATCTAAATAACTATTAATTATTTTGATTAAGTAAATTTTCCAGTATAAAATTATTTTATCTATTTATTTTTACATATGTCAACATTTACAGGGCTGCCATTTGCAACTAAAATGCTACTAAAAGCGACTATTTTCAGCATCAGGCAACTATGGCTACTATTTTAGCCCAAAAACCTTCAAAAGCGACTATTTTAGAGGAAAACCAGAAAAAAGGAGACTATTTTCCAGTCCCAGCTACTATTTTTGTAAAAAAAAAAACTCAGCACTGCAAATTTTTTAACCCAATACCCCAATCTAATATTTCCGTATAAGTTTTTTAAGTTTTTTTATGCAGTTTTTAAAATATGTAAAAACTTCCATTTGAAAAAAAAAAAATACTCTTTCAATATAAATGTAGTGCAAAGATACCAACATCCAAATTTCAGTGGAAAACTAATTACTGATTTTTGGTTTGGCTACCACCCATAACCCTTATGCTTTACAGTATATTTGTCCAATTTTTGATTGTTTTTAAAGGAATTTAACCCTTTAACTGTCGTATGAACCACAAACAATTAACTGTAGATTTGTTCACTATGCTGCGTGAATTGTATTTGTTTCTAACCTCGTATAAATGCTTCATTCCAAAAATTTAAATTAATAAACGAGCTGAAATAAATGCTACTTAGAAATAAGAAAATGTTGTTTTCTATCGCAGTTTTCCAATTTAATAACAGACTTAAAATGTTGAGAAAAATATTTAGAATATTGCCTTTTTTACTTATTTAGATAGCTTTATTTGGCCCATTGGTGTCTATAAAATCAGACTTTATTTTTTTCGAATGATTTTGCTATTTTATTTTACAAAAATTTCTTCTAAAGAATAGGTTAGTATGTAAATGTATTTTCTTTATCAAATGCATCCTTTTTTGATAAAACCACTTTCAATTGCTTCAGTTAATTTTTGTTTACAAAATGGAATTAAAATTGCAGCTAATAACATGCAATAAAAATTGTATTGTTTTTAGTTGCCTCACAGTAATGCTCAAGCACAAGATAAGAATATATTCAATTTAGTTTGGAAAAACCAAACTGCATTCTGATCGTATATCTCAGATGATAATTTTAAAAAATTCTTCTTTCTTTCTTTCCGTTTGTGTGTGTGATTTTATAATTAATTAAAATACAAAAAGTAGAAAATTTGGATGGTAGTAGTAGGGAAAATGTGGATTTTCATGATGTTATTTTTATGGGAAATAAGGATTCTTGCCCTTCTTTTCTTAAGTAAGCATGCAACTATTTTGGCTACTATTTTTGTGCAAATGCTACTATTTTGGCTACTATTTTTTTCATTGTAGGCTACTAAAGCAACTATTTTGTATGCCATTTCGCAGTGGCAGCCCTGCATTTAAATAATTTCAAAACATAAATAAACCCATAAAATCTAAAATATTATTGTAGAAGTCAAATTAAATTTTCATTTTATAAATAATTATATGCAAGCTTAAAAGATTTACCAATATGACTACATGCACTTATTGGAACTAACATCTTGCAAAATTTTATAAACCCTGAAAAATAAAATTAGATTTTCATTTTATAAATAACAATGCAAGTTTAAAAGAAATACCAAAATGGCTACACGCACTTAATGGAACTAACATCTTGCTAAATATTATTTATATTTCACACACTGATAGCTAAAAATAACCAAACATTTCCAATATGTTAACCTCACGTATTGAATCTAATATCTTGCAAAAAATAAAAAATAAAAAAATAAAAAATAAAAACGCATTTAACTAAATTGTTAAATGTTCTCTACCTGGCAAGGGAAAAAAAAAAAAAAAAAAAAAAAAAAAACATTAAATCTCCAATATGGCAACGCACTTATTGGAACAATATTATATTTAATGTTCTCTCCCTAGAAAAGAAAAAAAAAATTAGAATTTACTATTTAAATTTTTTAATTAATAAAAGATATTTAACCAAAATATTCCCACTCAGCTCTCACATAAAGGAATTCATTCTTTAGCCAAATATATCAGTAATCAAAATGTAAGTGTTTTAACATATAGAATGTGCAAACATATAAACCCCAATGAAAGCAAAAATTATATTCGTAAAATTGACTTAACTAAATAAAAGGGATAGCCATATTCTACATTCGGATTTAAATAGTTCTTGCTCTGTTTTCATTTTATATAGGTAATGATTTAGATAACAATTTTTTTTTTTTTCAATTTACTTAGTAATTTTAGTTTTTATATCATGATAAAATAGTGTCTCATAAAATCTTCTAATTTATTTTGTAAATCTCCTGCTTTTTTTGGTAATAGACGTTGACAGGCATGCAGGAGGAGAGTCAAAATTAATTTTATCAGTTAAAAGGGGTTACTCGGTGAAAATTACAAATAAATCAAAATATTTTTTTTTTCACTCAGTTTGTGTGTTTATTTTTTTATATTATTTAAAATATTTATGTAATATGTGTTTTATCTTTTAATAGGCAATACTTGGTTATATGTAATACAAAAGATCAAAGCCCCTCCCCACAAGAAGCAGATGTGCAAACTAAATATTCAGAGCCTGATTGATACTAATGCAAATTTTTATTGTACATGTTTATATACCTTCAATAATTTTACTAAATATGTATATAAAAATAAATATTGTTTGTAAAAATATGTTTAATAAATGTATATTAAGATTCTAATATTCTTTTTTTTTTTTTTTTTTTTTTTAAATGATATCGCAGTAATAATAACAAATGCAGGGTGTGTACAGCCCTTAAAAAAAACTTATTTCTGATGAAGAATTTCTAAAAAAAAATTATTTTCTCATTGTTGCTGTACCTAGTTTATTATAGAAATAACATTCAAGAATTTTTTCCGTCAAATTCTATTATCACTGATATTTGACTGTTTATTTTATGTTTGAACAGATTTTATGAAATCACACTATCCTAGATTTTTGCAGCATCAGAAACCTATATTTTCTGAGTTTACAAATTTAGGTGAAAACTGAATAAGGACTAGTGAACATTTTGACCAAAATGTTAAATGTTACATAAACATACTTTATTAATGTAAAAAAAGGGCAAGTTTTACAGAGCATCATTCATAGTCAAAAGGATTGTTGTTACATTTAGTTGTGAGTATACCTATGTTTTCATATAGCTACAAAACATGTTGAAAAAAAAATCACCTTATTTATTTGCAGAAATCTGCAACTAAATAAAGTGAAGATTATTTTTAAAATATAATGGTTACATAAAAGCATTATTAAAAAATATATATTTTATTTGAGATTGCTGGTCACTAAAATATTAAATCATTTTGTAAGGATAAGCACATTTAATATTATGATTGCCAGTTAGGCAGTTTTTTTTATTTAAAATGCTACTGCGTTTCCAAACAGCAATATTTGCCAGATAAATGATAGTAGAAATAATATATAATAATGACAGATCAAATGCGTCAAATATTGCTATTTGAAAATAGTGGTAGCAATCAGAAAAAAAAAAAAATCCTTCCCTTCCCATATGATAACACTGCAATTATCCCCTTTTTCTTCCTCACAGAATGAACCCATAAAAGTAATATTGCCTGAAGACACCAGTTTAAAATTTACGGGCAATCGTACTTTTTTAACATATTAAACAGATTTCTAATTTTACGGGGAATTATACTTTTTAACATATTAAGCTAATTTTATAGGCCACATCCATTTTTTCACAAGGCACATATCACCAGTTGTTTTATTTATAAACTCAGTAAGGATATTTTATTTATATTGCTGTATTAAAATCTTTTTTTTAGTTTACCTAAAAATCGTAAAATCAGCTTCTGCTCATTTAGTGCTGTTGTTATAATGCTCATTTAATATCGAATTGAATTTCTACATATTTAAATATCTATAGTAAAACTTAAGTCAATTTTCTTATCCATAACATACAAAGACTTATGGCGATTGCTGTGGTAATATTGAAACACGTTAGGACTTATTGCTTATTTTGAATCCAAGTATTTTGATATATGTGAGGAAAACTCCATTCTAGATATTTAAAACTGAAAAATTCGATTTCATATTAAAAGAATACCATTACAAAAACTCCAATATACAAAAATATTTACGTAAAATTTTTTCTGTATAATATTGAAAAGCCATTAGTAAACTACTGCAAAAATTTTGTACAGTTACAAATACTTTTTGGTGAGTGTAAATAAAATATTTTCGATACAATACTAAAAAATTATTAGCAAATTTACAATAATAATTCTTCTAAAGTGGCAATGAACTTTCTGGCGAGAATACAAAAACTGTTTCAGATACAATACTACAAAATCACTGGTAATTTTTCTGACATTACTTTAATAAAATTACCAAAAACTGTTTTGCTAAAGTACATTAAATGTTTTAAGGAGGGGGGGGGGGGGGGGGAGATACACTTACAAAAGATTTTTTTGTACATTTACTAAGAATTGTTTTGTAAATTTGTGAGGGACTTTATAGTACATTTACTACGATTTATTTAGTATTGTACTTAAGGGGGAAGTTCAGGTTGAGCAGCCGGAAAATGACAATAATTTGACCATTACTAAAAGTTCTGTAGTTTCAAAACCAATTAATGAAATACAACAATTTTTTTCTATACTTTCATAAAATACTAATGGTTTTTAAAAAACATTCAAATATATATATTTAGCAACATTAATTAGTTAAATTTTAATGACAAAATTAATGTTTTAAAAATATATTTTCAGATATGCATTTTGCGCGCAATATTTTAAAAATTCTACTGCAGATACATATTTAATATTGTATTTATATTTACTTATACTACTATATTTTACACTGAACCTCAATTTAGCCTGAGTTTTGTCATAGAAAATTTTTTATTGAATAAATAAGCACTTTTTTTTTTTTTTTTTTTTTTTTTTTTTTTTTTTACTAAATTTAATAAATATGATTTTTAAAGCCATTAATTATGCAAATGAATTTGAATGTACTTTTAAATTTAGGTTCAGTGTAAAATATAGTAGTATAAGTAAATATAAATGCAATATTAAATATATATCTGCAGTAGAATTTTTAAAATCTTGTGCGCAAAATGCATATTTGAAAATTCATATTTTAAAAACGTTAATTTTGTCATTAAAATTTAACTAATTAATATTGCTAATTTTATAGATATTTGAATGTTTTTGAAAACCATTAGTATTTTATGAAAGTATAAAAAAAAATTATATTTCATTAATTGGTTTTGAAACTACAGAGCTTTTAGTAATGATCAAATTAATGACATTTTCCGGCTGCTCAACCTGAACTCCACCCTTAAGTACAATACTAAATAAATCGTAGTAAATGTACTGTAAAGTTCCTCACAAATTTACAAAACAATTCTTAGTAAATGTACAAAAAAATCTTTTGTAAGTGTACTAAATAATCCTTAGTAAATTTACTAAAAATTCTTTAGAAAACACTTTAAAAAAGGTTAGTACGTTTACTAAATAATCCTTAGTAAATTTACTAAAAATTCTTTAGGAAACTTTCTGAAAAAACGTTAGTACGTTTACTAAATAATCCTTAGTAAATTTACTAAAAAATCTTTAGGAAACTCCTTAAAAAACGTTAGTACGTTTACTAAATAATCCTTAGTAAATTTACTAAAAACACTTTAGGAAACTCCCTAAAAAATCGTTAGTAAGTTTACTAAATAATCCTTTGTAAATTTACTAAAAATTCTTTAGGAAACTCCCTAAAAAATCGTTAGTAAGTTTACTGAACATTATTTAGTAACAGTTACTAAAACAACTTTAGTAATTTTACATGAATTTTTTTTGTTACAGTTACATGAAAAGTTCTAGGCATCCCAGTTTCCTAGAAAATTCTTAGTAACCTTACAGATTTTTTTTTACAGTGCAGGGCTTGTTTTTCCAAGACCCGCCGGCCATTGCACTTATTTGCTTTCATATATTTCTCTATTGACTCTAACTCTATCGATAAACAAAGGAACATTGAATTCTCGTTTCCGACCTCTTGTTAGTATTTAAAAAACAAGACTGAAAAATCATGCGTTAAGCTAAACACTTTCCAACATATTCAGAATACTCTGATAAAACTTCACAGTTTACTAAGTAAACAATTTAGAAAACGGATAACAAATTAAAAAACCCATTTTCAGCAACTACTAACAAATAATCAAACAAAATATCCGAATTCTTTTGTGCAGCCATGTATATAATCTATAGATTTGTATATACACTGCACATTATGCTAAAATTTACTTCAGTTAGGAAATACATATAGCACAATTGAAAATTCCCCTTCAGCAATTTCCGCCAATAAACGGAAATGTACGTGATATCTTTTTTGCAGCCCTGTATGTGATCTATAGAATTTATATGCACTAATTAATATGCAAGAAATTAATTACATTTAAAAACACGTACCACAACTGAAAGCGTTCTAACTAGTAATTATTTTTCACAGACAGTATTCTAACCAAATTTTTTTTAGTGCCCCCGTGAATGAACGATGCATTCTATATGCATACCATAATCTACAATAAGCGTCTTGTAGTGCACCCCAGTGATATGTATCAATTTGAATATGTATAAAATAGTGAAACATCATTAAAGTACGCTGTAAACAATTTTTTCTCATTGAACGTAAAGTAACAGAATTTTTTGAGTTTCCCTGTAAATGATCGGTACATCCTATGCACACCAACACCATATTCTACAGTAAGCGCCTTGTAGTGGCACCTCTGTGATATGTATGAATTTGAATATGGATAAAATAGTGAAACATCATTAAAATACGCTGCAAACAATTTTTCTCCATTAAATGTATAATGTAACAGAACTTTTTGAGTGTCCCTGTAAATGAACGATACATCCTATGCATATCAACACCATATTCTACAGTAAGCGCCTTGTAGTGGCACCTCTGTGATAAGTATCAATTTGAGTATGTTTAAAATATTGTAACATCATTAAAATACGCCGCAATAGACTTTTCCCCATATAGCGTAATGTAACGGAATTCTTTCCAGTGTCTCTGTAAAAGAACCATAAATTTTACACACTTCATTTTACACACTTCATTTTACACACTTTCATTACCAAACATGGTAAACACAAGAATACATTTCAATTTCAAGACAATCCGACTATATTTAGGTGAGTTAGAGCACGGACAGATGACAGACAGACAGACAGACCGTCAAACTGAATTCATAAACACTTTTCAACTTTGTTGGAAGTGTTAAAAAGGATTAAAAAAAATATTTTAAAGTTGAATTCAATTTTTGTATCTTGTTCCTTAGCGTCTTATTAAATGTTATAATATAAATTAAATTTTTCTCTGATTTTATTGAAGGCCAAACGACTAAATTAGTAGTTTAAATTTTGTTACAGTTATTGCCACTATTCTTAATAATAGACTTTTCTGAAATTTTTTAATTCCTTTTACTCAAAAACGCACTTTTGAATGCATTTTCTTCTAACAATCACAAAATATTTTTCATTTCAACAGGTGCGAAATATAGTTATTCAATTTTCCATTTTTAAGAAATGATTAATTATATATATATAGCTCTGATCCTTCCTGTTTTTCAAGTCAAATAAACATATTTTGCGCCAGAAATGTTATTTAGTAAATGAAATTAAATAATTTCGACGTAGAAAAATGACAGATTTATTAAATATATTTTCTCGATCAAAATATATGTACTTAAATTGAAAAACAAAACAGGACAGTTAGCAGATATATGTATATATATAACACGTCGCACACAAAAGAAAGAAAAACGTACTTGGCTGTGTATTTTGTAATTAAGATACAAAGTAGCGAATTTGAATTTAAAAAGAACTTTAAATAAATTAATAAATTAAACGAATTGTTGAAAACAGAAACTCAGTAACCAAGATTTAGCATAAAAATATAATATTTTTTTCATGTCTATTTACAATGTTTCGTTGCTGTAGTATGTTTTTAATGTGTCTTTTTTTCTTTCTTGTATTTTTTTTTTAACGTTTTAAGAAAGTGTAAACATTTTCTAACTTATGACGAAGTTTGTGATGTTGAAGGTGAGTGGAAATAAGTGCTTTTTGTCTACATTATGTGACCGGTCGAAGTTAGCAGAATGAAAGCGGAACTGAGCAGGAAGCTTGCGTCAACAGTACAAGGCATCCCGTGGTGCGCTGGGGTGAAAGATCATGCCCGGCCACTTCACACGTCAGAAGCATATCGCCCAAAGAAGACACCGGCGGACATAGGGGATAGGAAAAATCATTTGCTCATCGGAAGAAAAAAAAGATAAGTATAGAGAAGATGGAGAATTGGGAAATTTCATCTTGATTAACCTCAATATAGCAATTTTATTCTACTTATCTATGACTATACTTATATACAACACTTGTTGTTTATTTTGTTATCTTTTTAACATTTATTCTGTTATTTTATACCAGTATTTGTTTATGTTGAGAATTTGATATTAATGCTATGTGTTTCATATTTATGTATTGTAATTTATCAACAGTAAGTCATAATTTTATATTAAATCATACTAGTCGTATACATTTTCATATGAA
Source organism: Maratus michaelseni (assembly GCA_963931845.1). Lineage (NCBI taxonomy): Eukaryota > Metazoa > Arthropoda > Arachnida > Araneae > Salticidae > Maratus > Maratus michaelseni. The sequence goes on along the minus strand of OZ007586.1, from coordinate 218,888,977 downwards.
ATTTATATGTAATCTAAAAGCATGTAGTATGCCGCTGTAATCATATACTCTGTAACATTTTGTAATCTTGTATATTATATCTGTATTATATTTCAAATTTTAAATAAATGGATCGACTTTTTCATTAATATCTTGGTCTTCAGAGGCCATTGGTATTGCTGGAGTTAGATAGGTTTTCCCCACATAGCTAGAGTGTTATACGCCCTAGTATTCGGCCGTTATGAGTGTGGGTGATTCAGTGTTTGATTAAGGTCGGGAAACCATATCTAGTGCTGAAGGATAAATAGATTCTTAGATGAAGATGACGGCATCCAATTGATTCATTTTAGTATAGTTGATAGTATCTTTCATCAAGTGATTCTAATTTTGTCTTCTTCAGTTTCGGAGGGAAAAAAAAGAAAGAAAGAATATTGGACAGAATTGGTTGTTAGTTCAATACTGTTGTTTCTTATCAGAATGTTTGTTTTTATCACAAATATGAAAAGAAAAAAAATGTTGCGAATTATGGAAATAATGTTTGGAAATAATCACTTTCTCGCGAAAGAAGTTAAAATAAGAATTCATGTCTTTCAAAATAAATAAATAAAAATATATAAATGAATACATAAGAATAAAATAAATGATTGAATAAATAAAAATAAATAAATAAAACTATGGAGCGAAAATAAACGGTTGAAGGTTAGTGTTTTAAAATAATCAGAATATTTAGTTGTAATTATGAAGCTGATTTTATCAACATAGCATAAATATGTAATTCATATTGTTAAAACAGTATTAGAAGACAAACAGTGCTTAATACTGTGGTCAGTATTAGAACTTTTTTTCAGCTTAGCAACATAGTGCATAATTATTTGGTTTAATATGAAATGCAAATAAATTGCGTAATTTTTATTTTTATTATTATTATTATTATTTTAAGGAATGCGAAATTTAAGGTGATTTAGTAAAGCATATTTACCAAAGCGCAAACTTAAAATGCTCTTTTTATTAATTTTTAAGTCACATTCTGTAGTATATCGTTATTAATAGAGATAATGGGGAAACGAACGTAAGCTCTGAAAACCTTTTCTAGTGCTAAAGGACAAACAAATTCTTAGCTGTGAAGATAACAACATCCAATTAATTCCCTTTAGTATACTTGATAGTATCTGTCGTCAAGTGATTCTAATTTTGTCTTCTTGACTTCCGAAAAAAAAAAAAAAAAAAAAAAAGAAGAAAAAGAAAGAAAAATATATTGAAGCGCAGAAAAAGTTGGATCAATAATCTTGTTTCTTATCAGAATGTTTGTTTCATCACAAATATGAGAAAAAAAATATTGCGAATGAAGGAAGTGATGTCACGTAGCACTTTCTCGTGAAAGAAATAAAATAAGAGTCACGTCTTTCCAAATAAATAAATAAAATATAAAATATGAATAAATAAATGAAAATAAGGAGCGAAAATAAACGGTTGAACGTAGTGTTTTAAAATAGCCCAGAAATTTTGTCGCATATGTGAAACGGATTTTGTTAACATGACATTCAAATGTAATTCAGATTATACAAAAAATACAAAAAGATAAGAAAATGAAATGTTTCATTTTTTTATGTACTATTTTCATTGTATACTATTCTTAAATGTTTCTTGTCATCTAATTATCAAATTTAGAAAAAAGCACAATCAGATATGCAGTAATATAGTTTTATTCGCACATCTTCAGCTTTTCTAAGATTTTAAACATTTACATACCCAGAAAAAAGTTTTGTTGAATCAACAAAAATTTGTTTGACCCAACAAAACTTTTCGTTTAAATATGGGTCAATGGAAATTTTGTTTGAATCAACAAAAAAAAATATTGTTGATTTTTTTTGCAATTCCAAAAAAAAATTTTGTATCGTCACCAAAAAAAAAGTTTTGTTAATTCAAGTATAATGGTTCAATTTTACTTGAATTAACAAAATTATTTTTGTTACATAGATGTATGCTATGCGTTATTTTAACAATCTATTTTCTTTTTTCAACAAAATATATTTTGTTTGTTTAAACAATAAAATATGTTATATTACGAACTTGTTTTGTTTATGCTACAAAAACTTTTGTTAATGAACAAATCTAAATACGCAATTTTAACTATTTTTAAATTCATTTTCAGCAGTGAATTAAGCCTGTAAACCTTGAACAACAACAAGTAAATTTTTATCCTGCTTTTTTTTCAAGCGAAAACCGAGAGAGTGAAATTTGCCCAAGCCGGGAGTCGATTCCGAGTCCTCAGAACAGCGCTCTGAGGATCTACCACTGAGCTACAAGGAACGATATCTGAGGTCGGTATTTCTCACTCTTATATATGTCGGAACGGCTGCAACCGCAGCACAAAATGGAAATGTCATCAGGAGCACGCAAATTTCGGCGACAAACATGAGACGAAAATACAAAGCTCAGCATACGGCAACACATAGTTAATTTTTAATTCATTTTCAGCAGTAAATTACGCCTGCAAAAAGCAGGATAAAAATTCACTGTTATATTTTACCAGTGTACTTTCTTCCAGTACCCGAGTACTTATGCACTAGAGTACTTTTTTCTTGTAAAGATAGAAGAAAGTAATAAATGGGACAGGGGGATTTTTAAAACTACCTTTGTCCGTCCCAATGAAAAAAAGTTTTAATTATCCAAAAATTATGTTATTCCTTTAATTATATAGCTATATAAGTCAAATAAATCGAGTTACGTTCAACGATTACAGGCGTAATTCACTGCTGAAAATGAGATAGAGCTATTACAGAAATCGCGAAAAATGCAACATAGCATCGTCACCTGTTGCGCGATTTACACCAAAAACTAATCAGCAATAATTTATATCAGGAAGTAACTGAATATGAAGTTTTATTAAATTCCGTGCATTAGTTCTTGAGATAGAGCGCCCAGAAAAATTTTGTCACATACAGACAGGCAGAGTCATTGACAGTCATTTTCTAAAAACAGTCAAATCGTGTTCAGGACCTTCTAAAATCTGTCGGAAACCGAAGTCGAAAATTTTCATGATTCCAATACTTTCTTCTTGTAAAGATAGTAGAAAGTAATAAATGGGACAGGGGGATTTTTAAAACTACCTGGGTCCGTCCCAATGAAAAAAAGTTTTAATTATCTAAAAATTATGTTAATCTTTTAATTATAGCTATATAAGTCAAATAAATCGAGTTATGTGAGAGAGTTATGGCTACTACACAACAATTTAAATTTTGCAAAAACAACAAAATTTTGCTGGAATTACAAAATTATTGTAAAATTAAAAAAACAGATTTTGTTAATTCAAGTAAAATTGATGAAATTTTGTTAAAATTTTGTAAGAGTGTTAACAATATTTTTTTGTCCAAGCAACAAAACAGATTTTTTTACTTCAACTAAAAATTTTGCTAAAACAACCAAAATGTACTCAACAAAACAGGTTTTGTTGTTTTAATCAATTCCTTTTTCTGGGTGTAGAAAACAAATAAAAATAAGTACAGGTTTTAGAAATATTTTTCAAGGAGAGGAAATTTGATGTCTGATAGATAAAGAAACTTAGAGGGTTACGAACATTGTAATTCACAAGATTGAAATCAAAAACCACCACTAAAATGACGAATGGGGTCCAAATGAAAGAACCGTATCACCGGTTTGTGGTAACATTCTTTTTAACAGAGACAAAGAAAAAATGATTTGCGTAGCATTACCATACCATCCACATCCATCAATAACCTGTCTTCTTATCCAGCATATAAATTACATGGACGTGTTGCTGGTGTTGATTATTTTGCATTACTCTCTAAAAATATAGTATACTTTCTAAATACATGATTGTATATAGTGTGTAATTTATTGCATAGCTTAATTATTCCAAGATCAGCCATCTTGGGCCCTGTCGCAAGCATTATTGTTGGTTGGGGGGGGGGGGGGCATATTCTATCTATCCATAGAAATTTTTGGTGAAGTATGCTGAATTGACACACATCATACCTCTTGTATGAATACATAAATTTCGTACCGGGTACTATTCACATTTGTATACATACAAAGTATCATCACATGAAATACGTTCACAATTTTAAGAAATGATAGAATAATAGTATCTAAATATATTAGTATCTAAAAGAAAAATGCCAATTGGCCAACATTAATGATTTTAACTTTCCTTGTTACGAGGATAACGTCACTAATGATGTTCTGTTTAAAACAAAGGACTATTAAGTTATTAAAATAAAATTTTAATCATTAGCTACTTGAGGATGTAATTGGTGCCTTTTTTTTTAGGGGGGGAGGGGGGATTGGGTATGGAAGCAGAGGAGGAGGAGAAGAGGGTCACCTCCCCTAAATCTGAAAAAAAAAAGATGTTGGTCACTTTTGTCCAATTTTTACCGCTTGACGAAAATCCTGCATCCGTTCATGAGGAGGCACAAATGAGGGGGGAGGGGGGTTAGCTGCCCCGCATGCCCCTGCATTAGTCAGAACCTGTTCATAATATTTTCTCATAATCTGTACTTTCTGTGTTTGTATTTCGGTGGCTCAAAGGATCTTACTATCTAAAATTTTTTGGAAATTGGTTTTAATGTGAAATACGGTAAAATTGTCTTGGTTCTTTTTAGAAGTGTATGGAATACATATTGGTAAAATACTTCAAATCTATATTAGATGTGTACTGAAAAGAAAATGTTAATTTTACTAGATTTCTTATAATAACGAGGAAATAAATTTTTACAACATCGGCAGCATGAGAATTACAAAAATTACCGTTTGAAAATTATGTGATTTTTTTTTTTGTGCCGTTATAAAAGATACTTCCTTGTATGATAATTAAGAAAACTGTAGATTCATATGAAAACCTACATTTTAATTATTATTTTTTTTTTAATTTACGTATTTCATAAGAATATAAATATTATTCTTAATTAATATTTGAACAAATATTAAAAAAATTAATATTTGAGCAAAATTTATTATTACAGACTAATGAGACAACAAACAAAAATATAAATAAAAAAATTCCCAAAAATTTTTGGCATCATTTTCACATACTGTCATATATATATATATAGGATGCAGGTAAAATCCATTAATATAAATTGTGTACATCTGGTTTACAATTACTCAGTAATAATAGATAAGACGTCCTGATTAAACTTGAAGAAACTTTGGTATTTTTTTCACAAAATTATTTAAATTTGAAAAGTTGGATAAAATAGTAAAAATTATCAAAATTGAAAGAGTGATAAAATGATTAGAAAAGAAAGAAAATTAAAGAAATAAAAGAAATAAAAATAAAGAAATAAAAGATATTACAATTGAATTAATTGATAATTAAATCTATAAACGATTATACGTATCACTCATCTAACTTAAAATCTAGTTTAGTAGCAGAAATGAAATAAAACATGCGATATTACTTGTGAAAATTCGGTTAATAAAACTGTCCGGTATACATGATAATGGTGAAATATCGTTAAAGGCCTACCATTGCATCGACCTATCATTATAACCTTTCAATGAGGACTGAAAGGGATCATTATAATGAGCGTTGACTACTTTAATCTGTGATTTGAAAGGTTATTTTTCCAGCGCTGAACGTTTAATTTTTATTTAATGAAACGTAACATGTGAGGATCTTAAAATGATCCACCTTTCATGCAAAATGAATAAAAGAATGGATGAATACAAATAATCTAAGAATCATCAAAGAATTGCATCATTTCACTAAAATTTGATAAGTTCAAGTCAATTCTGCATAATTGGCTCAGAAGGTATAATTATCCATGAGCTTAATATACATAAATGTTATGGACGTAGAAAATACAGTAATGATAAATGTACATCAAATCGTATGAACCCATTTTTCCATTATTTAGAACATATTTTATTGACCTGTGACTGGCCACATATAGTAATGATCATGAATGGTAACGACCCTGAGTTCTTTGCAAGATATTTAGAGAAAAATAAAGACCTTGCATTCTTCTGAATACGGATGTAAAATTATGTTTAAAATATCAAAGATTTGAGGTTCAATGCTCCTCATTTGTACGATAAAATATAGCAGTGCTATCCAGTATTTTCGATTTTAACAAGCTATGAATATTATCTTTACTCAAGTTTTCATCATTACATATAAACTATAATTGTTCAGCATTTTAAAAACATGTTGTAGTTATAAAGCTTATTCTAGTCATTCAATTTCAAAACAATTTAGCTTAGTTATTTGTTTTTTAAACTTTTATTTTTGTTTGTAATTTGAGACCACCCGCATACTGCATCAGAAACCGTTTTGTTTGAAAAAATTAATAATAATGAGTTATTTGCGTTTTGTAATCATATATCATAGTTATTGTCAATGATTTAGTGGTAATAGGTAAAAAAAGCCAGTATTGGAGATTGGGTATAATTAAAAAAAAATTTTAAGTAGTTTAGGTTATTTGGAATTAAATGGATATTTTGATTCTAGATAAGAAAGATAATGTTAGAAACAAATGAATAATGTATTATCATAGAAATACGAAAAGTATTTTCAAAGACATTTGTGGTAAAATCTTTCTTGTTTCTAGATATTTGAGTGTTTTAATAACCAATTATCAGTCAGCCAATGGGCGTTTTCATTTACTAATGAGGTTTTTTACGATAAAGGCAAAAGTATTTTAAAATATAAACTATGTGTGTGTGTGTTTATTGAACTACATTGTAAAAAAAAATATATAAATAATAATTCAAAAATGAGAGCTAAACATACTCGTTTTCTTTTAAGTACATGGTACTTAAGTACAACTTTTAATCCTCCCGGGTCACAGAATATTCGTCGCTACCATGTCAAATTATCGAATATGAAAAAATATATTTTTCATTACTTTTAAAAATGGGCCGATTGACACCACTAAATTTTATTAGAATTTTTCGCCTAGTAAAAATACCAATAAAATTTCTGTGAAGAACAGGATTGTCAGTTTAGCCTTCTTATTTATTCAGAGATTCTGAGTTCACACCGGAAATTTTTAGAGGAAATCATGCAATATCTGTCATTAAATAAAGCAAAAATTTCTGTTTTAAATTTCTGGTATGAATTCGGAATTTCTGAAAGAAAAAGGATGCGAGACTGGCAACCCTGGTGAAGAATCTATATATATATTTGTCTTACGTGGCGCGAAAATAAGGCTGAATTTGTAACTTATGGTTTGGCAACAACCGTACCCAGCTAGCACAGAACTAACAGATTGGCACAAAAATAGTATCTTTCGTCAAGTACTGGAGGTGTTATTTCGATAACAGCGAATCATAACCAAAAAGTATCGATTCTGTCCACTCATTCGATATCTTTGGCGATACTTTGATGTGTTATCGACATTGCGCCAGAAATATGGCACAACAACGGAAATCGGCGATATAGGTGATACGTAATTGATACAAATACGTAGGAATTCCGAGATTGCAGGCATAAAAATGTTAAAATAATGGCACAAATGTGGTATTATTGATATCCAATGGTAATCATTTTGAACTGCATTTTTGATGCACATATGACAATATAGATCTTGTGCCAATCGAATGACATTTTATATGTATGTCGGCGAATACTTTTAATCTATTTAATTACACATTTTGTAGTATCGAAACTGTTTTAACCCTTTCAGGGGCAAAGCACTTCGATTGCTACAATGTTAAAATGAATGAATGATACCGGAATTTACAAATTTGGAAAAAAAAAAGCTAAATTTCACATGCTTCATGAACTTTTTTTTTTATCAAATCGAAATTCTGGTACCATTCTGTAATTAAAATTAAGTGGCTTCATAAGTCATCACCCTAGAAAGAGTTATATAATTGAAAAAATCTTTTATATCTATATAAGTATTCATATGCACATTTAAGTTTCAGAATCTTAAATAGTTGCACGATTTTCTCTAAACTAATTTTATAGTACAGAATTAAGCTTATGTTGTCATATTTTGAAATGTTAGGACTGAACCCCCCCCCCCCCCCCCCAAGACCTTGCAGTTACCTTATTTTATGGTGTAATACTTAACTTCAATTTTTTTTAGCTTAATACAGATATACTTAGAGAAAGCAATCTTTTTTTTTAAATATTTTATATAAATCTCTTCACTTAGTTTCATGTGTTTCATATTTTTGATCGGCCATGTTCATCATATCCAGTGCAATAAACTAGAACTAAATTTTGAAAAGGGTTTCATTTTAAACAAATATTGATAAATTCTGACAATTTTAATTTAAAAAAAATTATGTTGTTCAATGTAAATATCTCAAACGACATACTTCATTTTCAGTTCATAACACAGCTTCATGGTGAAAAACAATATAATAAACACTTGTTAAATGTATATTCATATGTCTATTATATTTCAGTAGTTTTCAAGCAATAAAGCTTTTATAAAGATAACCATTAGTATAGCATACACTGTTAAAAATCTTCAGCTTTTGCTGCAGACACACTCCACCGCTTTTAGAGAAAATGGTTATGTTACTATATATTACGGAGTGTTTTCATTGGTCAAAATAAAGACAGTCTATAAAAGCAGGGGAGTGACTATGCAGCAAAAGCTGAAAATTTTTAACAGTGTACAGTTGCTAATCTGCTGTTTTTCGATTATTGTCATTCATCCCTTCTAGTTATATATGAGCAAATATTTTTAAAGGGGGGGGGGGATGATACAGGTTTAAAATCCAATAAAATAGTTAAACATTTATCTTGCACAAATTTGAACACTATGCAAAATGTGAATGTTAACTACTACACACTTAATTTTCCATGATATTAAATTTTCTTCTAAACGCCACGTGTTTCTATTTTATCCCATGCAGACTTAACTTTCCCAATTTATATCTAGAAAAATCCATCCTAGAAATTTCCATTGAAACATCTTCTCTATCTAGAACCACCAAATTCAATCCTTTACAAACGTAGTGATTGTAAATAGCTTAAATTATCAATGAAACTGGAAGAAATAAAATTCGAATTTTTATTAAATTTTTTACAAGTAATAAGTAGTACTCAGTAGTAATCAAACGTAGTGATTGTAAATAGCTTAAATCATCGATTAATCTTGAAGAAACAAAATTCAAATTTTTATTAATTTCTTTACAAGCTATAAATAGATATAAAAGTTTATAAAAATGGGATAGCATTGGGGGGGGGGGGGGGGAGGGAGGAATCTGATCAAATTCCTGGCAAGATAGTTAATGCAACTTTCTCTTTGTTAAAAAGAAAATTTAGTAGGAAACTTTTAATGTACTTTTTGAAAGAGTAAAATTGTTTCAATAACAATGGTAATGCCAAGGTCAAAAACATACAAAACTTGATTTTTTTTTTCTTTTGGCTGTAGTTTTCCAAATAATCAGATGGTAATTACCAGAAATATATTTAGTATGCAAAAATTCACCTGTTTTATAACCTTCATTAATATGTATTATTTTCGTATCAAATATCTTCACGTATTTACATAAACTAAAACAGTTTGGACTATGATCAGGATGACATATTTGATTTTGCTTCGCTTTTACATAAATTATACATATGCCCCTATAAGAGTGGAGAAATACATTTTAATCACAACAGGCAGGAGGATTTTCTGACAGGGTGAGTGAAATTTTAGGCAGTCTTTGAAAAAAAAAAAAAAAAAAAAAAAAACAAGACATGTTTAAAAAAATAAAAGTTACAAACCAAAATATTGTACTTAAAGTTATATCCTATACTAAACTTTTCCCTCTTGTGTACAATTCAATTTTATAAAAGAAATATTAAATTATTTGTAAAATAATAAACTATTTATTTTTCAGTTGCTTACATCTTGTCATAACAATGTTCAACTGTATTTTGCATCTTGTTGGCTAGTGAAGTAAATCATTGTCGATAAAATTTTCTGATAATTCTCCCACACCTGCCTGTGTAATTATTTATATTTCACTTATGTTCCACATGATTAACTTGATCACATTCATCATAAAATGTACTATAGTCATCACTACAGTAACATCTCTGTTGCTCCACAATTCAACCTTAAGAACACTTAAAAGCTGCTCCAAAACAAAATGCATAGAACAAATTAGTAACAATTGAAGATTTGAAAATATTTATGCCAAAAATAAAATTGGTTTCTCTAAAATGGCATCGTTTACATACTTAACAATACTTTAAAAGTTTAAATTTGTCTTCAAACTGCAATAATATTGCTCGAACTTTCATTTTTATTTTTTAGATTAGCTTCACTGATAAACTATCTTACAATTTATTTTTAATTAAACAGGAAAAATTATTATCAAGGCTATTTATAAAAACTGACTTTTTTCTTTTTTAGTTTATGCAGATAATTTAAAATTGTTGATATACTTAAAAGAAACATTTATGAGAAATAAATTGTATAAAGTATTTTACATTTTTGGCTAAAGTATAATAAACTTTAAAAAAATCCTTTTTTGATATTAAGATCTAAAAAAAAGAAAGAAAGAAAAAAGAAAAAAAAGAGAAAGACAATACAAATACATGGTTATTTATTTATTAAAATCAGAATTTTCTGATACATTAGGTTGTTTTTTTCGACAGCCCAACTCTCTCTCTATCTGTTGCATATTGCAGCCACTTGGCTATCCAGCTTTGAATGTCACTAACAGCAGCATCTTCAAACAGTTTGTTGTGTCTCACTGAAGCTAGAAAATGTTTAAGAATACAATATTAGTACATTATTTGCATATAAATTAACAAGACAAATAAATTAGTTTTGGTAAGATAGGGCTTTAAATAAGATTTTATTTCGGAAAGCTACAGAAAGAAATCTGAGACTTTGGTTTTGTCGCAAGTGACTGCCAAATTTTGTAATATATTTCAATGACAGACTGATGAAATCAGAGATTTTTTTTTCCACAATAGGCGAAATAAGCATTTTTTTTTTTTTTAAACAGTGAACGACTGCCAAAATTTGCAATTTTTAATAATGAACGATCATACATTTTCTGATGCATTTCAATGACCGACTAATGAAATCAGCAATTTTTTTTTTTTTGCTGCGATTGAATGACGAAATGAATGATTTTTTTTTTTTTTTTTTACAGCGACTGCTGAAATTTGTGATTTGCGACTGCTGAAAATTACAATTTTTAACAACTACTGACTGACGAAATTGGTAATTTTTTGTTATGGCTGACTGACGAAATTGCTAATTTTTTGTTATGGCTGTCTGACAAAATTGAAATTTTTTTTTTTACAGCGAGTGACTGCCGAAATTTGAGATTTTTTATTAACCAATGGTCGACAAATTTTGAGATTCATTTCAGCAATTGATTGGTGAGACTGAAAAACTTACAGGATTTTTATGATTTTTATCAACTGATCGACAAATTTCCCGATATATTACAATGACTGATTGACAAAATCAACAATTTTTTAATGCGATTGACTGGAGAAATTATTTTTTTTTTACCACTTCATAGACTAAGATCACGATTTTTATCAGCCATCGATTAACAAAATTGGCAATTTTTTTCAATGACCGATAGATGAAATCCATATTTTTTCTTTTGAGATAAATTGACGAAAATCCAGATTTATTTTTAACCGATCGATGAAATTTACAATTATTTTTCGCAATCAAATGATGAAGTTTCCAATATTGCTGCAGACTTAACAAATGAACTTTTTTTTCTTCGTAGGATTGACGAAATTTGTGCAATCACATCTGGATTGTAGAACTTTGCGGCTCACAACTAAATAAAAAATAATTGCGAGGGTAAAGGGCTGAAAAAATAGGAACTTTTTCAAATTTATAGGAAATATAGGAGCACTGCAAGGCCTGAGCATATATAACACTTTCAGAAGCAAAGTAATTCTGCTAGTTAAATGCTGAAATGAGATGATCCCTTAGGACAGTTAACTCATTAATTAGTGCAAAATTATCATCAGATGCAATAGCTTTTTGGGCATACCTGCCAGTAAACTTGCTCAACTAGAAATGCTCAAATGATTTACTAATTTTTTAATTTCATATTCACAAACCCGAAAAATTCCAATTATCGAAACCTAAAGAAGAAAACAAAACAGAAATTTTACTATTTCGGATTTGTGGCCTTGAAAAAGGGAAAGTAGAGTAATAAGGTTCCCCAGGGCAGAAAAATTTTTTGATGGAAGAGAAAAATAAAATAAAATAAAGATTAATTATTGCCAAACTAGTAAAATTTTCTAGTTTTCATCTACAAAGTATGCCAGGCAGTATATTGAGAATTGGTTTAATTTCACTTCAAACTGTCTAACAAAAAAAAAGCCGGAGTCTGAGTCGGCTTGTTTTTTTCTGTGATAGATTGGCAAATTTGTAATATTTTGCTCAACTGATTGCACATTTTCTTCTTGCGAGAGTGACAAAATTCACGATTTTCCTTGCATTCGACTGAAAACCGGTCAAAAAATTTCACGACTTTCTTCCCACGACCAATTGAGAAATTTTGCAATCTTTTTCAGTAATAGAACTGTGAATTTTGCAATCCCCCCCCCCCCCCATATAACTTATATTCCAAGTTTTATCGATATCTGTCAACCAGGTCTAAGCAGGGTAACTTTAATTATAACAAACCTGTACATAACATTTATGCATAATCATACAGTGCATAAATATTTACTATTCTTGCAGCAACCATTCTATTTGGATATAAATTAATATCAAACAGTATTTACTGATAGATTTGTTTCTTAACCCTCCAATAGCACACTCTTAATATGTAATTGTATTGCCCAAAAAAGAATTACCATTTTTCGAAGAAATTTGTTTTTTGAAGCGATGATCAAGTCCCGCAACTGACTGACGAATATTTTCTCATGCCCGTTCAACAAATTTTGCAAGGATTTTCCCACGACAGATTGACAAAATTCGCAATTTTTTCCCCACATCCTTTCGACAAATTTTGCAATATTTTTTCATGAGCGATTGACAAATTTTGTGATATTTTCCACGACTGATCGGTGATTTGCATGCTTTCTTTTCCCAACATGATTTACAAATGATTTTTTTCTTTAGTGTTCATCTGAAAATATTTGTAATTTTTTCCCCCTCGAGCGACTGATTGACAATTTTGCGATATTTTCAAGAAACCGCCCAACAACATTTATGATTTTTTTCCAAAGATAGATTGAAGAAATTCACGATTTTCCCCCCACAACCGATTGGTGAATTTCATGATTTTTTCTGACTGATAGATTGAAAAAAAATTAACATTTTTTTTCGCTGCATCCGAATGAAAATTTTTGGGATTTTTCTTCACAACCAGCTCACGAACTGAGATATTTTTACGCATCCAATTGACAAATTTTACGATTTTTTTCCATGATAAATGGGCAATTTTTGTGATATTTTGCTCGACTTATGATGCACGATTTTCCTTGCGTTCGACTGAAAATTTTCGCGATTTATTCCCTCCCTCCCTCCCAAAACCAGTCTAAAATTTTTATGACCAATTGACAAATTTTGCGATATTTACCAGTGACAAACCGGTTAATTTCGCATTCCCCCCTCCCCCCTTACGAACAGATCAACAAATTTCGAGATTTTTTTTTTTCCTGTGGCCAATAGACTAATTTTGTGTTATTTTCCCCGTGACCGATTAACGAATGGTGGGGTTTTTTCTTGCAACGGAGGCAAGTAGTTAAAAACTTTTCCTGCAACAGATCGATGAAATACATAATTTTCTCCATGAAATCAATCGACGAATTTTGGGTTTTTTTCCCCCCACAACTGATCAAGTAATTTTGGCAATTTTTTTCCTTGACCTATTGACATTCCGACAACCAACAGTATTTCACGATTTTCTTTTCTGTTACCGAAAAAGGAAAAGAACCGAAAGGGCAGTAAGGTCCACCGTGCTCTGCACCCAACCAAATTTGCCTAGACAGCACTAAGCAGAAATGATACAGATATTAGAACTGTAAAGAACTTGTGGTGTATATGTAATTTTTTTTTCCTGAACTTTAAGGAAACATTTAAAAACAACAAACTAGTTTATCCTTGCAATTCACAGAAATTAGGACTTGACAATTTAAAGTAGTTCTTAAATTCCCTGGTCAACAATGCTAAATTTTCTGACTCATTTTTAAACATAAAAGGTACCTAATTGGCAGGCCTGACTATTAAAGCAATTTGGAATCGAATAGCGTTTTTGGATAAATAAATTACTTATCAACTTGTACGCAAATCTTGTTACGTGACGATATGTTTTTTCCCTGTCTTGTGCGTCAGAATTAGGTTCAAAAAGCTGACATTGACTTTTTTCTGAAAAATCTTCGGCCTTTACTAAAAAAAAAGGAAAATGACTTCTGAATACATAGTTTCTGAATAAGAACACCTGGCAATTTCATGTATTTGCAAACAAAAATGAATTTAGAAATGTGTCAGAAAGTAGTTCTTTTGGATTTGAGAACAGCTTTAAAGTCAACAAGCATTTCTCATCTAACAGAAAAAATAAATTGACTGTTTCCCTTTCAAACTATGGAGATCTATTTAAAATTTCAATGCATATAGAACCTAAGAAAATACCAGGGATTCAGGTTTTACCTATATTTCATTAAGGATATAATAAAACAATTTTATTCAGAAATTGATATTGATGTCATCACCCTGAATATGTATTTTTCATGCAAGTAGTTAAAAATAAAGACACATGAGATTTTGTAAAGTTTCTGAAATTTTTTTAAAGAGAACATAACTATAAGTTTCCAATATTTTCCTAAGTTATAAAAGTTGCTCTTGTGCTGGCCTGTCACAAGTGTACCTTGTGAAAGACTCATCTCCAGTGCACAAAATCGAATAAAATCAGAAATTCATTTAGCAACCCAATTGTTAAAAGGTCCATAACATTGATGAGCGTTGAAAAATATAGAGATTGTTGTGTATATATATAGAGCTCGACTTTCTTCCTTTTTTAAAAATATAAATAGACATATATATACACGTATATAATATATATAATAATCATGTATAATAAATAAACATGTACATAATTATTCTGAGTTCTAGATTTCAATTTTTTAAAAGCTTTTTGTCATGTCTGTATTAATGTGATTCTTCAAATAGCATATAAAATAGTGGGATAGATTATTTTTCTTCCTTCCAAACAGTTAAACTCCCCTCCATTTATAAATGTTGGGAGGGAGACTACCCTCCTAGGAAAATTTGAATTTCAAACCTTGTCTATAGATAAAGCAATTCCAAATAAAAAACTTGGCGGTAAAATATGAAGACATAATGAGTAAATAGACAAATGTTACCAGAAACCAAATTAAATCCTTTGGTGGATTAGTACTTTATTTTAGCAGCAAGTATCAATGGGGATAAAAATATACGACTTTTGACCATATAGAGAATAGACTGTAGCTGAGGTTTGTTGTTAAGATTTGCAAATCACACAGCAGAACAAATTTTGCACCAAACAACAAAAGTTACTGCCACAAGATTTACAGAATGACACACCCTGCCCACCTCTTGAAGCATCGATTTCGCTACAAAACTTATTAAAAATTAATACTTATGTCAAGAAGTTTTAGGTAGGCAGACTTGACACGCTCTGAAACCCAAAAATCAGATTTTATTTCAGAAAGCTTTTTGGTAAAAAACATTTTTTAAAAATGCAAGCTTGTTTAGTAGAAGTTTAATTTAAAATTGTGCTTGGATGTCTTAGAAGAATAACTATCATTTTTACTCAAGAAAAAAATATATACTACTTCTTAAATGTAGAAAAATTCAAGCATATCATATTTAGATTAACTACGAACTGAGGAATTTTTTTTTTTTCCTACATAATCCCATACAAAACAAAAGTGAAGATTTTAATTTTTATTTGAGGCAGCTTTTGATAGTCAAAAGAACAGAGTAAGAAAATCAGGAATGCAGGAAAATGTGTGAAAATTAGGAGACATGTCAAGTCTCGGTAGGTAGACAAACCTGCAACAAGCTCGATGACGTGCTTGTATTCCTGGAATGAACATTTTACAAAACTTCCGATCCCATTGTACTTCGTGTCTAATATATTTGAAGTTAGGAACTCATTTTCCTGGTTGCATTATGGGCATCTTTGCTATCATAGGCTGAAGTAAAAGAGAATCTGAAAAAAAAAAAGTTACAAATGTATTTTTATCAAAGATCAGAAGAAACAGTTTTTGCTATTTCAGATACAAACTAGTGTAAATAGTTTGTTTAAATTGCAATATTGTAATTAAATTTTATTTTGAATTTAAAATTATACACCCTTATTAAGAAATGTGATTTATGTTACCAGCATACAGGTAAACATCCATCTATTCTATGTGCAAGCTGAATCAATTTGTGCATCAGTCAACCCTTCACCCTTACGGTTAAGATGCAAAATTAAACCAAAAATGGTATGGTTTCATGATTTGATCCATTCCTATTACACACATTTTCAATATGCAGCTTAAGTGAACTTTTTTTAAAGAAAACTTGACCAAACATGACATGCATCAACAATTGCAGCAGTATCTCGTTGAAGAATATCTAATCTCCAAGGTCAATCTCCAACGTTGTTAGTTTTTACTTCTTTGATTTTAGTTCCCATTATTTTATACAAAGTTACTTTTACTTTCAGAACCGGTTCCAAAATTAAAAATACTCGCTTATAAAAAAAACTGCAACAAAAATCGAAAAAGTAAAATCTTGGAGATTGATCTCAGCTATCCTAACAAAAAAATAGTTTAAAAATATTAAAATGAGAGCGAGAAATCGCTCTAGAACCTTCCCATAGACTTAACATTACCTTGAGCGTTTCTTCCCGTGACTAGTGTAGGCTCTTAACAAAATTTATGATCAACTAATTGAAAACAGCAGACACAATTTGCTTTTTACACTCACAAAAAACAAACTATTAAGATTTAGTAATCAGTTTAAGAAAATTTTATGTTTTATACAACAAAATAATTTGTTTTTATTGTCATATTTCAACATAAATATGGTCTGCTTAGCTGAAATTAAACGAAACGAAAACCAGAAAAAATTATTTGTAATGTAGCTGCAAGTTTATCTAAATTACATAGTTTAACTTTCAGCAGCTTTTATAAGTATTGTCCGACAATTATTGATTCTACATTTAAAAATTCAGCTTGGTAAAGTTTGGGGGGGGAGAGCTAAAAAAGACACTATAAGAGCAAAAATTCTTTATCTACAGAACGACATAGCCAATAACAGTTAAAAAATTATTTTACATTTGTTTTAACTGAAAATATCAAAAATATTGGATATACATCCCTGAACCCTGACAAAAATAGAAACTTAATATAAAATACCAAAATCTATTAAAATCATTTAGAATGTAAAATTTTATCTTTAAAAAGCATGAATTATCATTAAAAACATGCATTAACAAATAACAACAATAAAATAATTCATCAAAAAAGAATTAGGCAAGTTTCATTAAAAAAATTAAGGTACTTTTCGGTTAGCCGGGCGCCAGTGAAATGTATATATCTATATATACATATCTATGTATATATACACTCATATATGTATGTGTATATATATATGTATATATACATACATGCATATATAAATGTGTGTATGTATAGATATATGTATAAATAGATATATAAATTTCACTGGCGCCCGGCTAACCGAAAAGTACCAAAATTAATTATCATGCTGCAGTTAACCAACCGTATCCTCTACAAATAGGTTTCAAGAATGTATTTGTGCATTTTATTTAGAATTTATAGATTAAAGTCTATCCAACTCTACTAAATAATTCCTTTAATGATATTTTATTAAAATTAGGTTTTTGAAGTGACAATTTTAACCATATTTAAAACGAGTTTATGCCACCACATTAAAAAAACTTACCAACCCTGATTTAAGCATATATGAGGCATTTCATGTTTTTACTGCATTAAAAATCTGATTAAAAACAAGTCCAGAAAACCAAAACTTTTAATTAAAAAAATATATACATACACAAAAAGTTTATATTTATCATGTTACATAATCAAAATAAGATCCTTCCCCATCAACCGCTTAGCACGAAAAAAAAAAAAAAAAAAAAAAAGATATTACCACATAATGCCCAATAAACAACTGGTGGGGGGGAGGGGAGGGTATTGTGAAAACTGAAAATTCCCCATAACTTTTAATTATGAAACATATCGAATCTGTTTAAAGTTATTATTACTTCTAGGAAAAGGGTCGAAAATTTATGTATGACAGATTTTTGATATCATTAAAAATGGCCTCAAGAGGACGGGGGGGGGGGGGGGTATTATAAATATTATCTAATAAATATTTTGAGTAGCAAAGTTGGATAAGTGAGTTCAAAGTTGGATAATAAATATTATCTAAAACTTTTATATTGACAAGTTTTTTATAAGACCAACCTTTACAGGAAAAAAAAAAAAAATCGGCCAGCTCTGCCTACTTGACACAGGTAGATTTCAAAGTGGGCAGTTCCAACTGCTGCATCATGGTAAAAAGGTCATTTCTTCTGCAATTCCTAATAAACAGACGCCCCACGGTCTGCATCTTTAAAATCTACCTGTGCATGTAGGGGCCGAGCCGTCAGAGATTTTTTTTATAGTTGTGAATGTGCCTTGTCCGTTTTTATATAGCTGGAAATGTGCCAAATTATTTTGAATTTGCAAAAATTGCTGGCATTAATTTCACCAAAAGGTTGCAGGAAAATATCGCAAACTTCAACTATCGGTCACGAGAAAATATGACAAACTTCATCTGTCGGTTGCATGTAAAAATGCAAAATTCAGCAGTTGGTTGTAGAAAAAGAAATTGTGAAATCCATCTACGATTGCAAGAAAAAGCCCTTTAAGTTTCACCATTAAGTTTAAAAGGTGAAAATAAGGAATTTCGCTTAGTAGCCACTGGCCAGTAGGCTGATTTTTTTAGTAGCCAATTACTGGCTAAGGAGAATAATTTCTTTAGTGCCAGTAGGTACATTTATGTCACTGAATATTTATTTTTTTTTAAATACAATGACTTTACAGTAAAAAAGTAATTTATGTACTAAAAAAACTATTTTAATTTATATTGTTTTGAATAAACTTGAGATATTAATTTCCAATCTATTTTAAATTTTTAAATAAGTTAACAGCATAGTTCTACACAACATGCTTAAGTAGCTATCAAGTAGCTATTAAGTAGCGTAAAAATCATGAGCTTCGTCGATCGAGAACGTAAGAATTATGAATTTTATCTATCGGTACATACAAATCATGTATTTCATCAAACGGCTACATAAAAATCGAATTTTGTCATTCGGGAATGTAAAAATCCTGAATTTTGTCTATTGAACGTGTAAAAATAATGAATTTTGTCGATCAAATGCGTAAAAGTCACGAATTTAGTCTATCAGGCACGTAAAAATTACGAATTTCATCGACTGAGCATGGAAAAATCACGAATTTTATCGACTGCTTGTGTAAAAATCATGAGCTTCGTCGATCGAAAGCATAAAAATCACGAATTTCATTGATCGTGCGTGTAAAAAATAACTAATTTCAACGATTGGGTGCAGAAAAATAATGAATTTTGTCGATCGACTACGTAAAAATAAAATTTCGTCATTCGGGAGTGTAAAAATCCTGAATGTCGTCGATCGAACGTATAAAAACCATGAATTTTGTCGATCGAATGCATAAATATTATGAATTTCGTCCATCGGGCGCGTAAAAATCATTAATTTTATCGACCAAGTGTGTAAAAATCATGAATTTTACGACCAAGCGTGTAAAAAATCATGAATTTTATCGATCGCCGCATAAAAATCATTAATTTTGTCAATCGTGTGCATAAAAATAACTAATTTCGTCGATCAGGCGCAGAAAAACAATGAATTTTGTCGATCGGCTATGTAAAAATCAAATTTCGTCATTCGGGAGTGTAAAATTCCTGAACTTCGTCGATTGCCGTGTAAAATTCCTGAACTTTGTCGATTGCCGTGTAAAAATCACGAATCGATTGCCGCATAAAAATCAAGAATTTCGCGATTACGCATGGAAAATCGTAAATTTCTTCGAACGGACGCGTAAAAGCTATGAATTTCTTCGAACGGACACATAAAAATTACGAATTTCGTCGAACGGACACTGAAAAATCGTGAAATTTAGGGAAAAATGGTAATCGGGAAATCCTGCATTTGGCCAGTTCTTTCCATATTTTTAATCGTCAGTTTTTAAAGTTTAATCGACGAGTAGCGACTGCATATTTTTACCTTTAATTAAGAGCCCCACCAGTGGCTGAGAGGTTGTGCTCTCGAAGCTGGTAGACGGGAGGTGCTGGGTTCGATCCCAATCGCGCCCGTCGGCCTAATCGTTCGGAGTTTTCGTGGTTTTCTTCGAGCCGTGGATTTCTCCATGCGTAAATACGGATTAGGTTCCCTTAGAAAGACCCCCACAAAGGGCACTCCCCCCCGGGCCTATATCCCTAGTGTTGATAATTGGCCGTCAACAATCAACCCAACCCAACCCTTTAATTAAGATGCATAAAAAATCGAGAAATTTGTCTATTGATCGCAAGAAATCCCCCTTCCCCCAGAAAATTTACTTATCGGTCACAAGAAAAACTGCAAAATTCAGCAATCGGTAACAGGAAAATATCCTGAAATTCGTCAGTCATGGGAAAAAAATAGCAAAATTCATCCATTGATTGCATGAGAAAAATCGCTAAATTTGTCAATCGATTGCAGCAAAAAAAAATTAGAGAAATTTGTATATCTGTCACGAAAGAACATTTATTTATCTTGGAATGCTGTATTGAAATTTGTAAAGTAGCATAGAGAGAGGAAAAACGACTAATTCGTGTTCCAGATTTTTTTTTTTTTTTTTTTGAGATAGTAATTATTCAGATATTTTTAAATAAATTATATTGTTTCAAAAGAAAAATGTTAATTAAATAAATGGCTATTTTTTGGAAAGGAGGGGGGGAGGGGGGATGGTACTAGATAGGCAGTATAGAAAAAATTTAACGTACAAATTGATCAAGGAAATGTGTTTTTTGGAATAATAAATATTTTTTTAAACAAATTTTTTGAGTAAAAAAAAACTGAAAAATAAATACAATGTTGTAAATGACCATTAACATATAAAATTGAAATTTTCATACTACAGTAGAACCTCGATTAACCGAGCTTCGATTAATCGAGGTTTCTGTTAACCGAGCCAATAACGAAGTCTGATTTTTTTTTTATTTTTAGGTAGATTTCGTAAGAAATATATATATATATATATATATATATGTGTGTCACTTTTTTATAGACACGATAACTTCAATAATTCTGCACAAATCTCTTCCAAACTGATACATAAAATCAAGGGGCATAAAATCTCGGTCAAGTTCGTTAATGTGCAAAATCGAACTAAGGGGGAAGGAATGGGGGGTGGAGGCTTTTTGAGAAAACAGAAAAAAAACAATTTCTTAATTATGATACGTATCAAATCCGTTAAAGTTATTATTACTTTTAGGAAAAGGGCCGAAAATTTATGTATGACAGATTTTTGATATCCTTAAGAATAGCCCCAAGGGGGGAGTGCGGGGAGGGGGGGGGGTTAGAAGAAAAAATTCATAACTTCGTCAATTCACAACACAAGATATCAAATCTGCTTAAATTTATTATAAATCTACTTAATATTATCTAAAACTTTTATATTGACAAGTTTTTATAGGACTAACCCTCATAGCACAAAAAAAAAAAAAATCCATGCCGGCTCCGCCAGCAAACAAGTTAGGTTCCGAAGTGGGCGCTTCCAATTGCCGCATCAAGACAAAAATATCATTTCTTCCACAATTCCCACAAACAGGTGTCCCATGGTCTGCGTTTTCGAAATCTACCTGTGCCTGTAGGCCGAGCCGTCAGGGATTTTTTTATTTTTTTCGTGAATGAGAGTTTAAAAAGACTATAACTTTATATAAGTTTATTTTTATAATTTAAAAAACGTTCTATTGTTTTTTATTCCAAGAGATGTTAAATTCGCGAGTAGGGGGAGTTTTTATGCACAATTTCTATTAACCGAGATTTCCGATATCCTAGGTACTAGCAGTCCCAATTAGCTCGGATAATCGAGGTTGCACTGTACTATCAGGGCTGTGTTTTTGCCGGCAGAAAGTGGTTTCTGCCGTGCCAGTGGCAGAAAATGGTTATAACCGGCAGAAACTGGCATAAATACATTTCATGTCAAAATCTGGGACTTTTTTAGGTAGTACAGTGCAACCTTGATTATCCGAGCTAATTGGGACCGCTAGTACCTTGGATATCGGAAAACTCGGTTAATAGAAATTGTGCATAAAAACTAACCGTGGTCGCGAATTTAACAGCTCTTAGCATAAAATACAGTAAAACGTTTTTTGAATAATAAAAATAAATATATATAAAGTTATGTTTCACAGCTGAACAAATTTAAAAAGGAAATCAACTAAAAATAGTAAATTTTAAAAAGCAAATTGAAATGTTTTTAACTATTCTAAATTAAGTCCAGATTTTCTATCAGTGGCTGTCCGATCACGCCAATTTTTGAGCAGCAGAAGATCTATCGGCGCAACATCGCTTCTTTGCTCCAAATATTTTAGGGCAGTTGTTAGTGCTTGAACACCTTCAGTATGACTTATAGTTCTTGAATCCTCAAAGTCCTGGTCCTCATTGTCAGCATCATTAATGTCCAATAGGTATTAACGGCTTGTATAATTTCTTCATCATTAAGGATTTGAAAACTTGGATGTTGCTTTTCAACGTCCAGCCATTCGGAAATGTCTTCTTCCAAAACTTTTTCACACCTCTTAATGCGATTAATAATCTCAAATAGTTCTCCGTCTGTCGGTGGGTTTACCCTTTGCTGGGATTCATCCTCTCTTCTCTTTAGAATAATTATGTAGCCTGCAGCATGGACAGTGAACTAAAACGTGTGGTATTTTTCAAGGCTCATTCACAAAAAAAAAAAAAAAAAAAAAAAAAAAAAAAAAAAAAAATCAGACTTTGTTATCGGCTCGGTTAATAGAAACCTCGATTAATCGAAGCTCGGTTAATCGAGGTTCTACTGTATTAAATTCCTTAAGTAGAGGATAAATAACAAATAAAATACTGTGGATAGTTTTAATTTAAAATAAATATATTTGTATTAGAAAAAATGAGTAATGTAACAGATAAAATTTGTTATAATAAGGTCGTGTAATTTTATATATAAACAATTATTAGAGCATTTGAAATCTCAGTTTAAAATTCAAAATAGAAAACTATATCCAATACTTACTCAAAATACTTTTCTGTAATTTAACATAATTTAATAACTGTAAAAAACCTTTCTCATAGAAATGTTATACAGCTCCAAATCAAAAAATTAGAATAATTAATTCCATTTGTATTTGGAATAGCATTTAGCTTTATTTCACTGTAGTACAATTGAAAAAAAAAAAAAAAAAAAAACAGCGGTGGATGTTTTAATGCATTTGCATGTTATTAAGGAAAATTAAAACTGTAAAATATTAAATTTTGAGTGAATATTTAATTTTTGTAAAATTTCATTATTCAAAATATTAGAATACAAAAATAGGTGGTTCAAAAAATTAGAATACTTATGAATTTTCCTGATTTGTTCAGAAGGTTGCATAAAATAAGCATTTATGGCACAATAGATATTGCGCCAAAAAACAAAGTTGAGCTTCTTTCCAGCATAAAGTTATAAAATGTAAAGGTATTACTTTTTGTATAAGCGATACATAAAAAAACCTTTTCTTCACAATTCCTTTTTTTCTATTATTCTAATTTTTTAACTTGAAGCTGTAGTTATATGTGGATCTTGTAATTCTGTGGATTTAAATACATTTCATTTAAATACAGTATTCAAAGGAACAAATCTGACATCTTTTTTAAAATTTAAGACTGTTAGTTGAAAATGTTCTAACCATATATATATAAACCATATTCCATATAGTTGATAACCTTTAAGTTATTGCATTATATTATTTATTTAAAAATTCTCTGAGCAGTGATTTGTTAAAATATCACAGAATTTTTTGTAAATTTCTTTCTTTTTTTACTTTTAAATAGAAATGTAACTGCAAATAATAATATTAATAGTTAAACTTATATAACATCAGATTACCATTATGAAAATTTCTGTTTTTCAAGTAAAAGAAAATTAGTATTATATAAATAAAGTATATTTATATGATCATTTTGAAGCATTTTGCTACTTTGATTAACACTCGTTATCTTTAGTGTTAATTTTTAATTTGTTTACATATCAAATACATGTGTGAATTATGAATCATTGCTGCTAAAATTATTCATATTATTTCTTAGTTTCTGCCTTGCCAATTTTAACCGGTTATAACAACCCCGGCAGAAACTTGCCAGCCCTGACTACTATCAAAACAAAAACATACAATTTTTTGCAAGAAAGTAAAAAATATATAAATTAATTAATTCAAGCTCTTAGCAGTTAATTCAGATTTTCACACAAAAACAAAAAAAACTCATGAAACTGTGAAACATTATTTTCTGCCAAAGATTGGTTTGATTAAAAGAGTCAACAGTAACATAGATTAAAAAACATGCAAGGGGAAGTTTAAAAAAAAAAATACAGGTTATTTTTTTAAAAACCAACTTTTACTACCCTATATTTCATCTTGCTGACTAGTAAAAACAGGTCTTTGGCTGTTAAACTACTAAAAACAAATTTCCACTCTTGTGCATGTATAAGAATTTTGCACACGAATACAACAACAAAAAATTACTGGATGCAGTGAAGTAGTTGAATCTCAAACGAAACGAAACGCACAAGAAATTTGGAAAAACTCGATCACTAAAGTATCAAGTATCAGTAACTTTTAACAATAAAATTTACTATATAACTATTAATGAAAACAAAAAATAATCTTTGATATTTATTCACTTAGTCAGAGAAAGAAATTAAGTGATTTGAAAGCAGATATTAAAAAAGCATGCATCACTTATCATTTCAATATGTAATTCAAGCTAAACAAGTACGTAACCCTAATTACATGTTTTTATACGTTCGCAAAAGATTTACTTCAGTAAGATGACTTAAATCATTATAAAAAAGGAAAGATACAAAATTTCAAAGCTAAACAGCTAAAAGATTAGAGAAAAAACTTACTTAAACTGGGATATTCTGCAGACCATCTTGATGTACACAAACAAACTAACGCGCGCGGCCATTGAAGACAGAAGTGAAGGTCGAGTGTGTTGCCACTGCGGTTTAGATAAATGCCTAGACGACAATGATAGTATATGGATGATTAATCGGCGGGTGTTAAAAAATTATCATATCCATGGCGTCAAATGGATTTTGCTTTTCGATAAACTAGTGGCGCGACGCCACGCTATCCTTTGTAGTCTAGGTATCGGATACCTAGTAATTGACACGGATTTTGTGGCGCGTAAGATTATCGCCATTTTTTTACAGTACAGACACCACTTATTTGATAAAACTTTAATTTGCCATGAAACATTTATCGGAATGTTACATGAAAATCGATGTATCTGACAATAATGATATTACTTATACCAATTCGTGACATTTCTGACAATTATGTGTTTGCTGGGTAGTTTCCAGAGCTCAGACCAATGAACAGACTAGATTGTGTTAGATTAGCTCCACCTCCAATATGGCGGTCAGTGTGAGAGCATTGAAACCACAGAATGAAACTCAAACATGATTCTTCATTTTAATTATGAGCAATATTGTTAATTTCAAATGAATTCTCAACTCTTATTTAGAATTCATTTACGAATTTCACTCACTCAAAAGTCGGAGAAAAAAAAAATCAACTGTGTATGGATCAACTGTATTGAGGAAGTAAAAAAATAATTTCTACTTAGTTTTTTTTTTCTAATGAATTTAAGTCGTGCTGTACAAAAGATCCTTTTTTCATAGTACTTAAAAGATTTATATGCTCATTGGTAGCGCCAACTAAATACATTTTCAGTTGTGATTTCAAGGGAGAATTACTTTTTTACATTAAAAAAAAAAATTGTCAATTTCAAATGTTCAAATGTTTTATGGTAGAACTCATTCCTGCTAGAATTGCTGAAAAAAAGGGGCGAGCGAGCGAAGCAAGCTGTGACCGCGTAGCGGTCTCAATGTGATAATAGTTGAGTGGTGACAATCGGCCATTTTTAAAAGTAATGAAAAATACATTTTTTCACATTCGATAGTTTGACATGGTAGCAGCGATATATGAAAATAATTTTGAACCGTAATAGATTTTTTTAGATTGCCCACAAATAACACCAAAAAGCATTTTTATGTGTAAAATATCAGTTATACATTCAAATAAAGTTTTGAAATTCATTAAAAGCCATTATTTCTTGTTAGCCGCCATGCCAGGAGTTAACAGCTGAAGAAATCGCCAAAGATTTCGCTAATTACATAGCGGCAATGTTGATTCTGATAATTTCAGTGGTTAAGCATCGATCTGTTAAATTTGTGTTTTATTTATATTACTTTAATTTTTTATTTATTTATGGATGAAGTTTTATTTTTGTTATGGAATATCAGCAGGAGACAAATGCTGAACTATTTATATTTTGTTTTAAGTGCAAACGGATAACTTTTTTGTAATCGGGCTGCATGTGATAGAGATAGATTTAAAAAAAAAAATCCTGCTTGAGGATTATTTTAAATACCATAAAAAATCAGGAATTTGAGATACAGTTTCCAAACAAGTTGCGTTTGAAAGAACATTCCCCCCCCCCCTATTTGATGGTGTAAAAATTGAAATTGTGTAATGCTTAGAAGTTAAAAAAAATTGCAATAAAAGCGAAATTTTTTGTCAGGTGTTGACAATATGATGTCAGCGTTACTCACGGACAAGCTTTTGCTTTATAATATAGATTGTAATGCAAACGAGTGCATGATATGCTCAAAAAGAAGCAACCACACGTAGAGTGAGTAAAAAAAAAAAGAGAACGATGGCTATAATTTGAGTTATAATCAATGCAAGAAAATCAAAAACTAATGTTACATTAATGTTTAAAAAATATTGTTACATTGTTATTTTAACATTTTCAGCCGCAATACCACGTAATTTTCAAAATGCGTTTCTCAATATTGACACAGTCTCAGACCACACTTTTACTTATATGTTGCATGTTTTTGAAGATAGAGCAAGACAATTTGTATTTGGGGTTAGTGCGGTATGATATATAAAATTAAATAAAGAAATATTGGGGTTCGTATGGAGATTTTAAAGTTCGCATAAAATAAGTGTGTGTAACAGCCTCTCAAGAAAGTTTCACTTAAGATTGTAGAAAGTCACAAGCAAGGAATTTTGGGGCAATTTACTTTATTCTGCGACTTTTAGAATTGGGTACTGTACAATAAAGTAACCTTATCGTTAAATATAAATGTAAAATTATATTACTTCATTTTACAAATTATGGATAAGAAGAGATATTGTTTAATAAATGTCCATGTATCGGAAATCTTTTGATTGAATAGTTTGAAGTATATAAATTTTGCTCATCAAACTTAACTAACTATATACTAGTAAATCTACAAATCAGAGGCCTCAACGTCAGCTCTACAAATCATTGTTCATTAATCTCACTCATTTTTAACATTATCTGCATAATATTTGATATCCTAAAATTCAATCTTTTAAAGTTATTTATACATTTATAAGAATATAAAATTTATCGAAAGTTCCGGAAATTTTAGAAGTATCGAATTAAATACAATGTTATGCAGTGATACACTGTAAAAAAAATTTCCTGAAAATAACGGAAATTGTACTGGCAATCGAGACGCCAGTACTATTTCCGTATTTTAACGGATAAAAAAATTCCGTAAATTCCAGGAAATTTTCCGTGATTTCTGAAATATCCGTTTTTAAATTTCCGTTTTTTAACAGATATCTTCCGTATTTTTTAGATATTTTTATATCGTTAAAATAAATTTTATAGGACCAAAAAAAATAAAAATATTTCCCAAGGAACATCTCTTAACACTTTTCAATTTTTTCTTTCACTTCTGTGCGAGTTTTCAGCAATTAACCAACATTTGCTACGACGGGGTTTGAACGCGGAAACTTCTGTGCACTAAACTGGCGGGCTGTACCGTTACGCTACGAGCGGACACTTCGTTCTTTCAAATGTTGTTATTTATTCTAAAGGATGCAAAAACGAAGGTTTCATAGATGGATTTTTTCAATATTTTATTTTCATAATTTTTAACATCTTGCTTTATTATTTGATGCTTTATAACAGATAAATTTTAACTTTTTATGTATTATATGCGTAAAACATTGCATTAAGACTAATGATTGTTTCTTTTTGCAATAGTATAATACTTTTTAAAATTATGTCTGTTGATCTATTTATCAATTCCAGTAAAAACAATATTATCTTAAGTAGACGTATTTATTACATGCTATTAAAGTAAATTTTCTTTATCTCTTATTTTAAAAACTTATGTGAATAAACAATTTTATAATAAATTAAATTATTATATTGAATCTTTGCTGAGAGCTTTTGTGTACGATTCTGTTAAACTGAATAATTTTAAAAAATCAAAACAAAAAAATAGATTTTTAGAGAAAATTTTGAAATTACTGACCTTAGGATAGGTAAGTTTAAATTTGGACTTGATAATTTAGTTTAAATTAATTTAGTTTAATTTTAAAATTATAAACTAACGAAATAAATTATAAACTTCATTTTTATAAAAGTAAACAAAAAGTTATTAATTATTTTTTATAAATTTAAAGTCAAAAATATGAACTTCGTAAAATTATAATTTATAAAATAGTAAATTTTTGTTTAATTCACAAATTTATAAGACAAAGCAGCTTAGTTTAACACCTACATACCGATAATTTGCAAAAATATTATTTTATGAATCCTTAAAAATATTTAATAATAATAATAATAATAATAATAATTTTAAAAAAAGGATTTTTAGCGAAAATTTTGAAATTAATGACCTTGGGATAGGTATGTTTAAATTTGGATTTATTAATTTAGTCTAAATTAATTTAGTTTAATTTATAAAATTATGAACTAACTAAATATATTATAAACTTTATAAAATTATAAACTTCATTTTTATAAAAGTAAAGAAAAAATCATTAATTATTTTTATAAATTTAAAGAAAAAAATATAAAATTTGTAAAATTATAATTTATAAAATAATAAATTTTAGTTTAATTCTCAAATTTATAAGACAAATCAGTTTTGTTCAATACCAATAATTTGCAAAGATATTATTTTACGAAACCTTTAATAACCTAATACTGCCTCACGTTAATAAAATTAAAATAAAATTTTAAAATGTCAGTGAAGAAAGTCATAATTTGAAGCACTATACAGAAAAAAAAATGTAGATTTAAAAAAATATTTTTCTGTAATTTATATAAATAAAGTAAATTTCTAAAGATTTCACTAAAAAATAAAAAAATATCATTTTTATTTTTACAAAAAATTACCGTCCAGACACGGGCCCGGTTAGAATGAGCTCCAGGATTGGCCCGTGTCTAATGACAGAAAATAGGCCCACGGGTAGGACCAGTCCAGGCCTGGATCCTAGAAGATCCTGGACCTTAATAAATACAACAATCTTAATTCGCATTTCAAACAAGACGATATCTGTATGCAAACCTCTGAACGTTATTTACGAAAATGGGGAAATACGGACATAGTACTGTTTTGAAAAAAATCCATCAAATTTACGGAAAACTTTCTGCATATCTACGGATTTAAAATCTCCTTTACGGAACTAATGTCATTTACGGAAATTGTACTGTTGTTTTGGAAAAATGAAACTTCTCCGTAAAATTTTACGGAAAATCTCTTGTATTTTCACGGATTTTTTTTAGAGTGTAGGATAAACTACTTATTACTGTATTTTTTCAGAATAACAATACATTACTTCAGGGGGGAGGAGCCCCCCTGAACCCCTCGTTTTCCCTTTAATATTCTATTCTCAATTTCCAGTAATTGCGCTATTTCATTTCTTGAATATATGTCTGAATGTATTTACTATTTTAATTTCATTAGAATAACCATATCTTTGTACAAGAGATTTTATCCTATCCTTAAAAGAATACTTATATTTCAACTACTAAACATCATATGTTGCTGAAATTGAATAAAATATCGTGTATAAAAATATATTTATACAAATGTAAATTCCTCTTATGTGACCTATATTCAATTTACGCATTCAACGTTTTTATTATTTTCATTTTGGAATTTTTTAGTAGTTAAAATAAATTCTCATCTATTTCATAAAAAAAGCATATTAAAAACTTATATAACCCGAAAATTAGCTATTTTTAATAACATTTTGCGTCAAAATAATGCACTTGAATTTTCCTTTGTTGATATTCTTTGAAATATAGTTGCTTAGCAACCATTTAATGAAACAGAAAAAAAAAATGCATTGGAAATTTTTGTAAAAAATGAGAAATTAAAATGTTTCATATATTTCAAATTAATGCATAAAATTTCCCAATAATTTATGCAATTAATTTCGAAATTCTAATAAATATATTGGCAAATTTTGAAAGCGATAGGATTAAATTAAGATCTCCATTTCGTAAATTTAAACTCCCTAATTTAGCATTTACAAATATCCCAATGCGACATTTTCTTTTCGGTGAATGTTAGAATTAAAAAAAAAATCGCCTGACTTCCCATTGAAAAGCATTATGACCGAAAAATAAATGTTCTATATTTTTGAATGAATGAACCAAATGTAACTAAAAACTATACAGTTAATTCCGGGTACCTCGCCAGCATACTCACCAAAAATTAACCTAATTGAACGTTTTTTACGGCAGTTATCGCGGAACAGACAGACAGACAGACAGAAACCAAAAACTTTTCGCGTCTCCACAGTGAGCCTTCACTGACGTTTCGGTAATTAAGTAAGGCTAATATATTGAATTCATGTTTGACTTGCCTGGTGCTTAAAATGCTATCTACAAGTAAGAAGCTGACTGGTTCAAATCCTCTTTGCCACTTTGGATGTTCGTACTGGGGGTCGAATTCAACTTTAAACGGCCCTTCTGTCTGTTTTGTCCTCTTCCCCAACTTGACCTCATATAAGGCTTCTAAATTAAGTTATAAAAGACTTTTTTTAATCGGCTTTATTTTGACTGACACCTATTTAACATCAAGGCTCGGTATATGCTATACATTATTTTTTCTACAAAATCTGTAATAGCATTTCAATTATTCCGATTTAAAGAATGATTAAAAAAAATAATTCATGAGCTGGAGCTTTGTCAAAATGCGGAAAAGATGACGCGTAGTGCCGCCAACCAATTATATGTCTCATTCATTATCAAAAAATCAGTATGGATATTTTTCAAAATTGCCACTTCAACACTCGGGTCTAGTATAAATAGAGAAAATTCCCGAAAAGATTAAATTTCGTTTATTTTTGAGTATCTTAACGTATATTAACGAACCTCTTATATTTGTATTACTACTGGTAACAGGCCTTTAGAGAAGACTTTTGAAGAGAAAGTTACCTGAATTCTCATTTTCACGTAAGAAAAACACCGAAAAAAATCACACAACCGTTACACCAAACCGCACATTTAAATCGCCGGCCTCAGCTCTTCATATTTCTGGCATACATGCAAACTATTGGGTGATAAGACCCATTATATAAACTGTAAATGGTATATACAGGGTGATCATAATTAACGTTTCACTTTGAAACCTCTGTAAAATGAAAACTACTTAGTCTCTATTAGATTTCTTATCCATTTAATCTTATACCATTATAGCTAAACCTTAAAAAATTTAGCACTTGATTATAATAAACAGGATTTTTTTTTTTTTTTTTTATGATGTCTTCAACATTGATTTTCAACACAAAAAATTAAATTTTTAAAATTATTTTATAGCGCATTTTAAATAATATTTCTTAGCTATCTTTATAAAGCCCATTTTAAATAATATTTCTTTGCTATACTTATAAAGCGCATTTAAATAATATTTCTTAGCTATCTTTATAAAGCGCAATTTCAATAATATATTTCTTAGATATCTTTATAAAAATAATAATTAAAATAGATTGATTTATAAAATGATCCACGATTAAACTACTAATAAAACGTTATCCTTACCTGTAGGAATGCATCTATTCTACTTAGATTTTTATTCAATAATCAAAGATTTCTTCTATACTGCAGTAAGCAATTCTCAAAAATAATCTCCAGTTTATGTTTTTGATTGTATTTTTATTGAAATACTAAATATAAAAATACTTGGAGGAGTCGGAACATCTTACGTGTTTCTGAGATACGTTATTCTGATAAAACTTATCACTCAAATGCGACAATAATTTATTCCATTTTATCATTTTTTATTTCGTATGCTTCGTTTCTTCTGCTATCCTTTCCTCTGCTTAATGAAAGCAAATGGGCGTAGCAGAGGTGGTTGTGTAGCAGTGAAAGGGAAAAAAAAAAGACTAAAAATCGATTCATAATTAGTCATTAACCTTTTTTTTGTTGTTTCATTTATCGCGAAAGATCAGAATAGGATCAAAATGCTTAATTAAGAATATTTTGTAATGCATCTAGATTGTACTATTTTGGAAAAGGAATATAAAATAATTAGTTAGATTACACTATTACTTAGGTTCAAATTAATAAGTATAGTAATAACGATAAAGATTAAAAAAAAAAAAAAAAAAATACATGTTGAAAGCAGAACTATTAGTGCCAGGTTATTGGGAAAATAAAAGAAGTAGGTGTTCAAATTCCCTCGATAAGGAAAATGTATCTGTCATATTATAGGAATTTTCTTATATACCTTGAAGGGTATAGGAAGAATAAGCTATTTAGAACTCAGCAGGATCCTTTTTTTATTTGACGATTGCACTTCATTTGATGGTCTTAAAATTGTTTTATTGAATTAAAACAAAGTATATCATTAATTATCTCAGCACTGTTGTTTACTTATCAGGATTGCACAATTATAACTTCATCATAATATATATGACTTATTTGTAAACTGGCATTACAAAATAAGAGAGGTGATAATGCTCATCTGAACGAGTAATTTTTATATCGGAAATCAGGGTCACAAACTACTCAATCTGTCAAAAATACGGTTGAACTTTTTTACAGAATTGCTGTTATTTATTTTAGAGCACATTTTTTTTATTTCTTACCCATCATACGTAGTATAGGGTAAGTCTTGTAATCGTTTTGAAAATCGAAAAAAATTTTTTTTGACGGATTTACACGTTTCGGACACTGGAGATTCCGAAAAACATATTTTTAGAAGAAAAAAAAATTGCCGTCCGTCTGTCTGTCTGTGTCTGTAAACACTCTATCTCCCGAACAAATTGAGATAAAGATTTGAAATTTGGTATGTACGTAGTATGTAATAATGGGAAGAAGCTTATTGAATTTCAGTAACCTCGATTATCCGGGACTATTTTTTTCGGACTCTTGAAATATTCGTTCTGATAAAAGGTATATAAACATTTACGAAATTGTTGTTTCTAAGGAGTGAATATAAAAGACGATAAAAAAAAACATAAATTTTGAGCTAAGAATGAAGTCGATCGGATAATTAGTTGCCGAGATATTTGTAATCACATTTTCCATACACTTCGATTTTTCATGACCCTGTATTTCATTCAAATTTCAATTCAAGGATATATTTTAATTAGTAAAGAGACGCTTAATACGACGCAGTTAACGGTTAGTTGATAGGATTAAAATTTTTAGAGTTATAAGGATGTTTCTCTTGCGCAATTCAGCAATAGAACATTTAAAGTTTATGACGTCATCCAGCCAGGATTTTGATGGAATTGCAATGCACTTTATAAATAGTTTACACATGTTTTATTTTCATATTTCATATTACGCATATCCTTAATGGGTAAGTATTACGGTGGCCACTAACGACTAGTTTTCGTTATGAAGACTTCCAGTCGTCAAAAAATGACGTTTAAATATAACACAAGTAGAAGCGGGGTAGATGAAAATAGCGCATACATTTCCGTTTCCTTCATTTCTTTTCGTGGCGCGGTGGTCTAGGGGTATGATTCTCGCTTAGGGTGCGAGAGGTCCCGGGTTCAAATCCCGGCCGCGCCCGATGTAAATTTTTTTTTTAATACACTACAATTTTTTTCAAATATTTTTTTACTCATAGTCCTGCGAATACACAGAGTGTTGTTTCGCTCTCAGACGAACCCGGATTTTCATCCATATCTTTAACAATATTAAATTTATCTTACACTATACAAAAATATTCCGTTGTTTAACAGTAAAATTTTCGGATTTTTACGGATTTTTTTTCTTGATGAAAGTGATTTCACGAATGAGTCAAAAAATATTTCGAACATGGATACCAGACCATCCTTGACATATTATGCTAAATTTTTATTTTTTCTAAAGATGTAGGATTTATTATTATTATTATACTGTAAAAGAAAAATCCGTAAAAATCTGAAAATTGTTCTGGCAAAATACGGAAATTCTCTTATAGTGTAAAAATATGTAAAAATATTAAAAAATTCCAAAGGCTCAGCGAAAATGACAAATCAACTAGATTTTTAGCACTATTATCGGTGAAGAATATTCTTAAATCCATATTCGCTACTTTCTGACACATTCCCGAAATCATATGACCGGTGAAAATAAAACCCCCTAAAAATACGGGAATTGTACTGGCAATCAATGTTTTTTTTTTTTTTTTTTTTTTTTTTTTTTTTTTTTTTTGACAGTGGGCAAAGTTTTTAATAGACTTAACTTTGTGTATGTGAAATGTGACGTTAAAATTGTATATACTAAAATTGTACTATAATCTAGCCAGTGTATAATCAGCTATACGTTATGTTATGTTATGTAGAACGGATATTTTAGTGTTGTATGAGCAAGGATAGGATAGGGACAATTTCCAGAATTTATCGATACATCACCGCGTTTCACGCAAGGCAAAATTATTCAGTAGGAAATATCGTTAGAATATCTTCATTATTGTTAACGTCGCAAACAATCCCGGTTCGTCTTGAAGTGAGACAACCTCTATTTTTCACAAAATAAGTGGTTGGCGATTCTGATTTCCTATACAAAAATCATTCGGTCTGATGAGTAGTATCAGACTTTTTATTTTGTAAAGACAGTTTATTAAAACCTTGTAGATACTGCAGTATATCTTCTAAAAGTTGGAAAAATAAATAAGCACAATAAATGCACTCGGAAAGAAAACAATTGGTAATTTATCTTGCTGCTTAACCAAGAACTGCTCTTGTAAATTATTTGTTTTAACTTAAGAATGGAGAAAAACACACCAACCTCATTTCTGAATCTTGTTGTTTTAAAAGTCATCAAGCAGGCTTTTAAAATATATTTTCCCTAGAAAGCATTTTGTTATTAAAAAGAAAATGCAAAAAAGTTTGGAATAATCACGAAAGTTGAAGGATAAGGATAACAATGGACACTTTTAGTGCGCGTTATATGTTCTTTAAAAACTTTCTGAATATCTTATAGTAAGTTTTAAACATTTTTCTTGTTTGTGTAATTGTCAGACTATTTCTCAAATAGTTATTTTTACATCAATTGCAACTTGTGGATCACAAATGTTTAACGATAAAAACTGGACAGTTTTAATTTATCAGATGTTCTTGCAAATGATCCTGTAAAACTTATAGGAAGTCTTAAACACTTTTCTTGTATGTTGAAATATCAGGCTATTTACCATATTACTCTTATGTGAATTGTAAATATTAGATTCCAAATGTTTGGACGACAATAATGGGTAATATTGTCGATGTACTTTATAAATGATCTAAAAAACTTTCGGGAAACCTTAAACACTCTTCTTATTTGTAAAATTGTCAGACTATAATCTCATATTATATTTATATTAATTGCTATGTGGTTTTTAAAAATTTGGTGCTTAATAATTGGTAATTAATGTGAAAATTTTTCTTATACATTATCTCAAATATTTATGGACCCCTTTACCGCTTATCTGAAAAATGGCCGGATATACATTTATAAAATATCATTAAGTAATCATTTACAGTCTGTCTCCAAGGTTTAGGCACTCACTAACACATAATAGTAAAATTGGAAGAAGAAATATATGAAATAATTGCATAATTGCATAATAAATAATAAATAATAAAAATGGAATTAAAATGAAATATAGTTGAGATATTAGAATGGTTACATCAGCACTATTTATTTAAAAAGTACGCCTTTTTCGATTTTTGTTAAAAAACTATTGTCTCAAAAGTATTTAGTCACATTATGTAAAATTTTACATAAGTTTGGTTGTTTTCAAGCAACCGTTACAACTATTAACTGCTCTAACCAACCAACCGTTTCTTTTGAGCGGGATGACAGATAATATTAAATTCCTGTTGGTTATTTAAGATGCCGACAGCTTCGGAATTCACAAAAGAAGAAATCTTAAAGATTTTTAAGTTGAAATAAAATAAGAAGCCTACTTTTGACAGGTATAGAATTTAAAATTGTTCAATGCTAGGAACATACCGAGTCTTTGCTAGAAATAACAATTTCAATTGAAAACCAAGCTGCGGGCGACCACGTGATATAAGTCTTCAGCGTGATTGAAAAATTGGATGATTGGTGTCAAAAAAACCTATGTCCAGGAAGCAAATATAATCTCGCTATCAATGCCTCAAAGGACACAATACATAGATGCATAACTTATTGCAAGAATATTACTATTGTTAATATCTTGTAAACCGCGCCTAAAATCACACCGTAAACAGGTGAGAATGAATTTGGCTCCAAAGTACTTGTACGGACACGGAGACAAGTGACTCGCCGTATTAGTCAGCGACGAAAAGAAGTGGAATCTCGATGGCTATGATGGCTGGAATTGTTACTGACATAACCTCAGGAAAGAGACATGTACTTTTTTCAGTAGACGACAAGACAGTAAGTCTCTGATGCTTTGGGGGACAATTGGCTTTAATGGCAAAACGTCCCTGGTATTTCTTCGTAGGAAAAAAAATTCAACAAGAGACACTGGAGATTTATCAAGAGACACTGGAGCAACACTTCCACTTGGTGACATATTAGGGGGTTCTGGGGGGAGATTTCAGCACGACAATGCTTCAATCCACAACTCAAATAGTACAAAACAATTTTACACGTAAAAATAAGAATAACGAAAGTTAGATTAGTAACGTTTAGATTGGCCAGATTTAAGCCCAGACTTAAACCCAACTGAGAACATTTAGAGTATTTTAATCCACGTAGTGTACAAGAATGGAAATCAATATGACTCTACTAAAGTATTAAAAGTGGCCATTGAAAAACCATGGCCACCAATACTCAGCCACCAATACTCTGCCACCAATAATAATGGTTACACCAATAATAATGGTTTTTATCCTTTTTTATCAACTTATGATATGATTTATTTGAATTACTTTATAGAATCTAATAAGTAAATAATATGTTTTTATTTAACTTTATTTTGTTATTTCATAATTGACATTTTCTGGTTGTGCTAAACTTTTGAATCAGACTGCACACTGTAAAAAAATTTTCCTGAAAATAACGGAAATTGTACTGGCAATCGAGACGCCAGTACTATTTCCGTATTTTAATGGAAAAAAACCCGTAAATTCCAGGAAATTTTCCGTGATTTCTGATATATCCGTTTTTAAATTTCCTTTTTTTAACAGATATCTTCCGTATTTTTTAGAAATGTTTATGTCGTTAAAATAAATTTTATAGGACCAAAAAATAAAAAAAGTTATCTATCAAGGAACATCTTATAAGGGATAGATACACTTTTTTTCCCTTTCATTTTCTGAGCTAGTTTTCAGTAAACAACCATCACTTGCCAAAATGAGGATCGAACCCAGGATCTTCCGTTTACTAAACCAGCGGGCTGTACCACTACACGCTATGGTTGGACAGGATGCCTACTCAAATGTTGTTACATATTTTAAATGCTTTTAATGATGCAAAAACTTGAAGGTTTCATAGTTAGATGGATATTTTCAGAGTTTCAAAGTTTTTAATATTTTCTTTTCATAATTTTCTATATTTTTCTTTATTATTTGATGCTTTATAACAGATAGATTTAAACTTTTTATGTATTATATGCGCAAAACATTGTATTAACAGTAATGAGTGCTTCTTTTTGCAATAGTACATATACTTTTTAAAATAATTTGTCTGTTGATTTATTTATCAATTCCAATAAAAAGAATAATTATCTTAAGCAGACGTATTTATTACATGCTATTAAAGTAAATTTTCTTTATCTCTTATTTTAAAAACTTATGTGAATAAAATTTTTTATAATAAATCAAATTATTATATTTAAGCTTTACTGCGAGCTTTTGTGTGCGGTTCTGTTAAACTGAATAATTTTTAAAATATCAAAACGAAAAAATAGATTTTTAGAGAAAAATTTGAAATTAATGACTTTAGGATAGGTACATTTAAATTTGGACTTAATAATTTAGTTTAAATTAATTTAGTTTAATTTATAAAAATTATAAACTAGCGAAATAAATTATAAACTTTATAAAATTATAAATTAACGAAATAAATTATAAACTTTATGAAATCATAAACTTCATTTTTATGAATGTAAAGAAAAAATGATTAATTACTTTTATAAATTTAAAGAAAAAATATAAACTTTGTAAAATTATAATTTATAAAATAATAAATTTTAGTTTAATTCAGAAATGTATAAGACAAATCAGTTTTGTTCAATACAATATACATACCGATTATTAGAAAAAATATTATTTTATGAAACCTTTAATAACCAAATATTGCCTCACGTTAATAAAATTAAAATAAAATTTTAAAAAGTCAGAGATAACATGCACAATTTGAAGCACTATAAAGGAAAAAAAAAAGTAGATTAAAAAAAATATTTTTCTGTAATTTATGAAAATAAAATAAATTTCTAAAGATTTCACTAAAAAATAAAAATATCAGTATTGTTTTCACAAAAAATTACCACCCAGACACAACCTCGATTAGAATGAGTTCCAGGATTGGCCCGAGTCTAATGACAGAAAATAGGCCCACAGGTAGGATTGGTTCAGACCTGGATCCTAGAAGAATTCTAGTAAATACAACAATCTTAATTCGCATTTCAAACAAGGCAAGTTCTGTACGCAAACCTCTGAACGTCATTTACGGAAATGGCACTGTTTTGGAAGAAATACGGACATTGTACTGTTTCGAAAGAAATACGGAAAATCCATTAAATTTACGGAAAACTTTCTGCATTATTACGGATTTGAAATCTCCTTTACGGAACTAATGTCATTTACGGAAATTGTACTGTTGTTTTGGAAAAATGAAACTTCTCCGTAAAATTTAACGGAAAATCTCTTGTATTTTCACGGAGATAAGTCCCTAGTACTAGATATAGATAAAGGCTGTTGAAGATATGGGTGAATACGATGGAAAATTAAACGAAAAAATTCCTTTTTAAATTTCAAACATTACATTTTGTAAAATCTGTCTTACTTAACATATTCAATAACGAAACGATAAGTAGAATTTGAATAAAGTTCGTCTGGTAGCGTAAAAATTCTTCAATTATTAAACAATCTTCTTTCAAGATATTTTTATATCAGAAAGCCACAATTAGTTATAATTAATATACCAACATTTCATTCCAAAATATCCCTTTTAAAAATTAATAGAATTTTAATAGAATTTAAGCTGCATTTAATAAAACATTTCTGTTGAAATGCTACCTTACGAGACAATCCCAGAGAAATCGAGGATCCACTAAGATCAGTAGCTGGCCTGCTAGCTACAAATATATGGAGTCCAGAGATAACGTTTGTGGATTTGAGTTAGAGAGGGCCGAGTGAGATCACTGTGTAAAATTTTCAAAATTTTTCTTCTAAGAAAACGAGAAATCAAGTAATTTTCCTTTAAAAATATAATAGTTCCAAAAGTCACCGCTAGGAGGAAACGTGGCGCTGTGTAATATAAAAGAGAGTTTAATTGCCATATTGCGATTGATTTTAATCGTTAAACGTGCTAAATAAAAGTTAATTGTATTTCAGTATCGATTCTGAATATTTTAAACTCTCTTTTATATTACACAGCGCCACATTTCCACCTGGCGGTGACTTTTGAAATAATTTTTTTTCGCGAAATCCTTCGTCCTCCGTCTTGTTTAATCATAATACAAAATTTGACCCATTCACGCAATTAGATCGCGCTACAGAGCACGCCGAGTACTCAGGGTCTGATTACCGACGGGGCACACTTCCACCAGTAAAATTTAATAGAAATTTTCGTCTTATTAAAACACCCTATTCATGCAACATTATGCCAAAGGAAAAAAATTCTATTCTTTTTTACTGGTGGAAGTGTGCTCCGTTAGTAATCAGACCATGCGAGTACTGATCCTTTAATTATGGCCATCCTATACTATATGTATATCCCATCTATTTAGTACGAAAAAAAAATTTCTACTCTTGTGCAAATGATCTCTTGTGCAGTATCTTGTGCAAATGAATCTTAAGACTAGTACGCGTGCAATTCCAACTTTGTTACGTCAAAAAAGAACAACTAGTTCGATTTACCTTCATTGCCCATGAACAACTAGCTGTTCATGGGCATATTTACCTTCATTGCCCATCTATATAGTGTTCAATAATGTTTTGTGATTTTGTTAAGTGAAAGTGATATTATCTCTTTTTTAACACGTTTCGTGACATAAAAGTGTTCCAAATCACCAAAAACGACCGTTGTACGTATTCCATTCCAAAATTCATGTACGTAAATTGTCCCCTCAGATAAGTCGGCTTTGCTCTTACAGCTTTGTAGTTGACTGTTTGTCGTATAGTTTTCAAGATTGTACGCTCCTGATTTTTTCCCCTTCTGATCGAGTCGTAAGTATAAGTCTTATTGAACAACGCAACAATGAATGAATAACGCATGGCCACTTTAATGTACCTAGCCACCACTTTTATGATTACATAACTGTGGGCGTTCAAAAGTAGGCGTAGTGAGAAAGGACTTTACTGAACATCCTACACTACACTGTTAAAAAAGACAAATGTTTTCTAATTCTACGAAAATATAATATAACCAAGTACGAAAATATATAATAATGTTTTCTGAGTTATACCTACGATTCCAAAAAGCGTTCTTTATCTTTAGAAACAACAGAAGAAAAAAATATTTTGAAAATTTAAAGGCGAATTTATATAAACAAAGTTTCTTTTGCTGCCACTGATTTTCGGAAACGTTTCCGAGTATTTTTTATAATCAGTTTTGTCAAACTGAAATACCTGTTTTTAGCATGCTATCAATACTCAATTCAACTTTTTCAGCTGCGTAACTGAATTTATACATGTTAGATTAACAAAATAATATTCATTTTAATATTAATATTAATGCCGTTAATTTGTCCCGTTTGTCTACAAAGCATGTTTGATGAACATGAAAATGTTTACTTGAAAATTGATAGCATCCGATAAACCTATATTTCGGGTTAAGAAAACTGTTTAATACACTATAAAAACTACTCGGAAATGTTTCCGAAAATCATTGACAGCAAAAAAAAAAAAAAAAAAAAAAAAAAAAATTGTTTTTATTAATGCTTTAATCTAAAAAATATATTGGTTTCTGAAGTTCTTAAAGTTAACGAGCACTTTTCGGAATCGTGGGTAACTCGGAAGAGGCTATTGTATATTTTCATTTGTGGTTATATTATATTTTCTGAGATTAAGAAACATTTGTATATTTTTACAGTGTATATATGGTGGATTTTTCTCCATCGTCGAAGAACACACAT
This sequence comes from Maratus michaelseni, assembly GCA_963931845.1. Lineage (NCBI taxonomy): Eukaryota > Metazoa > Arthropoda > Arachnida > Araneae > Salticidae > Maratus > Maratus michaelseni. The sequence continues at coordinate 218,847,216 of OZ007586.1, read as the reverse complement.
TATACTTTATAATTAAGATTGCGGTTAAAGAATATAAGTACCTGTATATCACAAAAAACTATTTCTTAAAATGTTACAGAAATCATTTGTTTAAAAAAACTAACTTCGATAACGAACAGTTAATATAGATGGTAAATATAGCTCGCATGCTAAATAATTATTTCTATCATCTATTTTAATCTGTCAGTTATAATATAAAATATTTATTTATGCTAATATGATGCTATAGATTCAGTTTCAGAATAATATTGTGTGGGAAATAAAAGAAATAATTTTCAATCAGAACTTGTTTTAACAGTGAATGAATATGGTTACAGAAAATTAATAAGTTCATTTACTTATAAGCAAAAGATAGTTAAAACACGTGGTTTCAAAATAATTTTACCATGAAACTATATTTAACAATTTTTAATCAGATGATCGGCCGATTTCGTTTGAAAAGAAAATTTTATTTCTTCTTTTGATTGTCTCATATAAGGAAGACAAGCATTCAAAATGTGTTCCATCATTAAACATGTTTGAAAAAATTTATGTATGAAGTTTTATGAAGAAAAAAAACAAACAAAAGTAGCAAGCATGAAAATCAAGACCTTAATTAGCAAGTATAAGAAGTCTTACTCAATGGCGAATTGCTAATTTCTCATTAACAATCTCTGTTGCATGTCATTCCGGTTTACTTCACCGCGTGACCAAGCATTGCAATATCTTTAGGATATTTTCGTCAGTCCACATAACTGATACTTTATCTTATTATGAATAAAGTAAAACAACCATTTCCTTTATTACTAATGGGAGGAAATAAATAATTTCGGATGCGTATTTGAACACAGCTTTAGAAATATTTCGGGTTATATTTAATTCAAAATAGATTGGACAAACTTTAAGAGGTGGTAGTGCACACTACAACAAGCAATTACTTACCCATCATACGTAGTATAGGGTAAGTCTTGTAATCGTTTTGAAAATTGAAAAAAAAATTTTGACGGATTTACACGTTTCAGACACTGGAGATTCCGAAAAACATATTTTTAGAAAAAAAAAAAAAAATTGCCGTCCGTCTGTGTGTCTGTGTGTCTGTAAACGCTCTATCTCCCGAACAAATTGAGATAGAGACTTGAAATTTAGTATGTACTAAGTATGTAATAATGGGAAGAAGCCTATTGAATTTCAGCAACCTCGATTATCTGGAACTATTTTTTTCGGACTCTCGGAATATTCGTTCTGATAAAAGGTATATACAAATTTTCGAAATTGTTTATTTTAAGGGATGAATATAAAAGACAATACAAAAACATAAATTTTGCATAAAGCATGAAGTCGATCGGATAATTAGTTACCGAGATATTTGTAATCCTATTTTCCACACTCTTCGATTTTTCATGATCCTGTATTTCATCCAAATTTCAATTCAAAGATAGATTTTAATTGGAAATGAGACGCTTAATCAGATGCAATAAACCGCTAGTTAATAGGATTATTGTTTTTGGAGTTATAAGGATGTTTCTTTTCAGCAATTCTGTAATCGAGCCTTCAAAGATTATGACGTCATCAAGCCACGATTTTATTCGAATTGCAATGCATTTTATAAGTAGTTTACACATTTTTTATTGTAATATTTTACATTATGCATATCCATGATGGGTAAGTATTACGGTGGCCCCCAACGACTAGTTTTTGTATAGGAAATAGATTCACATTCCATTTAATCAGTCAAAAATATGGGTTGTATCATTCAAATCCAAATTCGGGTTTTGTTCATAACTTATATTTCAACAATGAAAATAATTTTGAAGATTTTTTAACAAAATTTGAAATAGACTGACCTTTTTTGTGAAATGTAAGGATATCAATAAAAATGGTAAAAGTGGTTACTAAATATCGCTGAACTAGACGCTCTATAATTTTGAATGGAATGGATAGTTTAGACTGATTTATTTACTGGAATGAAATATCCTAGTTCCATCAATTTTCATGATGTCATTGGATTTCACGCAAAGCAAGGTAAGACTGTTGAAAATTGCTTTCAAATATCTTTATTTTAGTTAAAGTTATGTTCGGATTACAATGAGACTCTGGTTTCTTATACAAAAATTATTTGTTTTGGATTGCACTACCACATCTCTTAAAATTTGTCCAATCTTTTTTGTATCACCATGCATATTAAAATACTAATATTTTGCTTTTTTAAGGAAAGTCTATTCAATAGGGTATTCGTCAAGAGATAAAATTGTCTTTGATGGACAACACTCATGGCTATGAACCTACATTAAGGGGTAACGCTACATCGGGTGACTGAAAACTCAGTGATTTTTTATATATTTTCCCGAGAAAACTTTACACTTTAATATATCAATCTTTAACATCATTAACATATTTTTTTTATTACTATTAAAAATCAAAATAGCTTTCAAATATCTTTATTTTAGTTAAAGTTATGAATGAAAGTTATATTCAAATTACAATGAGACTCTGGTTTCTTATACAAAAATTATTTGTTTTGAATTACAAAATTTGTCCAATTTTTTTGTATCACCCTACATATTAAACTACTAATATTTTGCTTTTTTAAGAGAAGCCTATTCAATAGGGTATACGTCAAGAGATAAAATTGTCTTTGATGGACAGCACTCATGGATATGAGCCTACATTAAGGGGTAACGCTACATCGGGTGACTGAAAACTCAGTGATTTTTTACATATTTTCCCCAGAAAACTTTACACTTTAATATATCAATCTTTGACATCATTAACATATTTTTTATTACCATTAAAAATCAAAATAGCTGGAGCTGTGGCAACATGATGAAGTGAAAATTGTAACCTTCCGCGGTTTGCAGCACAAGTGCTTTCCAAATGAACCTGGAACAAAAATGTTTTTTTTAATGTTAATCTACATGAAATTTGCAAGATAAGGGCGCAGGAGCATTAAACAAATATATTGCTATTTGTAAAAAGAGCAAAGATGCAAAAAATAGGTACAATTTTTTCAAATAAAGATTTGATTTTGTATATTTAAAAAATATAAAAATACGTGAACAATCTTAATAAAAAAAAGAGATGTTTAGAAAAAAGTGTTGAGAATATGGTGCTAAAATTTGGTGACAATTCAATGAAAATTGTGAGCTCACCCTGTTGCTGATTTTATTTTTCTATTATTAGTTACTTAAAACTTACTTAATTTAAATTTTAAAAAAGTTGATTTTGGAGGTCATTAAATGAATTTTTAAAAGAAAAAAAACGCAATTTTTTTATAATCCAGAATTATTCTTAAGGAAAATAATAATAATAATAACAATAATAATAATTGGTGATCCACGCCATTTATTTAACTATTGCATTTGCAATCACGTTAAAATTTGTTCAGTTAAATAATTAGCATAATTTTAAATCATAAAATATATCTGAAATTATGCTCTCAACTTTCAATGATTTAATCATGCACAGTCACTATATATATATATATATATATATATATATATATATATAAGATACTTACCATAAATTTTAATCTTCAAATTGTCGCAGAGAAAACGAAAAAAGTTGCTCGATTAGGAAGTATGTCTTATTTCATTAATTTATGTTGAAAATTAAGCGACTGGGGGATTTAGAGGACCGCCTTCTTAATGAAATTGTACCAAACTCTGAAATTTTCAATACGAACCGCCCAATTTTGACTGCACATTTGGATTTTTCGGTACATTTTATCTTCGGATACCACATAAGAAATTAGTCGATGAAATAGTTCAGGAATTACGAAATTTTAATTTTGGAACTCGTAACGTTAAATTTGTTTCCAATTGTTGCCAAACATATTGCAATGCGAGTAGTTTTTAAAGCATAACTAAAAGACTATTGTCGGAATGAGATGTAATTTTGGATTCGCATATTTGAAGCTTCCAGAATTCTACTTTTGTTGAGAAATTCTCAGGTCACATCTCATAATTTTTTCGGAAATATACATATTTTAAAAGTGATGTTTGAAGAAAATTTGAATTGTATAGCGTATGAATTTTTTAACAGAAATAAGTTTCTAGTAGCTTTAAATATGCGAATTCAAAATTACAGCTCATTCCAAGAAGAAGTTTTTGAGTTATGCTTTAAAATCTACTCTCATTGCAATTCGCTTTGCAACGATTTAAAAGAAATTTAACTTTACGTGTTTCAAAGTTTAAACATTCATAATTCCTAAACTATTTGACCGATTGACTTCCTGTTTGGTAGCCAAAGTTAAAAGTACCGAAAATTCTAAGTATGCTGTAAAAATTGGGTGTTGGCCCTGAAAATTTTAGAGTTTGCTTCAAAGTACTTTTTTTAAATATAAATTTAAAGAAGATATATTTCCTAACCGAATAGCTATTTTTGTTTTTCGCCTCGAGTATTTCACGCTTAAATTTTGTGGGGTGTATTGCTTTTTTTACATACTGGTTGTTGCAGTTCTAATTAATGCAACAGTAAAAGTAAAGTACTGTTTAATTCGTATAAAGTTCTTTATAATTATGTGCGATTGATTTTGTCATAAGAAGGGGCCGTTTATATATGTATTAGAAGTTGCATCAATTTTCATTTTTGTAAATAATAATACCCACTTTTGACATTTTTTTGAAGTTCCTTCGATCAAAGCCATCCGGAATTATAATTGCGCATTTATTTTATGATAATTATTCAAATATTTTTATGAGTGAAAAAAAAGTAGATTTCTTTCCTGCTTAATAGATGAAAACAAAAGTAACTACTTTTCAAAAAATATATAAATTGTATTACTTTTAATATGAGAATTGAAAAAATTATTTATACTCATTAAAGTATTGTTTATACTTATGAAAATGCTATTAATACTTATGAAAATGCTATTTATGCTTATGAAAATATTATTTATGCTATGTAAGTACATACTGAACGAATTGCTATTTTAAAATTGTTTACTACCGAAACGAATTCTCATATGATTTTATAAAAGCCGTATTATTGTGCATTTATTTTATGATAGTTATTAAAATATTTTTATGAGTGGAAAAAATATTAGATTTTTTTCCTGCTTAAAATATAAAAACAAAAGTAAGTACTTTTCAAACATGCTACTATTAAAAAGTACATAAATTGTATTACTTTTAATACGAGAGTTGAAAATATTATTTATACTCATTAAATGGTTGTTTATACTTATGAAAAGGCTATTTAAACTTATGAATATGCTATTTATATTTATGAAAATATTATTTATATTATCTAAGTACATACTGTATTATATATATTTGCCATTTTAAAATTGTTTACTACCGAAACGAATTTTCATATGAACTTATTAAAGCCGTGTGGTACTAAATTATATATATATATAAACATTTCGTGTTCTTTAATCTGAAATCACTCAATGAGAATGATGATAGAAAAAGATGTATATGACAAAGTAAAGATATTTTTTTTTAATCAAAATTTTGTGCATGGCTTTAAAAAGGTTATGGGAACTTTTCAACTCCAGTTAATAGAAGTTTTTTTTATTTATATAGAAAATTATATTTAAAAGCAGTGACAAAATAACTCACATATGCACACAGTTAATAAAATTTAAAAATGAATGCAGTTAAGATGAAACTTTTCCTTTTAATATTTAAAAATTCAACAAAAATAAATAATAATAACGTAAACGCCGCACTTAATTTTTCTTTCTTTTAAACTCGTACACACCAAGGCATTTCTTTTGTAAATTACGGTAGTTAGTTTTTGACAAAATATTTAAAAAAATAAGCTTTCTACATAACATAAAACATAAAAAATATAAATTTGAAGAAAATTGACGATTTGTGACTTTTTATTTACATATTTGTAATGAATGAAGGCATGCATGTATAGCTCCGCGTGTTACACGCCATTTTCTCTGTTAACATTTTCATTTATTTTGTGAATGTGATAAATATATTATTCATTCAATAAAGCATTTTTTTCTCTGAAAATTCTTTTAGAAGTAAATTAAATTTTATTTTGAAAAAGAGTTAAACTCTTTTTTTTTTCAAAAATTATTTTTTAATAACTGTTACAAGTCTTTTGTGTCACCTCTGTTACAATAAAATTATGTGCAATTAGTTCTAAAATAATAGTAGGATTTGTCACCTAATAAAAATATTTTTTTTTATTATGTGAAAAATCCTGCTATTGAATATATGTAGAGGCAAGAGTCATCCTTTTTAACAATTTCCAACATACGTGAAAAGTTTTTTTGAATTCGGTTTTTCTTTCTGTCTGTCCGCCTGTCCGTGCTCTAATTCTCGTAAATATACTCGGATTGTCATGAAATTATTATACATTATTGGATTTTACTATAGAATGTTCGGTATTGAAAATGAAGTGTGTAGCATTAATTGTTCATTTACAGGGACACACAAAATAATTGCATTACATTATGGTCTACGGGGAAAAATCGTTTGAAGCGCATTTTCGTTCGTGTACGGAGACGCACAAGGAAATACTGTTCAATGACTGACTATGATCCGTAAGTGCTCTTTCCGCTGTGGTATGCAATTTTATGTAATTTTTGGTGTTGTGTTGTTTACAAATTTTGGTAGATCATATTCACGGCTGCATAGAAGACTTTGAATTTGGGCAGCAATTGCTGAAAATGGATTTTTACTGATTTTTTTAGTTGTTTATTTAGATATCTCATTTCATCGTATGAAAAAATTAAATTTCTTAATAATATTCTGTTAGTGTTGGAAAGTTTCATGATCTATACCGGATGCATGATTTTTTGTTCTTGTTTAATTTCAATTGTTATCCGTGGAAATGTAAATTGTCATTTGTCATTAATTTGGAAGTCTTCTCACAGAACTAAAAATGGTTTTGAACTTTATGTAGTTTCCATTTATGAGTTAAAAGGTAAGCATAATTTAATTAATAAAAATAAGATTTAATTCATATATGTAAATTCTTTTTTTGGTGCGTTCGTAATTATATAAGTACGTAGCATCTATAGTCGTCGTCTGGTCTGTCCGTCTGTCCGCATATAACAGCGCAAAAACTACCCAACCGAATGGTTTGAAATTTAATGTACATTATCGTTTCAGAATTTTATTCAGTCATTTCAAATTTTATGAAAATCGAATCAAAACTTGAAAAGATATTAATAAAAGCTTTCTTCATTCTATTAAATCCTATCATACGTAATTAATTCAGTGATATCCCATGATAGGTAAGGATTCTAGGTTGCCATGGGGATTGCGTGATATTTAAGATGTAGTCATATTATTTCCGTATTACTGAATTTAAAAACCGAATTTGTATACGAAAATTGTTTAATTATAGCAATCATATAATCTACCAACAGTTTTTTAGATAGATGTTTCCGGAGAAATCAATATTAAATGGAAAAAGAGTCTAATTATGGATTTCAAGTTCTGAAGTTTTCAAAGCTAGGCTTAAGTTTCCCATTGGAATTTTCCGTAAATGTCAACAAAAGATAAAATGTTGCCAACTTCAAATGTACTTATTTTATTACGGAAATTAATCATATCATAATAACAGACGATATAAATATTTATAAAACTAGTCAGTACGAACGCACCTCATTTGTCACGTTTGAAGTACAATTTCCAACTTGTTTGGTGATATTTCCTTCAGATGTTATATCCTACTGTAAATAAGCCAGGCATTATAAAACAAAACACTGTGTATTGTATCATCTGTTACAATATTATTAAGTAAATTACCCCATAAATCTCTATAAAATAAATTAAGCTTCAAATAATGAAAAAAAAAAAAAAAAAAAAAAAAAAAAAAAAAAAAAAACCATAAGACCACTTGCATAAACCTTAAAAGAGGTGAAAGATGAACTATGTATATAATTATAAATTTTTGGGGGGTTAGATTTATTTATTGAAAATTTTTTGCTCAAAAAAGAAAATTTTCCGTAGAATGACTCAGAGAAGGTGATAAGATCAGTGGCGTAGCCAGGATTTCCTTTCGGGAGGGGTCCAAAATTTTTCTTCAGCTTATATATATAGTAAGACCTGCCAAGATAATATTGCAAAGAGTGGTAAAAAATTCTGCATTAGACAGTTTTTCGTCTTAGCAGGTGTATGGCATTCTTTTCTATTTGACGAATGAGTATTTCCGTTTAAGTTAGCATTCCGTTATATGCACATTTCGTTTCCACAGAATTTTCTGTATATATAAAAATATAACTTATGTATGTAATATGTATACTAAAACCTGTCTATAGCAGATTCCTGTCTTAAACGGAAGTATTACATGGCCTTGATATGGATAACTATACAATTAAGTCTGCTGAAAACCTGCCTGAAACGGGATTTTTCACCGTTCTTCTGTGATTCCGATTTCGTCTTGTCAGTTTTTATCCTACTTATAAATACAGTAAAGCCTGTGAAATGGAAACTTTCTATAACGGAATCCTATCTCAAACTTAAAAGTTTCGGGATCCCGTAGAAACGACCAATGCGTCTGATTGAAATATAGTGTGACAGGATTGACTGTGTGTGTATATATGCAATAGAAATATTTCGAGTAACTTTAAGAATTTAGATATTTCCTTATCAATTTCTTAATTTAAAAAAATAGCATGTGTAAAATAAAGTAAGATCAATCTCTATAATTGTGGCTAATAATACAATGGAATTACATTAATATTTACCAAATAAAAAGATTTTACAAACACTATGATATAAAAAACTGAGCACGCACTGAAGAATGCATTTAAATCAAGTTTCATATAATATAAACATTTGATTACGTTAAAGTTATGATCAAAGGGTTAAGTTTATAACAGCATTTGGTTGAAATTTTTTTTTCAATTTTCATGCTTAATTTCCTGTCATTGAATTAAGAACTGGTGCTGTAATAGGTATAATGAATAATGAGTTGACACAATTGCCAATGCCGTCAGCCGTTGATTCACCATGGGTGTTTCTGAGATAAGTTTTTAATTTTTAAGGAAAAAAATCTTGTAATTTCGGCTACAGAAACTAGTAATGTAACAAACACACGCAACAAATATAGTTGATGTTGGGAAAAATAATTTTGTTACAATTGTCTAAAACAGCCATAATTCTTTTTCAAGTTTCACCGCTTTTGATACTAATGTAAATATTCGACCTCAATAGTTGTTTCCGATATCTGGTCGACTTAAAAGATGTTAAATTTTTATTAAAAAAAAAATTATTACGATGGATTAGCACATCTTGGGAAGTATTAGATTGTGTAAAAATAATGGTAGTTTCTGCTATTTTACTTTTCAACCAATTTATTTTAAGCGGTTGGAAATAATTTTAGAACGTACTCCAAGTTCAGCAGCAATCTTTCAGAATTTTGGTACGTAGATTATCTTCAATCTTTGCTTTCAATTTCTCATTGTTAATAACAGAATGCCACCTACGATCTTCATATTCAAACTTTCATTGCCATCATGAAATTTCTGAAAAAAACGTTAAACTGTGAGTTCACAAGTCGTACTTCGGTCAAATGTAATGTTGAATTCAGACATTTTTTCTCCAGGGGGTATTTCTGTGGAGGGTACCATTTTTCTCCTGAATCTCCTGTGCACTGTGGAGTTCAAGGAATGAGAAAGATTGCACTCCTAGACTATTAATAAGCATAAAATCTCAGATCTTTTGAGGGGTCATTTCGATGCTCCGGAGCGGATGCCCCACCCCCGCTCTTCTGCATTCAACGCTGTAGTGTGGTTGATATACAAGCCGTTTCCGCTGATTATCGTACCATTTTGAATTAGTAAAAAAATCGTACGAAATTTCCCAAAGTTCTACAACTGCCTTAAATATTCCTGTACAATAGCGAAAAACAAAATTATAACACTAAATAAGTAGGTAAATACCTGCCCTTTAAAATAATATACAACAACGTAATATTCCATTAAGAGTTTATTAAAAATAGCTCAGGTTGAAAAGTTTAATAACAAGAATTACCATTATTTTGTACAAACCCAGAAGAACGTAAAACTCTTTCAATATTCCTCTGTTCTTTTCTTTAATGATTAACGAATAACGAGATCAGAAATAAAAGTATCAAAAGGAGGAAAAAATTGATCTCTCGAAATATTCTTCAGGTTTGACATTGAACCAGACGTATCTGATGGTCAACTTGACAAGGAATATGTGTGACTAAAGAAAACTGTGTCAGACTTTTCTTTAGCAAAGGACTGTGTTCTCTTGAACAGATCAGAAAACTTTTAAACACCAATCTCCCCTTCCTTGCTTATTGATTAATGTAAAGTTACCTAAAGTTGAAAAAGGACGTCTTCAGCATGGTTTACAGCAGAAGACAAATCACATTACGATGCAGGTATTTTGAAAGTGGCAGTGTAATGTTGAATAAGAATTCACAAATATCTAGTCGAAGAATAAAGTTAATTTTTTTTTTAATTCCAGCAAGCAGATTTAAAGTAAATGATAACATTGCTCGATATAAAATTATAAAATGAACAAAGATAAGGGTCGCAAAACTCTGATTAATTTGCTGTTATTGCATTCGTCTAATCTAAACTCGTCTTTTCCCGTAAGTGTTGGCAACAGTTGGTCCCATCGAAATCTCTGTTGAAGAAGTTTTGCGTTTAATCTAGTTACATTAAAATCTATGAAAACGGAATCGTCAGGTATCCTTAAAAAAATCCGTTGTCGATAGATTTCCGTCATATCAGGTATACTTGTATAGTTATCCTTCCGTCATCGAGACCATGAAATGTTTTCGTTTACGAGAGGATTCCGTATTCACAGAAAACCTGCCAACAAGGAATCACAACCAGAAAAGGTTCCATTTTAGATAGGTTTCAAATCATAGAAGGTATAAATATGTAGTGTTGTTTTCGTTGAACCTTGAACTTTTGCTGTTTACGATAGCTCTCATCTTCACAGATTTTATTATAATACATCTATGCTTTTCAGAAGTATACTATAGAGTGGGTACGTTTTAACAGTTTTGGAGGATGCTTGACAAAATGGGACGTGTTTATGACAAAAACCTGTCTTAAGCGGAAAAATGTTATAGCCCCGGCGAAAGACATACCTTTCCTAAGACAAACACCTGTCTAAAGCGCAATTTTTCATTGCTTCTTTGCGATTCCGTCTTATCAGTTTTTAATATTGTTATATCTGTGATTCAGTAAACCAGTTCTTCGTTCGGGGTTCGGGGGGGGTCCGGACCCCCTGGACCCCCCCCTTGGCTACGCCACTGGATAAGATCTCATAAACGTCATTAATTCATCTACTCAAACATATTATTGTAATTTATTGGGTAAAGTGCAATGTGTTTTGGAACTGGTATTTTTAAAGTTCTCTGATTTCATACACTGTAACAAAAAACGGTAAAATTTACAGCAAGTTTTATTGATACTCACGTTGTCGCTATATTTGACTGTGACTTTTGCCTAATTACAACCATTTTTGTTTTTAAAAAATAAAAATAAATAATTTTAAGGCAATTTGTCTGCCAGCAAATTTTGTTTTCATTCTTACCGCTTTTCCTTTCTTCTTTTATATTTTTTCTGTCTTCATATCTTGCGATTAAAAAACACGTTAACATACAAATGAAAATTATTTTTACATATAAGCTTTGTGTATGAAATAGCCACATTTATTCAAGCAAATTCAGGAATGAAACTTAATGAAAAAAATTCTGGCAATTTAATTCGTTTATAATTTTTTTTTTGCTGATTGTTATTATATTCAGTATGCAAATAATCTATTTCATGCATTTTAGTTTCAGTATTGATCAGGGATTTCTTATAAATATGAAATAGTTATATTTAATATCTTAACTACCATCCATGTTTTTCAATACGATTCGCAATGCACACTGATAAATTCACTATTTGCAATGAAAGGGAATGAGTAAATATGCACTGCTTTTTGACCCCCGCCCCCCCCCCCTATAAAAATGTAGCTAAAAAGCCCTACTTAGGTTATACAAGATGTTTTGATTACATTAATATTTAATTTAGGATGTATATTTATAGCCTCTTTGATTAATTTCTGTATGAATATTCCTTAAATATATCGTAGAAAATTAGAAACGTAGGTTTATTAAGCAAATTTTAAGGTATTTCAATTATATGAATTTGATTATTTTTATGTCAACGCGCATAACACATCATATTAGTAATTTGTCATACCTTATTTTTATGTTTATCTTATTATTATATGTTTTACCTTATTATTCACATATTACATAGATAAACTACGATGGTGTTATGAGCGCTTCATATTAAAAAAAAATAATAATAATAAAATTTATATAATTGAAATATATTATAATTTTCTAAATAAACTTATGTTTCTGATCTTTTATAGCACAATTTAAACAAAAATTAATGAGAGAGGCAGTAAATATACACTGTAATTTTTTTTTTTTATGAGCAATCAAAACAATTAAAAAAAAAAAAAAATTGGCGCTATCAAATGGCCAAAAATCAATATTTACCTACCCACCTCCTTCCTCTATGACAAACAGATCAATCGTTGAAATTACTTAAAAAGTATTATCAGTAATATCCTAGTTTTATCCTTGTGAAAATTCTGTTATTTTCAATTTGAAGGAAAGAAGAAGAAACATTTTCTTTGACCGTTCCATCCATCATACAGCCGCTATACACAATCCTCTCGAGATGCGAGCAATAAAGCTCCGATGACGTCATATTCACGCCGATAAGGGTCAACTTAATATGGCTGTCACTCCGATAAAAACAGGTTCAGAATTGAGTGCGAATTACTCAGTAGCATCATTTTCAGCTTGTAACGGCTACAGTGTAGTCCTCTACGTCCACTTCCCAGCCCTGTGTTTCTCCCAAAATCCGACTCGTAATTACAATGATTTGCTTTCCTTTTTCATAGGGGGGACATGCACTCCCCCGCTATTTTCCTTTTAGTCAAGACTGAATTGAGCCTTTGCCTGCGAAGATATCAAAGCCTTAATGACATACTTGCAACTCTTTTCATCAGGATTATGCCTTTTCTATTGTGATGATTCTTACAATGATAATATGTGTCTTTTCCCAACATGTGATTTACTATAACTTCTATAAACATAAGATAAACTCTGTAAGTGCATATATAATTTTCGTTTTTGCGCCTAATTCAGGTAGTGCTTACTAATGCTTATTCCTTTTTAAATAGACATTGATTGATGAGATCTTCTTCGTGACATAAGAGTTATTTTCACCTTCTTCTGCATGAAACATAGTTAACTAAATATAAAAACTGTTGTATTTAAGATCCTCATCATATACTTTAAGGAAAATCCGATGAAATGTAAATATTACTTGAACCAACACAAAGAAGAGCGCGTAAAAAATAAAATAAAAATAGGTCAGCATTTATTCGGTGATTGTTCCCTCCATCTAAACCATTCAGTTTATTTAGTAAGGTATAGAGTCGCATCTATTTCCATAATTATATTCATAATGACAATGATAATAATAGTTAGATTAATAATAAAAGCAAAAATTGATATAGAAATAGAAAGATGCTTTGTACTCATGCATAAATGGAATTGTTGAGATGTAATTTTTTAAAACTCTGTGCTGGTGATAATCAAATGTAGATGATTGTAATCATCAAAAATGACATAAGAAAAAAGTATTATTTAATTCTGTATATATTTTTCATTTTTCTTATGACAGCCTTAATTTGTCACGTTTATACTGTACACTATATTACGTGTACTTTTCATATAACAGAACTATTCGTAAATAATAAATCTTTTTTTTCTGAAAATTAAGAAAAGAAAGAAAAAAGGAAAAAGAAAATCAAGAAACTGAAATTATCAAAATATTGGAATTAAGCAAATTTTAAGTTTCAAATTATCATATGCTGTCGCAAAATATGTGAGCAGTTTTATTCAAAGTGTTATCGAGGGCAATAGTAACATCTTACTCAGCAAAGAATTCTATCTTCAAATTTAAATGTCACAGTGTTGGAAGCCTTGCGTCCAAATGTTCTTTAATTATTATATTACGACCTGACTGTGTTTTTCTATTTCACAACTACTCCTTCGAGAATAGGAGGAATCGTGTGTTGAAAAAAGCACCAAATTCCTAAGGATCGTTGGATAGTATAAATACCTTTTGACATTTAAATTAGTTTCCGGGCAATTATTATTTTGTAATTTTTAATGAATATTCTGCAATGGTGGGAATTCAATTTCTTCATTGTTGTACATGAAAGCGAGGAAAAGAGAATTAATATGGATAATTATATTTTCTCATAATGACATCCTATTTTTTTATAAAAACTGAAGAGAAAAATTATTTTCAATTTCAACCTATGATAAATAAATATATATCTTGATTAAATTACATTTTTCGAGAAAATTCGTAGAAATAGAAGTATATTTTATCATACTCAAGCGTCATGAATTATTTTATTCGGGAGAACAAATTTATATGTAGACAAATTGACATCTAGAAATGATTACATCGTACCTAATTTGAGTTTTATATTCGTTTAAGCTCTTTGCACTTAACTGGAAAATTATTGCTCCCCTATTTACAAGAATCTTGCAGTTCCACTTTCAACCGCCAGGGGCCACCAAATCTATATCTTAATTAGTTATCTATATCTGAATTGCTTTATGTTAAGTTGAATGAAACAATTGCCGTTGAAATCCGGCCCATAGAACCTGATAAAAGTGTGAAATAACATGGAAGCTCCTGATTTTCCATGTTATTTCAAACTTTCATAATGTAAATGCAATAGTTATAGATTGGATGAATGAAATTAGTGCTGCAGTTTGCAGCCATGTGCAACAAACAAGAGTGAATTATGCTAGGATATCGTTCGCATAGCTCAGTAGGAAAAGCATTGGCGCAGCAAACCAAGGTACACAGGTTCGAGTCCTGATTCGGACATTTTTTGCTCTGTTGAAAAAACCTCAACTATGATACTCCAACCACGGAATATGATTTACTCAGTTAAAAAAACTTCCCTGTCTTCATTAGTAACATGTACTTTTTACACTTTAGTTGAATTCTTTGGACGAAAGCAGCACGGAAAAGTAGTACACAGTTTAAGCATTTTTGGTTAAATCTTCCTAAAGTTATAAAAGCAAATGTGTTAGGGTTTTATCCCCAAATTTAGTAACATAAATCTAATATCTTACTACAGGGGAACAGTGCAAGAACTATTCAATTAGTCATCGGAAAAAATATATAGATAATTTATAGATAAAATAAATTAAGTTTAGGTAAAAGAAAATTTCCTAAAACTTTTCCGGTTGCTGGCTAAGATTTTATTTTCTTTAAAAACAAAGGATAACAGCAGGAAACGGTCTCCTTAGACTTGGGGTCTTCAAAATTTTTGCCTGAAAGTCGTTTCCACCACAAAATCCTAAATGTATAATCTTCGCTTTATTTAATTGCAAAGTTTTTGTCGTACAGTAAGGAAAATTTTCTATTGGCTTGGTGGTCCGCGACCATAGGTTGAAGATAACTACCCTAGACCGTAAGAAAGCTAAATTTATCTATATCTCGAAAACTAATAATAGGAATGAGCTATATGTTTAATCCAATTATGTAAAAAATAATGTAGGTCATAATTCATAAAATTTAATCGAATAACTCTGCGATTAATCAGGGCAAAAAGTTCTATAAGAAAATAGTGGTACCCATAATTCTCTCCACTCTGGGAGAGCACAATGTGTGCACAATGTGTCTCTGGGATACAGCAAAATGTAGCTGTATATTCTGTGATTTTGATTGTTCTAGCTACAGAGTTCTTTTTCACATTTACGCCAATGCTAACAAAGTGAATAATTATAATTCCATTGTTGCCATATATTCGAATCATGCATTTTATTGAATGTCCCAGAATGGCGCAGAATGTCCCATAGGGGACTTTGTGCCATTAAACACCATTCAACCAACCAACCAACCAACTAACCAAATTTTGAGCAAAAAAACGGGAAGCGGTTTATGCGCTAATGCAAATGATACATCCATATATATTTGATCGTCAAATAAAAAAGGATTGATTTTTTTTCTTAAAAATTAATGCAGAAAAATGGGGTGATTGTTATACTGTGCTAAATGTAGTAAATGGTATTTTTTTCTGTATTTAAATAATTTAGACGATATATCATTTTTTAGAACTGAATAAAACTGACTTCAACGGATTGTTTCTTACTGTCAAATTTTCTTAAACAATCAAATTTTCTTAGTCAATAGGTAAGAGGTTATTTAAATCATTTTAATAAATTAAATCTTTTTACCTGCGGGTACGTGATGGGATGCACGGTGTAGATATCTTCATTTTTATCCATAAGTTTCAGACTCACATACAAAAAAGATTCAAAGTCTTTAATACAACATTTAATGCAAGAACATAAAAATTAAAAATTTACAGCCTTCACATATCGTCTCCTGCACACAACTACAAAAACTCTCTCTGCAAAAGAGTAGAAAAACAAATTATCTTAGTCATCAGAAATTAAAGTACAAAAATGGGGGTGTTCATAAAAGAAACAAAAGTCTTCCCAGCAAAATGTAGCTGTATATTCTGTGATTTTGATTGTTCTAGCTACAGAGTTCTTTTTCACACTTACATTAATGAACTGATATTTACTTATTGCACGTTGGTTCACGTATTTCAGTGAGAGTAGATTGGTACAATAGTCTGTTTGTAGCAAATCTTTATTATTATCCACATTCATTTTTTTTTTTACAAACTAGAAAGTGAAAAAAAAAGATAACATACCATTTTTAGAACAGGATGAAATTGATAATGAGAATACCGTTAAAATGGGGTTTATCCAACAAAAAAGAATTGTGAGAATCGCAACTGTTAAAAAACTATGCTTCGACAAAAAAAAAAATAAATAAATAAATAATAATAATAATAATAATATGAGCGAGTTAAAAGAGTTGAAACGAAATAAAAACGAGTTGTATAATCTCCTTTGTTGGATGGCGGTTAAAAATGTATCGTTTATCATTTATATGCTGCAAAAGTTTACCAAATCTTCATTATAAAGCAAAAACATGTCCGTAACGCTAACGTCATATTGACAGTGGTAACACCTCACCAACAAATTTCACTTTTACCAAAATTTTTTCTAACTTCTAAACGTCACACAATTTAAATTTTTACACCGTCCAATAGGGAAAAATTGTTCTTTTAAATACAATGTTTTTTCAAACAGAATCTCAATTTACGGATTTTTTAAAAATAATTTTTCAATATTAATTCCTTTTAAATCTATATTGCATGCAACGATAAAAGATTAACCCGTTTGCACTTTAAACAGTATCAATAGTTTAGCATTTGTTCCCGGTTAATATACCATAACGAAATTAAAACTTCATCAATAAATAAGTAAAATAAATAAAATAAAACACAAATTTAGCTGACATGTAATTGAACAAAGCCCGTAAACCCTGAAATTATCAGAATCAAATAGGCTGCTGTAAGTAACAAAATCTTTGTCGTTTTCTTTGTATATTAACTCTTGATTTGCGGCTAATACGAAAGTTTCGCTTTTAAAACATTTCAAAATTTTATTTGAATACATTATTGATATCTTTCAAATAAAAATGGCTTTTGGTGTTGGTAGAAGGCAATAATATGTGTATATATATTATATTAAAAAAATATATTAAAAATTTCAGTAAAAATAATGGTTTTTACTTATACTCTGTAACCCGGGATATGAAGCCCGGATTGAATCCCTTATTTTCAGTAATTCTTTAAATTGGCATAGTCGGTTAAAAACAAAAAAAATCCATGCAAATAAAAAAAAATCGTTTAATGTTCATAAAACGGCATGTATTTCTTTATTGATCTTTTGCATGTTCATGTTACATATTGGGAACATCGAATATAAAAACCATTTAAATTTTAAATTTAGAGTGATTTAAAAGAAAACTAACAACTATGGCTAACAACAAGATGGCTCAATATTTTGAAAAAGAAATTACGTTTAAATTGTAAAAGGGGGAATGTACGCAAAACCATAAAAATGGCGTGTTTGCAAATTTTTAAATTGTGCAGAATTTAAAAATTCACAAAAAAGTGAAAAAAAATTGATATCTTCTACAAGTTGTTTAGATGTACTAAAGATGATTCACAATATTAATCCATTTGCATACGAAACGTGCAGTTTAGGAATTTCTTTTTTATTCTAAAAGTCTGAATTCATACCACAAATTTTGAATAGTAATTTCTGGTTTATTTAATGACAGATGTTCCGTGATTACATAAAGTAAATATTCTTCTTTCGAAATTTTCGGTATGGATTCGGAATTTCTGAATAAAAAGAAATTGCACAAATGGACGCAAATGTGCGCTAATGTTGGAAATGTGTTAAAAAAACATAAGAAATAAGAAATGCACTTGGTGTAATTTAGTAAACTTTCATGTTCCTAAGTGGGAACATTAGTCTGTAAATCCAAAAGTGAAAAAAAAAAATTAAGTTTGTTTAAAGATTGTTTATCAATGTATGCATGGACTTCAGGTATAAATATAAATTTTTGTTTAAAATAAAACTATTTTAATTTAAATTAGAATTTTTTAACTTAATTCAGATGTTCTTAAATTAAAAAATTAATCTTTAACAGTGTTTTACTGTTTTCCTTATTAATTAATATACTCACAACTACGTTTAATTTTCTAATCCCAGTGAAGAGATAGTAGTTAAAAGTAGCCAATGTCAACAATTGGAAAGACAATAAAAATCATGTAAAAAAAAAAAAAAAAAAAAAAAAAAAAAAAAAAAAAAAAATCCTTCCCATTTAAGTTATTGATGTTTTTAAGCCTTTACTTTTCATGATAAGACCAAATACACAAAATTTCATTTAAAATATACCTGAACCAGTAAAGGTCTGTAAAGGATTAACATATAATTTAGAGGAACAGATTCTATTACAAATTTTCGTAATACATAAAAATGACGTTTTTAAATTGTCATGGCTTGTCGACAGACAAAGGGGATGAGCAATTTCAAAACAAGAAACAAGAACAGTGACAGGTGGAGTGTTCTGAAGTCTTAAATGGGGTTACGGAATATTGGCTAAATTACAGTGTTTTCCTTAAATGTTATTATGAAAAGATTTTCTTTCTTTTTTTTTTTTTTTTTTTGCATTCTTTTCTCTATTGTATTCATTTCTCACGATTCAGCTAATTAAAAAACATAATAAATAAATAAAACCTAAAATATTTCTTAACTATAAACCTACATACGTCTAAATTTTAACGTAATTATAAAAATGTGAAATACTACATTTTGAATGTACAATGCTATATTAACACTTTGCCGTCCTTCGACACCACAGTGATGTGGTACATAAGTAACTTATTTTTAATCCTTAAATGCTACATTGGCACCAGAATTTTGGAATAAAAAATTCCCTTTTATCAAGTACATGAAGAAACGATTTTACTTATTTTCGAATAAACTTGTTTCGAAATTCTGGTGTCAATCAATCATTTCAACATTTTACGAATAGAAGATTTTTACGAGACATGCGGACGGCAAAGTGTTAAGATATGTTAGAACTATTCGGGTGTAAGTTTATACTACAGATAAAAGTGTAGAAAACTGGTGCAACACAAATACGTTATGAATCAAACTTCTTTAAAAAACAACAAAAATAAGAATAAAATAGGATTAGGAAGAGCGAAGCCTTCTTTTACAAGTTATCTCCTACCATAAGACCCAAAGCAAGATTGGCAAGCGAGTGTCTATCCTACTTATGTTCTAGTGCTGAAATCTTGATAATCTTTTGAAACATAAAAAAAAAAAAAAACTTCTTTGAAATTCCTACCTCTTAAGACGCTAATTTTGTATTTAGGAAGTTTAGTTTATTTGGATAAAATTACATTCAATTTATTTCACCGGTAAAAATTTATTGATGCACTTCTATAAAAAAATTTTTTTTTCAAATAATTCCATCTTTATTAAAATTATTTCGGAAATAAAGGGGTTTTAAAATTACCTTTCCTCATATAAAGCATTTGAGTAACTTTCTTAACTTTTTAGGCAGAATGTTTTAGGAAATTATCTCTCTATTTATAATATTACTACTCTTGTTTTCAAATACCAATTTGAAATGCGCATGAAAAAATAATAAAAAAGTCAATTTTGGAGGGCATAATTTGTGCTTACTGAGCTACAATTTTAAAAACTTCTATAACACAAAGCAAATTTTATGTAAAACACGATTTTTGAATATTTATAACTTAAAATGGGTTTTTGTAATTACCTACTTTATTATTTTTAATAAAGTCTAAAATAAGTAATTATATTTTAAGATGTTGAAAAAATTTCCAATGTTGTAAAAAATTACTGCGGATGCCAACTGAATAAGTTGCATATTCAGTGGTGTTATTAAGTGTTATTAAGTTAATTTAGATTAAGTGTTGCTGAAATTAAGGGAATGTGACTTTTAAAGTTCGAAAGAATTTAATATCTGAAATGCTGGCCAATTTCTAGATAAAAATAAGTTGATTAGTGTATCGGAGTGAAATGAACAAAGCTTACCTCAAATAATACTTAAAATGCAAGCAATCTTTTCTGGCTACTTTTCCTGTACTCAAACTCACAGCAAAATGCCATGTATTTATTTATTTTATTTATTATTATTTTTTTTTTTGCTTCTATTTGCTGCTTTTTTTTGCTAATGAAATAAATAAAAACATAAATTATAAATAATAAAAGACAAAAACACACAAGAAAATTATATTTTGGAATCTTTAGATCTAAGATATTTGTATACATTTGTTCTTATGTTTAAATTCGGTTCTTTTCCAGCCATAGGATATTCTTACTTGCGTATTTAGGACACAGTATTATTTATGAAGGGATTTCTTGTACACATAAAAAAGTGATTATGCTATTTTCTCATTTATTTATTAAAGATAAGTATATACAATGTCGCCTTTTTCGGACAACAGCTTTTGGCGAGTTTCTTTAGCATAAGGTGACCAGAAAATGTCCCAATTTTATGAGGACAGTGTTCATTTTTTAGGCATATCTATATTTGTCGGGAAAACTGATTAAGATAATAAGGATATCTGGTCAACTTATCCTAATTTCAATCAATGTTCCATCGCTTCAGTTTTTCAAAACTGAATAAAATACTTACTGAAAAAAATACTTTCAAAACGATCACTGTCCTCACAAAATATGAAATTTAATTTACATTAACCCATTTAATCTGCTTGGCAGGATTTTCTGCCAATATATAATTGCAGGATTCGTAACTCTATTTTCAAAGAGTAATATTTGTCTTATTTAATGGCAAAATTCTTGCATTAAATAAGGTAAATATATTACTATTTGAAAATAGTAATATTCGAAACTTAAAACAGTACGAATCCTGCTTTTTGCACTTATATCATTACAGTGCGTCTCATAAGTTTATAGACAACGGGATTTTCTTATTTTACAATTGAAAAAAAGGAGTAACAATTTAAAAACAATTTATAATTATAAATAATAGCAAGACAATAATAATACTATACAAAAATGATATTACACAATCACAGACTTTGTGAGAAAAATTAAAATTAAAATTTACTGTCCCAAAAGTTTATAGACATCTCATCTTTTTTCCTTTAACGTTCAAATTTTTAAGCCGTTTTTTCTAATCACTTCAAAAACTCGATCAGGCATACTCAAAACAAGATTTTGAAAAAATTCTGGCTTTAAAGAAAACCAACTTCGTTCAATTTGCAGCTTTAGATCTTGAACCGTTCCAAATTGACGCCCATTAGTATATTACGTTTCTATATAATATTCTTCAGAGGTTCTCTATTGGATTCAGGTCAGAACTTATGGCTGACCAGTCCATAACAGTTACCTGATTTTGTCTAAACCACTGCATTGTAGAGTTGGACGTGTGAATGGAGCAATTGTGTTGCTAGTATATCCATTTGTCACCCTCTAGCAACTTTCCAAATGGAAGTAACTGTACTTCAAGCGTCTTCTGGTAATCTTTGGAACATCGATGACCTTTCAAAAAAGCAATATCCGTTGTT
Organism: Maratus michaelseni; assembly: GCA_963931845.1. Lineage (NCBI taxonomy): Eukaryota > Metazoa > Arthropoda > Arachnida > Araneae > Salticidae > Maratus > Maratus michaelseni. The sequence continues at coordinate 218,825,230 of OZ007586.1, read as the reverse complement.
CCGTTATAAGAAAATGCTCTCCACATCAAGAGTGAACCCCCTCCTTCTTGTCTGCTGAAAAAAGTTCATGTTTCCTTGCGAATATCGTACCAGTAATATGCCCAACCATATCAGGGCCACCTAAATTAAATTGCTTTTCATCACTGAACAGAACACTCATCCATTCATTTCCAATTCATGTGATTTCGGGCCCACTGAACACGAGCGTCTTTATGCCTTTTTGTCAACATTTGCGAACGACGTATTTTGCGATAATAAAGAAATGTACTTGCCTGCAGCCGTCGACCGTGGATTTTGATATTGGAACGCTTACTTCTTTAGAAACTGACCGTACAGACAGGTTCTGGGTTGAAACTATTATCAAAATCTCTCTTTCTTGCCACTTAGTTGTCTTCTTTGGTCGTCTAGAACGAGATTTTGTTTCAAAATTGTCACCTTTTGACAGAATTTGGTAAATACCAACCCTGTTGCGTCCAATTTTTTTTTTGCAATGTCCACAACTTTCCATCCACGAGCCTTTAAACTATAGATTTGCAAAATTTCCTTTTTGGAAAACTGCACATTACGAGGCATCTTTGCAATCAGTCGGAAACGGAAAGACAGATTCGCTTTTATCTCAGGAAACTATTACGTCACAAGTACATGACCTTGGAATATGCAAATTTTGGATATCAGTACTTAAATCAGCTTTTAACACCGGTTGTCTATATACTTTTGGGACAACATTTTTTTGTTTCTATTTTTTTATATTAAATCTATGACTGTTAAAAGTTGTTTGAGTATTTTATTATTTTTAATTCATCATTATATATTTACATAATTTATTTCGTCTTTCTTACTCGTTTAGTTAGCTCTTAAATCCAAAAAGATGGTTGTCTATAAATTTTTGGGACGCACTTTACACAGAATGTAAAAACAACTATAATTCATTTTGTCACTTATTTGTAACTGTCCACTTAGTTGTTTTTGTTTTCTGCGTAAAATCTAATTATTAGAAGTCGTATTGATTGTCCTATGAATTTTCATTTCATTTGTCTGTGCTGTTTCCCTCTGAAAATCTTCCCTTGAAGGCAAACAATAGCCAATAATTCAACAAAAAATACCAAATATATCCACAGGCGTTAATAATAGATTAAATAGTTAAAAAGTTGCATCTTTAAAATGAAGGAATCTCAAGATATAATTCTCGAAATAAATAGGGTAGTGACTATACTTTGGGGGATTTGCTGTATATAATATATATAATATATATGGCCAAGAAAAATTCAAATTTTATGAATGTATCGGGATTTTAAAATTGCTTAATTTCTTAATAATTTTTGTTACATTTACGTGTTTAATTACAAATAGCAAAATAATAAGTATTTCCATTAACTTCTCAAAAATTCTTCTCAAAACTTCTCTCAAAAAATTCAAAAGTTAATTAATAATGTAAAAATTAAAATAAATAAATAAATAAAATAAAATAAACAATAATAAAACAATAACAAAACAAAACAAAACAAAACAAAACAAAACAAAACAAAACAAAACAAAACAAAACAAAACAAAACAAAACAAAACAAAATAAAACAAAACAAAACAAAACAAACCCGTGCCCTGTAAACTTCTGATCATACTTAAATGATCAAAATTATTTATCGTTTATTAGCCTCTATCTTTTTCACAGAAATGAATCGCTTATTGCTGAAAGGAACTAAGTCCTAGTTTTGAACGGAACCAAGTCATGGGCATAGCGCCTTTCAACACTCAACTTTAAAAATGTTCTCTCCCAAACATACATGTAGCACCCGGACTGAGTTCCTTTCTTCATGAAATGTTCAATAATGAGAAGCGGCGAAATATGGACTTTATTTCTTTAAACAATCACCAATTCAAATATGTTAAATTTCAAAACATCTATTTAAATTATGGTACACTAGCATAGCTGCCAACTTGTACACTTTTTATTACCACTAAATTTTAATTCAAGATTTTTCTTATTAATCGGTGAAATCAGCTATTAAATAAGTCAGACATTTCTTTTAAATTTTAGTGGTAATAAAAGCGTAAAAGTTGACAGCCATTTACTAGCCTCCAAATGTTAAAGTACAACCAGTTTTATGAGTCTAATTTGTATAAAAATAAATATAAAAACATGAAATCTGGGAGAACTTTTCGTTGAAAAATTATGTATTTAATGCTAAGTTCTTTTTCACAACACTGTAAGAAAAAAATGCAAAAATTACAGCAAAATTTGCAGTTATTTTATGCTGACAAATTTCCAGCATTTTTGGCAGTAAAATTTAGTATGATTGCAGTCATTGTTGCTGTAAAATGAGCATGATTGCAGCATTTTTGCTTTAAAATAATAATTTAAAAAATATATCAATATATTTAAAGCGGATTTTGCGGTTAATTTACAGCCAAAAATACTGGCAATTCGGGTGCATAAATTTACAGCAAATTTTTCTGTAATTTTTGCCGTTTTTCTTATAGTGTATGCATTATTTACAAATAAAAAATTTCATTTAAGCACATTCTTGGAAACAGTAAAAGAAACATTTTTTGAAAAATTATTAAATAATCGGTTTTTAGTAGGGGAATATATCGTTCTCTAGCTGGAATTCATGCCTAACATTGCCTTTCCATACTGGCAACCATGTAGTTGAATAGTGGACTATGAAGAAAAAACAATGTACATAGAATCTATTGTTCAAGTACATAGAACCAACTTGGATTTACAGAAGTCACCTATCTTCTTAAGGTAGTCCCAAAAATGCTTGATAGGATTAGGATTTGGAGAGCAAGCTATCCGGTTTATTCGTTCTATAACTTGAGTCCCATGAAAGCTATCGGCGTGTCGATAAACCTAGCTCTGTGAGATTGAGCAAGTCACCACCAATAACCCCAGACAAAGAGCATCATATATTGTTGAAGGATTTCGCCCTGGTATCTGTCAGTAGTAAAGTTCCTCGATAGGGAGAACAGCGTGACCACCTAGAAAAATTCAAGCCCAAAGCATAAACCAACTTCTTTTATATCTATAATTGGGTATTTCAATAGCGTTGAATTAGTACTGGGTACCTGGTACTTTGCTTTCTCTATACTATTTCAAGACCCAAAACACTCTCCAAACTGAAGCTGGATGTCTATAAAATGTACATACCAACATTGTTTTGTGAACGAGGTGGCGTGCTCTCTTACCCACACAATCGGACAAATCTCTTTATCTGCCTTTTATATAAAAAAACATTCACAAGAAGGTCTTCTTCATTGAGATCTTAACTAAGAAGGAGTCTTTTTACTTTAGTTAGCAATATTCTTGTCCCATGGGAGCGAAATGATCAGATAGAGGCTGGAGAATAATAATGTTAATTCTTTAAAGGCTAGAAAGAGTTAAATAGAAAGCGATCTTCAGAAAGGGTTTGTAACACGTGACTAGTCAATTTTTGGATTGGAAGTGATCTCTAAACCTTTGGATCACACGGCGAAAGGCTAGCAGTATATCTGGTAATGAACCCATTTCTATCCATTCGATCGGCTTTCATCATAATGAATCAGATAGGCAATTTCACATTGAAAAAAAAAATCAACAATATTATCGTAACAAAAATTGAAGATCAACAGGTATTTATAAGAAAAGCACGCCAATTAGAAAAGTGCGTAACAAAAATTGACGATCAACAGGCATTTATAAGAAAAGTACGCCAATTAGAAAAGTGTTATAATCACAGCTTCTTCAAGTTTCTATAAGTTATCGGTTCCTTAAGAGAAAATAGTCTGTGATTTTTTTTTTTTTTTGATTTCAGTAAAGATTACCCATGATCCTTCATGTAAGCCATATCTTATCTTTTCTTTAAATTATTTCGATAGCGAGTTTTATATATGTCAGAAAAAACAAAAACAAAACAGCTTGCGCCTTAATTAACGGAGTTTAGTGTATTTATACAAATAAAGTTATCAAATATTAACGTATGTAAATTGTAGATGCGTACAATAATTACACTTTTAAAGTTACAAGAAGCAAAAAGTATAGCAAAGTAGGACACATGCATTGGTGAAATTCTAACCTGTTGAGACCATTTTTAAAATATGATATTGTCCTTTAATAATTATATCAGGAAAAGTTATTAGTTATTCTGACATAATTTAGGACAGAAATTACTGTACATTTACAAGTTCCTCTAATTAGTATTGCTATATTTTATTTTGCACAGGTATTTAGTTATCTAAAGCAAACTAAGATTTTATTTCGCTGCAGAATTATTGGCAAATTAGAATTGGCGCTAAATGTTTTTACTATATATTTTCAAATGGCAGAAATCCGTTATTAAATAAGAGGAAGATTACTATTCAGAAATAGTAATGCTCAAAAATCGGATGGTTTGTAAGCTATGTAAATGTTGTAAAAATTCTTATCTACATGTAGAAAAATCATTTTTTATTGATGATTGCCAACGCAGTCGAAAACGATGGCTATAATTGTTACATGAAAATATGAAAATGAAAAACAATGAAAATCCCTCTCTTCACGTGCCTTTATAACATGTTTCAAAATTCTACAAGTTATTGCTGCAATCGAATTGGAGATTATGGATAATACACAGATAAGATCATAGTTATTTTTCTTTGAAGGAAAGTCTCATCTTCAGTCGAACATATCACGAAAAGAATCAGCATTCGTCTAAATCATACATTTTTTATTTTGTTTTATTTTAAAATTCAGTGATTCAACCGACCATACGATTGAAGGACTTTTTACACCCACAGAAGAAATGATAGCTTTCTTAGTATAGTTGCCTGTATTGTAAAGATAAGATCAATTCAAATGAAACACAAAACAACTTCTACGTGCACCTTCGCAGCTCAAGAAGTTTTATAGAACGGGGTATGGACAATGTTAAATTCGTTTACGAGGATAAAGGATTATTGTTATTCAAGACTAATGTAAGCGCACAGTTTTTAGTGTAACTTTATTCCCGATGCGCATATGTGCCTGTACGAGTATAATTACAAAAATTAAAAGAAAAATAAAAGAAAAGAAAAAAGAAAAGAAAAAAAGAAAATAATAACAATTATAACAAACATAAAATTACAGTGAATCTCCAGTTATCCGAAATGATGTGCTCTGGACGAAATTCGGATTTGCGGAAATCCGAAAATTAGAGTCATAAAATAAAGATAAAATAATGAAATAAAAAATTCCTAAAGTCCCTTTTGTTTAATAAAAAGTTTATGTCTCGTGATTGTTGAGAATTATATCACTTTTACAATGAACAATTAAAAAAAAATCAGTACATTACTCACATATATTTTATCTTGCTATTTATATTGCTTCCTGCCAGGTCCCGCAAACGCTTGACGCAAAGAAATATCGTACTATTTCCATTATTTATTTCATATCACATGTGCTAACAATATATTGAACGCTGCCTGTTTTTCACTTAAAAGTCCAATTTCAATATCTAAAGGAATTCTTCGGATTTTCTCAGAATATAAGAATAGAGAAATCGGAATATTTGAAATTGATGAAATGCCTGCTTAGAATTATACAAATATATAGACTTAGAAAATTCCAGTTAAACCATAATTTTAACGTTAGTTGAAATAGGAATTTTAAATAAAAAATTGGCATAGTATTACAAATTCATAATTCATAGGAAATTATATTTTTAAGGTATACTGCATACAGTTTCCTTACGACATTTTAAAAAAATTCCTGATATCGATCCGGATAATTGGCAGTACGGATAATTGGAGTTTAGGTAATTGGAGTTTTGCTGTATTAAAATAAAACTTTGGAAAACGCATTAGATAAAACGTTTTACGACACTAATTTTAAAATTTTGGTGAAACTTTTTTATTTTATTTTATTTATTTATTTTATTTTATTACTTTTTTGTGAAAAATTTAAAGCGCATTTCGTAAATTTATTATTTTAAAAATGTGCAAATTTATTAAAAATATTTTTTTTTCGAGTAACGCTGTTAAAAATCAGCATAAAATGCTTATAAAATTAAATAATTTTTACTCGGATTAAGTAAGGTGGCTTTTGAAGTTCCTGAAATGAAATTCCTATGATATTTCATGCTATTTTTTAGCACTCTCCACTACAGCATCTCATTTTTCTACGTTAGTAGTCTACTTCTATAGTTATTTCAGTGATTATAATAATTTCAACTATGTACTATGTAACTATGTAATATACTTTATGGAAATCTAACATTTAAACCTTTTTGTTGGCCAACAGCCCCATATTGAAAAAAATTTCGCGCGTTCGAGATATAAAGAGATGAGTTAATTTTCTTTATTTTTCACACCTTTTCTGATTTTTGCAAAATTGTAAATATTTTTTTTTTTGTTTCAAATCTTTATATTCAATGGTTTAAAAGGTTTGATTAGACTGTATCAAACATTAAATGCCATATTAGAAAGTTCATACGAATTCTTACATTACTGCCAGTAAATCCGGAAAAAAAAAATCTTTATCTTATTTTATCGGAGAATCTTTTAATTTAAAATGGCAAAAGTAATTTTCCTAAAATAATGGTATTCAAAAGTAAGCATGTCGTACGAATCTGTATTGGCATATTAAAAACCTGTCAAAATATGAAAAATAGAGAAAATGGATATTTAGCTCTCAAAAGTTCCCATTTTATTTTTAAATCAAACGTGTTCATATTAAAGATAACAAATAAAAAAATTAAATTTAGTAACATAATGATTAATGATGAAATTTGGTAGAAAACTATATTTTTGAAATTTTTCATGATTGATAAAGGACAGACTTGGAAAATAATGATTTATGTATTTTTTCTGTTTTATTTAGTTGTTTCTAATGTTTCTGGAAATGCAGAGTTACTTTTCCGTAAGATGAGGATGAAAATCTAAGAAAATCTATCAGAATCACAAAACTTTATTTAAAAACACTTAAAAATTTAATTTTTTACGTTTGTCAAAAATGCCGAAAGGTAAAAAATAATTATAATTATGGGTTGGGATACAATTAAATGTTTTAACTGGGTTAATTAAAGTTTCCTAATCCGTTAGTCAACCGATTAATTGGATTTGTAATTGGTTTCTATTTTATTGTACAAGATTTTAATTTTAATTTAATTAATTAAACTTTCACAAAAAAGTAAAAAGAAACAATTTTACTAGTAAATGCCAAGATATTTTAAATATCAAGATGATATACCAGAGGCAACTTCAGTCATGCATAAAATTATTTTCGCTAATAATGACAGAACTCGATATTTCGCAGTCTTTATTTTCCCCAGTTGAGAGGAATAATAAAATCATCCGCCAGTACAGACATTTATTTGTATAACTTATTGTGATAAAGGCGGGAATTTTGATAAGGTTTTACATACATATAGCTACCGAAAAGGTCAAACAATAGTTTTCTTCGTCTGACTTTGTAACCACTTTGTACATTTTGAAACTGAGTAGCATTCCCAAAATGATATCTCCTTGTTCAGAAGGCTTGCAATTAAGGGACTTTGGTGAACTACTATTGAAAAATTGTTTTGTAGACACAATGTCACATTTTAGGTAGATTTCGTAAGAAATACTACCTATTACATTCTCACCTAAGTTGGAAATTTTGAAAAAATTTTGCAGATCTATGCCGATCATGACTCCCAGAACCCAAAACCACCCCCAATTCAAAAGTTTATATCTATCTATCTATCTATCTATCTATCTATCTATGTCACTTTTTTCTGACCACGATAACTTGGAAAATTCAGCATAAATCTCTTCCAAACTGATACATAAAATCAGGGGTCATAAAATCTCGGTCAAGTTCGTTAATGGGCAAAATCGAACCAAGGGGATGGGGGGGAAATGGGGGGGCTTTTTGTGAAAACAGAAAAATCCTCATAATTTCTTTATTATTATACGTATCGAATCGTTTAAAGTTATTATTACTTCTAGGAAAAGGGCCGAAAATGTATGTATGACAGATTTTTGATATAATTAAAAATGGGCCCAAGGCGGGGGGGAAAGGGGGGTTTTAGGAGAAAAAAAATCATAGCTTCGTCAATTCACAACATATCAAATCCGCGTAAATTTATTATTAATCCTCTTAGTATTATCTAAAACTTTTATATTGACAAGTTTTTTATAGGACCAACCGTTATAGCAAAAAAAATCCCTGCCGGCTCCGCCTGCAAACAAGTTATTTTTCGAAGTAGGCGGTTCCAACTCCCGCATCTTTTCGAAACTGATACATAAAATCAAGGGACATTAAATCTCGGTCAAGTTCTTTAATGGGCAAAATCAAACCAGGGGGGGGGGGCTTTTTGTGAAAACAGAAAAAAAACCCATAATTTCTTAATTATGATACGTATCGAATCCGTTTGAAGTTATTATTACTTCTAGGAACAGGGCCAAAAACTTATGTATGACAGATTTTTGATATAATTAAAAATTGCCTTAAGGGGGGGGGGAGGGAAGGGGGGTTTTAGAAGAAAAAAATTCATAACTTCGTCAATTCCCAATATTTCAAATCCGCTTAAATATATTATAAATCCTCTTACTATTATCTAAAACTTTTATATTGACATGTTTTTTATAGGACCAACTCTTATAGCAAAAAAAAAAAAAAAAAAAAAAAAATCCTTGCTGGCTCCGCCTGCAAACAAGTTTCGTTTCGAAGTAGGCGGTTCCAACTGCAGCATCATCGCAAAAAGGTCATTTCTTCCGCAATTCCCGACAAACAGGCACCCCACGTTCTGCGTCTTCGAAATCTACCTGTGCCTGTAGGCCGAGCCGTCAGGGATTTTGTATTTTGTACCTTCGTTTGATAATTAAAATAATTTAATCGAATTTTGAAAATTCTTAATCGAATTAATTGAGCTGATTAACTCGATTAAAAAAATTATCGTGACTTAGGCTTGATCTATTAATCCAGCAGATTAATCGATTAATCAACGCAGTACTAAATATTATAATGCCTTTCACTTCACTCAAAAAATATGTATCCCTTTCTTTAGAATAGTGGTCTTCAAACTTTTGGCTTGATAATGGTTTGTCTCCGCAATTTTCATATAGTCATCTTCGTCTACATAAATCGCAAATTTTCTCTCTTTAAATAAGACAAATTATTTTATTCTAAAATAGTGGTAGCTTTGTGGCCCTCGAGCCACGAGGTTGAAGACCTCTAATTTAGAACTTTTGTCTAGTGAACTCTGCACTGTTATGGCCTGGTTAAGTTCTTCCCTATCATAATTATTGATATCTGATGACTTTATCACTATATTTATAAGTTGCAAAATGCAAATTTTGATGTTTAGTTTATATTTTACAAGTTGTCAGAATTTTTTTATTGTTTTCAAACTGCACTTGATAGACTTTTTGTCCCGAAACCAACACAGAAAAAAAAAAAAATATATATATATAAGAAACTCCCTTCAATTCGGTGGGGAAAAATATCGCAGGCCTGTGTAACTTATATTAAAAATCCAAAATTAGTAAAGCAAATATGCTTAAGATTAATTTGTTAACATAATTAACATTTCAAAATAATCTTTGTTTCTTTAAAATATAAATTAATCTGTACAATGAAATTAGTTTATAAGAAAGGGAAATTTTCAGTTAAGAACTGTATCGTTCAAGACGAAAGTCGATAGTATGTAGAAAATTATGGAATGGGCGAATTGAAAAAAATTTAACCCTGCATTTAAATAATTACTTTATAATTTGAAAAATAATTTAATAAAATTTACCTATCTAACTAACTATTAGTTTAGGAGATTGAAACTGATAAGAATAATATTTGAATGCATTAATGCTATTAAAAATGGTTTTAATTCGAAGGATAGAGCATTCAAGTACATTCATTCCTTTACTTGTTTGTGTAAAGATGATATGCAACTTCTTTTGATGAAAATTGGCAGTATTTTGAAAGTTTTTGTTTGTGATAAGATAACCGTAGCACAAACAATGTACCGAGTCAATCCATGTTATCCATTTAACGTAAACTTAAAATGAAAAGTTTTTTTTTCTGGAGTTGCTGTCAAGAACAGATGGGAACAGAGTTTTTACCACGTGCAGTCTGAGACACAAGTTAGAAAGTTATAGAAGTAGCTGGCCATCGGCCTTTTGATAATCCTTATGAGGGAGGTGTGCGTCCGTTTTCCTACTTGACGACTGCGTGTCGCGTTTATTCATTTTTTCTGCAGTGTTTCTTCCTTTCTGTCAGCTGGATCAAGGCCGGGCGTCCAGACCTTGAAGACGGCCCACTTCAAACAATACTCGGGATGATGCGTGGCCTTCGGTCGCTGTTGAGAACAATGCCATTGTATTGGATAATAACGCACTCAGGCTGAAACAATGACAATTATCAGCTCGCAATCAGCTGGCACAATGTTACGTGACCAATCTCTGTCGATAGCCATTCGATCACGCTCACTTTCCAAAATCTGTGAATTGATTGGGGAGACAGTATCAGCATGCAGACTGCGTACTAATAGTTTTCCTGTTTGTATTTGAATTCACTACGCTTTCCAGTGAACGGAAAATTTTAGATATGGGCTTGTAAGAGAACTTTCCTTAATTCCATTTTTCAAGCTCAGGGACTGACGATGCAATTCTTTGGCTGCAAGGAAACAAAATGGTCTTATATAATTTCAGCTAAAGCAAAATGTTTTGTCTGTTTCATGGTTGAGGTTTACCTGGATCAACCTTCAAAACACTTTTTTACCTGTTGAATGCATGGTCGATTCTTGTAAATATACATACACTTGAACACATGGCCATGACTTTGCCAGTGTAAGGTAATTCTCAGGTCATACGGATTATTATTTTTTAATCGTGGCTAACTACTTAGCAACTATGGATTATATTTTTTATAAAAATCTTCTCACAGTCTTTTACAAAATATATTGAGCATTTTTCCCCAAAGCCTTTTTGATTGCACAATTAGATCATAAAAGATGATACTGGAGATAAATTAATTTTTAGTTTAGTATTTATTGGCAAATGAAAAATATCATTATTATTATTTTAAGCTCACATGCACACCATCTTTTACTTCGAACCAGAATCTCCGTATATTACGTGGACAATTACTATTATTGTAGCAATATACATAGTATTTTAGTATTTTCAATCTTTTGTTGCATTACAAAGTAGTATAGATATAAAACAATAAACGTTTATAAAATACCGCTCACTCGCAAGAAAAGTGACACAATTTAGAAACAATACATTTCACAGGAGAGGCAAAAGAAGATTTGCAGTATTTTATTGTAACATAAAACTACAGCACTTAGTTCTGCATGCAGCTGTAAAAGCATACATAAAAGTGTAAAACCATTAAGAATCAAGAAACTCGCAAGAAAAGTGACACAATTTAGAAGCATTACATTTCACAGGAGAAGCAAAAGAAGAATCGCAGTATTTTATTGTAACAAAAAACTATAGCACTTGGTTCTGCAAGCAGCTGAATAAGCATACATAAATTCATAAAACTCTTAAGAATCAAGATTTAGAAGAGAAAAGAACGATTCAGTAAGTCTATTATCTCACAAAATTTGCCCCCTCCCCTCCTTCTGTGGTAACGAAGCGACATATAGCGTAATCTAGTGGTTTTCCGGATAACTACACTTTTCCTGTAGCAAAGCGCACCTAAGTCATCAGACCTATTAATGCAATAATTCGTAAAATGAATTTTTTGGAGTTGTGTCATTTTTCTTGAGGGTGAGCGATGTTATCCATAACAGTAACCTATTAAGTATGGTAGGTATAGGTAGAAGAAAATGAGGCTTCAACTTTGTTTCACTAAACCATTTTACTGCATAATGCAACAAAAGAGTCTAAATTATGATGAAGTAGAGATAAAATATACACTTAACTGAAAATAAACTTGAAATTTCATTTTTGAATCTTTTTAAAACAATATCTACTAATGAGTTACTACAGCGATAAAAATCAGATGTTCATGCCCGTATTTACATAAAAGCCTTATTATTACATTAGCATGATTGTTAACACAATTGATGTATTCAAAATATCTTTCGCTCTGTTTTATGATATCAATCGTTATGAGAAGAGAGAGTGAAAGAAATATCTTGTTGTTATGCAACTTAAGTTTTCTTTGCTTGCTCTCTAATTATTAAAATTATAAATAAATTATTAGCATATATACCAAATGTATCTTTCATGAAAATTAAAATTACAAATATAAAGTTGATTGAATCTAACATTACGCATGAGCATTTGCCAGTAAAAAAGTCATGAACAGTTAGTTCATTTTGCCTGTGTATTTAAAGTCACAATAACATCATAACATTTTTTTAAAAAATCATACTATTTTAGCTTAATATATGTTTGCACACATTCATTTTTCATTTTTAAATTTGAAAACAAAATCTGTCAAACAGATATGGAGGACAATTTTGCTCATCATCAATCATTTTGATAAAAAAAAATAGAGAAATTCTTGGTAAGGAATAGCTCATTAATAACTGATTGTATTACATGATCATTTTCCCCCCAGCCTTTTACGGAATAAGGTTTCAGCGATTTTTTACGCTCTCATAAAAGAGACGAAGATTTTGACACCATATGTCAATAATATTAATAAATTAATTTTAAATATGTCCATTGAAAAATTCAAAAAGAACAACTTAGCTTTCCAAACAGCTTTGACTTCATTTGCTTTCTTTCCAGAGTGATTTATAAGTGAGAGATAACAATTTGGAAATGTTGTAGTTTAAAATTTCATTGTTTGAAGCAGTTTCCTCTTTATGGCTGTTTTTGATTCCTTTTTCTACTGTAGGTTAATGGAAATATCTTTTTTCCCCCTATATTTTCAACGGCTTCATATGGCCATGAAAATTTGATTTTATTGGAAATCTGCATCATGAAATCTGCATAGAAGTAGGATTTTGATGCTTCAGATCCTTTTAAATTCTTGTTATCTAAATTGAATATTACAGTGAATATGAAAAGACGAAATTCAGTTACATTTTAAGATATTTTTGAATTAAAAGGTCATAAAAATGTTATATTCCCAATTCCATTGCCAAACCAACTTTGAAACTTCAACTGAGTTTTCAAACACGTGGCTTTAAAAAATGAGTCATAAAAAAAATCTTTTATCCAGCATCCGAAAACAGTTTGAGTTATAAAGTTTAACAATGAAATATTTTATCCAGTATCCGGAAGCATTTTCATTTTTAAAATCTAACAATTAAATATTTTATATAGCAGCCGGAAACATTTTATTTATAAAGTATAACCGAAATAATTTTTTTTCTGTTGGGCGATGTCTTTGTGACATCAAAATTGCCTTTATTTATTTACTATCGGAGCTTTCCTCGCTTCGCTGGTCAATTTTTCCCAAACGAACCTTGAATTAAGCAGAATTGTGATTGGGCTCCATACTGCCTTCGGCAACGTACATCTGTTGGGGTCTCAAATCAAACGAACCTTGAATTATTGTGATTTTTTATTGGGAACCAGATTAAATTCAAATTTTCAGCATCGTTGCCACGTTGCAATAGAAACCAATTTAGCATTCTTCCAAGTTAGATTTAATCACGGTGGTAGTAGCAAATTTTACCGGAGAGTTCTTTCCGTTTCAGAATAAAATTATTGAAAAATCGTCGCCGAACGCAAAATAAATAAATAAATAAATAAAATAAATAAATAAATAAATAAATAAATAAATAAAATAAAATAAAATAAAATAAATAAATAAATAAATAAAAATAAAAATAAAAATAAAAATAAAAATAAAAATAAAAGTAAAAATAAAAATAAAAAACGCATAAAAATTAAATTAAAAGAAAACCGAAAACTGCCATTACTAGATGCATGACTTCAGACATTACAGGTAACCTGCCAAATCTTGTAGCTCTGCGCGCAACGGTTTTCTTCAGAACACAATACACACAGACTATCTATCTTTATTATTATAGATTTGTCTCATCTTTCATTTCACCGATGATTATTTGCGATTCCGAAGTTAAATTGAGTCTGTGCAAATAAAGCTATCAATTATTTAAAAACCGTTACGAAATTCGAGTTAGATTTAAGGATTTATTCTTCACATTTTGTCTTTTCTTTTATCTTAGTATTTCATTCTGATATAAAAAGTTTATTTAGGTGAAGCTGAGGGTAAGAAATATAAAACTGATAGGAAATGACATTTTTAAAACTTGTATATTTTTTCTGTAATATTTTCTTTATGCAGTCTCTACTAAAATATCCTATAACAGAACTGAATATTTGAATGGAAATCGCACAGTTTGCATAACAACGGCCCTGCCAGAGCTCGCAGCATTCCTAAATTTTCTTTCCTTTGGAACCACTATTTCAAATCAAAAATCATCGGGGTAGATTCCTATAATATCTGCAATAGAAATGTGCAATTAAAAATTATCGTTTTAAAATAGTGGTAGCAAAGTGAGAAAATTTTAGGCATGTTGCAAACGTTGCCAAATTGTAAATTTAAATTATTAATCTATTTCCTTATTTTCTACTTTTAACCCCTTCAGGGGCAAAGTACTCTTGAAATAAAATATGGAAATGATTGATTGACACCAATATTCACGAACGAATTTATTTTACAATAAGTAAAAGCTTTCCAACATGTATTTTATAAATTCAAAATTTTATTATAAAATTCTGGTGTCACTATGCCATTTTGGGATTAAAATTAAGTGGTATATATAATATACCGGTGCCCTTCAAGGGTTTAAAGCAAAAAGGTCAAAACTGACCAATACCTTACTCCCATACCTTTCCCTACGTTTTAATACCATAAACATCTCAATAGTTTTAATTAAAAAATGTATTTTTTAATCTTTATACTTACGCATATTTTCACAAGTAAAACAAAAGTGAAATTTATTTAAACTATCAGTAAAATGAGCAAACCAAGCGATATATTTAACAACAGTTGTTAAAATGTTTATAAATTGTACTCAAAATTTCTTTTTCAATTAAAAGGCTTTGATCCCATCATAACATGTACACGCGGTTTAGAGCGACAAACGAAATCAAAGCAGTATGTCAGAAAACAAATGCGAACACTCAATCAAAGTAATTGAAAGTAAATCTGATGGTAATTTAGTCATTTATTTATCAAATACGCCATCTTAATATATGCTAGCCGTCTGATCCGGGTCTTCATTGTCAAGTTATCTCAATCAAAAACACTGATATCTATGTAATATGCTATCTGATTATTTGCACGTCTGACCTACAATGGCAGATGAGTAGATCTTAGTATTTCTAAAAAGCACATCTGATGAATTGAGATGGAAATCCAATAAACTGGATCAAGAAAACACACCAAGAAGGACAACGCATGTTTTTCAATCATGAATAATCCGAAACATTTATGTGATAAATATCTCCGTAAGGAGAAAATGTTTGCTTCAGTTGAATGGAAAATCTAAATTGTTTGACCTTTGAGAATACGGTTGACAGTAGATTTATATAATTCTTTTTTTTTTTTTTTTTTTCAGAGATTTGTAAACACGCGCGTAGAAAAAAGATATTGAAACAATTTCGAATTATTAAAGTATAAATTTTGGAATTATAAAAATTCAATAAAATGAAACTTTAATAATTCTGAGAACAAAATTTCCATAACAGTGGGTCATTTAGTTATCAATCAATTAATTAAAATCATATACCTGTAACTTAACATTTGAATCATTTACCTTATATTTTTTAATCTGAAATTGATAGTCCATATAGTTGATTGTAGATCCTTTTTCCCCCAGATGGTGATTAATAACACACGACTACAGTTTCGAGAGCAATTAATTAGCAGTTCTCATCATCAGGTACGCAATAGCAGAGAGAGTAGTTAACCCAACAAGAGTAAAACCCCTTCTGCAAAGAAATATTTTATTCAGTGGTACAAATACGTATACTAGGGAAGTAGGTGAACGTTCCGAACAAGTTATAAACCTGCCAAAAAGGACCGATGGTTCTAAAAAGAATAGAAAAGATAAAATACATACGGAAAAAGGTCTAAAACACTAACCCAGACTAAAATATGGAATAATGAAAATTACGTAGACAAGCGGGTTGAAATGTAGTGAAGTATTCTTAAACATGCCAAACAATAAAGGAACATGATAATAATAGTTACTGAAAGAAAAGGAAATTACTAATTATTGAAAGAGGGATAATAAAGAGATAGAGAAAATTATTATTAGATTGATTATTCGAAACTATCAGAGAATCAAACAAATTTAGAAGGTAAGATGATAGGTAAAGTTAAAAAAAATAATAACTAATTGATTGAAAATAATTATTATTTTTATAACAATGATTTCCAGGCAGTCGAGAGAGAATTTGCCTAAAGTTTTTTGTTAACAATTTTATCTGAATTAAAAAAAAATAGATAAACATTCTAAAACTTCCAATTCATTTTCCGTGCACTATGGAAAATTTTAATATAGGAGAAATTAAAGACACGTTTTTGTCGCCACGAATACCTTGCTACAGCAGATATGCATAGCTGTTGTTTTTTAACCTAAATTTTGTGCTGTGAGTTATTCTTTTAATTTAACGCTTAGTTTGAATGATGTATGATAATTCACAAATATTGCAAGGAATATTATAAAGCAGACTTCTTATCCATTTGAATAACAGAGTTAGAAGAAGGAAAATGGATTCTATTAATACATTTGATAATGGCTTTAAGATTAGAACGTTTTAAAGTTTTTGCTAATTAATATGTTAAGGATGGGTAAATTGGAAGAAGAACGTTTTTTGCAGGAAGATTATTTTTGATGAGGGTAAGAGTGTAAGTAGCAGAAGGCTTGCTGAATTTTTGCACAGGTTTGTACATATTATAGAAGGAATCGAATCTATATACATCTTGAAATTAAACTTCGAAAAAAAAATAGGAATTGTACCTATGATTTTTTTTAACAGAAATAGATTTTTAGAAGCTTCAAATATGCGAATCCAAAATTATAGTTCATTTCGCAAGTATTTTTCAATTATTCTTAAAAAGGTAATTGAATTGTAATCTATTGTGCAACGATTAAAACGAATTTAACATTAATAGTTCCGCGTTTAAACCGGGATAATTCCTAAACTACTTGATCGAATGACTTCCCGCTTGATATTCTAAGGTACAATTTACTGGAAAATCGAAATAGGATGTAAAAAATAGGTGTTAGGAATGTTATAGTGAAAATTTTAAGGTTTGTTACAATTTCTATATAAAGATGACCGCTAAGCAAAATTAAAGTATATCATTAATTAGTAGATGTAAATCGATAAGTACCAGTCACATTTTTATACGATGAATTTGCGGCAGAACTAGTGTGGGGTGCCTTTTTTTTAATTTACGATTGAATAATATGAAATAGCTTCCAACTGCTACAATTTGTGGCCACCAGTAATTTCGAATGAAAGTTTCCCCCTTATATAATCGCATAGATTTTCAATTAAACAAGACGAAGATTACCCTTACAGTTGGCCAAAAATCGTATCAGTAGGCAGCTATGCATTAGAGTAGGTGTTAGTCCTAAACAACTGATAACTGATGTTTTTTTTTATGGTTATTTGCGGCAGAGATCAAAAAAGGTTCTCTTTCGTTAAGAACTATTCTTCAATGGACTATACTTTCATGTTGTCTGTTGAATCGTTTGAGATTCTATCAGAAGCAAAGACTATAGATATGATAACAACTGTTGTCTTGTTGAAAGAGACAAAGCAAACATTAGTCTCTAAATATGGTTCAGTAGGCATTCGATCGGATTAAAATCGAATAATTCGTCTCCCGAATACCTTGTTCGTGAAGATATTGATGGTTTATAAACAGTCTGTGAAGATGTTCTTATCACCCGTTAAAATAAAATAATCAGCGTTTGCGCCGAAATATTCTTGTAAGCAATCAAATATATTATTTTAACGTGCTTTTGTTAGCTGTGATAAACACCGAAGAAAACATGTGCATTTCAGCTTATTTGCTTTATTAAAATTGATCCTGACCCCACTGGTGTTGCTCAACAACGTACACTTACTTTACTGATTTCTTTGTTCTTTCCAAATGTTAACACAAACAAAATCATGTTGCAGAAGTTACTAGGATCCAGCTCTGAAGAATACTGAGAGGTAATACTTTTTGCTTCATCTGATGTCTTCTTGTGACTCTTATTAACACTTGTTCTAACTCTTCCTAAGCAAATGGTATGGTGATATACACTATATTTCCAATGATGACCGGTCACTTGCGATTTTAGACGATTTGTTAAATATCTGGAAAGTTACATGAGGAATGATCCTGAAACTTCAGGAGTGTAAACAACATGTAGACGTCATGTATTTCCGCGAAGATTTTTTTCTCGAAACCACACAAGGGGCCGTCAACAAATTTAAGAAAATCAAATATCTTTTGGATAACCCTGTAAAAACTAATATTGCAAAAGCATTCAAACTGTAGATTATGATTAAGAGGCTTATTGTAATAATTTGGGTTCATTTTTATGAAGATAGCATGTATACTCGAAGAGAAATTCAGGTTTTTATAAAAACAATTCCAAATTTTACCAAGTTTTTTGCTTATAATTTGCAGAGTTTTTAATATAAAAACAAGTTATTTTCAGAAAATATGACAAATAAAATTGTACACAATACCCTGCAATTAGAATTAAAAAATAATAAAAAATGTATGAAAAATGAGCAGGTTCACTAAATATTGTTTCACTGCGCATGCGCGAATTCAATCAAAATATACTGTGCATAATATATTAGCTAAATGTATAGACCAACTTTTATGAAAGTCTCAAAAACATAGCTTGAAAATTCTGATAGTAATCGTCGATAGAATAAGCTCGAAATTCTCTGTTCCCAAAAGGAAGCAAAAAGATGAGGGGTTGTATAGTTGTATTTAAATATACTAGCTTATGAAAGTTGACATAATAAGAATGAAGTGTCTCTCATTCTATATTTGATACAACACCTCATCTTTTTGCCTTAAACTGCCTTATTTAATCGTCTATGTCTGCAATTTAGCAAGGCAAAAATTTCTATTAAATTTTAATGTTAGGGAAAAAACTTAAAAGTTAGCAGCTATTCATTTGGCTGCATGTGATAAAATAGCGTTAAGATAGTTAATATAAGGCGTTTTTAGCTTTATGATAACTTATCCCAGGTGTTTCAGGCGAATTTTCACTTTTACTCATCATCGCTATCTTGGATGTTCATTTCGATATTTTTCAAAATTTCGAGCCCTTCCCGTTAAATTATCGTAAATGACAAAATAATTTTTATCGTAAACGACAAAATGTTTATATTGCAGGACACTTTAAAAATAATCTCATTCACTGTTACAATTAATTATAGTTTTCATTTTGTTTTCTTTATGATTTCCTAGCCAATATAATTTTTTTTTTTACTTAAAAAACAAAACAAAAAAAAAAAACAGGAAGTTTGGCAGCTATGTTTAACTTTCGAACTGCTCATTTTAACCGAATTCTCGTTTTAGCTTTGCTCGTAATCAATTGAAATTTCGACTCTATAGAGTCGAATTCAATTGATACGAGAACGGCTTAGTACATTTACATTAATTACTTATATACATTAATTTTATTAAATAATTGGATGTCATTATGCCATATCACTTTTTAACTTGACGTAATTTAAACAACGTTAAACAATCTTGCATTTTTTAAGATTTTCTACTGTTTTTTTTTTTTTTTTTTTTTTTTTTTTTTTTAAACACTTTATTCTCTCTAATATATTTCTTGTACACTTACAAGTATCAAATTGGTCCCGTTCCTTTCATTTGAACTATATTGACTTCAGAGACATCAGCTTCTAAAGATTTCTGAGGGTACTCTAGTGTTGCTGATAAAAAAATATCATTTAGATTTCATTAGAAGAAATTTGAGGTATTTCTTTTCATAGTAAAGATAAACTTATGGCAATTAATATTTTAATTAGTTTACTAAAAATCACAAAATTTGCATTTCATACCATTCAATAAATAAAAAACTAAAAAACTGATATTTGCTTCTTTTATTAAGAATTTAATCTTTTGATATCAAAACTGAAATTAAGATATTCACCATAAAAGAAATCCCTTCCATGTACTCATATACAAAATTTTAAAATTTGATATTGAACTTCTGACTCGTTTCCAGTTACCGAAAAACAAATTTTCCCCTCTATTATTCGTTTTTAGAATATACATTTTTTTACAATTATAAAAAAATCTAAATATTCTATAGAATTTTTTTTAGATTAATTTTCATTTTTATTTCATAAACGATGTTGTTAGATATGTGAATTCTAAATTTATACGTTGAAAGTGTAAAACATCTGTAAATAGATGACTTTTTTTTATTATTTACAGTATGATTATGTCACACTTTTACGGGCAAATTAATTATATTGAAAAAATGTTGAATTGATTGACTGCCCCCAGAATTATGAATAAATTCATTTGAAAATAAATAAATACATAACTTGACGTGCATTACTATAAAAATTAAAAAAATATCTGGTACAGTTTCGTTAATTGGGAATTAAACTTAATTGGGAGGTATACGTCCCACCGCCTCTATTCTCTCTATTGAAAGGGTTAACGCGTATTCATCTGTAGTGTGATTTTCAGGAATTCCCTTTTTATTCAGAAATTCCAAATTCATACCATATATTCTCAACAGAAATTTTTATTTTATTTAATGACAGACGTTTTGTGATTACATAAAAAAATCTTCTTTCGGAATTTCTGGTACATATTCATAATTTCTGAATAAAAGAGAAATTTCTGATATGGGCGCATATATGCGCTAATGATCGAAAATTGGGTTAAACAAGAACTTAATTATATGATGGCAATCTGATCTGTTTCTCATCCTTTTCATTTTTTTGAGTAATTTTTTTCAAATTGTATGTTAGTTACGCTTCTAATTTAAAGAAATTATAGGAATTATTAAGAAAGGTCGTTAAACAGAAACGGACATGAATATGTTATTTTTTACATAATTTCGGGAAATATGTTGTAAGCCGTGTTTAATGCATAAACGATTCAATCCAGTATTTCTAAAGGATAATTATTTTATAATAAATTCTGATATCCACAGTTTCTCACCTTTCGTTTTTTTTTTCAAGTCAAATAATCGCAATTTGTGGTTCGTAATTAACCGCAAATAATCGTAATTAACTTTTTAAAAAAATTTAACGCAATTTCAGGTTTTAATGGATTAAAGAGAAACGAAAAGGTTGGCAGCTATGGATATGGTTGAATTGTAAAAATATGAGAACCAAATTTAACAATGAAGGATTTTTCTTCAAAATTTTAGACGTCTATCCCAAATGTAGGTTCAGTAATAAAACTAAACTGATCTTTCACATATTTTAATAGCTAAAACAATAGAAATATTACAACATAAGAACAGAAAAGAAACATTTGACACTTTTTGTGTTACTTCAGTGAAATAAAAACGTTATGTATCGGTAAATATTCGTGCGTTGAATAGATACGTATAATAAATGATTTTTTTTTTTTTTTTTTTTTTTTTTTTTTTTTTTTTTTTTTTTTTTTTTTAGTAAGGACATCGAAATCCTAACTTATCAAAACTTCAGCAATTTGCTTTAATTTTTATGTGGTGAAAATAATCTTATCTGTTATGTAAATAACAACAGTAAATTCAGCAAACGATAAATTGGCATTTCCTTATGTCGCGCATTTTTATTAACTTTCAAACATTATGTTTCTAGAGTTATGATTTAACATTATTTCTTTAGATACATGCGTTAAATGCTCCGTAACAATCATCGTGTCGATGAAATACGAAGTTAGAACAACCGCAATTTATAAAATGCGTGCAGGATGAACTGCTAAGGAAATTGCGGACTTCAATAGCATTACTTCAGATTACAAAATGAAGAAGGTGTACGATCCTGATCCTGATGTCGGCACACTAGCAAAATAAAAAGTATAAAGGACGAAAGGATCGCACAAGTACAAATATCATGTGCATAATCCAAGAGATCATCAGTGAAGATCCCGGAAAGTCAGTGCGCTCCGTTAGCAAGAGAACTGAACATGTCGGATGCAACGGTTCGCAAGACTATAACTGAAGATATTACATATAGAACGTATTTTCATAGAAGATGATAAACTTTTGCCTTTGCTAACTTTTTGACAATTTATCATGCACACTCTGTATACTGTAATATTTCTAAAAGCCCAACTTCAATGCATAAAAATGTAAAAATTGACTACTAAAATCTAACAATAATTAATTTAGAAAATAAACATTAATTTAATTTGAATACATTTTTATAACCATGTAAGCAAATATAATTATTTACAGAATTTGGACATGATATTAATCCTATAGATAACTTGTGTTAACAGAAAAACGTCTAATTTAAGAAGGGATCCAAATTGAAGTGTCCAACTTAGAGGTTTCATTCTGTAAGTATTAAAAAATATATTTATTTTACATTAACAGTGTACTTACTAATCCTTTCCCTAAATTTAAAACATTAAACTAAGCATTGCTATACGCAAGTACAAATTCACAATTACTCTGAATCCAAATCTGAGTTGAAAGTTTTTGTAAATTTTAAATAATACAAAGTTGTATAAATTTAGTATTTTCTATATTTCCTAAAGAAATTAAATACTTTCATAACTTTGCATTTTTCCTAAATTTCCATAATGCAGCAATAAATAAATAAATAAATGAATAAATTAAGCTATCCAAGGAGGATAAAGTAAGAATTAATGAACAATCTTAAGACTTTGTATTGATTTAATTCAGCAAAAAGAAATATCAAAGAGAAAAACAAAATTTTTTTGGCAGATTTCATCTGCTTATAATAATTTTTATAACGTCAATAAGGAGTAGATTTAAGTTTAAGATATAAATGAAATGTATCACACGGAATAAAAATATTAAACTCCAGTTCTAATTCATGCAAAGTATCGCTTTAATTCACTAAGTTCTTTTATAAATATGTTTTATTGGATTTCTTATAAAGGTCATCTTCATATTAAAATTGAATTTCCAGAAATTTCCTTTTAAAAATTCCAGAAACATCATAAATACAGTTTCCTGCATCATACAGTGTCCTGTACCAACCTACTGTAAAAATCATTTATTGTATAGTAAACAAGGGTAAAAAATCCATTCATTTAGTCAAAATTACTTGACGTCTCACTTCAATCCGATGTCGCATTTTCGTTCATAACTTTAACAATAGTGAAGATATTTTAACAAAATTTGCAACAGACTCATCTTTGTATGAATTGTAAGCATATTGTAAGGATTTCGTTAAAGGAGCTTCAATACCATTAAAGTTATGAACGAAAACACGACTTCTGATTGGAGTGAGGCGCCCAGTATTTTTGACTATATAAATGGATTTCCGATCCTGCTTTCCTACACTGCAAAAAAAAAAAAAAAAAAAAAAAAAAAAAAATGTTGATTTTACGGTATAATACTGGCAGCTGGGATGCCAGTATTATACTGTAAAATCAACACTTTTTTTTTTTTTTTTTTTTGCACTGTATACAAAAATTGTTTGATACAGTGTGCTGTACCAACCCTTAAAATTTGTACCATGAATTTGGAATCATCCTGTATATCCCTTACATAAATTGAAGTAGGTCTTGTTTTTCGTTAGGTAAATTAATTGAATTTCTGTGTCCGTTTTAAAATATTATTAAAGGTCACAAATTATGTCAAGAGTTTTTTAATGTGCTGCGAATCACATCCGCTCATGGTCCATAGCTTAGAAATGTGGATCACGCTGCTCAATTACCACTGATTTATTTTTAAACTGTCATTTAAAACAATGATATATTTAAAGAATTATATTTACATGTGAAGTTACTTTAAAATTCTAATATATTGTATATGTATCTTCTCAGTTATCAATGTATAAGAAACATATACAAAGACCATATCAAAAAGAAAAGAATTCTAGCACTTTCAAAGTTTGTTGTTTTATCAAATAAAGAAATAAAAAGTGTATCAAAAAAGTCCAGTTTATAGATATTACATGCAGTTAATGGACTTCTGGATGTTGGACATTGCACTGTATTGTTTGAGCAATATAATAATATTACCCAAAGGCATTTCTGTAGAATAGCATCGATTAAATTATTCTTAAGTAGTTTGAATATCGTGAAGAAAATAGATAACTATATATAGAATCCTGCTAATCCTTTGTCATTAGTAATTTGTTGCAAATATCGTAATGCAATAAAACATCTACATTGTCTGCAGTAGCTTCTTAAAAAAATGTAGTGTGCTATGCTATTTATTTATTAATTCTTTATTAAAACCGAATATTTACACAAGAAAGGACAACAAGTTTAGCCCCTGTTCGGGCCTCTAAAATAAGCTTATAACGTATATTGAAAAGTATTAACCATCAATGAATCTGTATAAAAACTGACATTTCTTTCGATAACATCAAGGCTTAAATTTGTCATCTTTTTGTGAGGAAATTTTTTTCGATATAAATAAGGCACTCAGTGTTTTACGTCGAGATATACTAACTTCACAAATGACTATTCCTATCTAAACTCACTGATTTTTTCAATATATATATGCTTTTCTTTCTACAATCTACTGAAAATGACATTCACAGATGAGATTGAATAACACAGTGATCTTTCTTATGTGTTACCTAATTTATAATAAGTTAATTTTAACTCCAATGTTAAAAAAATTAATTGTAACAATTACTTTAATTATTATTAAGTTTTTTTTTTTAAGTTTTTTACTCTCATCACAGGTATCACGCGTAATGGCTAATGCGATGAATTTTATAATCTCCTTGCTTCTCGTATTAAACAGAATTTAACTATATGTCTATAAACAGCAAATACACGTGTATTTGAGCGCACGCACACATCCAGTCACAAATTACAAGAGTTATGAATTAAGGGCTAATGAAAAAGGGATGAATTGTAGAAAAGTAAATAAAAGGAAAAGAAAATTAGATCGAATATCGAAGTTATGTGGAGATTCCGTGAATGTTTCGCGTGACGGTGCAGCGGCCTCGTGACAATAATCCTCCATCCCGAGTTTTCTCACGCGTTATTGAATGCGGTTTTCCCGAGGGTCCCTTTTAACGATGCGGTGGGGCGGGGTCGCGGAATGGTCAGAATCTATTGCATCTCCTCCAAATGCGAAAATAAAACTTTCGGCCCTCCTCTAGCCAAGCTCACGCTATTACTCTCTCTTTTTCTCCTTTTTGCTCTCTTTGGTGGGCATTACCGTCTGGAGAAGTCCCGGATCCGAAAAAGGAAACTCCTAGTGATGGACAGAAATCCTTAATCTCATCTTATGATGAAAATAGCGAAAGATAAAGATGCTTGCCAAAAATTCTCTCAACGACCACTGAAATGGAAATCAGTTTACTTACTCGACGGTGGCAAGTAAACCTATCTAAGAAGAACGAAATTCTTATCTAATTTTCGAGTCGCATGAACTGGAGTGTTCAATTTTTTAATGAGTTCTTTTTTTTAAGCAATTGTAGCAAATAAATTGTCACCCCCCCCCCTTTAAAAATAAATAACAAAATAATAAAATAACTAGCGGAGCTTCGGCACTACGCTGGTTGGTTTATTCCAAACGGTCCTCGAATTAAGCGAACTTAGGATTGATCGCCCCATTGTCTTCTGATCCGGTCAACTCTGGATTAAATAAAAAGCAAAAAGAGAAAATTTCCTCTAGAATCCTGCAGAAACTGCATCAACGTATTTTTAAAAACTGTGATTGTTGATTTATTTTTTGTCCGAAGGGTGAAGAGCGAAAATTGACCCAACTGTCATTTAAAAGAAAGAGAAATTTTTTCTTCCCATTGGAGGTGGGGAGAAGGATGAATGGGTTTCTCATTGTGTGGGTTTGAATCCCTCCCTTTCCCTTTTGTTCAGACCCAGTCCACTCTCAAGAAAGAGCTGTGCAAGGTGACGTTATGAA
The DNA here is from genome assembly GCA_963931845.1 of Maratus michaelseni. Lineage (NCBI taxonomy): Eukaryota > Metazoa > Arthropoda > Arachnida > Araneae > Salticidae > Maratus > Maratus michaelseni. Next base: position 218,799,308 of record OZ007586.1, on the reverse strand, counting down.
CAGGTTTTTGCTGCTGCTGTAGGACAGCTATCGCTACCTTTATCAATGCTTTTTCTATTTGTGTGTCCTACAGCTTTTTTCATTGTTCTCCGGTAAAAGTCACGTGATGTGAACTGCTCTATAGAAGGGGAGAATCCCCCCGATATTCTAATCTTGCTTTGAAAAAAAGTTGGAGTATGCGTATTGAGGTCAATTTCATGTGGAATTGGGTTGGGTTGATTATTGACGGTCAATTATCTACACTTGGGATATAGGCCCGGGGGGAGTGCCCTTCGTGGGGGTCTTTCTAAGGGAACCTAACCCGTATTTACGCATGGATAAATCCACGGCTCGAAGAAAACCACGAAAACTCCGAACGATTAGGCCGACGGGCGCGATTGGGATCGAACCCAGCACCTCCCGTCTACCAGCTTCGAGAGCAGAACCTCTCAGCCAATGGTGGGGCCATGTGGAATTGGAATCTGACAAAATACTCTTTTAGCTTTAAATATAGAGATAAACATTTAACTGATAGCTACGAACATTTTTCTTAGTATAGCTGTAATAGTTGTTCTTGGTATGCTAACATCATTCAACACAGTGGTAGGAAATCTTTTTCCAACATTGGTATCGGATTGTAACAAATACATTGCTCCCCCCCCCTTTTAAAAATAAATAATAAAATAATAAAATAATAAAAATGTAACTGACAGCCCCCCCTTTATTCTTAGTATAGCTAATAGTTGTTCTACTGAATCGATAGCAGGCCGCATCTAGCGAGACAGCAAATAATTGAAGATATATTAATAAAAATCCGTCTTAACCCAGCTAAAAATGAACTGCAGAAAATCTGCAAAAAAAATGCAGTTGAGAAACTGCGGTGATTTGGCCAATTCGACTACAGTTTTTTTGAAGTCGATACAACTGCAAAATTACTGCAGTAATTTTGCAGTTGAATCGACTTCAAAAATTCTGCAGTAATTTTGCAGTTGAATCGACTTCAAAAATTCTGCAGTAATTTTGTAGTTGTATCGACTTAAAAAATTCTGCAGTAATTTTGTAGTTGTATCAACCTCAAAAATTCTGCAGTAATTTTGTAGTTGTATCAACCTCAAAAATTCTGTAGTGGAATCGGCCAAATCACCGCAGTTTCCCAACTGCATTTTTTCTGCAGATTTTCTGTAGTTTCCCAACAGCATTTTTTCTGCAGATTCTCTGTAGTTTCCCACCTGCATTTTTTTTTGCAAATTTTCTGTAGTTCATTAAAATAGAGAACCTCGTTTCTCTTAAGTGACGTCTGAATATTTCTGTTGTTTTTACAGACACCCTTGGCGTAATCAATGTTTATTTTTGTTTACCAATACTTTCTTTAAAACAAAACAATAAATATTACAAATAATATAGAGAAAATTCTTTGGCTGTTTTCATACTCTCAACTTGTATATTTTAGGAGCAAAATGGAAGTGATTACCCCCCCCCCCCTCTAGAATTCTGCAGCTAATTTAACTAGCTGGTAAACTCTCTCCATTTCTCCGGCTCCTCATTTGGCTAATTTTCAATTAAACACTCCCAGTTGTATACATACATGTTACTTTCACAATTTATATAAAAATTTGTTGTCCCCCCCCCAAAAAAATTTTTTTTTTCTTTGTAGCTTGTGAGAATGTATATATATATATATATATATATATATATATATATGCGAAAGGGATTGCAAATTTTTAATCTCATAAGCAATTCATAATGAAGTCTATTGTGGCAGATTTAGATGATAATTTTAAATATTAAATGTAGGGGAGACTGGTACGCAGTGGAACATTTTTTCAGTTAAAAATTATGTTCTCTTTAATGCACAAACCGATCTGCATGAAAATATTTTTGAATATTCCTTAAACATTTATACATTTATCATAATTTTCTCATAACATAGTTTTCAATATATTTTTCAAAAAAATTTTTTATATGCATCCATAAAGTGGACCACTGTGCCCCACTTCTGGGGCACAGTGGACCGCTATTAGGTATTATCTGAAATACAATATAAGTCTATTTTTCATTAATCTAAGTCTTTTTTTATTTTCCCTTTACCTGCAAAATAACATAGTAATATAAATTTACAAGTAACATTTTGAAACAAAAACAAAATGAATTATATTTTGAAAATAATAACAGATTAATACAGGAACAATTGCACTTTAGTTGAAGTTATTACTTAAGTACAAAAAAATCAGCGCACATTAAAATTTGCAAATGAAATTCCAAAATACTTAAGAGTAAGATTGAGCCTGGAATTTTCCTGAAATACTTTTGGGTCTGGGAGCAATATTATGACATCATTGACAACAATAGATTCATCTACAGTTTCGGGAAAAATAAACTGATTTCCATTCAATTTGCATCTCATTAATCTTACTTGAATAGAATCATCAAAAATTTAGACTACAGTTATATTTATCAAAGGCAGTATATACAAAACAAAATATTTCTTACTATATTATATAAATTGTCATTTTTCTTTGTTTACTTTATTTTACAGTTAAATAACTTTTTTTAAACAATATTTCTTTATAGTAAATAAGCAATTATTAAATATTTTGAACATTCTGCATTACAGGAGCAGAGTGGATTGTGGATCACTGTGCCCCAGGAGTGGGTGGTCAACTGTGACCCATGTTGAAGTTCAATAAATAATCATATTAATATTGTTTATCATATTAATATTGTTTATAGCTTCCTTTTAAACATATTAACTTTAAAGTTAAATAAAAAAAGGATCTTAGCTTTACAAAAAAGCTGTTTTATCTTATTTATCTACAACCTTTAATTACTAAAAAATTGGAATATGATGATGAAAAATTTTACTTTTAGAAGCTCAAAACAACCAATCAGGATAAAATAGTTCAATCTGAGCTAAGCATATTTTCTGAAGGCTATAAATAATCAGTGCAGTGCTGTTGTCTATTAGGATATAAGAGAAGCTTTAAAAAAGTTTAAATAAATAAAATATTAGAGGGTGGTCCACTGTGCCCATAGTTCCAGTGTGTATCAGTCTCCCCTACATGAAATTTAAATGCAAAAATTAATTTTAATTGCAACTAATTTTTCCACAATGTGACTTTCAAATTTAAATATTCTTTCATCTCTTAAAGATAGTATCAATATGTGCCTTGAATATTTATATAATTTTGAATATATAAAATAAATTATACGAAAGGATATATATATATATATATATATATATATATATATATATGTAAATTTCTAAATTATATACCATTTACTATGAAATAAAATGTATTACATATGTTACAGCTAATAAAAAATAACTGCATAAAATTAATATTAAGAGCAAAACAAATATATGCTTTGCTGTTTTTTTTAAAAAAAATGCTAAAAATTACAAAAATTACTCTTACCTGCATCCTGATTTGTCCTTCCAATTTTATCTTGTATGCAATTATGGAGGAAATAAGGTTTAAATTTAAAAAAAACCATTTTATTAACATTTGATGTTTATGCTTTATAATTTACATCGTATTTAAATACCAAATGTATTTACAAATTCTTCTCACATTACACAGCCTTTGCAGCAGAATTTAGCTTGTTTCGAATGGTGGCACGTACAAGTGATACATTTACACCAAACTTGCAGGCAACATGGCCCTGAATATCCATTATCCTGGATCCCATTATCAGAGGAGACCGCGAAAACACTTATATAAGCGAGATATGCAATTATCCGTTACCGGATTAAGCAGGTACATCAACCGAACATTAACTGAAAAAAAACCCCTGGATGCATGAAACTCACCATACAGCAATCTCTAGAATGCATAAAATTCATTCAAACAGCAGTTAGTAACATATATATGTACGCTTCGCATACATTAACTGAAAAAAAAAAAAACGTGGATGTATGAAACTCACCATGCAGCAATCTCGAGAATGCATGAAATTCATACAAACAGCAGTTAGTAACATATACAGGGTGATTCATAAAAGATGGGCAGAACTTTAAGGGGTTATAGTACACTTAAAGACAAATAATATTAAATAGGAGACTAAGGGTCCCAGACGTATTCCCAAGGAGATAGGGGGCATTAAAGTTTAGGGTCCGAAATTTCAAATGATTATAAAACATGGAAAAATTGGTCGATTCGTTTGCGGTTTTTGCAAAAAATTTCTTTATGCCAGTATTTTCTTGAAATAAAATTTTAAAGTTCAATTTCAAAAAATGCCGATAGGGGGCGCTTTAGACTTTGGAGTAACAAACAACTATTTTTTAACGTTATTTTTTGTATTTCTTTAAATGATTTCGAAAGCTTAGACTTAAACTTAAATTTTGATCTAAAAATCTGATTCCTAACGAGCAGTTAAGTAGCGTAAACTGAAATTTGAAATTTGAAACCCTTCTCCCCCCAGAACAAAAATCAGTTATTCCCGATCTTTGTGTCGTAGATTAGGCTCTAACTACTGCCGCGTTTTGCTAAAATTATTCTTTATGTCAGTATTTTCTTGAAAATAAATTTTAAAGAAAATTTTCAAAAAATTCCGATAGAGGGCGCTTTAGACTTTGGAGTAACGAACAACTATTTTATACCGTTATTTTTTGTGTCTCATTAAATGCTTTCTAAAGCTTAGACTTAAATTTTCAGCCCAAAATCTGAATCGTTAGACGTGGTTAAGTTTCTGGGGAGAGGGGTTTGAAATTTCTACTCCTGAGCACAGTTCAGTTTACCATGTCCACACATTGTGTGCTGTGATACGAGGTAAAAAGACACAAATTAGGATTATGTTACCAAAGCATATTTATTAACATGTAATCACAATAAATGTTCAAAATTGTGACCACCAGAGGTTATGCACGCAGAACAACGGCGACGAATGGAACGGCGAACATTCGCGAAAACATCAGGCTTTTCGAGCACTTCCCCTACAGCGGCGGAAAGTCTGGCGACCAGTTCCTCGGGGGATTCAATGGGTGTCTCATACATAAGAGCCTTCAATCGTCCCCAAAAAAAGAAATCGAGGGGTGAAAGATCTGGCGAGCGAGCAGGCCAAGCAACAGGACCACCTCGACCAATCCATCTGTTCGGAAATGTGATGTCCAGATAGTTGCGGACGTCTCGTACGTAATGGGCTGGCGCTCCATCGTGCTGGAACCACATGACCCGCCGGATGCGTGGAGGAACAACGTTTAACAGGTCTGGCAGCACATGTTGCAGAAATGTGAGGTATGTTTTACCGTTGAGGCGTTCAGGAAGAAGGTACGGTCCGATTAGGTGGTCTCCGAGGATTCCTGCCCAAACATTGATGGAAAAGCGTCTCTGATGAGCATGTGGATACGTAGCATGTGGATTGACATCCGCCCATACATGTGCATTGTGTGTGTTAAATGTACCTTCACGTGTGAAGGTACATTCATCGGTGAAAAGCACAGTTCGTCCAAAATGTGGATTTAGCGCGTTCTGCTGCAGAAACCAGCGGGCGAATTCAATACGATTTGGATAATCCCCTGGAGACAGTTTCTGGACTCGTTGCACATGAAACGGGAGCAAATGTTCATCCTTCAGTACCCTCCAAGTCGTGGACTGTGAGGTATCCACCTGGCTAGCCACTGTTCGTGTACTTGTACTTGGCTGCGCCGCTACTACATCCAGAATGGCTTCTGCAACAACTACTGATTCGTCCTTTTTTGCACGACCTGCATTCGACCGGGAAGCGAGAAATGATCCCGTCTCACACAACTGTCTGTGCAAGCGCTCGAAAGTTTTGCGGTTAGGCAACCGCCTGTTAGGAAATCGCTCTCCGTACATTCGTTGTGCCTCTGCACCATTTCCATCTGCCGCTCCGTAAATTAAATGCATCTCAGCCTTTTCCTTATTCGTGAAGGGCACCATCTTCCGATTCATTACTACAGCGACTTACACTTGACTCACCGTTCAGTTGTTTTTATGCCTGAATCGTGTCGAAATTTTGCATACGTGTTCTTCTTCTTCCCCATTTGACATTTGCATACTTTCTGTTTCCTTCTTCACCCGGTGACTAGCGTCAGGAATGGAGCTTTAACGTTTGCATGAGCGACGTTTCCAACTGTGCCAGTGCCTTTATGAGTGAATTCCGACTATGCAGTCCTTGACGAAAGTTGTATTTTTGCCTCGTATCACAGCACAGAATCGTTGGGCATGGTTAAGTAGTGCAAACTGAACTATGTTCAGAAGTTGAAATTTGAACCCCCTCCCCTCGCTACTGAACCACGCTCAGCGATTCAGATTTTGAGCTGAAAATTTAAGTTTAAGTCTAAGCTTTAGAAAGCATTTAAAGAGACACAAAAAATAACGGTATAAAATAGTTGTTCGTTACTCCAAAGTCTAAAGCGCCCTCTATCGGAATTTTTTGAAAATTTTCTTTAAAATTTATTTTCAAGAAAATACTGACATAAAGAATAATTTTAGCAAAACGCGGCAGTAGTTAGAGCCTAATCTACGACACAAAGATCGGGAATAACTGATTTTTGTTCTGGGGGGAGAAGGGTTTCAAATTTCAAATTTCAGTTTACGCTACTTAACTACTCGTTAGGACTCAGATTTTTAGATCAAAATTTAAGTTTAAGTCTAAGCTTTCGAAATCATTTAAAGAAATACAAAAAATAACGTTAAAAAATAGTTGTTTGTTACTCCAAAGTCTAAAGCGCCCCCTATCGGCATTTTTTGAAATTGAACTTTAAAATTTTATTTCAAGAAAATACTGGCATAAAGAAAATTTTTTGCAAAAACCGCAAACGAATCGACCAATTTTTCCATGTTTTATAATCATTTGAAATTTCGGACCCTAAACTTTAATGCCCCCTATCTCCTTGGGAATACGTCTGGGACCCTTAGTCTCCTATTTAATATTATTTGTCTTTAAGTGTACTATAACCCCTTAAAGTTCTGCCCATCTTTTATGAATCACCCTGTATATTGTTGTGAGCTCGGGGTTCGAAAGGACTGATGCCAATATATAAGGACAATAAAAAGGCTTTATTCACTATAAACAGTGCAATACGATCACAAATATCTTCTGAAAATTACAAGATATTCAGTAATCTTCAAATCCAATAAAAGCGCAGCAAAATTTCACACAGAAACAATGCGTTCAATACGACGTATCAACGACAAAATCAATCTGAGTAACACAGTTCTCAATGCAAAGCCTCTCGTATGAATTCAATCGCAGTTGACAGACAACTAACTCAACTGAACTGATGGAGGTCCTTATATAGGTTTCAGAGATCTTTCCAGATTATTCCAGAGCCTTCAGATGCTAGAAATTACCAGAAAGTGCTTTAACTTTCGATAGAGAACCCAAGCAAGAAAGGATCCCAATGTATAGGTATAAGGGGGGGTGTGGTTGCACAAAAAGTCGCCAAATCCGTCGCCAACTTGGCGACATTTGGCGATATATCGCCAAATTTGGCGACAAAAATAAGTCGCCAAAACCATCGCCAACTTGGCGATAAACCCATTCCTTGGCGGTTTTCCAATAGAACTCATTATAAAAACCGATGCTGTAAGGTTGTTTTCCTTGCAAACCACCTGAGGCCTTTAGCATTGAGTTACGTGCTGCTCAATAGGAAATACATTAATAATACTGCAATTTTCACAATAATAAAATAAAATAAATTTAAACAAATGGAATATTTACAGATATATACAAAATTCATAACATTGCCCCCCTCTCAAGGACAGCACGTCCCGGGCAGTTCAACCTTTGATCGGAAAGCAAACCCGTTACCAACAAATGCTATACTATTCAAAATACATTCATAATGCTGAATTATACAAAATATACACTTATTTAAAAATAAAATAAAATTAAAGCATAGACATTATTACATAAAACTATTTAAATAATAATAACAATAATAATGATAATGCTAAGCAAAATAAATAATTACATTAATTTATATACAAGACCATGGTCATACTAATTTACATTATTTACATTACACTATTTACAATTAATGAACTAAGTACTATGGCGGAAGTTTTTGGTCCCAGTCTTGTTGGTTTCTTGAGACTAGCAGTGAGAGATTGTTGAGGATGGTGCGATTAAATCTCTCAACCATGCCATCCGATTGTGGATGTAAAGGCGTCGTCCTAGTTTTGTCCATTCCGAGAAGTTGACAGAGACCCTCAATCACAGCAGAGATGAAATTTCTCCCCTGGTCAGAATGCATTTGAAGGGGGACTCCGTACCTTGATATCCACTGGTGTACCAAGGCATCCGCAACCGTAGAAGCTTCTTGATCAGGGATGGCATAAACTTCAGGCCATTTCGTGAAGTAGTCCATGACAACAAGGAGGTATTTGTTGCCATCAGCACTTCTTGGCAGAGGGCCTAGGATGTCAAGGGCTATGCGTTCGAAAGGTGCTCCTACATTGTAGAGATGTAGTCTTCCTCGGCTACGTTTCTTTGGTCCTTTCCGAGCTGCACATGCATCGCAAGATTTGCACCATTGTTCGACGTCAGCTCTCGCTTTTCCCCAGAAGAAGCGCTCTCGGACTCTGCGTAATGTTTTCATGACTCCAAAATGGCCACCAGTGGGACTGCCATGTAATTCCTTGAGGACCTCTGGGATTCGGGATCGAGGAAGTACCAACTGCCACCGAGATGTCTTCCCATCTTCCGATTCGAATTTTCGGAACAGGACACCATTCCTGACGTGGAGAGAGTTCCAAAGAGCCCAATATTGCTTCGTCGTAGGACTGTAAGTCGAGATGTCTTTCCAACTGGGCTTCGTGCTAGAAGATTCTAATAACTCCAAGATTGGTTTGATCTCAGAGTCTGCCATTTGATCTTCTCGAATCTTCTCATCACTCCAGGGATCTGGTGGCGTCAATAGTGAAGTCTTCGTCTGGCGTATGACATATTCGGGATTATACTTGCTCTCCGCTCTGGAACAATAGCGACAGCTCTCGTGACACGGTCTTCTTGATAGGGCATCGGCGTTTCCATGCGATGAGCCTTTGCGATGCCTGATGTCAAAGTCGTATTCCTGGAGTCGTTGTATCCATCTGGCTACTTGGCCCTCTGGGTTCTTAAAATTCATCAGCCATGTTAGGGATGCGTGGTCAGTACGAAGGAGAAATTTCCTGCCATAGAGATAGTGATGGAAGTGTTCTATGGCTTTCACTATAGCTAATAACTCCTTACGAGTGACGCAATAATTCCGCTCTGGTTTCGATAAACATTTGCTCCAGTATGCTACAACTCGTTCTTGGCCATCTATTTCTTGGGAAAGTACAGCGCCGACACTTTCCTGACTGGCATCCGTGTCCACAATGAATTGTTTGTCGGGGTCTGGATAGGTAAGGACTTGAGAGGATGTGAGAGCTTCTTTCAGCCGCTGGAATGAATTGTCGCATTCTTGTGTCCATAGAAACTTCTGTTTGCTTTCAGTGAGCCTATGCAAGGGTCTTGCGATGTTGGAGAACCCCTGTACAAACTTTCTGTAATAAGTGCATAGTCCCAGAAAGCTTCGCAACTGATGGACATTTTCCGGACGTTTCCAGTGCTTTACTGCAGACACTTTTTCAGGATCTGTTCGAACACCTTCAGCTGAGATGATGTGTCCTAAATAGTTTACTTCTCGTTGGAAGAACTTGCATTTCAAAGGGTTCAACTTTAAATTCGCCGCTCTTAGTTTCGTTAACACTTTTCGAATATTCTCTAAATGTTCTTCAAACGTGCGGCCACCAATGATGACGTCATCTAGGTAGATGAGACAAGCTTCAAAAGTCAGACCTTTTAACACTGTCTCCATGAGGCGCTCGAACGTTGCTGGAGCATTGCAGAGCCCGAACGGCATAACTTTAAATTGCCAAAGTCCTTGTCCAGTAGTAAATGCGGTCTTCTCTTTGTCATCAGGATGGATCTCTACTTGCCAATATCCACTCTTCAAATCCAGCGTGGAAAACCATTTATGTCCTGAAAGAGTATCTAGCGTGTCGTCTATTCTTGGTAGAGGATAGCTGTCCTTCTTCGTGATATCGTTAAGTTTACGATAATCCACACAAAATGTTGTGGAGCCATCTTTCTTTCGGACCAACACGATGGGAGAGGCCCACGGACTTGATGACGGTTCGATGATGTCACTATCCTGCATCTCTTGTAAGAGCTTAGAAACCTCTTCTTGTTTTGCGAACGGCAAGCGTCTTGGATGCTGTTTAATCGGTGGATGGTTGGCAGTATCAATTCTATGACGTGTCAGTGAAGTGCGCCCTATATCACTCTCGTTTTGTGAAAACACATCCTTAAATTCCTGGGACAGTCATTCTGCGGCATGTCTCTGTTCAGGAGATAAATTTTCATTTCGTCCAATTACAGGTGTTAAACTTGTAGGCGGCTCCGATAACGTCAAGCTCGGATCTTTGCAAACACAGGTGACTGGAGCACAGGTTGCAAGCACTTCACCTTTCTGGATAATTCTAGACTTTTCACTTACGTTCGCAATCCTCACAGGTATCACATCTCTCGACAGATCTACCAGCGCTGACGCTATTAGCACTCCCTTTGGGCTCTTCTCAGGATATCCAGTCAAGCCATACTGGAAAATTCTTTCGTTTCCAGTTAATCCAGGTATCATCATTTCAGTCCGAGGAGGGATGATAACATCTGCCTTGGCTGTGATCCGTTGAATAGACCCGGACTCATTTCCAAGTTTGAAAATAGTGACATCTTCTTGAGCAGAGCGTAACTCATTATTCTTAAAGTCCAGTGTGAATCCATGCTCTTTTAAAAAGTCCAATCCGAGTATGAAAGGATCTGAAATATCGGCCACGTAGACTGTATGGCGATAAGCGGCGTTCCCAAACTTTATTTTCAGTGTCATTCTTCCATGTATATCGATCTTATCTCCGGTCACAGTTTGAAGGATTACACGTGGCGGGGTCCAGGAGAGTTTTTCTTTCAGCCGCTGAGCTAGATCTTTCCGAATGATGGTCACATTGGCTCCTGTATCGATGATCATATTACAGGGCAAATCATTCACACTTCCGACTAGAAAAACTCCGTTCTCGCCGCAACTTCTTGCAGAAATTTCACATACTTGAAAATGAGGCTTCTTAAGATCTACTGGAAACCTCCGCCCCGCAAGATGGTCAATAATCAGTTTTCTTGCTCCTCCGTTAGCGGGTGAGCTATTACCTTCGGTGCTGGGTCGTCTTGGGCAGTCGATTTGGATATGGCCTTCTCCACCGCATCTCCAGCACTTGATCTTCCTGTAAGGTTTGTTGGCCATTATGGAGTTCATCTTTCTCATTATGTCATTCATCTGCTGCTGTAAGCACTCCACAGCTCTATCCGACGTCTCAGGCAGGTTGGCTGCTCGCACAAAGTGTCGATCTTTCCTTGTAGCTTGCTGGGCTGCCTCGAATTTCAGGGCATAAACTAAAGCCCCTTTTAAGTCACTGAGATCTGCAATCCGGAGTTGTTTCTGGATCTCAAAGTCACGCACACCATCGATGAAATGCTGCAGAGCTAAGCTTTCTCTAATTTCAGTCGGACAGTCAGGATAAGCAAGATGTGAAAGTCTCTCGACATCCGTAGCAAGCTCTTGCAGGGATTCAGTGGATTTCTGCTGTCGAGTTTTGAGCTGGAGTCTGCTATATTCCTTCATGCATTTCTCGCCAAAGCGCAATTCTAAGGCACTGACGAGCGTTTCAAATTCCAGCGGTTCATTTGCAGGCAAAGTCTGTAGGACGTCGGCAGCATCAGCTCGTAGAGAAGCAGCTAACTGGCAAGCCTTTGTCTGGGAATCCCATCCATTGGCGTCCGCTACGATCCCAAATTGTGTCTTAAAAACTGGCCATGAGGATTTTCCGTCATAGGTCGAGAGTTTAATACAGGAACGAGGAAGCATAGATTGATACTTGACATCTTCGGTATAGCTTCCGGCAGTTATCTTCTGTTTCTTGACTTTTTCCAAATCTTTTTTTACATTCTCTATGCTTTCTTCGACGGTCTTGGCGATCTTTTGAACTTTTTCTTCTACTCTTTCTTCAACGGTCTCGGCGATCTTTTGAACTTTTTCTTCTACTCTTTCTTCTACGGTACTGGCTGTCCTTTGAATTTCTTCTACCTTTCCTTCTATTTCTTGAAATCTTCCTTCAACTTTGTTTTCCACACCGTCAATTCTGTCATTTAAAGATGTTATTTTATCCTCTATTAAGTCTTTCAACTCTCCAAGGTTGGTTGACATATCCTTCTTCATTTCATCTTTTAAGTCGCCAAGGTTGGCAGTCATTTTCTCATCTATCGCTGACATTTCCTTCTTCATTTCTTCCGACATTTCCTTCATTTCAGCCTGGTTCGCAGTCATTTTCTCATCCATCGCTGACATATCCTTCTTCATTTCTTCTTTCATCTCGCCAAGGTTGGTTGACATCTCAGCCTGATTCGCAGCTAATTTCTCCAATAATTGTTTCAGTTCAGCCTCCATTGCTCTGGTGATCGGCATTCAATCCCACTTCTGACACCAAATTGTTGTGAGCTCGGGGTTCGAAAGGACTGATGCCAATATATAAGGACAATAAAAAGGCTTTATTCACTAGAAACAGTGCAATACGATCACAAATATCTTCTGAAAATTACAAGATATTCAGTAATCTTCAAATCCAATAAAAGCGCAGCAAAATTTCACACAGAAACAATGCGTTCAATACGACGTATCAACGACAAAATCAATCTGAGTAACACAGTTCTCAATGCAAAGCCTCTCGTATGAATTCAATCGCAGTTGACAGACAACTAACTCAACTGAACTGATGGAGGTCCTTATATAGGTTTCAGAGATCTTTCCAGATTATTCCAGAGCCTTCAGATGCTAGAAATTACCAGAAAGTGCTTTAACTTTCGATAGAGAACCCAAGCAAGAAAGGATCCCAATGTATAGGTATAAGGGGGGGTGTGGTTGCACAAAAAGTCGCCAAATCCGTCGCCAACTTGGCGACATTTGGCGATATATCGCCAAATTTGGCGACAAAAATAAGTCGCCAAAACCATCGCCAACTTGGCGATAAACCCATTCCTTGGCGGTTTTCCAATAGAACTCATTATAAAAACCGATGCTGTAAGGTTGTTTTCCTTGCAAACCACCTGAGGCCTTTAGCATTGAGTTACGTGCTGCTCAATAGGAAATACATTAATAATACTGCAATTTTCACAATAATAAAATAAAATAAATTTAAACAAATGGAATATTTACAGATATATACAAAATTCATAACAATATATATATGTACGCTTTGCCGACATTACCCCCCCCCCCCCCAAACAAAAAAACAACAACATCCTGGATGCACGAAACTCACAATACAGCAATCTCTAGAATGCACGAAACTCACAATACAGCAATCTCTAGAATGCACGAAACTCACAATACAGCAATCTCTAGAATGCACGAAACTCACAATACAGCAATCTCTAGAATGCACGAAACTCACAATACAGCAATCTCTAGAATGCACGAAACTCACAATACAGCAATCTCTAGAATTCATGAAATTCATTCAAACAGCGGTTAGTAACTTTTATATATATATGTACACTTCACGCACATTAACCGAAAAAAAAAAAACCCACAAATTGAATTTCAGAAGAAAATTTGCAAATTTCACCATTCAAGAGTGTAAAAATCCTGAATTTCGTCGATAGTGCGTGTAAAATCATGAATTTTCTCAATCGAGCACGTAAAAATAATGAATTTTGTCGATTGTGCACAGAAAAATAATGAATTTTGTTGATCGGCTACGTAAAAAAACTTCGCCATTCGGGAGTGTAAAAATCCTGAATTTCATCGATCAAATGCATAAAAATCACAAATCTCATCGATGGGGCGTGTAAAAATCATGATTTTTAGCGATCGAGTGAGTAAAAATCATGAATTTTATCGATCGGCGTGTAAAAATCATATGTATTTCGTCGATTGGCTACGTAAAAATCAAATTTCGTCATTCGAGAGTGTAAAAATCTTGAATTTCGTCGATCGAACGCATAAAAATAATGTTGTCGATCGAAAGCGTAAAAATCACAAATTTCAGCAATAAAGTGCAGAAAAAATCTGAATTTCGTCAATCAGACGAGGTAAAATCCTGAATTTAATCGATCGGACGCGGTAAAATCATAAATTTCAGCGGTCGGGTGAAGAAAAATCATGAATTTCAGCGATCTGATTAAAAAAAAAAAAAAAAAAAAAAAAAAAAAAAAAAAAACAAGAATTGTGGCAATTGGACACGGAAAAATCACAAATTTCGGTGATCAGGTGCGGAAAAATCATGAATTTTGGTGATCGGATGCAGAAAAATCGTGAATTTCATCGATCGTAATTGGAAAAATCATAAATTTTGGTAGTCAGGGGCGGAAAAACCAGGAATTTTCGTGATCGGGTGCAGAAAATTCATAAATTTCAGTGATCAAATGCAGAAAAATCATTAATTTCGGTGATCGGGTGTGGGGAAAAATCATGAATTTTGTCGATCGAAAGCGTAAAAATCACAAATTTCAGCGATCAAGTGTGGAAAAATCCTGAATTTCGTCAATCAGACGCGGTAAAATCCTGAATTTAATCGATCGGATGCGGTAAAATCATAAATTTTGGCGGTCAGGTGAAGAAAAATCATAAATTTCGGCGATCTGATGCAAAAAAAAAAAAAAAAAATCAAGAATTGCGGCAATCGGGCGCAGAAAAATTACAAATTCCTGTGGTCAGGTGCAGAAACATCATGAATTTCAGCAATCAGACGCAAAAAAATCAAGAAATTTGGCCGTCGATTGTGGAAAAATCATTAATTTCATCGATCGGAAGCTGTAAAATCATAAATTTCGGCGTTCGAGTGCAGAAAAATTATGGAATTAGGCGATCAGACGCGAAAAAATCAATTTTGGCGATCGGGCACGGAAAAATAAAAACTTTCGGCGATCGGGTGTGGAAAAATCATGAATTTCGTCGAACGGGCGTGGAAAAATCGCTAATTTTAGGGAAAAAAGTTAAACAGAAAATCCTGCATTTGGCCGGTACTTTCCATGTTTTTAGTCGCCAGTTTTTCAAGTTTAATCGACGAGTGGCGACTGGCGAGTGCTTATTTTCACCTTTACTCTGAACGTGTTTACGTTTTACATGCGACTCTCGGCATTGAGCAATAAGTGACAGCGTTCATCCATTATTTTCCGCAATTAGCTAACTTTGTTAATATAATAATTAACACCGTAATTCATTTTTTAAATGTTTATACATAGCCATAAGATAGCTAAAAATATGTACCGACAGACACTTCTTCAAAACTGGTTTCTCTTAAAAAAATTAGATAGATTCAACGTATTTATAAAAGCCTTACTAGAAAAAATATATTCATAGGATATTTGTATTTTCAAAGTTTTGTTCATATTATCTTATTTTAAACTTTTCTTTAATAGTGATGGAGTTAATTTAGAGTTTGTTATTGTGAATTCAAATAACTCATATTTATTACAAAATTAAATTAAATATTTGAGCCTTTTATCAGTACAATTAAATTTATAATATTGTTTGGGTTGATCTTGACTGTACTTAGCCTGTGTGTCAATATTAGTGTCAATCCAATTAATGATTTCTCAAGGTTTTTACATATATTTTCAATTGCTTTTAATCAAAGTTTATAAATAATATACCAGGAGGAAAATAACTTTATAAAAATTATGATTTAAAGTAATGCTATTTTAATTATTGTCCTCTTGAATGATATGTTACATGAAATGCGATTAAAAGCTTTTTCTTCTTTTTCCAAGATAGTTTGCCAAATTGGTATGTTACAGATGTCAGTTAACATTTTTCAATTAATAACAAAATATTTGTTGCTATATTTTTATACTTGATAGCAGGGGTGTAAAAATCCAGTCGCCAATGGGTAGATTACTACCACTAAATTTTTAGTATTGTTCGACTAATAAGAATACTGATAAAATTTAGTTGAAGTATAATAATAAAATTTAGCCGAAGAATACTAATAAAATTTAGTGGTGAGAATCGGTCCACTGACTCCTAGATTTTTACACCACAGCTTGATAGCTTATTTTTAAATTTTGTATGCTGTTACTTGTTTGTAATAATAAAAACTTTGGATTTAAAGAAAATATTTTTTTTTTTTAACTTATTTATCCATTGAACACCATAAAACACATTTCAGGATTCATTTTCTGCATTTTTTATTACAAAATAATGTAAAATTAATACAAGAAAAAACATCTAGTGACCAAAATTTATCAAATTATAAAGCATATATGACATTATAATAATACTATATGTGTTTTACATTTCGTGATTTATCGGCATAATCGTAATTGTAGGGGCAACAAACTTTAAATTAACTCCATCGCTATTACAGTATTAAAAAAAAAAAGTCTAAAATAAGACAATATGGACGACACATTGACAATACAAATCTCCTCCGAAATAATTTTTTTTGGCAAGACAACGTGGTACTTTATAAATACGTTGAATGTATCTAATTTTTTAATCTATCTAGATTTGTAGAGGTGTCTGTCGGTACATATTTTTAGCCATCTTATGGCTATATATAAACATTTAAAAAATTACGGCATTAATTATTATATTAACAAAGCTAGCGAATTACAGAAAATAATATACGAACGCTTGCACTTACCGCTTACCGCCATCGCCGTCAAAATGTAAACAGAACACGATCGGAATTGGAGTTGAGTTGAGTAGTAGTGTTTCTTCACATAATTGGAGACAGAAATGCCGGGTCAGTTACGAAAAAAAAATAAATGTTAAGGAGATTTACATTTTTCATTTGTTTTTTGAAGTAAAATTTTATTGAAAACTGGAACTCATGCCTGTAGTTAATAAGTGGAAAGGCCATTTCCCCTCTCTCGATTTTGAAATTTAAATAACTAAATAACTAAAATAAATAATAAAATAAAAATAAAAAATAACTTAAAATAAAAGAACTAAGAATTTTTCGTTGTGTGTAGAGTGTGTATGTGTGGGGGGGGAGGGGGGTGTTCAATTACTACTTTCTTCCTGAATTTTAAAGTTTAAGTAACTAAAATTACGTTTTCTCCGATTTTGAACAGCATAATAAAATTGGTTCTTTTCGAGTAACTTAAAAGAGGAACTAAGAATTTTCCGTTGGAGGGGGAGGGGGGGGGGCGTCATTAACCCTCCCTGGATTTTGAAATTTTATTTAATTTTTTATTTTGACCGATTTTGTAAAACAGTAAATTTATTCTTTTTTCGAGTAATTTAAAGTAATTAAACACTAAGAGAAAGTACAAATTTCCCGTTGGGGGTGAAGGGCGGACTTTCCCCCTTAAATTCCCCATGAAAGTTATTTATTTATTATTTTTTATATTTATGTGTTAAAAATTTATCTCCAAAGGGGAGGTTGAAAGCAATGTCCGCTGCTTAACTCGCTGTTCCTCGCTTAACTTAAAAGAGGAACTAAGAATTTTCCGTTGGAAGGGGGGGGGCGTCATTAACCCTCCCTGGATTTTGAAATTTTATTTAATTTTTTATTTTGACCGATTTTGGAAAACAGTAAATTTATTCTTTTTTCGAGTAATTTAAAGTAATTAAACACTAGAGAAAGTACAAATTTCCCGTTGGGGGGAAGGGCGGACTTTCCCCCTTAAATTCCCCATGAAAGTTATTTATTTATTATGTTTTATATTTATTTGTTAAAAATTTATCTCAAAATGGTTGGTTCAAAACAGTGTTCGCCACCCCTCCCCCTCCCCCACCCCCGCCCGAGGATTTTGATTTTGGTTCAATTTAGTCCCATTAAACTAAAAGTCTTGAAAACAGTGTTAATTATTAATAACAGAGTAAATACGCAATATTGTCATAAACTGAAAAACTTTAATATTGCTTAGCTTTTAAAACTGCAGATAAATTGCTGAAAATATCTCACAAACTTACTAAAATTAAGTTCTGTAAAATTACCTTAGAGTAACTGCACTTATACTGCAGATACATCTGAAAATATAATACTGAATTAATGACTGTAAAATTACTTCAAATTTACTACAGTTTTACTACAGATGTAAAGTCTCATTATTTTTTTAATTTATGATTATAACATAACTTCACGTAAACTGCAGTTTTTTTGCAGATAAAAGCTCACAGTATTTTTGAAATATATTACTGCAAAATTACTTCACATTAACTGCAAAATAACTGAAGTATTTTTACAGTCGAGATTGCACTACAGAAAATCTACAGTTGACTGTAGAAAAACTTTAAAAATACTTCACTTCTGTAGAAAAACTGCAGTTCATTTTTAGCTGGGAATATTTAAATTATTCTTTCTTCTTCTTTTTTTTTACAATAAATAATATTTGTATTACGCAGTGACTGGTTATTTTTAGGTGCGTTCGTAATTATATAAATACGTAGCATCTATTGTCGTCGTCTGGTCCGTCCGTCCGCATATAACAACGCAAAACTACCCAACCGAATGGTTTGAAATTTAAGATATATTATCTTTGCAGAATTTTGTCGAGACATTTCAATTGTTTTAAAAATTGAATCAAAACTTTAGAAAATATTAGTAAAAACATTTATTAAGAAATTTGATTTTTTTTTTAAAATCGGTGCTTTTTTTTATAGGAGCTTTCGAAGTTTAATCGTCAAGCGACCGAGATACTTATTTTATTACAGAAATGAATCTGCAGACGATATAATTCATTTCACAGAATTAAAAATAATCCAGATCTGAATATTTATATAGCTAGCTATAGTACGAACGCACCTCGTTTGTAACGTTTGACGTACAATTTCCAACTTGTTTGCTTTATCAACTACTCAATAGGAGCTGAAACACCTTTCCTTTAACTACAGACTGACACTAGCGATAGTATTAAGCAGGTGATTAAAAAATCCTTTGAGATTCTTTCTATAGAATATTGAGCTAGTGTTGATCACAGATATATTTTGATTTTTAAGGATAAATTGGCCTTCATTGATATAATATTGCTGTAGGGGACCGCGAGCCTGACAATTTCTGCTTGCGGGCTTCATCCTTAGAGCCATAGATTTCCGACCTCGGGTTAAAACTTAACCTCTTTAATTTTATTTTAAAGCACACGCTTCAGCATATTCTTCAAAAAGTTCAAAGCGAGATTTTTTTCTTCGTCTGATTATTTTGCGAATAGTTGAAATTGAGAAAGTTCAATTTGTATTAAATTTGGCTTTAAACATTTCACGAATACCTTTACATAATTTTTTTGACCAATAATTTTTGTACTTCATTAATTGCTAAAGATGTTAAATGAAACAATAAAAAAAGTTTTATATACAAACTGTCGAAATACAAGCTTTTAAATACAATGTTTCCGCTTCACCGAAGACATTGTTAAGACAACTCAATACATAATTTTGGCATGTTAAACGATGCTGTATCGTTACATATGGAATTTTCCCGCATTAGAGTTTCGATGGTTTTTCTTATAATGGATTCTCGTATAATCGAAATTGTAATGCGTGAAAATTCAATATGTAATGATACAGCATCATTTAACTTACCAAAATTATTGGGTGAGTTACTCAATGATTATGAATATGAAAATAAACATCAAAGCAAAAATAAAATAAAATAACGTGAGTAATCTGGTAGAGAATGTGAAGAACGTGAATGATGACATTTCATATCATTGCATTATAGATCGCGCATGTGTAAACTACTCTCATTTGTCTTGAAAAAGGCTTCGGTGAAGCCGAAAGATGTAGGCAGTTTGTATATATATTTTTTTATTATTACTGTTTTATTTAACATCTTTTAGAAATCAATGAAGCATATTATCTATGAGTGTCTGAATTTTTTTGCACATTTACAATATTTTTTTAATATATAAACTCTTCGGCGGAAAGCAACAACATGCATAAGCTTAACGAACGCATGCTTTGACATTCACTATCGTGTATCTAAAGTACCTGTTTAGATACTCATACTTGCTAATATAGGGTTACCAATCGCACGAATCGAAAGTCTCTTCCTTTTTTTATTAATGCTTTGTCAAATTTCGCTATCTCAGTTTCGTTTTCATATTTTTTTTTATTATTATACGTTGCAGACAAGTAATTTTATTGCTTGTTTTACGCAGTGGCCCGGTTTTTTAAATTGGACTAGTACAAATATTTTATATACATGTTAAATCACATCCTCGCAAACGCCAACACTTCCCCTTGAATAATCTGAAAAATTGTCAGCAAATAAATCCAGAATTTTATCATATTATTCATTTCTACTTATGATTACTGACCATTTTAACCCTTTTAGGGGCAAAGTACTTTCAGTACTAAAATGTTGAAATAAATGACTGGCACCAGAATTTACGAACGAAATTTATTTGGAAAACAGAAAACGACTATATTTCACATACATATTAAATGGAAAATATTTTAGCAAAATTCTGGTACAAATGTGGCGTTTGTGAATTAAAATTAAGTGGTTTCATAAACATACCACTGCCCCGGAAAGAGTTAACCAGGATTGCCAGTTTGACCTTTTTTTTTTTTTTTTTTTTATTTCGAAATTTCGCATTCATACTAGAAATTCCTTACAATATTCTTTTTCTTTATCTAATGACAGACATTTCGTGATTACTTAAAGTAAAAATTCCTCTTTCAGAATTTCCGGTAAGAATTCAAAATTTTTGAATTAAAAAAAAAGGCCGAACCTGGCAACCCTGTATATGTCAATTTTATCAATGTCAAATGAACATATTTTGAACCAGAAATTTTACGTAATAAAATAAATCAAATTCGTACGACCCAAAAAATTTGCATATTTCAAAAAAATATTTTTTTTTTTTGGTGGGAAATATGTTTATATATATAACTTGAGTAAAATTGGTCCACGTGGCTGTTCTAGCGTTAAAAATACAAAATTGATATAAAAATATTTTTTTTTAATACTAAGGACAAGAGACACTTTTAATCAACAACAGATCACTTTTAATTTTCTTTGAAACTTTTAACTTCAGTGCATTAGGTTTTCATAACGCTGTTCTTCTTAAAATGACAACAATGAAAAGCCGAGAATTCTCATGATTGGCTACAAACTCTAGACTAGAGAGCACAAGATATCCCATGATCCGTCCGCAATATATTAAGACAAACTGAACATTTAATCTTTTTTTTTTCTTGTTGTTGATATCAAGTATACAATGGTAAAACGAATTAAACGATTATGTTCCTCATTAGGGCATATTGCCAAGCTGAAAGAAAAATACTTAGTTAAAGGCACACGATGTTGTACTCACTGTTCTATTTTCGCTCCAAAGAAATGAGCTATTCCTAAATTAATCCTATGGATTATCAGTAAAAGAAAGGTACTTTTAGAATATATTATAAGTATTCTAAGTATCTTGAGTAAAAATACTGACGTAAAATTTGTATTCATCATTGATTAGCAATACACAGTTAGTAATAACGCTTATCTTTATCCTCTATTGCATGTTCCCAAACTTTTAGACAGACGTACCACTAAATCGAAGTTCATATTTACGCGTACCCACCAAGTACTAACAAGCGTAAAGCTAATATAGAATAACCTGTAAAAAGGAACCTGTAATAAAACGAACTATATCTCCGATCTTTTGTGTTTCTGACATAGCAGGTTTTATTGTATTTAAAAATGAATGATTACATTACTAAATTGGTACTTAGATTGACTGCTTTATAATAACATTCAAGTAAAATGTAGTATCATCATTAAATTTTAATAATGCACACAATATCAAAATACAGTGTATAGGTTTTGGAAAAAGCCACAGTACTTAAGGATATATTTGCGCCCATTGATTCATATACTGTTATAGTAGGCTGATTGCACTAATTTGCTTCTATCGCCAATGAAAGGGGTGGACTTGTTTCATCAAGCACAGTTTCCTCATGTCTGGATCAATATTAGATAGTTTTAGTCATAAGTCAGATTCGCTGTTTAGTTTATTCCTGGATTTGTTTTTCATATAACGAAGGGGAAAAAAGCACATTCACAAGAGATATGTTGTGCTAAGCACAAGCAGACATTGACGATATCAGACGGTACTCTGATATTATCGCCAGTGAATATTCTATTACAATCATCATGTTGAATGAGAACTCCAGTAATCCATCATAGGAGAGCTGAATAAGTTCACTTTTTTCCTCTCTCGTGAGATACAGTCAGAGGCGTAGCGTCAAGGGGGGCACGGATCACTTTACTACCAGTATTTTTATATACTATATTTAGCCTTATTTAATTCATGCCGTTCAAAGATTAAATAAGGCTAAATGTAGTATATAATTATACTGGTAGTAAAATGATCGTGCCCCCCCCCCCTGACGCTACGCCACTGGATACAGTGGCAGAGTGTCTCAAATGAGAAACGAATTTTGTATCCAAAGCTTAGTTAGCTCATTTAACTAGGATCGGTACAACTGCATTAATAATTCGCATAACTTTAAATGCCACAATAAGTTGCGCAGTAGGCAAACATTTGGAAGTTTGTTCATGCATTTATATATATACCACTTCGATACATATGAACAATGCTTTACCTGAAATCCGCACTGCATATGACCACAGTTTTTGTTTGATTTCAGATCACCATTTTAAATAACCTTACTCTGTTAAAAACCGATTTCCATTAAATAGGAGGAAACTATAAAACGTTTTGTACAAGAGAAGAAATATATTTCAATCAACAGAATGAATTAATTATGAATTATGTTTGAAATAAAAATTATATTTCAACACCTCCTAGAATCTGTTCTAGTACAAAGAGAACAATGGGTTATAAATTATACTTGAAATTTTATTTTGTTTTAACTCCTCCTAGTCACACAAGCTCCTCCTACTTCCAAGCATCCAGATAATTCAATTTATAAAGCATGTTTAAAAACAGTGCTTCCGCTAATTAAAAATACTTCATTCATTAATTTTAAACTTAGGTCTTTATTAAAAAATTCCTTTTTTTATCCGTATAAATCTAATAAATTGGCGGCTCCTGACTGGCTTTAAATGGGACACTAAATACATGGCTGCCAAATTTATTCTTTCTTACCACTCTCATTAAAAAGAAATACTTTATTTTAGTTATTGGCTTAAGTTCTGCCATTAAACTATAAAAATACTTCTTTTAAAAAATAATGGTATGAAAATAATAAAAGTTCCAGGTATACATTTAGTGCCCAAAAAATGATAGTCACGAGCCACCACTGCATATTTTTAATTCTGGAAAACTGATAGTATCATAAGCGGTGTGTGCGAATTTCCTCAAGTCTGTTATTACAAACATTTCTCGCAACAACAACAAAAACAAGAACGAAAAATCATGCGTCAAGCATAGATTATGTAACACTTTCCAACTCTTCCAAAATAATTTTACAAATCATACCGTTTAATAAGATAAAAGATAACATCTAAGTAATCCGAATACTTTTATTCAGCCCTGTATAGGATCTATAGATTTGTATATATACTATATAGGATGCTAAATTTTAGTTCAGTTAGGAAACGCGTAGCACAGTTTAAAATTCTGCGTCTGGAGTTAAATAATACGGAAATGTGTTCGCGAACTTTTGTGCTTCCCTGTATAGGATATACAGAATTTATACATACCACATAATAGACAAATAGCGAGTTAAAATTAAAATCGCGATCAGTAACTTAAAACGCATTTCCAAGGAATTATTGTTAACAGACAGTAGATAATTCTTTTGTGTGTCCCTGTAAATGAACGATGACTGCTATACACACAATATTCTGTAGTAAGCCTCTTGTAATGCACCTTAGTGATATATATAAATTTCATTGCGTTTAAAATAGGGAAACATTATTTAAATAAACCGCAGGCGATTTTTCTCCATAGACGTAATGTAACGGAATTCTTTTGACTGTCCCTGTAAAGTAACTATAAGTGCTATGCACTCCCTATTCCATATTAAGCTTCTTCTAATGCACCTTAGTGATATATATAAATTTCAATGAGTTTAAAATAGTGAAACATTATTTAAATAAACCGTAAATTATTTTTCCCCATAGACCGCAATGTAACGGAATTCTTTTGAGTGTCCCTGTAAAAAAACTATAAGTGCTACACACTTCCGTTGAAATAGGGAACATGCTATAGATAACGACTATAACATATAAAAATTGCAGAGCAATCCGAGCATATTTACGGGAGTTAGAGCACGGCCAGACGGCCAGACGGCAGACGGCAGACAAACCGAAGTCATAAACCCTTTTCAACTAGGTTGGAAAGTGTTAAAAACAAGTTGGAAATTGTACGTCAAACGTGACAAATGAGGTGCGTTCGTACTATACCTAGTTATATAAATATTCAGATCTTGATGATTTTTAATTCTGTGAAATGAATTCTATCGTCTGCAGATTAATTTCTGTCATAAAATAAGTATCTCGGTCGCTTGACGATTAAACCTCGGAAGCTCCTATAAGAAGAAAGCACCGTTTTTTTTTCTTTTAATTCACATTTCTTACTAAATATTTTTATTAATATCTCCTAAAGTTTTGATTCGATTTTTAAAAAAATTGAAATGTCTCGACAAAATTCTGCAAAGATAATATATCTTAAATTCCAAACCATTCGGTTGGGTAGTTTTTGCGTTGTTATATGCGGACGGACGGACCAAGCGACGACAATAGGTGCTACGTATTTATATAATTACGAACGCACCTAAAAATAAAAAAAAGAGTTTACAAATCCTAAATCGCATCCGAAATTTTTTTGAAAATTTTCGAGTTAATAAAGACAAGCCGTTTTTGATTCCATAATAATATGCTGAAATTTACATTTTATTGCACATACCAGTAGCCAGAGCTTCGCGCACCAGTACTGGTACGCGTACCATAGTTTGAGTACCCCTGCGTCTATTGAGATGTTTTAATGAGTCGTTTATCACGTAAAATTAGATTTTTATTTTGTCCACTTTACTTAAGCAATATGGCTCAAAGAAGTTTTTCCGGTCGAATGCGGCGTTTGCAAATAAAAAAGAATGTAGAAATGTTCATTTAGAAAAGAGACGTTCATTGTTATACTTATAAACTATTTTCTCATTTATTGTGATATTTAAAAAAAAAAATTCTTATGTAAGCAGTTGTTCGAGTCTATTTCTTAAGATTTAACCCTTTCAGGGGCAAAGTAATTTCCGCTGCTAAAATGCTGAAATAATTGAATGCCACCAGAATTTACGAATAAATTTATTTGCGAATTAAAATTAAAAGCTTTAATTAAGCAATTAATTAACAGCTTTTCTTCACGTATATTATGACAGCAATTTTTTTTTAAATTCTGAGTGCCATTTGGCAGTTTAGAATTAAAATTAATTTTTCGCGCCACGCAAGCTCCACCCTTGAAAGTGGTTTAGAACATTAGGAGGCATAAATTTGTAATCTGTTTCAATCTATTTACCTTTAAAAACATTGTATATAATTTGTTTGTTCTGCTATTTTATTTTTCGAAATATTAATATTAGCCTGTCAAAATGAGAATAGTCTCTCCATGAAGTGAGTTCATAAAAGCATATTTTAAATTAAAAGTTTCACATTTTTTTGTGAAATTATTTAACGCCACTATGTGTTTAAACCAGTCTTACAGCATTTTTTTTTCCTTTGTGAGTGTGTGTAGAAATAACTCTTTCGATTCGTTTACTTATTTATCTTTTTAACACTTTCAAATTATGTAAACCTGACTTCTTCCTAAGTTTTCCATTTTACAATAAAAGAGTGACGTTAAGAAATTTGGCCGAAGTTAGTCATGACGTGACTCGCTGAACAACCATTTGCGTTCTTCGTGAAAATGAATGATTTGAAAATCGAATTGCAAGTGAATAAAAAAAAGTAGAAACGCTTTCTTTATTCTCTTTCTTTGACCTGAAGTTCAAGGGTGTCAGTTACTAATAGTCTTATGGGCACTTTTGTTTGTGGTAGATCGGGATCTTTTTTACAGGCTAGATCCTTTCCTACGAAAAAAAATATGAAACAATGTAGCAAAAGGAAATTCTTTTTTACATCATATTCCTTACCTCTGAAGTTAAGCGATGCAATATAAACGTATGGGCTAAATTCTCATAAGTGTAATTTCTGGCAGTATGCTGATATCTGACTTCTAAAAGTTTCATATTATGCTCAATTTTAATTTTTAAAAACCACTGATAGATTTCAGAATAATAATTAGTAGATGGGCACAAACTTTATTGAAATATGATATGGCAGTTTGTATCAGACAAAACACAAATTGTAAGGGACAGAAGTGATAGAGACAGTAGTGACATTTTTCGCAATTTTGCCACTTTATTTAAAATAGAACATTTTTGGAATATTGTATGCACTATTTTCAGAGGCATATCAAACCTATGATTAAATGGATAGCTATTGGTTAATCTATAAATATGCGTATTTGAATTAACAATTTTTGACAGTAGTGATGGTTAATAAAAGTGTGCATACCTTTTCTCTATTCTTTTCAATCCAGAAAATCTGCTTTATGAACAAACAGCAAGCAATGACGCCTTTTTAAGGACCACGTGTGCACCCCTATACTGGAAACAGTACTGAAAATGACTGCATACCTCCATCTGGTGGAAATATGAGAAAATTCATACACCGGGACAGTAGTGACCAAAATAGTGAAGGACCCAACTTTAAACCCTACAATAACAAATATTACACATTTCACTCATATAAAATTTTTATTATTATGCTCCATGAGATTCACAGGTTATAATAAATGCATTGGTTTTTCAAAAATGTTTAATAATTATTGTTTGTTGATAGTTTTAATGATTGGGGACAGGAGACAGTTGTGACTTTTGAGATATTTAAATTCCATTTTAAAGATTAAAAAAACAACAGATTTTCACAGTAGAAATTGGCGATTCCTTCATGTATTAAACATGACATGCGGCTAATACGGATATATCATTTTTAATAAATTTCATAACTTTCTTTTAATACATAATTGGCATTTTTCATATAAAAATGTTTTTGGTTCAGTATTGGGCAATCTAAAGATATATATTAAATTAAAAAAATAAATTATACTTTTAATAAAAAAATAGTATATTCTATAACTCGGGAAGCCTGTGTTGAATCCACCGATATATATATAATTCAAATTCGTATTTATTGAGACCGTTTATAACTTAGGTTCGACTGAATGAATTTTGATGGGACTTGCTCTGTTAGATAATTTTTCAGGGATGATTTTAGTACATAACACGTCATTTTACGCTATTGGTTATAAAGTTGTGGGGAAATTGGTATAATCAGGTTAACCAGATTATGAAAGTTTGGCCTTTTACTTATTTTTAAGTCAGGTAATAGAGAAGGAGAAAAAACTTGGATGCTAGTTTGACTATCTGGCTAGTCATCATCAATTCTGGCTAATTTCCGTCATTGAATTGTATACACAGCAAACTTATATAGTCGAGCGAGTGTGATTTGGCGCAAAATTATATATATTTTACTAACAATGTTTTTTTGTTTTGTTTGTATGTGTGTGGTAAATGTTTAATGGTATCAAATCAGTTTCTCCCTACTAATTGAAACCGAACTAGTATTGTCAGAAATATTGATATTACAGGGGTCTAACAGGCCAGGAAATTTCCATAATTTTAGATCAGATATATACCAGTATTTACTTAGAGAAAACCTCGCCTTTCATAATCGCACGATTACATAATTATAGTTTTTCTATAAGAAAATACTGGCATTTCACGTGAAACTGTAGGAACCCTGTATTAATGAATATTACCTAATTATAAGTAATAGAAAAATCACACAATAATGACAGATTTATTTACATCTAGCCGTAACCATTGGTTCTAAAATCATGAAAATCGTAATAAAGATGTAGTTTGTAACATTTATTAAGGAGGGATATTTCTTAATCGGTTCCACATACAATTGGCGTATTTTGGCAAGCATGATTTGGCGCATAATTAACTTTAAGAAAAGTTAAGTCGATTTTATGTTTTTAAAGCTGACTCTTCCATAATTGGGTCTGCAGGCGGCGTCGTAAATTGGCGCAAACTAATTTTCATTAGTGCAAACTTGTAACTTGCAGAAACTTAAAATCACATTGTTGCCAGTACTGTTCATAATCTGATGTGGATCCGATAACAAGAGATTAGACTTTTAAAAATTATATTTAATTTCACAAGTTAGGTAGCTGGGAATAGAAACAATATCAGATGTTAGTTTGACTATCTGGAAATCTCCAATTTTTGGCTAAAAAACCCATATTTGGGTCCCCAGCCAACTAGTGTATTGCGGGTATGATTTGGACCAAAATGAAATACATTGTAGTAACCCCCTCCTTTTTTTTCTTCTTTTGTGGCAAACATTTAATGGAATCGTACGTGTTTAAATGAGAAAGCACAAATATATATATTTTTTAAATAGCTTTAACAATCAAAAACAAAATTTTGAAATTTTTTTTTTTAGTTTCCATTAATTATACTACTAACCTTGGTATAAAATTAACATATATAATTTCATGTGAATGCAAGTAATGTCAAAACAACTCAATATTTAAAATAACGGTTTTGGAAGAAAAGACAATAATTTAAAATATTCTACATTTGTTTTCATATCAACTGAGGCGTTGAGAACCTGAATGGGGCAACCTCGCCAGTTGTGATTTCGAGAAAAAAAGCTTTCCAAAATTTGTTAAAAAAAGAAAAAAAAAATCAAACTCTTTTAGGATAGTTTTGTCAGTGCCAGAGGAGACGAAGCTTCTTTAGCAAGCATATGGTGATTAAGTCGGCAGTGCCAGGGTGGATCAAGCCACTTAATCTACTCTTGCACTAGCAATTTGATTTCCAAGTTATGTTGGGCCATATGTTAAACTGACTCTATCACTTGAATAGTTTTGAAACTAATAAAATAAATTGTACAACCTATAGATGGCATAGCACACAATGCGTTAACACTTCAAACACATTTTTTACAAAAATGTGGGATACGCTGAATGTGTCCTAAACAGTCTATCATTTGTTTTCCCTCCTAACATTGTCACGTAAAAATACCTACAGCTGTGTAGAAGGCACAGTCCACCCCATTTTTAATTTAAAAATAAAGTACAGATAAAAGAAAAAATGTCGTACTTTATCTGATGTTTTTTTTTTTTTATTATTATTATTATACAGATGAAAAATATTTAAAGTGAATAAAATTTATTATTATATTAGGTGTCTCATTACGAATTGTATTAGTGATTAAACTTTGGTTATCAACGCCTCAATTATCAATACTCTTTTGAGGCCACAGTGAGTATATTATATGAGTCGTTAGCCACCAATTAATGAAAAGAGATGAGTTTAAACATATTTATAGTCACCTAACATATTATCTTTGGACAATATTCCTCAAAAAATTGTTTGAATGTTGCTCTTTGCGTTAGTAAAAATTAAGAAAATCAGCCTTTTGCATGCTGCCAAACATTAAAGATTCCTGGAGGAAATTTAAACATCAACTCCTTTTCTCTCCGCCAAAAGTTTGTCGTATATTAAGAGTTTGACAATCTCATACATTTTAGCACTCAGTCATAAAACAACAATTGTAGGACCTTAACCTCACAAATTTGGGATGTTCTTGCCATTAAACATTCGATAGAAAAAAACATTTTCGATAGAAAAAAAATATGCATTTTTATACGTAAAAAGAACATTTTAATACAATTGCATCATAATGACGTCATTTTTTAAGCCTTTCATTCATCTGTTATTGTTATTAAAGCACATAATTTACGAAAAGCTTTTATATAAAATTCTTAAGCATGGTTTAAAAATAAACTTAACAGAAACGTTCATTATACTGTAAAATTTTCTTTACCTCACACTTTTTAAACCTTAATATATATATATAAAATAAACTCTACTGCAGATTAATTTTCACGCGAGCGGAGCGGCGTTTAGCAAGTAAAGATAAAAGTTTAAATAATCTTTTCGTATTAAATTAGTCATTCAGAAACAACTAGCCAAACGCTCTTTACGCCGTTTTATGTTTTATCAAGCTTATAAACGAAGAATTTGAAGGAAAATATTTTTAGGCATTTAATTCTTTTTTCTATTTTTAAGCTCATGTTTTTTTTTTCTTTAAATATTTGTATAGTTTTATGTGTGCTGTTTTTCAAGGGGATATTTGATAAGGTGTAACGGCATCTACAGTGCATACAAATCGAACATTGAAAAGGAAAAAAACAGCTCAAAGCGAGCTTTCGATATTTAATTGAGAATGTTTCTCATTCTAACATACTATTGTGAAAATTTATGCTTCAAAAATCCCCATAAAGAGCCAGTTGAACGAGCACTATTTTAAAACATTAAATCGCTTTCAACTAAACAACTTATTAGGTATTTCAATGAGTAATATATGAACAACAGTCACTTGTGATAATCATTGTGCTATACTGTTTGCTTTTATATGATTTCTATTTTTGTGTTTTATCATCTATGGCATAGCCACCAAGTTTACGCTTTTTTGTTACCACTAAAATTTAATAGGCATTTTTGGTTTATTTAATCGCAGGTTTCGCCAAATACATGAGGTAAGATTTATTATTAAATTTAGCGGTAAGAAAAAAACTTAAAATTTGGCAGATATGATCTATGCGTTTTTTAGTTTACGTCCTCTATTTCATCTGTGTATGCTTGCTGTACTGATAAACGTTTCGTTTATTATATACAGATAAATTCTGGTTATATATATATATATATATATATATATATATATATATTTAATCAAAGGTATGAAATGTGAAATTTTGATGTCAGTCCGATTTGTTACCAGATTCTTTTAATCATCATCATGATCGTCTTTTACTCCTCTCTCTTATTTTTTGTCAGAAAGCCATTTCATGGGAGAAGAATGATATATATTTTTCTTTTGTGTGTGTAGAGGATTTAAGGATACTAAAGCTGTGTTGTCTAAATTTACTCTTTAAATTAACGATTTATTATTTAAATTATTTTCATTCTGAAGTGACAAATGTCTTACAACTCAGAACCTTATATTAGGAAACTGGGCGTCATGAAATTTTGTTCTCGGGTCCGTGGCAATTACTCGTTGAGTATGCAGCGTAATGAGCTGTACGTTAAATATAAGTCTACTATAGTATAGGTTGGTATTTTGAGCGGCTCTTCGGATCGGAGAAATTCTGGTGTCAGTTTGTGCGTAAAAAAAAGAGAATAGCTAAAAACATAACTAAAAATCATAAATAATAAGCACACATAGTGACTTTCTATCCATTAATCAATTTCTTGCAGATTACAAGTCAAAATAGTTTAAAATTACAAGTTAGGCCGAAAGGATACTAATGATAATAACAACGTGTATAGTCCTCGACAAGACAAATATAATACTGAAAGGATGACTCAACTACCTCAATCCATGCCGGAGTTAAATGAAGACGAATTTGACAATTCTATGCAGCAGCGAAATGCGGGCGTGGCGATTGCGTCATCATCACATGTCACATCATGTGACGAGACTAAGACTAAACAACAACAACAAAACAATCAGCGCAAACGCGAAGACAGATTGCAACAACTCAGAGAATTAAATGCAAAACGAAGGAAGAAGTCCATATACACGTCTCTAGCAAATACATATCGTTTCAGCCAGACACGACTCAGTGATACCAGCTACCAATACCATTTTAATCAGGCACATCTGAGCCGGACACGGCTAACTCAAACGAGCAAGATTCTGCACTGCTTGACAATTGCTAAGAAACAGAGACATTTTTCAGCATAACTAATGCTAGACATCATTTAAAGAAATGAGACTTAGTACATATTTAATAGAGGTCCTGGTGTATCTTTATTATGCAGAACGGTACAGATATCATCTCGTGACAAAGAAAGATGCGCAAAAAAAAGCTTCTCACAGCATTTTTCAAAAGCTGAGAAAAATGCTTGTTCTGCCCAAAAAAGGAACACACATGAGTCGGGGAATATAGAGATCACTTCCTCCGACACTGAAGCACATTTTGCATCGTTTGTGCAATCTGTTCACCAAACAGTTGAGGAGAGCTTGGAGAAATTTTCTCCACTCATTTCACAGGGCGATTTTCAGTTTCTGCACTGTTCAAAGAGAGTTCTGTCTTGGAGCAATACGTCTACCGAGTGCATCCCAGGCATGCTAGATAGTATTTATGTCTGAAGAATAAACAAGGCATATCATACACTCAATATCGCGTCGTGCTAGTGTGAGGGACGCTTCAACTGTTTTATGTGGTTGCAGTGTTATCCATGAACTGAAATCCTGGACAAATCACAGGAAAGATGGATAGATGAATATAACCTTGAATAACGCCTGTGCAATACCACTACGATGTCACCGCGGCTTTCTCCAATATTTGAAGCAGAATTATGCCATTGTGCCTGATACCAGCTCACACAATCACGCCTTGGCCATTGTTATCCATTTCCAGGATATTATGGTGATGGGGATGAATTCCCCTCTCTTTCCACACTAACTGATGCCCATAAACACTGTTTATGATGAATCGGCATTCATTAGAAAATATGATTCTGGACCACTGTTTCTGACCCCAACGAATATGCTCCTTACATCAAAGTAAACTTTCCCTACGATGATGTGCTTATAGTGGAATGAATGTAACAAGCTTCTGTGCATCCAAGCCAACATTATGTAATCACCGAGAAATGTTTCTCGTAGATAATCAAGTACCAGTAGCGTTGGCAAGTTCTGAGGTCTGGAGTAGTAATTATGTTCTTCTTGGCCATTAGGCAGGCGTATCGATGCTCTTCGGGTGTAATGATCCTACCACGGCCTTCAGAATGCCTTCTAGCAGCACTTCCATATCCAGGGGTCTTTTTAACTACAAGATTACACCATTCGACACGTCTCTTGCTTTGGTAACTTGAGTGACACTTTGCCCTTTGAAACATGATCATACATAATCAAATGTCTTACAGACATTTAACAGGTAATATCTGTCGTCCAAGAAGGAAATTTGCTGCTCTTTCTTCAGAAAACAACAGTCTGATTTTCCCCTCAAATTTTACTACTTGCAATTTCAAAGAAGAAAACCGTGTGGGTGCACTGCCTTTAATACAGACAAGAGACCTTGCCATACAATATCCTATACCGTTGTTTTTCCTATGATTGCGCGGCTTAATGAAACGCAATTTTGAGCAACTTCCTTGTTCCTTAATATTTGTCAAGCAGTGTACCTCTGAAACGATGAAGAAACCCCGATGATTTCCGCAGAACGATCTAGAGCATATTCAGGGCCAGATTTACAAATTTGGGGGCCCTGGGCAAAAATGCTTATGCACCAGTGCTTACAGCTGCCTCGAGTAAAAAAAAATATATATTAAGAAAATCCCTGTAAACAAGATCGAAAAAGAAAAAAAAGCTTTTTTCGAGATTGACCTCAACTATACAATGAAAAGAAAAGTCATTTAAAAATACTGAAGTGCAAACGAGATATTTTAAAAAATGTCTCCCATAGGATTAACAATAGCAAGCGGGTGTTTTCACTTGAGTGAGGTAGCCCCTTAAAAAAGTTATTTTTAAATGAAATAAGCGATAAACAGATTTTTCCATATTATTTTTTTAATAGTTAAACCTTCATCAGATTTTGGCCAATAAATGAAGAATCTTCTGTAGCATTTGGGGACTCCTAAAATTCGGGGGCCCTGTGCTCGTGCCCCGAATGCCTTGCCGTAAATCAGGCACTGAGCATACTGTGAAAGTAAGAAAATGAAAAACGCTGTGCAAAGCAATATTGTTAGTGACGATTAGCCATCCACATCACGACATCTCACTTTGGCCAGACATATCACAGCAGAGACCCTACGTTTCATATCGAACTTCTCGTACCATCGCTCAGTACTCAATCGTTTGTACACCACCGCTGCACTCTTATTTACAAATAAACTGATTTAAACAAAACTACACAGTCTATATATTTTTTTCCCTCTCACCACCCATAGACTTTGTCAAAATACCTACTGCTGTGTCGAGAGCACAGCACCCCCCCCCATTTTTATTTTAAAAATGAAGTACAGATAATAGAAAAAATGCCGTACTCTCTTTTTTTAAATTATACAGATGAAAAATATTTAAAGTGAATAAGACTTATTAAGATTTTATTATTATATTAGGCCTCTCATTACGAATTGTATTAGTGAGTTATAATAAAATGTCATTTGTACATTTTCACGGTTATTTACTACGTAGCGGATATTTTTCATTTTATTGTTATAGACATTGTAATGTAAATTTGTAATTTTGATACTATCTCGTACACAAAATTTGTATTTATTTGCACCTGGAAACTTTTATCAGTATTTTCCTTAAGCCTACGTTCATTCGAGTTCCGATTCAAAAATTATGCATTGCATCCATCAGAAATAAGTGAGCTTTTTAAAGCAGTTAATATTAAAAAAATATATTTAATAACTTAACTACAATGACTTAGTTAATTTCTAAAATATATAAATGAAATTAGGTTCCAATTTTTTATTTGTTTTTCTTGATGTTTTTTTACTCATTTATTAATAAGATGCCTTATCATTAGCGTTATACGCATGAAAGTGCTTTTTACTAATACAAAATCCCGAATTTTGTCTGTATAACTGTATTTTTCCCATTACTTGAGCATTTTAAAGATATTTTACATAAATAAATTAAATAAAAAAATTACATGACTTTTTACATCATTCAGTATTCAAAAACGAATAAAGACAAAGAACACAGCTTGTCGTTTTTTTTCCAAATAAGTGATGTAAATTTACATTCACGAATAAATTTATTTTGAAAGTAAAATAATGCATATATGAAAAAATAGGAACCTTTAACTGAATTACAAAGAACATTTTAATGTTTTAAAATATTAAATATGAATAATAAATATTGAAATCATGGAAACTCAAATCTGGGTTTTTGTAAAAATGCTACTTATTATTACAAAATCCTGATATATGTCTGTATAACTGTATTTTATCACAGTACTGGAACATGTTTAAGGTGTAACTAAATTTAATAAGAAGTTTATATGATTTTTATAACATTCAGTACTAAAAAATAAATAAAATCAAGAAAAAGAGCTTGCCCGTTTTATTTATTTATTTATTTATTATTATTATTATTATTATTATTTTGTTAATTGTATGATATAGCTTTACATTTATGAATAATTTAATTTTCTAAGCTAGGTTTTTTTGCAAGTAATACATATATGAAGCAATTGTAACCTCTAGATTAATTGAAAATTACATTTCGATGTTTTTAAAACATGAAATTTGATAAAAATTGGAGATCTTGGGAACGTAAATATGGGTTTTTATAAAAATGCTACTTATTATTATAAAATTCTGATACATGTTTGTATAACTGCATTTTTTAAATTACTTCTGCATGTTTAAAGCATTCTATATAACTAAATAAAAAAAAATTAGATAGTTTTTCTAACAATCAGTATTCAATGGTAAATGAAGTCGAGAAAAAAAAGATTGTCTTTTTTTTTAATTATGTGGATATATATATATATATATATATACATATATGATATAAATTTACATTTATGAATAATTTTATTTTTCAAGTAAAATAATGCATATATGAAGTAATTGGAACCTCATACTGAATTGAAAAGAACATTTTAATGTTTTTAAAACATAAAATATGGTAAAAGTTGGAAATCGCGGAAACGTAAATCTAAGCTCTTGTAAAATACTACCAAATATACTGGAAATTCCTGCAATGTACTTGTAAAACTGAATTTTTTACATGATTGAAGAATATATAAGACATTTTATGTACCATGTATCTAAATTAAATAGATATGATATTGAAAACAGTCGATAAACAAACAAACTAAAATCAAGATAATCAAGATATCAAGAATCAAGATAACCAGCTCCCTGTTCCATTGTTCCACTCCCTGTTCCTTTTTAAAAATTACGCAAAACTAATTTACATTTCTGCTTGTCTTAAGTGCACAAAATAATTTATATAATAAACATTTAAAAAAAAAAAAAAAAAAAAAAACCTCGAATTCATCTGCAAAGAAACATTTAATTTTTTTAATTTTCAAAATTTATAATGAGTTATGTGCTTTTTTCGTTATTAATTCTTCCTTTATGTGTAATAATTTGATGGAATTGAATGAGAAAACTATGTCAGTTTTCTACAACTCGTGGTTATTCTGAGAGCCCTTGCAAAAAATTCCATTTAAGGTTTTTGTCTTCCTGATATTGGGTTTTATCCTTCTAGTTATTAGATTGTAGCCAGAACGGAACATGCTACTAACATGCTAACTATACAGTTTATACAGTATATCTGCAGTGAATGTAACTCATGTTGAAGGTATAAAAGTGCTCATAGGCTGTTAATGGTTTACTGAACAAAAATCTTTATGGAAAATTTTAGATTAATAAGTGGCTATTTAAATCCTTATTTATTTGAAAAAGGCTAAAATTAATCTTTTTTAAAATTTAGATTTGTTAAAAT
Organism: Maratus michaelseni; assembly: GCA_963931845.1. Taxonomy (NCBI): domain Eukaryota; kingdom Metazoa; phylum Arthropoda; class Arachnida; order Araneae; family Salticidae; genus Maratus; species Maratus michaelseni. The sequence continues at coordinate 218,762,796 of OZ007586.1, read as the reverse complement.
TAGTCTTTTTTTTTAATTTTTTTTATTTGAATTTATATAAAGAAATATTATAATTGTAATTAAGAAATTTTATTTTAACATTAAAAAGTTCTATTTTTGTTAAGTTGAAACTCCATTTTAATTCCAATTATAAAATAACGAAATACCTCCCCCCCCCCCCTCCGCTTCCTTCAATTTTTAAACATCGTGATAGTCTTTAAGTTAAACTTTCATTGATATGTTTACTTTATTGTTTAGTGTTAATAATACAAAAACTAACAAACTCAAAATTACATCCCCGCCCCTCTATTTCTTGAAGATATCAGTTATCAGAATTAAAATTTATGTAAAAAGAAAGAAAACTATTATTTACTATAAAAAAAAATAAATATTTAATTTTAAAAGAAATTATATAATTATGCTGATATTGTAGACAAAAGTGGGTTTTTTGCCCTTTTTCTTTATCCTATTTTTTATTTTACTTATTATTAAGCACTGCAGAAACTCAAATGGTCTAAACAATTTTATGAGTCAATATTTAGAGATGTTATATGCTACTATAAGAGAAAGGAAACTATAAAAAAGATTTTTAGAGAACTGGATTAAAGAGTAAAATTATAGTAAGTACAATAATGCAGTAAAACCTGTGAAAATGCAATCACCAAGGACAGCAAAAATTTCCCTTTCCGTCTTATCATTTATAATTGCATAATATTTCTCCTATCTAGACCACGCATTTTTCCGTTATAGTCAGGTTCTATTTTCGCAGATTTTACTTCATCGACAGAAAATGAAAAATTTTGTATGCTTAAATATTTAATGAAAGTAAAAAGAAAGAAAAATAGGCAATTTGTATTTCTATAACACCGGAAAATTTTGCTATTATTTAAAATTATTTACAGTTACGTTAGGGAGTAATCTCCTATGTTTCACAGAAAAATAATAATAATAGAAAAAGTAATATAAATTATGACAAATAACAAATTAAAATAAATAATAATAAAGTGATATATTATTTTGATGTTGTTTCATTATCCAAACATTTAAAAAATTTTATGATTTTATAAAATATGCTTTGAAATTTTGTTATTTTTTAAAATCTCGGATTCTTGATTGTGTAACTAGAAAAACTGTCCGCGTAATAAATATTTTTAACAATTCAAATTCCTTTTTTTTTAATATGTTTTTCCGCATATAAATATAGTTTAAACAATGGAATTTTGCACATTCATATATTTAATTAAAAGTAAAAACAAAATAAATAAATAAATACAAAAGTAGGCAATAGACCACATAATTTTGCTGTTTTAGGTTAGTTTACAAAAAGTAAAAAGCTACCTACTGAAACCATCCAGAGGAAAGCAATTACGAAAAATGTGGGTATATTTTCACAGACCCCAAAATCACCAGGTTTAAATGTTGATTTATAGATATATCTATATATCTATACATCTATATATCCATATTCTATATCTATATATCCATACATCTATATATCCATATATCTATATCTATATATCTATAAGATAGATATCTGACATTTGTCAGGTTGTAACGATCGTATTTATGATCAATTTGGATGCGAGTTAGCATGTGTACCGTATATATCAGTGGCTCCCAATCCCAACCTTTTATTGGCCACGTCCCACCAAAGTTTTGGCGAAATCACGATGGCCCTCCTCTCAACCCTACTCTATAACACATCTCTTTATTATTGAGAAAAATAATTCTATTCATATTGAGGGAACCTAAAAGAACTTTAAAAGTAACAAGTCATTTCACTTTATTTATTTATTTATTTTTCTTTTTTGGCGTATCAAACACGAATTTTCCTGCCACAAATCTGCTTTAAACAGAATAACTCTACAAATATAATGATACCATACATCGATCTTCGCCTTTGTGACATAAAGAGTTCTTGCCAACTTACCTCAGTCAACTTACCTCAGTCTGAAACAAACGTGTTATGTGGTCTGCATTTTTATCTTCAAAAACTTTCTTGAAGAGAAACTCACATTTGGCATTGAAAACATTTAATAGCATTTATACATTTTATACAAAGTTGGCTCATGGCATCATCTCCTATCCTGAATGGACTTGACTAAGAGTGACCTTTTGAAGTGTCCTTTCATCGTTTTGGACTTCCTCCAAATTTTTGGGCTCAGGGACTTGGTCTAGCCTATTGGCTAGATCATTTAGGATTAGAAACAGCAACAACAACAATGCATTTTATAATAGTTTTTAGTAACTCATTATCAGTGAAATATTTTTGGCCACACAGAGATTTCCTTCTAAATAACGCAGTACACAAGATAAAGGAGCAATTCTTGATATATATATTTCACAATTTTAAATAGCCATATTTCATTCCCATTATAACACACGCGCATAGTCTGATTTCAAAATTTAATGTATATGTCATGATATACCGGGTGATCCAAAAGTCAGGACGAACTTTAAAAATGAATAATTCGAAAACGAATCAAGATACAAAGATGCGGTTAGCACCAAACGGATAGAAAAGAAATCGGATTTTGTGTGGCAACGAAATAAAAAATAGCTCTGTCGGCGACCAACAGATGGCGCTGTCGGATTTCTGATGTAGGATTATGCAAAGCAACAAACGGTATAAAAAGGAGCAACTGCAGCAGGTAATAGTAGTCGAAGCTTGTATGCATCGAAATGCTCTCCATAGTTGAGAAAGCCCTCTTAGTTAAACTGTATTATAAGAATTCGGAAAGTACCATTGCGGCATTGCAAGCATATCGCTATACGAAGAATATGCGAGATAGCAAAGGACCAATAACGTCTTCTGCATTGAACAAAATGAAGAAATTTGAAGCTATAGGCTCTTTGGCGTCATGTCAATAAGTGGACGTCCCTCAACAGCCGCTGCTGTTGCCACGACAGTGGAGCAGACGGTGCAATCCATGTCGGCGGTTGCTGCGCATGGGGAGTGCAGTGCTCGAGAAGTTTCGAGGCAGACAGGAGTGTCGTACGGAAGTGTCTGGAGAGCACTGCGAATAATTTTGTAACGATATCCCTACAAATTGCAACAGAACCAAGAACTGAAACCTCCTGACTTCGACTCTTGCCGAGATTTTGTGAATTTGGTATTCAATAAGATGGAAGAGCAGCACGACTGGCTTCACACTGTGTTATGGACATATGAAGGGCATTTCACACTCTCTGGCGCTGTTAACACCCACAATTGTCGAGTGTGGACCACAGAAAATCCAATCCACATGCATCTGTTGAGGTACCCTTGCAACAGCCTAAAGTGATAGTCTGGTGTGGCTTCACGGCTGATTTCATAATTGGTCCATTTTTTTTTTTAGAAGAAGTCACACAGACGGGTTTCAAAACAGTTTTTGTCACTGGTCAGCGATATGTAGCACTGTTACAGAACAACATTATTCCTGAACTGCAAGCCCGACAGGCACTTCAAACAGTCACCTTTATGCAAGATGGAGCACCACCTCATATTGCTCTGCCTGTGCAACGCCTGCTACGCTTCACATTTAGGGACGATCGCATTATCAGTCGCCACTTTAATCACGCATGGCCTCCAATATCTCCCGATCTGACACCCTGTGACTTTTGGCAGTGGGGATTCTTGAAGTCAAACGTGTACCGTGAACGCTGTGAATGGTGTGGTGCCTCGTCTCACGGCTGTACTTCTGAATGATGGACATCACATTGAACATTTACTGTAGTAATAATTAACTGTAATTAAGCTGACTTGTAAGTTGTTAACATTTTATTCATTTGTAAATCATCTTTTGGTGCAATAAAAATCCATAGCGCAATCTGTTGGTCACCAACAGAACTATTTTTATTTCGTTGCCACACAAAATCCGGTTTCTCTTCCACCCGTTTGGTGCAAACCGTATCTTTGTATCTTGATTAGTTTTCGAATTATTCATTTTTAAAGTTCGTCCCGACTTTTGGATCACCCGGTATATTTACTTACTATGTATGAGGCCTGCACTGGAGCCATAAGAATTTTACTATTTATCCATTTCCCTTTCGGATGCACATTTGACATTTATACATTTTATAAAGTTTGTGATACCTCGTTCAGCTATTTCGAATATTTTAAAAATTAAATGTGTTCAAGACAGTCAAGTCAGTTTTAGATATACCGTCATGGAATTTCACATATGAAAGATTTTCTATGTGACATATAACAGAACGAACGAAAACAATCTTATTAAAGTCTTATTCAATAAAATACATAGTTTGAAAATTTGTAAAAACCTAAAATAATCAGAAAAGTTGTAAAACTGTTTAAACAACATCATCATCATCAACAACAACAACAACACCAAAATATGTATAAAAATTTTCAATAATTTTTTTAATAATTCTTCCGGTTTTGGTTCTATTTTCAACGTTTAATTGAGAATTCTTTTGAAAATTCAATAAAAAACTTCTTTTTTTTTTTTTTTTTTTTTTTTTTTTTTTAAATTTCATACTGTTTATAGTTTCATTTTTAGTCTAAAACATTACTTTTTCAAAATAAAAGAAAAAAACCCGACAGGAAATGGGTTAGTAACAAATTTGGAACGGCCTTTCTGTGGGGCATACGTCCCACGTTGGGAATAACTGGTACATACAAGATCTCGACCGAGTTCGTTGGGTATCTTCATCTGCTATCTTGTTTCAAAATGGCGGTCACTTAAAATTTTTCGAATTTATAAAAAATTGAAAAGACGTAAAATAAAAATTAGAAATCGAAAGAGATTTTTTCCTTTAAGTAACCATGGTACAAGGATCCTGGAGCATTTTTTATTTGCCTTTATATTAAAAATTGACTGACATATAGCAGTTTGAAATTCTAGATGGCTGACCATTTTGCAACAAACTGAATTTTGTCATGCGACAGCACTCATATTTATCAACTAATCTGGATATGACTGAGCATGTGTACAGGAACAGGACATACCAAGGTGTTGACCGAGTTCGTTGGCCAGCTTCATACGCCACCTTGTTTCAAAATGGAGGCTACTACATTTAAAAAAAAAATTAAATAGGTGTAAAATAATTGAAATGAAAAACTTTTATTTTTTATGGGATCGGCCTTGATACAAGGATTCGGGAACATTTTTTGTTTTGACTCTTTCTGAAAAAATAGCTTAACTATATAGTAGTTCGGAATTCTAGGTTGGCTGTTTTTCTATAATTAGGTTTCATTATGAGCTTTAAAATTATGGTTTCTCGCAAATTTACTTTAAATTTTCGAACCTTCTTTGTTACTCTCATACGTTTAAAACTACATAGTCATATCCACCATTGGTCAATTTCCACCAAACTTGGCGATACTTGGCGAAATACTGTCAAATTGGGTGACCAAAACTAAATCGCCATAATGAGGCCAATTTCAGGGTTCAGACAGACTTGAGAAGAAAAAAACGAAGGAGTCTAGAAGAATTCTAAATAGTCCAAGAATTTTAGAGGGCTCACCGTATTTTTCCATGTATGCCGCAACCTCGTGTAACACGCGCATCCACCGTAATTTTTAATGCCTCATTTGAAGAGAAAAAAATATTCTATTAAAATCTAATAGTTAGTGCGTAAATTTGCACAGTTTTCACAATGTATTTCTTAATGGTCTCATAAATTTGAATCCATAATTTCCAGTCAACTATTTTATGCAGTGACCAATGTCATATATACAGAGGGCAGGCAAATCTCAAATATTTATCATGTATCACATGATCACATGCATCGACATTTTTAAAGTAAATTTTGAAGAGGAAAAAACCACGTGTTAATATGAAATAATACACTAACTTCTTTTCCCCCCACAAATATCAGTATTCACTTGAACTTTACATTTGCAAACATGATACTTTTATCTTTCTTTTTTTTAAAGTTTAATTTCTTTCATAGCATACACACTTTAAAAGATAATTATTCATCGTGCAAGATACAAGTCTTCCTTTTCTAATCTGCTATGTTTGAATTGAATCAGTAAATTTTACTTCGCGATAATTTTAGAAGTTTTTAAAGAGTATTTTCTTTATTTAAAGAGTTTTAAGTACTCGTTGGAAACTTTTTATTTCTAAGGAGCTTTCAAGGAGTCTAAGGAAACTGTACGTGCCCTGCAACTAGGATATAGCTGACTTATTCGGGGAAATTCTCATTTAGATTCAGTATTAAAGAAAACTGGGATTGAATCTTCTATAATCGGGTTCCAAGCATTTTAGCTTCTTGTGTTTGAGTAAAATTAGCTGAATTAAAAAAAAGAAATATGGAAGCTACCTTTTCCTACCAGTACGGGCCGGAAGGAATTTTTAAAATTTATTCACTGTTATTTACATAAAAAGCTACTATTTTTCACAGTGAAATAAATTAAAATACGTTACATAAAATTAAAACGCGCTAGATTAATAATTTTTTTAACTTTAATTGTTCTATCTGATTGTATCATAATATTATTTAAAAATATATGATATTTTCAACAACTAGCTTTTAAATTTTGAATCTTTGAATTTTTAAAAACTCCGATTCTTATGTTTCTAATTAGAATAACTGTATGTATTTAAAAATAAGATCTGAAAAGATTTTGAATTGCTAAAATAGTTATTATGGTAAAGCAGACATTTTCCAAAAATAGGCAAATCGTGTCAGGAATGCAGTTTTTTTTCTTTCCTGGTCTATCGCGTCAAGAAATTCAAATTGGTTCAAAACGTCATCTTTGACAGCATTTTCTAAAAGATCGTATTCGATTTCATAGTTTTTTAAAAAGAGCATCTGTTAAATTGATACTTTTGAGAACAAAAATGAATTAAAAAATGTGTCAAAAGTAGCCAGTTTGGATGCAATAACCGTATCTCCACTATATTACATATATACATTTTCTCCCTTTTAGGGTAAAAATGTATCGGAAATTTTGGACAAACTTTTCTAAATTATGACATTCGCAGGAATCCCTGTTTGATAATGCTCAGAACTTTTTACTTACCCATCATACGTAGTATAGGGTAAGTCTTGTAATCGTTTTGAAAATCGAAATTTTTTTTTTGACGGATTTACACGTTTCAGACACTGGAGATTCCGAAAAACATATTTTTAGAAATTTTTTTTTGCCGTCCGTCTGTGTGTCTGTGTGTCTGGATGGCTGTGTGTCTGTGTGTCTGTAAACGCTCTATCTCCCGAAAAATTTGAGATAGAGACTTGCAATTTGGTATCTACTTAGTATGTAATAATGGGAAGAAGCCTATTTCATTTCAATAACCTCGATTAACCGGAACAATTTTTTTCGGACTCTCGAAATATTCGTTCTGATAAAAGGTACATAAAAATTTTCGAAATTGTTTATTTTAAGAAATGAACATAAAATACAATACAAAAACATAAATTTTGCATAAAGCATGAAGTCGATCGGATAATGAGTTGCCGAGATATTTGGAATCCTATTTTCCACACTCTTCGATTTTTCATGACCCTGTATTTCATCCAAATTTCACTTCAAAGATATATTTTAATTAGAAATGAGACATTTAATCAGATGCAATAAACCGCTAGTTAATAGGATTATAATTTTTGGTGTTATAAGGATGTTTCTTTCAAGCAATTCAGTAATCGAGCCTTTAAAGTTTGTGACGTCATCAAGCCACGATTTTATTTGAATTGCAATGCATTTTATAAGTAGTTTACACATTTTTATTTTAATATTTTACATTATGCATATCCATGATGGGTAAGTATTACGGTGGCCCCCAACGACTAGTTTCACTTTGTTCGCAGCAAAGAATACAGTTCTTAAATTACAGTTCTGTACATGAGTATATTTCACATGCGTTTTTTTTTAAATGAAATTATTTTATTTATTTTACTTTAGGTACTTGCGATTTGAGACACACACATTTCGACTCGTATAGTTAATCGCTAGGATTCTTTAATGAGCCGTGTCAGATGGACAGATATCACAATGCTGAATTTTACTAGTACAAAAAACTGGAAATTCATCCAGGGAAGATACCACCTGGTCACGGAGGTCCTCCCCGGAAGTTCCGGTCTTTTTAACTACAAGAGTTATATATGACTTTCTCATCCAATAAATAAACCAACCAATCTTTAAGTTGTTTTTATGCGCAGATGAAACACAACTTCTTAGTATCTCAAAAATTTTTAATAATATTTACAATAGACATAATGCAAGAGATACGTTAAAATAAACCAGTATACATTTTGTCAATTGGCTTTTCATTAGTAATATAATTGAGAGATAAATCGTTTAAAATAATGTTTTATACAAATGCGTTCAAAGTTTTCTCTATGATTAACACTTCGAAGGTTCTTCCATGACTGAATACTGAATATATTCCGAGATTCATTTAGTTCAGCTTGCCGAATTCATTTTCTGCTGATAGTCGCCCAAGGCAGTTAAGAATCTCCGAATGACATCATGAAGCATCATAAAAAACTTAGATCGAAGGGAATAATAATAATAAAAAAAAATGCAGCATTCTCTTCTACTCTACTCTACTTGATTCGTTATTGCTTTCCCCTCTCAGCGGCTCTCTTCTTACTGGGGTATTGTGGCCCCTTTTGAACTAGGTTATTAAATCCTCGTTTAGCAGAGGAAGTTGGAACTGTCGGAGTCAGTCCAAACACAATTTGGAAGCAGAAAACGGATTCTAACGAAACGTTTCTTCTGGAGATATTGTTTGGTCTAGTTCATTCCTATTTAACTGAAAGTAAATTAAATGTTGAAGTGAGAAGAATTCCTTTACTTGCGTGATAGTCTGAGAGAATGAATAAACACGTTTTGAATGAATAGACCGGAAAATTCAAAAGCTGTAATTATTATACAAAATTTTACGCGTTGATTTTTTTTGTTGTTGTTGCTTTATTAAAGTTGATCTTAAACTTCTAGGGTTAAGAGTACAATGTACTTGGAAATAGGGTGTTAAAGGTGATTCAAACTCTTATTTCATCTACTTGTTAGTTGTCGGTGGATTTCGGCCAGAGAAAGAATGGTGGCACGCTAGTTTCTTATTATACATACAGCACGCTTTCTCGTAAGGTTACACAGCTCAAAAAATGAAATATTTCAAAAATTTTCAAGAATTAAACAAATTATTATTTTTTTTAATTTAAAAGAGATCAGGAAATAATTCAAAATATTTGTATCTTGAGTCAAAAATACCTTTTTTACTTCAATATGAGCCATGTTCATCTAATAATCTGAAAAAATTATAGGCTGTTGTGTTGTATAACAACATAAACAAAACGAATTACAAAACTGGTCTAATCTAGTCATATTTCAAGATAATTAAAAGTACTTTTTATCACAAAAAGAGAAGTATGTTTATAATTCACTCATGTTAATATCTCAAAAATCACGTTTCATTAATGGTGTCACTTTATCACTAATTGTGGAATATATTCATCATTGCGTTAAAAGAAACAAAAAATGTACATATTTTTGTTTGAATGTCCGCAAAGTGTACAAAATAGTTCTAAACTATGATACTGCTTTTCATTACATGTTACCTTATGTTCATATTTCTGGAAAGTATTTATAAAATACTGTTTCTCAAAGCACAGGGAATTAGTGCACTTACAAATGTATCGGTGTATGTTGAAAGGCAGTAAGTCCCAATTTTAAAATTTACCAAGTCATGGTAAATATAATGTCTTTCAACACTCAAATTTTAAATCCCCCCCTCTCAAAGATGCATAGGTAAGTACACGGACTGAGTTATTTTCTTCACGAAACGCTCAATAAACATGAAAAAAACATTGAAACCATCTTAAAATTAGAAATGTGACAATATGGACTTAGTTCCTTTGAACAATCACCGATTCAAATGTTTTAAACGCTATATATTTTTTAAATAAGTAAATTGTAGTAAGATCTATGTTACTTATTTTTTTTAAAGTTTAATATCAGGAACATTTTCTAGTATAAAATAATCACATATACTAGGAATCCGCAAATACGCTTTTACTACAGGAGCATAGTTAGAAAAGTTCACAAGTCATGACATTGCATAAAATGAATTAAATGAACATTAAAAAAAAATAATTTTTGATTCTAAAAGTACATACTCAAAAACCTATACTACACTAGTGTGCAAAACTTTAGCAACAATGATGAATTTCTAGATGAATGAATGTATGTGAAGACACGCACTCAGTTTTTTTAAAAACATGTGTCAACTAGGCCAACAAGACTAATAACGAGTTTAAAATATTCCTTTACCCGATCTTACTCCATAGAGGGTTCGCACAGTCCTTACTTTTGAATATCTTATTTCAGAATAGTAATCTTTGTCGAATTTAATACTTTTCTACGATTAAATAAGGCAATGACTACTATTCAGAAATAGTGGTATTCAAAAGTAAGAACCGTACAATACGTATTATAATATGTATAATATATGCTGGATATGCAAGAAATTCGAATACTTTTGGACATTGAGATTATATTACATAAAACACGGTATTAATTTAACCACACACAGAAAAAAGTTTTGTTGAATCAACAAAAATTTGTTTGCCCCAACGAAACTTTTTGTTTAAATATGGGTCAATGGAAATTTCGTTTGAATCAACAAAAAAAATATTGTTGATTTTTTTTGCAATTCCAAAAAAAAATTTTGTATCGTCAGCAAAAAAATGTTTTGTTAATTCAAGTAAAATGGTTCAATTTTACTTGAATTAACAAAATTATTTTTGTTACATAGATATATGCTATGTGTTATTTTAACAATCTATTTTCTTTTTTCAACTAACTATATTTTGTTTGTTTAATCAATAAAATATGTTATATTACGAACTTGTTTTGTTTATACTACAAAAACATTTGTTAAATGAACCAATCTACATATGCAATTTTAACTATTTTTTAATTCATTTTCAACAGTGAAATACGCTTGTAAACCTTGAACAATAATAACAAGTGAATTTTATCCGACTTTTTTTCAAGCGCAAACCGAGAGAATGAAAATTGCCCATGCCGGGAGTCGATCCCGTGTCCTCAGAACAGCAGCCTGACGATTTAATACTGCGCGATATCTGAGTTCGGCATTTCTCACTCTTATATATGTCGGAACGGCTGCAATCGCAGCACAAGATGGAATGTCATAAGGAGCACGCAAATTTCTGCGGCAAACATGAGACGACAGTACAAAGCACAGCATACGGCTACACATAGTTAATTTTTTATTCATTTTCAGCAGTGAATTACGCCTGTAAAAAGCAGGATAAAAATTTCATTGTTATTATTCAAAGATTACAGGAGTATTTGACTGCTGAAAATGAGATAGAGCTATTGCAGAAATCACGAAAAATGCAACATAGCAGCGCCACCTGTTGCGCGATTTAAAGTAAAAAGTAATCAGCAACAATTTATATCAGAAAGTAACTGAAAAAAAGGTTTTATTAAATTCCGTGCATTAGTTCTAGAGATAAAAACAGCGAAATCGCGTTCAGGACAACCGGAAATCGAAAATTTTCATGAATCCAATTCTTTCTTCTTGCAAAGATAGAAGACGGTAATAAATGGGACAGGGGGATTTTTAAAACTACCTTTGTCCGTCCCATTGAAAAAAAGTTTTAATTACCCCAAAATTATGTTAATCATGTAATTATATAGCTATATAAGTCAAATAAATCAAGTTACGTAAGAAAGATATGGCTACTACACAAGAATTTAAATTTTTCAAAAATAACAACATTTTGCAGGAATTACAAAAATATTGTAAAATTAAAAGAAACAAATTTTGTTAGTTCAAGTAAAATTGGTGAAATTTTGTTAAAATTTTGTACGAGTGTTAACAATATTTTTTTGTCCAAGCAACAAAACCAATTTTTTTACTTGAACTAAAAATTTGACTAAAACAACCAAAATGTACTCAACAAAACAGGTTTTGTTGTTTTAATCAATTCCTTTTTCTGGGTGCAATATTAAGTTAATTGTTTTGGCTATATTTGATTCTTACAATTCCACTGTTACTGACATAAAGTAAATATCAGAAACTGTAACCATAAGTTGAGTAAGAAAAAACACTCGAAGGCAGCTAACTTTTAAAGGCCAATGCGAGATTTCATTGAAGTCCGAACCAAATACAGTATAATCTCTATAAGTCTAGATCTACACAAGTCGTAATGCACTAAAAATTAGTTAAATTTACAAATCCATACCACAGCTTAAAACGCACATTCAGCTGTTATCGCTCATTGGTGTGCACATGTCATATTTGTATAGCGTAGCGAACCCCAACTTATGGGTAAGGACAAGGAATTGCCACCTTGCCCGAAAGCGACATAGCGTATTTTGTAGCAATTGTTCTGTATCAGATCCAAACATAAACTAAACAATTAAAACTAAAAAAAAAATGAAATAGAATACGAAAACTAACATTCGGCTATAAAGCTAAATAAATACAGCTAAATAATTGTTAAATATTACAGCTAATTAATTCGGCTATATAGCGTCCATACAGCTAAAATAAATACACCCAGATTCATTACTGAGTTAGCTACTATCTCAAATGTCTTCATATCTTAATCTGATCTTCGTCATCTCCTCTCCAAAAACAAAATGCTAATTTCTGAACACGTGAGTACTCAAAAGAAAATTCTATAAAAAGCAAGTGTAGAAAATAGGTACTACCCTAACAGCACAGACTGTCGATGTGAAATCTTCTTGACATCACAAATGATCATAATTGTCACAGTCACTACAATGAACAGAAATGTGATATCTTTCATTCGTCTAATTTTGACTCTCATTTGGTCACTCCACTGAACAGTCACCATGACTGCTGCTTTTTGACGAGTTACCAGGTGACTTTACAATGAAATCATCTTGTGACTCTTATGTGACTGTCATTTTGACACTCCATTGTAAAGTCATCATGATAGCTATTCTATGACGAGTTCCCAAGTGACAGAAAATGGAATCATCTGGTGACTTTTCACAAAGGAGTGCAATGATGACTTCACAATAGAGTGTCGATCACCAGAAAGTCACCATGCGACTTCATTGTGACATTATTTGGCGACTCATCACAATGCAATGCTCACAATGACTTCAAAGTTCAGTCTTCTACTGACAGTGACTTGAGAATCACAATGTGACTTCATTGTAATGTGCACCTGGTGACCCATCACAAAGCGACAGTCACAGTGACTTTTCAGTCTTAACAATCATTTGAGAGTAATAATGAGACAGTGAAATATCCCATATTTTGATTCACCGTAGTGATTGTGACACTTCTAACCATGTGTGATGTTAAGGGGACTTCACATCGACTGGCCGTGCTGTTCGGGTAGTACCTCTTTTCTACACTTGCTCTTTATAGAATTTCCTTTTGAGTACTCACGTGTTCAGAAATTAGCATTTTGTGTTTGTTGCTTAAGTTTTGCACACCAGTGTATTTTGTGGCATTTGTTCATAAGCAAGAGTTGAAAAACTTCCCATAATAAGTCAATTCAAGTAAAAATTCAAGTAAAAATTAAACTTCGTCATTGGGAACTGTTTAAAACATAGAAATCATCTCCACTAACAATTAAAAACATGCTGTAGTAAGAAAATATGTTTTATAGCTTTATACCTTTTCTTTCTTTCCTTCTTCTTCTCTCTCTATTTAAAAAAATATATATAAATAAATAACGAGAAGTATCTGAAAGAGCATTATGGTTTAATATAAATAAATTTTTTATACTAACATTTGATGCTTAAGCATTTTTTATAGTAAAAATATTTTACTCTTGCATCCCTAAGAATTCTCCTTATAAGGAAAAAAAAATACATTTTTTTTCAAAAAAATAATGCGTTAGCGTTAAGTTAAAAAGAAATCCTAGTTTTTATCCAATGTAAATGCAAATGTTGAGCTTTAATAATATATAATAGATGTATTTTGAATTTAAAGGTATTATAATTATATATTTATATATACCTCTCAATAACTTATACACCTCCAATTATATTTTTACCTAGAAATATGTGCATGGAGTTCTCCGGTGTTAAAATTCATCTTGTTTGGTGCTTTCGATAAATTATGCTAATAAAATAATAAAATTCTCAAGAGGTCGACGCGATCACTTCTTTGGCTACCACTATATCTAGACAATAATGTTCGTTTTAGATTTCTCTTGTAAATATTGTAGAAACCTCTTCGTGGTAGATTTCCCTTACAAATGTTGTAAGAAATGCACCACTGGTATCGTTATTTGGAAATAGCGGTAGCAAAAAAAGTGACCCTGCCGACCCCTGATTCTTCTTCTTCTTCTTCAAGGGAAAAAAAATGTCTTATCCTTTTCCAAATTAGGAAAGTGGAATGAAACACTTAAAAAAAAATAATAAGATTTAATTTTCTTTTACATGACACATTTCAGTAAAACAATCATTTTCGAACTATTTTTTAATATTCATGTTGTAAAGTCGACCTTTCTTAAAGAAGGTTGTCAGACCTGCATCAGGTTTGCATATCTTTTTTAGCAATAAAACATCTGAAACGGAAAAAGAAATTAGAGACGTCCAGTCTTGACATTTTTTTTAAAATAATAAACTATTCTTTAAACGTATAAGTGGTTTTACACATTAAAATTAGATCATGTTAAATTGAAAATACATTTCACAATTTTTATCTCTTTCAGGAAGTAAAGCAGGACGAGTTTTACGGCTATTTGCCCGATGCCCATGATATCTTGAATCTCCTAACACTGAAAACAAAAACCCCAACTCTATCTCTGTTAATAAATGTTCTTCCTCTCCCTCCCTATTTATAACATTGACTGAGAGATGTTTATTGAATTGAGGAATTTTTATGCATTGACTACTTTAATTTTTGAATTAGATTAAACATAGCAACATGTATGCTTCTATAGATACGGTAAGACGAAATGCAAAATAACGACTGTTTTTTTTTTTTTTTTTTTTTTTTTTTTAATGATGAATGAATGTCTGTGAAGACACGCACTCAGTTTTTTAAAAACATGTGTCAACTAGGCCAACAAGACTAATAACGGGTTTAAAATATTCCTTTACCCGATCTTACTCCATAGAGGGTTCGCACAGTCCTTACTTTTGAATATCTTATTTCAGAATAGTAATCTTTGTCGTATTTAATACTTTTCTACGATTAAATAAGGCAATGACTACTATTCTGAAATAGTGGTATTCAAAAGTAAAAACCGTACAATACGTATTATAATATGTATAATATATACTGGATATGCAAGAAATTCGAATACTTTTGGACATTGAGATTATATTACATAAAACACGGTATTAATTTAACCAATATTAAATTAATTGTTTTGGCTATATTTGATTCTTACAATTCCCCTGTTACTGACATAAAGTAAATATCAGAAACTGTAAACAAAAGTTGAGTAAGGAAAAACACTCGAAGGCAGCTAACTTTTAAAGGCCAATGCGAGATTTCATTGAAGTCCGAACCAAATACAGTATAACCTCTATAAGTCTAGATCTGCACAAGTCGTAATGCACTAAAAATTAGTTAAATTTACAAATCCATACCACAGCTTAAAACGCACATTCAGCTGTTATCGCTCATTGGTGTGCATATGTCATATTTGTATAGCGTAGCGAACCCCAACTTATGGGTAAGGACAAGGAATTGCCACCTTGCACGAGAACGACATAGCGTATTTTGTAGCAAACGTTCTGTATCAGATCCAAACATAAACTAAACAATTAAAACTTTAAAAAAAAATGAAATAGAATACGAAAACTAACATTCGGCTATAAAGCTAAATAAATACAGCTAAATAAATACAGCTAAATAATTGTTAAATATTACAGCTAAATAATTCGGCTATATAGCGTCCATACAGCTAAAATAAATACACCCAGATTCATTACTGAGTTAGCTACTATCTCAAATGTCTTCATATCTTAATCTGATCTTCGTCATCTCCTCTCCAAAACTCTAGAAGAAGCTCTTTTCAACATCCTTTACTTCACCAGGAAGGATAACATCTCGCCTCCTATTATTTAATCTTGTGATAGGCCTCCGTCATTTTCACGTGATACGATTTCACAGGTTTGTAGAAATAGTTGAACAAAGTCACTCCAGCTGAGTGTCCGATTCACAAATCCCTCCAACTGGTCGCTGACAAGGCTTCTTTTATTAGACAGTGAAACAATGCACACAACAAAAAACACTGAGTGTCCCATCAAGTTCCAAGCTTCAATCCGGCAATGTCCTGGGGCATCAAAGACTGTCAGTCACTCTGTGACATCTGTGACTAAATTATTCTAAGTGTCTCTGTATATAATCTATACATTCTACTCACTAAATAATCCATACCAAATATCTCGCAGTGCACCTCATTAGTTTATACCAATTTCATTATGTTTGAAATAATGTAACATCATTAGAATATGCTGCAAACGATATTTCCCCGTATATCATAATGTAATGGAATTTTTTTTATGCGTCTGTATGAACGAGCTATAAATACTACTTAGTCTATATTCTATAGAAAGCAAGTTACAGTCCACCTCATCATCCAGCATATTGCAGTCCGCCTCCGGCCGACAGACAGACAGACGGCTAGACAAATGGAAGTCATAAACACTTGTAGTAAAAACAATGGACGGAAGAACGCCAAATCTTGTTTATATGGCTTTGAATACGTGCGTAAATGAATGAATGCAAATAAATAAATAAATATAAAAATAAAATAATCAAATAGTTTTTTAAATGACCACAGGAATATATTTCGCGTGCAAATATTTCTTAGTAAATACAGTACTTCTCGAAACAGCTTCGCAGTCGTGATGTCTATGCTAATTACGATTTGTGAGTGATATGAACGACCATCAACTGTTATAAATCTTGCATGTGAAAATTCGATAAGCATTTTGAAATCGTCCCATACGCCGTCAACAAAAGATGAAGACATCGCTGTTGTGCAAACTGAGTCTAAATTAGGGGGGGGGGGGGGTGACAACCAGCAGTCCTGCGGGCCGCTTGTCACCAGTATTTCTGAAAAGTAATCTTCGACTTACGCAATCTCAGAATATTCTGCGATTAAAGAAGGCGAATATTATTATATTGAAATAGTGGAATGAAGCAGCCCGCAAGCCCAGGATCCTGGTTTAAACAATTTGCATAAAGGGGGGCCCGAAATTAACATGAATTTTATAGCACACTGTGTTTAAATAATTTGCTATAAAACTTTTACGTTTGATATAAAAAAAAATTGACTCTTTCATCTTTCCATTTGTTAAAATGCAAACCAAGTAGATTTAGCCTTTTAATATTCATTGGCATTTTTTTTTTTACTTTTCTTAGAACAGTAATTAAAACTGCCCCGTTTTTAATAAATACTTGTTTGTTTTTGAAAGCCAAATAAACAGTAAACAAACAAACAAAAAAAGAAGCTAAAATAACGATTATGTAATCCAAAAATATTTACAATTGAAAATGAATATTATCGAAATTTGCTTTAAAATTTACATGCTGAATGTAAACTCTCATTACGAGTAAATTGTTGATATCTAGAGACATCTACTATTCGGAAAGTTTTGGTTTATATCTAGTCTATAATATATTAATTTCCCCCAGTCTATTGAGGTATCATATTTTTAGAAAAAATAATCCGAGCCTCGGGAGAATCTTTTCTTAGCACCAGTGTCATTAATATTTCATGATCCTGCTATGTTGGTGCCCGCAGCAAAGCGCTTTGCTAAAATCAACGCCCTGTCTCGTGTATGACATTTCGGTCCTAAAGAATATCAAATTAAAAGAAATATATTTACGGCGTACACTTTTCGTAAATCTTTATTATTTTTTCAAAGAAGAAAATGCTGTCTGATAAGGTATAATTCAACTTTAAAAACTAAGCATAGGTACCAAGATATACGGATATTGAATAAAAACAATTCTGAGTAGTAATCGCAGCCTAATTTAATCGCAAAATTTTGTACTTAAATAAGGCGAACATTATTGTTTGTAAAAGTGGAATTCAAAATTCACAATTCTTGAAAGCTATGACTAAGGAATGTATACATTATTTAAATGAACAAATTACTATGTTAAAACATCATTGATTTAAAATCTATATAAGATAGAAAAATAGAAAACTGTGAGTGAATTTACTACTAGGGATTCTAATTATATACAGGGTGTATCTCAACTAATGGTGAAAGCTGTGTGTAAGGGGTGATTACACTTCAAGAAATTTTTTTTAATAGGAAACCCGGACCGTAATCTACATATTTAATGAAAATACAGAATTCATAGCTTCCAACCTTCTGGATTTTTTAAGTCAAATAAACATATAATCAGAAACTTTGCTTAAATGAAAGCAAATGAGTATACAACACAGACACATTTTATTAAATAAATTTTCATTTTCAAAACATGTTTATTTGGCTTGAAACAAATCCGAAGGTAATATCTGAATTTTCCACAGTTTAAAATATTTTAATTCTTATCATCAGCAAATGTGAAGATGAAAACATTTAAAGGACCAGGGATAAGAATCATGCTGAGATGATAGAAGATTGAAGAAAATCTATCATCCTAAAGATATATTCACGCGACTATATGAAATTTTCTGCAATTCATGGGCAGTAAAATATCAGTCTCTTCAATAGAGAGAATGAGCAACTGACTTTCTAAATCACCAGAATGAAAATTTTGATAGGGACCCCTAAACACACGACTGTTTTAAACATTCCAAATTTATTTCGCTAACAGCATTATGAATGATACTCCGATTCGCATTATGAATGATACTCCGATTCTCATTACTGAGCTAGGCGTCACAAATATGTGACACATGTTCCTAAGCACTTTTTGATAATTGGTTGAACCAAATCGTACACATTTGTTGCGTAATAAGACAATAAAATAAATATAAGGGGATTTTTTTTTCTCGAACGATAATTACATTTTTCGTTTTTAAACAGCACCTGAACTCGACAATTTGATAGCGATTACTGGTAATAATTGTTATCTATTATTACTTACCCATCATACGTAGTATAAGGTAAGTCGTTTTGAATAATCGTTTTGAAAATCGAAAAATGACGGATTTACACGTTTCAGACTTTGGCGATTCCGAAAACATATTTTTAGAAAAAAAAATTTGCCGTCCGTCTATCTGTGTGTCTGTGTGTCTGTGTGTGTGTCTGTAAGTGCTCTATCCCGAACAAATTGAGATAGAGACTTGAAATTTGGTATGTACTTAGTATGTAATAATGGGAAGAAGCTTATTGAATTTCAGTAACATCGATTATCCGGAACTGTTTTTTTCGGACTCTCGAAATATTCGTTCTGATAAAAGGTACATAAAAAGTTTCGAAATTGTTTATTTTAAGGAGTGAATATAAAAGGCAATAAAAAAACATAAATTTTGCATAAAGAATGACGTCGATCGGCTAATTACTGGCCGAGATATTTGTAATCATATTTTTAACACTCTTCGATTTTTCATGTCGAAAGCTGGATTTATTTCATTCCAAGTTCAATTCAAAGATATATTTTAATTGGAAATGAGAAGCTTAAACCGTTAGTTAATATGATTATCAATTTTGGAGTTATAAGGTTGTTTCTTTTACGCAATTCAGTAATAGAGCATTTGAAGTTTATGACGTCATCAAGCCATGATTTTATTCGAATTGAAATGTATTTTAGAAATAGTTTACACATATTTTATTTTTTTATTTTGTATAATGCATATCCATGATGGGTAAGTATTACGGTGTCTCCCAACGACTATTTTTTTGCATGGTTTCTTGTTCATAGTATAAGATAGTTAATGAACAAAAAAGAAAGTAAGAAATAAAAGTTTAGTGAAAGAATGCGGGACATATCTTCAAAATTTTAACTACGTTAATACAAATGTTTGGACAACTCTCCCAGAAACCTACAGTAAAACAAAAAATATTCTAAACGATAATGATAACTCCAATTCAAAAAGTCGCAGAATAAAGCTGTTTGTACGAAAGTTTCTTGTGCATAATTTTTTATAATACTGCTATAGTTCTTTTTTTTACTTTTACTGCCTGAGATGGACTGCTCAGACTAGGAATCTAAGTCTGTAGAGCATAGACGTCCCTTTCAGTCCCCTTTATTGAGGAATTAAAAAACAAAAAAAATCAACCGAAGCTGAAGCTGTCGATAAGCGCGGCAGAGGGCAGGGTGGTGAACAGTAGGTAAACAATGTGCAGAGGATGATGAAAACAATGAAGATAACACAGTGGCAAATGACGGCCCAACAGTTTCTAACGCTAGAAGATAATACATTATGAACTCTTTTCTAAAGATGGGAACACTGGTTTGAAGTACACACATATAAAACTAAAAATGCTGTTGGAGACACAATGATGAATATGAGTAAAACTCAGAGGATAATGAATATATGGTAGAGAGCACATGGTGATGCGACACTGGGCAGAAGAAATTAAGGACAATGACGAAAACACAGCCGCAGATGTGAACATGAATAAAAATCAGAAAACTGGGAGTATATGATCAAGAACACAACGTACAAGATATATTAAATATGTTGTATAACACATCTAATGCAGATGCTATTTACAGGAACAAGAACAAGTTTCTTTAATGAAATATATTTGAAGAAAGCTATATACGTTTTGGAGCACTAAATATTAATGGTTGCTCCATGAAGACCCAGCCTTTCCAAGCGCGGATCTATAAACCGGAAATCTAGCATCGTAAGAGGTGTGTTTAAGTGTTGGATTCTTGGGTGCTATATGAGCCATCCTTTGAAATTAGAACATCGAGACATTTACGATAGCAAAGCTCACTATCTCGTATTTAGCAATCATCAGCTTTGTGATCACAAGTGTAACGAGCACATGCAATCCTAAATTTACAGTGTTGCACCATGTGGACCAGCCGCTGGTAGTGGAAGCATCTGGTAATGTTGAATATTTTCTAATCCGGCAGTGATTTATGCCGGGGCATAAACTTTGTGATATGAGGTTTGATGCCTCAACAGCCGGCATCTGAATGATCAAATGAGATTTATACTCGTCGTTGCTATCCACTAGGACCTTAATAACCTTATAATTAGTGGGACTGCTGACTTGACCCCATCAGAGCTGGATTAACGATCTTGTCAAGATATTCCTGTAGAGCCTCTTCGTCGCCAACCAAATACAAAGAGGATACTTTTGGGACCCCAAAAATTATTATCTGAGACTTTTTGGCTGCTCTTCAACTGTGATTAACAATTGGGAGAGTACGTCAGAAGAATGCAGTATGCTCTTGAGAATCATCAAGTCCTCTCTGTCTTTGCAACAAAGTTAGAAGTCACCATTTTTAAGAGGTGAACTATCAACCACTTGTGGAAGAGTGGCCATATTGAGTATATTAACAGTTTTTCGAATTTCCGCCAATGTTGAATCCGGATCCGTTGAACGAAGTAATAATGCTGGCAAAAAAGCACTGTTGGAAGGTCTATGTGTTGGTAATTTTTCCTGGGATTCAGGAAGCTTTTTCTTTATTTTAGTAGCCAAATTCATAAAATTTTTTGTCCGGAAGCGACCGCAGAAATAGGGACCTCCATTTCATGCAGTGACTGCTGTAAGTACTGAATCTGCTCAATTGCAACCAGAAGGTCTTCTTGCTGTTTATAAAAATTTTACTGTAGTAATGAATAATTTTCTAACTTCTGATTAAGGGAACGGATTTCATTAATATGAATTACTTGAACTAACCCAAGTTTTCCAAGCAGAGCGCCATGCGTGCCATTGAATTCCATCAAGCCTTTTTCTAGTTGAATATTTTAATTTAACAATCTTTCAAACTCCTGTTGTCATTCTGACTGAAGTATTTTTTGAGATCCCAATTCCTCTTGTTGTTTATTGAGACTTTTCTACGGTGATTTATATTCTTCTGCGATGTTATCAAATTTTTGCCTGAGTTCCATCAGAGCTTTTTCTTTTTGATTATTTTCTATAAGTAGACTATCTGACTTCTGCTGCTGTAAGAAAATCTTGGAATCAAGATCTGTTTTAGTAGATGAATTTCTGATTTTAGGGCTTTTTGTTCTGATTCAAGATTTTTTATATTCTTATTGAGATCTGTAATTTTCCTTACATTTGTGGTGTTTTCTTCGATGGAATTACTAAGTTTTAATTTTAGTGCTTGAATATCTGCATTAAGAGCTAATTCCTCTGATATGGTATTTTCATCCGTCTGTGTAGGTTTTGCTTTAGAGAATTGTTTCTGATTCTTTATCTTTCTGTTCTAAATCAAGATTATTGATTTTGTTCCCGATTTCTATAATTTTCCTCTCATTTTTGGTCTTGTCTTCAGTGGATTTTTTAAGTTGTAGTTTTAAAAATTATACTTCTGATTTAAGAGCTAAATCTTCCATTGTGGCACTTACTAAAGATGATTTATACAGATCCTTCAATTGTTTTTCTTTATCTTTGCTATTACTAGGAATTTGTTCGTACTTTGTTTTGAGAAATGTTCTATATTTAGAAGCCTCATCAGCACTGCCCTTAGCATGACACTTAAGATGAGTTGATAATTGATATAGAAGTTGTCAACCGATATTTTATTCGCTGTTCTTTAAGCTAAAATTAATGAAAGATCACCTTCTGAGAATTGTGAGGAGTTATCAATTCGCATTGATTTGTTAATGCGGTATCAAGATTAGTAGTAGTTGGAGGAGTAGTTGATGGAATAGTCTCCGAAATGACTTCTGAGACGATAAAAGGGCTACAAAGTGGATGATTATCAATATAAGGAATTTGAGTACTCAATGCCAAGGAGTCGTTGGTGACATAACTCTGATGAAACTCTCATCAATTGAATGACTTGAGAATTCGAAAAGAGCTGGATTACCGTGAAGTACAACACCAATCGAGAGAGAAGCCATCGTCTATGCAATTTTCTTGTAAAACTGAAAGGCGTTCGTAATTTTCCTTTCTACCTGAAAGGCCATCGTAGCGTAAGTTAAGACGTCTAGGGTCGGATTTAGCAGAAACAAGTGTTTTACTTCGAGACATACTATTTGAAAGGAATAAATATGACAAAATATATTAAAGAAGATTATATTCTGTATCCTTGGTGAGCGCTAGTGTTCAAATTCTTTGAATTTCCCGCCTTTCAACTGGAATTACTATTTGATGATTTACTTGACATGATTATTTTAATTGGCGAAGATTGGGAGTCAATTGAGTCTATATCAAAAGTCATAATGATATGAATTAAAAGATTACTAGAGGATATTAACAGGCAAACAAGTAGTTAGAAATTTAATAACGTTTGGTAATATTCAATGAGGATCGATGATAAAAGATTGAATGTAATACACAGACGGGAATCGAGGCCCATCAACCCATATCATTAGAAAGAAAAGGTGGTTAGTGTAATAATATTATAGGAAAAGCAAAAACCAGAGTCCCAGAGTCTCTGACCCTAAGATAAATAAATAGCCGAAAATGGGGTGGGGGATAATAAATAAATAAATAAAATAAAAAGAGAGTATTAAGAGGAGAGAAAATAGCGATGCTGAAGTGACACGGTCTAGAAGGAAGAGGTTACTTTAAAAAGTTTTAAAATATTTAAGAATAGTAGGCTGGTGCTGGGCATTAGACAGTGATAAGTTAGAATATTTTTATTTTTATTCAAATATAGAAGGTCAAGATAATTACAAATATGATAACATTATCAAGATTAGAATATAAAATGAACATTGTAGTTATCATAATACAAAAAGTGAGCTCTCATAAAAGGCATTGTTTGATTCACATGAAAATATTTTCACAGGGTGAGGCCAGGTCTAAGTGATATTGAGAAAAATCATTATTTGATTCACAAGGGAAAATTTTGAGAAATGTATAAAGCGAAATCGAATTAAAATACATTTTTTGCATCTTATAGTAGAATTTTGACTGGGGTAACCTTAGGGGAAAAGTAGTAAACGGCGTTGTTTGATTCACAAAGGAGAAAAATGACAGGGGGAGGTCTAAAGAATCATTAAATAAAAGGGATTATTTAGTTAAATTGGGAAATAATTTGGCAAAAGAAGTTTAAATAAAATATCTTGGTTCATTCATTTAGAAACAATTTTGACCCATCAAGAATACAGAATATAATCTTCTTTGATACATTTTGTCATATTTATTCCTCTCAAATATGTCCCGAATGAAAACACTTGTTTCTGCCAAATTCGATTATAGACGTCGTAACTTACGCTTGATGGCATCTTCTAGCAGTGGCGTAGAGGTCTAGATGGTTTGGATACCACTAATTTTATAAAAATATTTTTGCCTTATCTAATCGGAGAATTTTCTGCGATATTGAAGGCGAAGAAAACTTTATAATTTTACTGGTTTCCAGAGCATTTGGACAACCCCTCTCTGGCTACGCCACTGTTTGATAGCTCTCTGCAACGCTAACATTATATAAGAATGGAACTGAGAAAACGTTTCAGCTGGTGGTAAATATTTTAAATAATTAAATTATACCCTATTTTCTTTGACTTGGATAGTGATTTTCCTAAGGTTTGAAAATATGAATGATATTTATCATGGCCAAAAAACGTGATACGCATTCCTTTGTGCCTGGTTGCAGTACTCGATACAAGACAGCAAACTATAAACTATCTATATTTAGCATACAAAAGGATGAATCTCTGCTAGAAGAGTGGAAAAGATTAATTCCCTGATATGATAAAAAACCAACTTCAAAATCGGTTACATCTGAAATATACACTTACAAGAAGATTTTATTAACAGAAATTATGTTCATGTTGCCATTAGTGAAACAGTTACTTTTGGTAGAGGTAAATCTATTTTTAAAAGAGATGTCGCTGCGATCGCCCTGTTATTGTACCGCATCGTCGCACGTTTATCGGCTACAATTTTTTTGCACTTTTTAAAGCATTACCAGTTTGGCTTTTTTTAAATTCCGAAATTTCTCAAAATGTTCAAATGAGAAGAAATGAGTAAGTCTTACCACTTCGTTGGTCCTCCTTTAGCAGCGTAAACATCTCTCACTTTTCTCGGCATAGTTGAAACTAATCGTTGGCACTCAGAAATTGGAATTCAGTGCCATTCTTCAAGAAGAATTCTTTTCAGCTGCTGATTGTTATGTGGTAATCCTTTTTCGAACTGCCAAAAATCCTTGATAGGAGTAATGACCGGTGAATTCGGAACCTAATCTAGAACATGAATACCATTTTGTTGATGCCAAGGGCTTTTGTTGTCTTAGCTGTGTGCGGTTTGGTTAAGTATTGTTGAAAAATATAACCCGATTGAAGGCCAATTTGTTGAGTTGAAGGAAACAACTGATTCTGCAAAATGTCACGATAACGTTTTGCATTTATAGTTCGGTTATATGGCATCATTTGGCCGACACCAAAATAACCAAAACATCTCCGAATTTGAACACATGACGAAAACTTACGCTCTTGTTAGACACATTATGTGTTTAAAGCCAGAGGCGTAGCGTCAAGGGGGGCACGGATCACCTTACTACCAGTATTTTTATATACTATATTTGGCCTTATTTAATTCATACCGTTCAAAGATTAAATAAGGCTAAATGTAGTATATAATTATACTGGTAGAAAAATGATCGTGCCCCCCCCCCCCTGACGCTACGCCACTGTTTAAAGCTTCAATTCCTTGCTGTACTACCCGACGACCGATATCTTAGTACAAAACTGGAAAAGGGGATTCATCCGACCATATATATTTTGCCATTGCTGATCTCTCCATTTTAAGTAGTCCACAGCCCGCACAAAACGTTTCCTTTTTCTGAACAGGTGTGAACATTGGCTTACGTTTGCTTTTGTGAGATTTGAAGCCCATTTTTTCAATGTATTTGTAAGCCATTTTACAAGTCAGTTGTTGCCCTATGCTTGTTATAGGAATGCGGCTTCTGTCATCGTTCCTGGTATTCTGCTCATTACCACTCGACGCAAAATTCGATCTTCTCGGGTTGTTGTTGTTGATGGGCAACCTGTACTGTTTCTTTGTATATCTCCGGTTGCAACATATGTTTTCAAAACATAATGCTCTGTAGATTCAGGAAGAATCAAATCCCGGTCTATTTGCCTCATTTGACACCCATTATTTCGTTTTTTTTATTATCTTTTTAAGCAGTTCTAGCGACAATCTTTTACTACCCATTTTCTTATTATTAACTGATTTGAAAACGCTCTTCTCTTAAGAAACAAATGTCATAAGTCCCGAATGCAATAATTTGGATAGTTGGAAACAATCAGCCAATCGCAATTTACGAAAACTTTCTTTAAATGCGCAAGCGCAAAACAATGGGGCTTTCTAGTTTTAAGAAGGAAAATGTTTTACATGCCCAAATCTAAGTGTGTGATTTATTTTATTTTTTTATTCAATGCAATTGATTTTAGACGACTGACATTTCAAGAGTTTGATTGTTTATTTAGACAAAATAATGTTTGCTCTTTCTTTCTTTGAAAAAGAATTAGGGACATGGGTAAGGTAGTATAATGACCTTACAACTATTTGTTAACGAGAGTAACATTACTCATCAGAAAATGAATAAATATTTTGCTAACTTGCTTTACTTCCCATAGACGAAATGGCTGAAAAGATTTGTTCAACTTTAATCTAAATCAGGGGTCGGTAACATTTTATCAGTGTTGTGCAGAACGTATGTTAAAAAGTCACTTTCATGTAGCAAGCCGATTGTAGTAAATGTTTGCGTACTTATAAAGTAGAATATTCAAACTAATAATATTCAATGCTATCACATCATTTAGAATCTTCATGCTGCATAACCGATTATCATTATTTAATTGCGTCAAATAATGTTTCTTTTTCATCAAGAAAACCATAATTTATTTTATACATGATACGCATTTGTTAAAAACATTTCCTTGACTAAACACCAACTTGCATATCATTGCGTAGGAGAAGAACCATACATAGCAGAAGATCCATAGCAAAAGGGATTTGAATTCCTTGCCAGTCAAAAACGAACCAGAGACGAGACACTATGAAGCTAGTTTTCAAAAACTGTCCATTACATTTTTCAAGCATTATCACAAGATTTTCGCTTATATACATTTTTGGTACATAATGAATTAAAAACTCAATAATTGATGTTCAATATGATTCTCGAGTACACCAAATTCCTTATTATTTCCAACAACCAAAGATTTTCCATCTGTAGTAACATAAAATATTTTATGCATACGGTATACTACTAATTTCTTTATTAGCAAAATAAGCTAAAAATACAATCACAATGTCAGAGAAAAAGAAATATTCAGTTTGCTTGCGTTAAAAATTCGTCCACATGTCAAGTTTGGCACGCGTCAGGTAACCGACACTTTATCTAAATCTAAAAGTAAGGTTTTTTAAACTTGCTGATTATACATATTTGCTGATAAAATGAGAAATAATGGTTAAAAGGTTAGAAAATTCATTTTAACGAGTGTTCGATCATGCAAATTCCAATTATTGGGAAAAAGATATATGTTTCTACATATGAATTTTTAATAAACAAATGATTAGTTTAAAACTAATGTTTACAAATATTTCAATCCAAATTGTATATGCGCGTTATGTTTGGACATTGGATGCGCATTTCCAAAATGTCATATATAATAAAAAGTATTAAAATACATAATTCATTGTTCGAGTTATGCATAAATAATGAACGTTTCTCTTTAATATAAATCTGTTATTTTTTCAGTAATTTATATCTCACTGACGGGAAGGTTTTAATTTAAAGGATTCAAAATCGTTATTATTATTTTTTTTTACTTCTGCAAGGCTCGCATAGTTCCTAAATTTTTCTACCTATGCTACCACTATCTGAATGCAAAAATCTTCGTGGTTCAAAAATAGAAAATTTTAGAAACGCTGCGATCCCTGTCTTTGTGATTTTTGGCCTGCTGAATTTAAGACTACATAAAAAAATGTTTTAAATTCATTTGAACTTATCATTCTAGTATTCGCCGAGATCGTAAAAAATGATTTTTGGAACGAAAATTTTTTTAACTCCCGATGGACATGTCTAGCATGTGCACACAAATGTGTAGAATGCCAAAATAAAAAAAAAACTTAACGATGTCTATAATTTCAGTTCTAATAAATGCAAGCATAACATAAAAGTTCCATTTTAATTGCTAACGGTGTATTTATAACTCATGTGGTTTTATTTGTCAAAACGAGTCAACTACATATTAATAATGAGCGCAACTTCGAAAAGTTGAGTAGTATGACTATGATATTTTTACACAAGTAATTCGCAATTTAATTTACCTGTCTACAGCCATGAGTTACATGATATACATACGTACTTCTAGGAGAACGACATATTTACTTCTTAAATTTCAAATTTAGGAAGAAAAATGAGGTTTTAATTAGAAAAAGTATCCCAGTTTCATATATAATATAGAAAAACTGATCATTACATTCAATAAAATGAATTTCAGATTATGGTGAAACGAGTGAAAAAGGAATAAAAAATTAATTCCGAAAATGACAGCTAGATAAATGATCTGTGAAACTAGTAATAAAACGATTCTGTAAAAAGGTTTCTCAGTGTATGGTACATATTATACATGATTATATGGATAGATGTTCATAAAGTGTATAATTATTATTTTAAGCAACGATGTAAATTTTATTAGTCTATCTCGAAAGTGTTACAAGTTGCCATGAAAGAAAGTTAAAGAAAGACGTCTTCGTTTCTTAATTGATTAGCTACTCACATCACAAATCTATGAAAATTTGATTTTCTTCTATGAATTAGGCGTCAAAAACATGAGATATGTGTTTATGATAAATGATTAAAACAAACCGTGCTGAAAATAGACTTCTTCTATTTTTGACAGAATTTGGTTACTACCATGTATCGTGTTTTCTAATAATTTATCGCCCTAATTTGAACAGTCTGTAATACAATATGTAATCATTGCATTAAGAAGATTGAAATAACAATGGATACACATAGTTATGAAGCTTTGTTTGTGCAATTACAATGACAATGGTTCCCATTTCTACATGTACCACACAAGTGGCATGGAAGATGTCTAAGGAGGATGGCCAGAGAATTGGACCACCTCTCCCACTCCATCTTTGTGGGAATTCAGCAGTCAATGTGTTCCGGACTCCCAAATGTCAGTGTGGAGGTGCTCCATGCTGCCAGCGGACCCCAATTCCGCATGCCGCCACACGGTTTGAACTTTTTCAGAATTCGATTTCATTTTTCAGTTTTCATTTTTAAAGATTTTCAGCACCTGAAATAAAAATTATTGATATTACATAATGTAAATTGCCACATTTGCTAACACTTTTCAAACAGATCGCCTACCACAAGAACGATTCTGATTTAATTTGAGTAAAGGATGCGAGAAAAGAAATAAAATTTAGATGAATCGAATAGTTTTTTTTATTACTAGCATGATCTGCGGCTTGAAATAGCAATACGGAGGACAACGTACCTTGTTTTGGAGTGATTTTGTCTGTAACAGAAAAACTCTAACAACGTTAAAAAATACAGAAGCATATCAATATATTATTGATGAAAATTCATCGCTAGAAGTACCTCACATTACATCTGTAGAATGCATTTTTCTGAACGATAATGCCCAAATCCATTTATTATATCAGCATTCAAAATCGCTGTTTAACCGTTCTTATACCATTGGGGTTTCCAATGACCGCATTTATTTTTGATTTAAAAATCTCCATGTCATGTTCATTTTTCATGTCATTCAGATAAAAAAGTAACTTAAGCATAATAAAAAAAATCAACAGACACCTCGGAAGAAATTTAATTTAATTAATTTAATTAATTTCTGGTTCAAATCTTCCAAAACTAAGAACTCTCATCCAAAATTGAAACTTGGTGCTAGAAGTGTTAAGGCAAATGAGGTTTCGTTTCTAGAGTGGCCGGAATTTTGATAGATAACCTGTAAGAATAAGTGATATTTATGGAAAAGACCAGTATTAAAAAATTTCGCAGGTTCTACACTGCAAAAAGGAGCGTCTTAAATTCAGACAAAAATGTGTCTGAAAAAGTAACTCAAACACCTATGCGCCCGAATATGAAATTTCAGACATCATATTTCAGATGTCTGAATTTTGATGCCTCAATTTAATTGTTGTAATGTTGTCTCATTTATATGTCTCGATTTAAAATACATGGGTGATTCACTATGATCATGATATAAACGCACTGAGAAAAATGTCTGAATAATTATTATTCCTGAAATTAAGACATTTAAAAGTTTGGTCATTCAGAAATTCAAACATTACTACCTTTAATCACTCACTCACGACAAGCGAAGGGAATGTTAGGAATTTTTCAGCGCTTTCGAGTTCTTCATTTAAGTTTTGGGATCGTTCAATTTTGGTTAAAAATATCTGATAAATTTTTGGAAATTTTATTTTATTTTCACTGTTGAATATTTCGAATATCAACCATATGTTAGATAAAGGAACATCTTTACAATGATTAGCAAGTTGATCGTGCAATTTTATCTGAAGAATATCGTCTTGGTGTTAATCGATATGGACATGATTGGGATCCTACATGTATGATCCCAATGTATCTATTCAAGATCAATTTACAAATGTAGAATGAAGTACACTAGCATACTTTCATACAGCACAACCATATTTTCATTAACGTAATCATTACCGTGAAAATAGATTTTTTTTAATGCTGTATGCCGGTAATCAGATAGATCTTTGCAACGAATATCATTATCTGGCAAGTTTGTCAACCAAATTTAGTGTCAAAACTTAAGTTTAAAAATGTTTAAGAATAGAGGTTTTACGACAATTATGATGCACGATATCGAGTATATTACAGCTAGTTTGGTAACAGTAATTCATGGAATTTCCATGCTAAGATTATTTCAGGAAGTATGAAATGAGGATCGCTTGCTCGTAAAAGTAGTAGAGTTGAAAGCTGCAGGATGCTAGATTACAAATTGCGCTTTGAATAAATGAGATTCTTCGTATTATTTTTATCCTATTACTTAGTTTTTATTCATTTATTTTATTTATTTAAAATTTAATTAATTTTTTTGTTTGATTTTTGACAAATACTTCATGATTTCCGCCGAGTAAAAGCGCTTTCAGCTATGAGAAATTGCGTGTTCATGTATTATCATCAGTATCTTTTCACTGTACTTAATTTAATAAGTATAATAAGTTTCTTTTCGCCGTGTTATCAAGTAAGTATATTTCAAACCTCTCAAATGGTCCGCTTTTTGAATATCCCTTTTTTCAAACAATAAACTTTATTTTAGATTTTACTTACAAATTTTGTAGAAACCAACACTGAAGGTTATTTCTATTGCAATTGTTGTAGAAACATGTACCGAAAATTATTTTTCGGAATTACTGGTATTCAAAAAACGGACAATTTGGGAGTACTGAAGTTTAAAATAAACTAAACTATCATTATTCATCTTACGTTAACGTTTCCGTTTATTTAACTGCAACGGTGATTTATGGACAATTAACAACAATCTCAGTCTGGTTGCAAAAATGCCTTGTGAATGCAACGCTTTGTAAATATAATGACAAAGGTTTAAAAAACATCGAGATCTGTGAAAAGAGTGTAAAAGGAGATTTCGAATATTCTACCTTCAAAATATTCTTTTGAATAATTTCTTCTAAGGCAGCATGCAAAATGAAGCTGATGCGTAATAATGTACCTTATTTTCTCTTTGCACTCTTAAACAAGTAAAATTAGTCGAGTTATCGCATAATGAGACTTAAAATAAAATAAACTAACTATGATTATTCATCTCACGTTAAAGTTTCCGTTTATTTAACTGCAATGGCGATTTATGGACGATTAAAAACAATCTCAGTCTAGTTACAACATCACTTTATGAGCCATTAGAAATAATAGCAGAGCTTTTAAATAATAATCATTTTTAAAAACCTCATTTACCATGTGCTTTTATTTTATTTTTCATTTTCCTGTAAAATAACCATTATCGAGTTAAAGCAGAAACATTTTAGAAGAAAACATATTAATGTAGATAGATCTTAATTTCCTATTTATCTTATATGATTTTAACACTTTCAAACACAGTCGAAATCTGTATTTTGGTTTGTCTGTTTTATGGCTGTTTGTCTATTTTCCCGCTCTTTAACTTTCATAAATATACTTGGTTTGCGACGAAATTGATAAATTGTATTTTCGTTTACTACAGCAGGTTACCTTACTGGAAAAGTTGTATCGAATTCTTTATTCGTTCATAAGAACACATAAAAAATTTGGATTCTTTGCGACCTTTTGTCGGTGAATTTTGAAGTACATTTTATTGACGTTGACTATTTCAGCCGATATCGATATTAATGCACAGTACCCGTCAAAGAATTTTAATGGTGGTTATTACTCCAATTCTAAAAATCACAAAGAAAAAAGAAAATAGCCATTTGAATAAAAATTGTGTCTTTTTTTAAATTAAAAAAAATGGTCAAAGGGCAATCTTTATGTAGAAATTGTACCAAACTTTGTAATTTTCAATAGGAACACACAACTTTCCCAGCACATTTGGATATTTTAGTAAAGTTTACCTATGGATGCCAAACGAGAGGGGATTCGGTCAAATAGTTTAATATGGAGGTTTAAAGTGTGGAACTCCCAATGTTAAATTCATTTTTAATCATTGCAAAATAAGTTGAATTGCGGGCAGTTTTTCATGCATAACTGAAATTCTACTTCGTAGAATGAACTGTAATTTTAGATTAGCTTATTTCAAGCTATCAATCGATTTTTGTTGATAAAAGTTTTTTTTAATATAAATATATATTGAAAAAAATATATATATTATTATTTTTCTGCGCTGTATGCTTATTTGTTTGAACAAAAATTGAAAAAAAGACATAATTTCCTATCGAATTTTCGTTTTCCTTTGTGACTTTTTGAATTCGAGTAATCACCATCATTCTTATTTTTGGGGGGTACTGTACATTATTAAAAGATATGACGAGACATACTCTATAGAAAATTTTGAACGTACGATATTTTTTATTGGTCTTGTTTAAAGGAACGCACAAAAAAAGTTTGAATGCATTACAATCGATTCGTGGCATAATTGGTTGAAGTTCATTTTAATGATGTTGTACTTTTTAAAACAGAAGCAAATTTATGTAAGGAATTCACTACACCATATTTGCTACTGAAAATGATGATTGAAATATTTACCGTTCTTTTATGGCTTCACTCAGAAGAATTCGGATACATTACATCTTACGAGTGGTAAAATTGCTGGAAGTGCGTTTATGATATGCTATGCGTTTTTCGGCTGAAATATAATTCAGTATGTTAAGAGGTGTCTATAAAATCTATACTTGTTATGAAAGGCCATACAAAAAGATTTTATAGATTTATGGACAGTAAAACTGGGTGTTATATCGAAAAACTTGATACAGTCGATATCAAATATATCTTGATAAAGATAACAAAAAATCCAGTTTTTTTTTTTTTTTTTTTGCAAAAAACTGATTTTATCAACTGTGATACAAACGTGCACTTTCGCTTAACCCGAGAGAAGTCGCATGGGGTATGACATACCCCGAGTGCGTACGAATTTTACAACTATCACCACTATTTTTCGAAAAGTAATCTTTAGCGTATTTCATCTTACAATTTGTAACAGTTGTCACTGGCTAAATAAGTTGAGAATTATTGTTTGTATTTATTGGTGACAAAGTAAAAACTATTCATACCCTAGATATGCGCGATTTCTCCCGGGTTAAACGGATTACTGATACACATCCTAGATTAGACAAGAACATCCTCAAATTCACTCCTCCAATGTTAAATCTACGGCCATAGATTCACAGAATGCATTCGTATTTTTCAATTTCTCATCTGATTTTTTTAAAATTTTTGTTTTCTGTATATTTTGTTTGTAATCCTTACATTGAAACCATGCAACTTAAAACATAACTTCATCCATTTAATTTCTACATTTTATCAGTTAAAAAAATGTACATTTCTACTATAACATATTTTTAATTAAACATGCTTTTTTCCAAATACTTTAAATTCTGTATTACAATAAAAAATTTCACGTTTTCACAAAACGTTAAATTAATGCAATTCTACAATTTTAATCCTTTTTATGAGTTTGAGCTTCATAAGAATATTTAGGGAAATATCAGTAAGAGTTCTTAAATTGTTAACTTAATTTTTTGAAGACAGTTTTATCTAAACGTGGTTGGAGATGGTTTGGGAAGAAACCGTGATATATATTATTTCCATTCAATTCATATGTTTTCTCCTCAACATGTAAACACAACTCAGTCCAAAAATACGAAAACAAATTAAACTGTATACTATGTTTGCACTAGAAAAATCCGTTGATTTCTCAAGTTTGTGTGCAACTGCGTGTAATTCGGAAACAGCTTTGGAAAACGTTCTTATTTTGTCAAACGATAAAACGATAAACGACTAGAGTAAATTGCCATAGATCGAATGCATGAAAAATTTATCTGTCTGTGGATATATCTATAAGAAGAGATATGCAAAGTATTAGTTGATGTGATGAGAAACTGAAGTGGTGATATACGTAAATACAAATAATTTTTGTATAGGAAAAGGGGAACACAACCCACTAATTCAGTCAACAATACAGAATGTCTCAGTCTACACCGACTGAGGATTTTCGTTCAAAATAATGAAGATAATGTTTTAAAATTTCTAACGAGCTTATCTTTTTTTGCAAACAATATGATAACCTTGCGAGGCGTGAAGGGTGGGAAGTGCTTAGTCATTCGATAAGTGACACCTTATATACAGTCACATTTCGAATCATGGAGCGTTCAGATCAATGCATTGAGTATATATTTGATTGAGTATATATTTGTATTGTATGTATATATTTATATATATATATATATATGTGTAGATACATACATACATACAGAAAGATAGATCGATAAATAGATAGGTGGGTAGAAAAAAAATGAAATTTCCATAAAAATAATATTCTAAATATTTTTTAATATTTTAAATATTTTAAATATTTATAAATATTTATACAAAAATATATTTATTTGAATATAATAAGAGTTAAATATTATTTTTTATACAATATTTCATAAAATTTATGATATATATTATTTCTGATGTCAGTATCTCTTTTTCTATGCACTATACATCGTGCAGAACAATGAATGAAATATCAAGTTTTTGAATAGTCTTTTAACATAATACATTCATGTTTCGTTAAAACAAGTGGTTGGATTAAAATATTCAGTTAGTTAAAAATTAATGAAAACAAGTATCAGCAAATAATCACAAAGATTGCAGCGCGAAAGCCTCGCACGGTTCCACCGATCTGAACTACTTTCTGCCCCCCCCCTTTTTTTTAGAGATATTTTGAAATATTTTAAAATTAGAAACTAAATTAAACGGCGCCTATTTAGGGAAAACTTGTGTAAATGGAGTATTAAATGCTTTGAACGAATAGAATATTAATAATTTAAATTAAATCAATTTTCTTAATAAAATGAAACTAAATGCAATTTTAGTAAAATAAAATAAAAAAATCCTATACTTAGTTAATCGCTAGCTAGCTCTACATGTTCTTTGTGAAAAACTTTTTTCCACTCTTCCACTATGTATTTTAAAATTTTCATTTTGCCCAACTGTCGCTTATGTCATCTGAATTTAAAATCACTATTTAAGTAAAGATTTATATTATGATTCCTGCTATTGCAATATACATATAAATAACACATTTTAATATTCAATATTTTTAAATTTTTCCCATTTAATTTATTATTTTTCATCTTAAAATACTTTTCTTCCATTTCCCTTTTTCCAGTGGCATCCAATTCCCTTTCGATGGCGTCGATGCTTGGAACTGTTTTTTTTCCTTCCGTCTCAATTTCAAAACATTCCATTTGATCGATAAGACTATTTTTTTCATTCCGGTCACACTTCGAAAAGTTCTTCCCGTGCAAAGCAGGACCAAAGTACAACGATTTGATTTACATGCGAATAAGTTCCCAAGCATGTCTTTCATTGGATTAGAACGCTTACCGCAATATGTTTTTTCTGGAATCATGTCTTCCTAAGCGCTATTAAGTAGCCGTCTGCGCCATCTCAGAGACTATTTCGTGTCTTTCACTACCTAAAAAACCCGAAAGACGTCAGAGAATGTGTTTTTTCTGTGTTTTATGAAATTATGATATCTTGTGGAATTTTATTAAGTTTAATGGTTCTCTTTAATACTTGTTTAAGAGTTTGTTCACCTACTTTTTGTCATCGAAACTCCTAACATAAAACTGTGTTAATGGATTATTGAAGAGTTCTCTATCAATGTTGCCATGGATTTGATAAATAAATCACTGTGCTAAATCATTGACTAATATTTCAATAGGGAATACACCTTTGGAAAAGCATCTTCGTATTATTCTGGAGACGGTCCGACTATGACTGTACGTTTTTTGCATCTTTTTTCCCACTTATTGACACTGGTTGCTAAAGCTATTACTCATAAGATAGCTGCTATTAATTATTTAGCGGCTATACCACCAGCTCACACTTAATAGCTTATTTCAATCACAAGCAACAACCATATTTTAATGAGGAATTATGCAGATCTCCGTCAGACTAGCTCATAACACTACATTATATATATATATGTGTGTGTGTGTGTGAATGAATGAAATCGAGTGTAATTTTTCATAAGTATTATTTCTTGCAATTATTATTTATGATGTAAACCAGTAACAAGGAAGGTCTCCATAAGCGCATACTCAGAAATTTTTGAAAAAATTACAAAATGTTCTTCTCATTAGGATATATACGTCTATAAAAAAAAATCAGTGGAACCTCGATATAACGTTCGTAAAAAATATGAAAATTTCGTTTATTTGGCGATTTATCACCAGTTGGCGACGGAATGAAATTAACCCTTTCAGGGGCAATGTACTTATGTTTCTAAAATGTTGAAATCATTGAGTCACACCGGGATTTAATTACAAATTTATTTCCAACTAAGTAAAATATTTTCTTCACGCATATTATAAAAGTAAAATTTGATTCCAAAATTCCGGTGTCATTGTGGCATTTGGGAATTAAAATTAAGTGGGATATATTATATCCCACCGCCCTTCAAGGGATTAAAAAAATACGCTTTTATGACAAATACACTTTAAGGAAAAACTTTTTGAAACTGAACTTGTTTATGCATGTATAACTTTCATAATAAATAAATTTTTATAACTACAATTTTGTGTACACATTTATATGTATATATAATGGAATTTAAAGATTGTATTTTACGATTTAAAACAAAATTTAAATTGATTAAAATTGTTTCAAGTTAAAAAATAAGCCCGATTCTGAACATTGTCAATCCAAGAAAGTTTTTGTTGCTATAGAAACAACGACTTCTTCGATATAGAAATGTATAACAAATCCGTTTGTCATCG
Source organism: Maratus michaelseni (assembly GCA_963931845.1). Taxonomy (NCBI): domain Eukaryota; kingdom Metazoa; phylum Arthropoda; class Arachnida; order Araneae; family Salticidae; genus Maratus; species Maratus michaelseni. The sequence continues at coordinate 218,725,409 of OZ007586.1, read as the reverse complement.
GACTTTTCCTTTTAAAATACATTTAAAAACTACTTGTACAACCGTTGAAACCATTTAAATTAGAAAAAATCGTGGAATGGAGAATAAAACAATAGGTAAAATTTTATTCAATCGGTAATAAATAGAGAAAAAAACGTGAGTGATTTATTTAATCTGATTTAAAAAATATTTAAAATTAATATTAAGGCAAACGTACAGAGAGTTGAAAATGTTGAACGCAAAATGCAAACGATTCTGAACAAAAGGGTGTGGTATCATGAGCCATAGAATTAACCCATTCGTATATTTTTTTAAGATTTTGACAATTTTACGCTTTCAAATTTTACAAAAATCTCATAGACAGGTCTCATAACAAGAATTTCTTCAAACTCTTCGCTTACTTTTGTATGCCTTTCAGATTCATATATTTTTAAAATTTCGATTGTTAACTAAAAGTGAAAATAAACATACAGGTTCAATAATTCAATAATATACATAACTTAAATGTCAGCTTCGCTATAACATAAAATAGATATTTGCAGCTCCAAAACATTAGAACATATTTTTTAGTGGTAAAAATAAATAACTGCAACAACAAGCAGCTTGTACATATTATACAAAAAATAATAAATATTTAATCGTTTGAGTTTACATTCATTAAATATTGCGCATTCGAATAATCATTTTACAAGCAATTTCAAAGGCGCAGGCGTTAAAATCGTTTGCGTTTGGCGAAGGGAAAATGTTGCTAGCCAAATCGTGTGTTTCTGCGAAAAAGGCTCGAAAGTATTTTATTTTTTTGCAGATTTTCTACTGGAATTTCGTAGCTAAATTTCACTGTTCCTTTATTACACACATGTGTAACTTCATTAGTATTTTTTTTCAAAAAATTTTGAGTGTGCGCTTTAACCCTTTATATCCTGAATTAATCTTCCAGCTACTTTTTAGATGCTTAGAATCCTCGATTATTCCCACCAGTTATTTTTTTTTGTAAAATTTTCCTTATCTAATCATAGCATTTTTGCGATTCAATTAGGTGAAAATTTCTCATTTGAAAAACCGGTGGTAACAGATTAAACATTCTGTAAAAGACGCTCGTCGCGAAGGGGTTAAAGTGGTACTTATAAGTACCGTCAGGATAAAAAGGGTTAAGGAGACCTTCCTTGTAAGAGGTAAACTCTTTTTGCCACCAGTGACCTTCTCGAATTTTGTTTTTTCTGTTATTAAAATACACTATTACAACTGTTTTTCTTGAATTCCGTCTAGAATATGTTTTCGATTGGCTACTTTTCAAAAAGCCTTCTTTACCATTCAAACACGTTCAAACCTTATGTGATATCTGATATGCTATCTATATATTTTCCTACATTTAGATTCAATTTCAATTGTTTTACCGTTTTTTACTCAAATTTTGTCACTAAATTTTATTTATCTTTGCTCATCTTTTGCTATCTATGAGTTGTTTTGAATAGGTAATTTTTATCGGATATGTTATAACTTTTTTACCTCAAAAGTTTTCCTGTAATTTTTTTAGAAATTCAGTTTTAAAGTTTTTGTTTAAGAAAAGTACTTGAAAATTAGTTATTACAATGATATACTACAAGTTTTATGTCCTATCTCAAGTTTAAAATATAGTTTATTCACAATGCATAATATCTTGATAATATTTCAATTGTTTTTCTAACTATTTCCATTTGACTATCTCTTCCTTATATGTTAAATTAAAAACAGTGTTTGAAATGTATACAGTGAATGAAAATACAAACAGTACTTGAATAGTAGTAATTTAAAAGTAAAGCCTCATTTTTATCAAACATTTTTTGTAGATTTAACAGTTTTGTTTTTAAACTAACATAACATTGTTTAAATTAACATACCAATTAACAACTTTATCCGTCCACCTACCAGACGTATCCAATTGACCCGATAGGTACATTCAAAAAGACTATTCGAACCAAAATTTGTTTCATAAAATAAGTTAAATGAAAACTACAGAGAACTAAATTAAACAGATAACTTAAATAGTTTTAAATAAAAATTCAGGTGTGAAATGTTTTTTATCAAGGTTGAGTGAAATTTCCGGTAGTTCTAGGGTTATCTGAAAAGAATTTTTTTGAAGTACTCATATGTGTCGAAACATCCCCGAATTTCTCTGAAGGACGAAGTTTACATATTTAACGCAGTTCCAGTATTTTTTTTTAAACTTAATAAATTTTAAAAAGTTGAAAAATTCGTGACGTTTAAAAAATATATAAAATTGAAAATGTCATAAATTTTAAATTTGTGAATGTTTTAAACTTGAAACATTTCTATAATTTGGCCACCTTAGATATTTTGCTGAGTTAAGGAAATAGCATGGATATGGATGTTTTCAGTGATAATTTATAATCTCAGTCAATCATAATGAATTCAGTAAAATACAACCATTTAAATGAAATTAAATACTTTAAATATAACTTTGGCACAATACTCTTCAATTGATATTTTATGCATATAAGGCATTATTCACCAAAAAAACGTTTTTCTTTCATGCGTAAATATTGCTATCCTTATTATCTCATTATATAGTTCAGTTAAAAAATTAATTATTTATAACTGTAAAATGTTTTAATAAGTTCAAATGCTTATTTGGTTTAAAATGAACGCAATCAATTTATGAAAATTCGTGTTTACATTTTTAGAACGATGAGAAATTTTAAGACTATCCTACATTTCTATGCAGATTTATCAATAAGATTTGATGAAAAATGTTAATTATAGCATGTGTTTCTTAAATAAACCATTTTTGTTTTTTAAAAATGTTATTTGTAATTTATTTTGCTATTTATTTCTTTTATACATTGAGCGTCCAGAAAGTACGTCAATAAGGAAAAGAAAGCGAAATACGAAGAAGAAGCGAATATTCATGGTACAAACTTTAAGGATTGGTACACGATTTTGTATAGGAATTAAGGATCAGAAATCCATTTATTTATTCAAAATTACAGGGCGTCTCACTCCAATCGAAGTCGTATTTTCGTTCATAACTTAAACATTAGTGAAGATATTTTAACAAAATTTGCATAACTCATCTTTGTATGAATTGTAAGGATTTCATTAAAATATCTTCACTACTATTGAAGTTATGAACGAAAACGTGATTTCGGAATGGAGTGAGACGCCCTGGAATTCTGACAAAATTAATGGATTTCTGACCCTGGTTTCCTATACAATAAATGATTATTGAAGTGTCCTGTACCAACCCTTAAAGTTTGCACCATGTATTCGGGATACTGCTCTATACTGCTTAGACTATATGTTTCAACATTATTGTCACACCCGTTGATACTATCATCTTGAGAGATTATCATAGTTTGTATCCCTATTTCGAAGAACGATGTCACATTTGATGACATCTAAATGGTAACAGATTGTCTATTGCCGTCAACCTGAAATTTCTGGTCTGAAAGAAAAGATCGCAAGGTGCAAAAATGCTCTTCACTCCCACAACACGGATCGATTGTCGCTGACTGCGTTCCTCATCAAACAGGCTGTTCCATCCTTCGATAAACTGTAACACCAATCTTTGTACCATTGAGACACTTTTGATTTGTTAAATAAGCACTTCCTAAATTTGGCGTTGAATTTCAGCTACTGGAACATTATGTGTAAAATGGTATGATTTTGACTGGCAAGTGGCGGGCGTTTGGATTTTCATGAACAATACCGTAACCCATCCCCAAGTGTCTGTACTACTGTCTTCAATATCACTGGCATTTCTGATTTGACGATGGATCCAAATACTCGGCGGGCATGTGATTTCTTGTGATTACGAAATAGCTGAAATATAAATTGCAAACGGAACTTACCTTCCGGATGCCCCTTGTTAATCTTGGATAAAACTGATATTGACTACAGAAATTAGATAAATTATGAAAATGAAACTGATTTAAAACGTGATATTGAAATTTTTGATGCTTTACCTTAATTTTCACTCTTGGTTTTGTTCAAACGAGGTACTAAAGAAGTTATATTCAAACTGTATTATCAAATACTGTAAACCATCAAATGTAAATGCAGTTAATCGGGATATTGCAGATCTTATTATATGGTTTGTATTGCTGTTTTCTTTGTCGTTGTATTGTATTTTGTATTTATGCCACATTATCGAAGTATATTTATTTTGAATTATTATTATTATTTTTTTGACATTCTACTTTATATTTTTCAATTTTACAAGTAGTTATGGTGGAATCAACTTAATTTTGAGGTAGTTGATACAGGGTCAATTAAACCCATAAGAAGTCCTTCCAGTAAGTTTGAGAAAAGATAATAAAATATAGCTCGACAAACAATTTTCTCAATTTTCTCATTCAAACAATTTCTCATTCGCCAACTGACCTCAAAACCAGTGGCTTTAATTTTTCAATTCTAAACGCTGAGCTTGAGGCAAGAAAAATTGGATGGTTTAGCTATTATTTGAATAAAATATATTGTACATTCAGACATATTTGATATTGTACATTCAGACATTATAAATTACAACAGACAATAGGAATTTCGTTAGAAACGAAAAAAAAAAAGCCCGTTATTACTTTTTGCATTAATTAAGTGTTTTTTAAATACATTTTACCAATCTAAAAAAAAACGTTTTTATTATATTTTTTTATTAGGATTACTATTTTTGTAAAGGACATTTGAAAATTTCAAAAAAGAAAGCTGAAAGAAATATCAATCTTTCTTTTATTTTATTGACAAAACTGTTCAGTTTTTTGAAAAAATGTTCATAAATTTGTCTTTCTCAGCCACAGTATATAACTTTAATAATAAACTCCAATCAAAGCTGAATTGGAAAATATGGTTGAAGCAGACTTGAGAAATGCCTTTGCAAAAAAAATTTTTTTTTTCTGGAATGGTGATAATTAATTAAAATATTATCTAAAAGATTAATATCTGAATTTCCTTTTTATGCTTTGTAATAACCTTTCAGTGGTTTAAATGATTACATATGTTTTCGAAATATTATTAAGAGGAACGATATAAAGGGCTTTCTAAAAACAGCTATAAAAACAGCACTTGTTTCAAATTATACAAAAAGTTTAAATATTAGGAAATTGTAATTAACACTTCAATTGTTTTAAAGTGCATGTTCATGGGTTTAGTTTGTGAAACTCAAAGCTGTTGATTTAATTAACTGAAGGAAACCTCTGTAAACAAAGCAGATTGTTCGGGTTATTACAGAGTATCATAATAAATCATTCATTATACGTCATAGACAATAACTCCTCTAAGAAAGTTTTCATAATATATTAATTTGAAGTAATGTGTAATTTTCATGGGATTTTAATACATTGTTCAGACAGACGGGAAATTAACACAATAGGCTAAAGAATAACATAGTGCAATATACAGGCTAATAATTCTATATATACCAGGCTAATAATTATGTTGGATGTTGTGCTGATAATAATTCTCTGAAATTTAATCTTGATTAAGCGATTTATAAAATCCAAAAAATAAGTGTGATTGAAATACATCAATTTTTGTTAAAATTTCTTAGTACCGAAAAGTGAGGTAAAAAAATACAGATAAAGTAAAGTACAATAAAGAAATAATTGGGAAAAAAACATTCATACGGAAAATTTGCCGTCAATTATTTCAGGGCAACCTGTAAATGTTTTAAAGCAATAAAATGTCTTTAAAAACAGAAACTGCGTCATTCATAATAAGTTTTATCTGTGAATAAATTCATTCATCAAAGTGTTCTTATACGGCAACAAGGGGACACACAAAAAGTCATAAAACGACACGCAAATTAGAAAATATAGTAGTCAAAATGATGTTATATATTTTAAACACAATTACGAATAATGTAATATCATTATTGAAACTGTTTTAATCGTCATTATTATTCATAAAAATAAACTTTGAACTTCAGTTCTAAAAGTCTTTACAAAAAGAAATAAACTGTAAATAATCATTAAACATAGCACTCAAATAATAATAATAATAATAATAATAAACATGTGAGGATAAAACAGGCGCGGATCAGAGCAAGTAAATTACTGATAATTAACTTCAAATACTTCAAGAGTTGTGATAAATCTATTTATTTAGTGAGTAAATTAAACCCTTGTTTTCTTTAATAAAACATTGCTGATTAAACATTTCCAACTTATAAAATGTTACATAATGGTCAATTAATTAAGAGCATTTTGCTTTCAGTACCTTTCATCATCAGTGGTAATACGTATAATAAACCACACCTGTTGACAAGAGGGATTAAGTAGAGGAAATTTTGAAAAAAAAAAAAAAAAAAAACTCCCCGAGCGACAGGAAAGGAGGAAAAAATTCGAATTAAATTAATAAGGACATGGATTAACAGAGTTCATTCTATCCCACTGACTGACAAGAAAAACAAAAGGATCTTCAAATCAAGTGAAAATGAACTTGTCACTGCCAAACAGAGAAGCCTTGGAAAAGGAAAATTTGGAAGTTTGCATCTTGTTCTAAGTCTTTCGTTACTACTTTTTTGTGTAATCATATTTTATTCAGACTAATTATCAATTGGTCTTTTCAAGATTTACTTACATTGTAAAAAAGACAAATGTTTTTTTAATTGAAGAAAATATAATGTAATCAGGAACGAAAATATGCAATAACCTTTACGCAATTACGCAGGATTCCGAAAAGCGTTCTTTATCTTAAAAAACCTCAGAAACCAATATATTTTCGAGATTTAAAGAAGCATTTATAAAAACAAAGTTTGTTTTGATGTCACGGATTTTCGAAAACGTATCCGAGTAGTTTTTATTGGGTTGTTCGGAAAGTTCCTCCCGTTTGGGAAAACCATTTCGTGCCGGAAAATTTGAGGGGGTCGGGGCAAGAAAGTGCAAAGCCACATTTTTGGTGAAATAAATCTAACACTGTAATCTGTTGCCCAGTATTCTAAATTACAATATCCAACATATATTTTGTTTCTAATGTCACTTGGTGGCAGTATATGTGGACATGTTTCGTTTTTGCCCCAGATGTTTATGCCCCAATGAAGATAGCTAATTTACAAAAAACGTAATAGTAATATCATTAAAGTAATGCCATATATTGTTACTCAGTATATCTCAAATCTCAATAAGACATTGACGAAAAAACTTTAGGTTATGTATCTTGATTTGAGTATTTGATTAAATTTTCAAATTGAAATATCTCAGAAGTTCAAAAATGTGGCTTAGCACTCTCTTGCTCCGACCCCCTCAATTATTAGACATTAATTCCGATATCTAATGTCTAATAATTGGCGTGCAGAATTTTCCGGTACGAATTGGTTTTCCCAAACGGAAGGAACTTTTCGAACAACCCAATCTAATGTATTAATAATCAGTTTTCTCAACACGGAATATCGGTTTTTTGGATGCTATTAATTCTCTGTTTAAACTTTTTCATCTGCGTAATTGAATTTAGATATATGCAGGAGTCACAAAATAACATTAATTTAAATATTAATGATAATACTGTTAATTTATCATGTTTATCTGCAAAACATGTTCAATCGACATGTAAATGTTTATCCTAGAATTGATAGTATAGAAAAAACCTATACCTCTGATTTGAGAAAACTGACTAATACAATGTAAAAACTACTCGGAAACATTTCCGAAAATTAGTGGCAACAAAAGAAACTTTGGTTTTATAAATTCTTCTTTAAGTCTCGTAAATATATTAGTTTGAGGTTTATAAAGATAAAAAACGCTTTTCGGAATCGTGAGTAACTCAGAATAAGTTATTGTATATTTGCGTTCGTCGTTATATTATATTTTTCTTGATTAGGAAATATTTGTCTTTTTTTACAGTGTTAGGGAATACAGTAGACACTCGTTGCATCACACCTCGGATATATCGTTCTTTTTACTTGCCTTCTGAAAAAAAATTATGAGTTAACAGCAATACTATAACTATAGATGTAAGTCGATTACAAGAAATTTTATTTTTTATCGTTAATTTTATGAAGGAACAAAAATATTCATAACAAATAACATTTTAGAGACAAATATAAAACATTTACGTGTTGGTTATCATCTTCTGGGCTTTTTCAATGCTATCGGTTATACTGAGAATTTTTTCTTGTCTCCCTTTATAATGATGTGCTACTCTATGTTAATTTTCTATATCGTAGAAAAAAGTCTTGCATATTAAAAAATTCGCCTACAATTTTATTAAATTTTTAACTATAATTAACAAGTAATTTTTAAGAAAAAAAAACTAATTGCTCTTTAACCAATTATACTGAAATGGTTAAATGTACTTCTTGCAGGGTTCGTACGGACTCCTGGAATTTTCAGGGAAAGTACCAGTATTTTCTTATAGAAAAACTGGCCTTATGTAATCGCGCTATTATATAAGGTGAGTGCTTTTTATAAGAAAATACTGGTAATCTCTCTGAAAATTCCAGGAGTCCGGTACGAGCCCTGTATTGGAAACCAGTTGGCATAATTTAGTGAGTGTTGACATAATTTGATGAAATTTTAAAATATTGTATATTAAGTGAAAGTGCATGAAATGGAAAAAAAAATAGTAAGCGCAGAAAAATGTAAGCGGTATAGTAAGCGGTATAGTACGCGGTATAGTACGTGGTATAGTACGCGGTATAGTAAGCAGTATAGTAACGCAGAAAAATGTAAGCGGTATAGTAAGCGGTATAGTAAACGGTATAGTAAGCGCAGAAAAATATAAGCGGTATAGTAAGCGCAGAAAAATGTAAGCGGTATAGTACGCGGCATAGTAAACGGTATAGTAACGCAGAAAAATGTAAGCGGCATAGTAAGCGCAGAAAAATGTAAACGGTATAGTACGCGGCATAGTAAGCGGTATAGTAACGCAGAAAAATATAAGCGGCATAGTAACGCAGAAAAATGTAAGCGGTATATTAAACGCAGAAAAATGCAAGCGGTATAGTAAACGCAGAAAAATGTAAGCGGTATAGTAAGCCCAGAAAAATGTAAGCGGTATAGTAAGCGCAGAAAATGTAAGCGGTATAGTAAGCGGTATAGTAAGCGGTATAGTAAGCGGTATAGTAAGAGATATAGTAAACGCAGAAAAATGTAAGCGGTATAGTAACGCAGAAAAATGTAAGCGGTATTGTAAGCGGTGTAATAACGTAGAAAAATGTAAGCGGTATAGTGCGACTGAAGTCTGGTTCCCGAAATTTTTGTATGTAAAATAATATGCATTATTTTTCATGTACAATAGCGCATTAAATGAAAATTGTTATATAATTTTTGTAGTAGTAGTTTATAATAATGAATAAAAAAACACTTCATTTAAAAGTATTTCCTGCACAATAAAACATTTCCTGACGATTCAAAAAATACACACGTAATTGTTCAAGTTTTCACTTTTGTCGGCACTCCCGGAGTGCCACTGTTTTTTTTTTTATGTATGTCCACCAATAACTGCAAAACACGACTGATTCATGTGATTTTTTCAATTGAAAAAAAGATACTCCCGAATTATTCCCATTTAAATTTCATCAAAATTAATTCAATACTTTTTTAGAAATTCAACAACAACCAAAATAAATAAATAAACATACTTAAAATGTTTCATTTTCAACTATTTTCATCAAGTAACGTAGTGTTATCTGTTTGGCGAGAAAGTCGCTAATGTACAGTACAGGGTGAAAATAATTACAGTGATAGTACTCAGCGTGCTCTGTAGCGCGATCTAATTGCGAGAATTGAGCTAAATTTTATATCATGATTAAACAAGACGGGCGAGGAAGGATTCCTCAAAAGAATTAGTTCCAAAAAGCGGAAATATGGCGCTGTGTAATAGAAAAGGGAGTTTTATTGCCATATTGAGATTAACTTTAATCGTTAAATGTGCTACATAAAAGTTAATTTTATTTCAGTATTGATTTTGCATTTGAACTGTCTTTTCTATTACACACGACCACATTTCCACCTAGCAGTGACTTTTGGAACGTTTCAGAAACACGTTAAAAACTTTAATATATGATCATAAATTACGCCCCTAAATGAGCGATATTGGAACAATGAATTTAAAAATGTATATGGATAACAGTAAAAGGTTACCACTGAAATCACGTTCCCTATCCCTTTTTGCGAAATCATGTGTGCAAGCAACAAAAATACTGTTTTGAAAGAAATGACCTTATACGGTATATGGCGATGCGGAAATTCCTTTTCCTATAATTTTTTTTTCTAATGCCACATTTCAAAAGTGGTTTTGTTTGAACTATTACAAACTATCTGTACTTTGATTTAAGAGAATAAAAAATACTTCCAATTTTTCGGTCGAATAAAAGGTACTTGACCCCTTAGAAAGTGTTGCTGTTTTTTAAGGGACCCAACCGTCATTGCTCGGTATTACCTTAAATACACCAAAATTAACCTAAAATGTAATATACAAACGAAACTAACGGTGGGGCCTTGCTGCCATGAGCATTATACTGAGCGATCGAAAAAACGGCCGGCCCTGTATGCCTAAAATTAACTTAAATATAATATACAAATGAACCTAGTAGTGGAGGCCGCACTGCCTTTGCCATTGTACTTAGCGATAGTAAAAAGGGCAATTGCAAAGTGTATTTTTCATTAATGCGTGAAACTGAGAAGTAGAACGGTTGCCGAATGCAGAAACAAATTAATAGACACCGCGTCATCCATCCCGATAAAGTAACTTTGCTTTTTCGAAACCAATTTGACATGTTTCCAATTCACGAGAGTATTAAAAACCATCTTAAACATCTTCATTTCGTTTTTGAAAAAATAAATATATATTAATTTATTTAAAAATTTGACAAAATTTATCTATTTCATATTTTTTTGAATTTCTGAAATCTTTCTCCGAATTAAAAAAATTGAATTAATCTTTACTGAAAAAAAAGACAACATTTGCTATATTGGGTTAAAATATTAAAACCAGATTTGTTTTATGAATGTGGAAAATCGCCGTGAAATGCGAAAAAGTGCTAAAAATCCCATCAAAAAATCTAATCAAACAATCCAAAATTTGAGTATCAGGTGCATTGGGACCAGGGTTGTAAAGAACCCCGTTAAAAAAAAGTCCGGGTGGGTAGCTGGGCGAGTACCCGGGCAGCTACCCAATACAACCCTAAGAGTTAGTTTTTTTTAACCCAGCCCAGGCAGCTACCCACTACAACTCTGATTGGGATCGATTTGTCTTCTTCAAGAACCAAATTTGCAGACTTAACTATGCGATAAATTTCCCTAGACAGCGCGGACAGACAAACCTCCTACGTCCACCTTTAAACTTATCTTTATTGTTACACCCTGGAGTGCGCAAATTAAGGACGAGGCGGTTTTTTTTTTTATGTAACGTCTTGCAAAAGTGCACCAAATCGGCACAAGTCGTACCATAAGATCCTCAAGATGTAAGAATATGGTAAAATAAAATTTCCAATAAAGATAACCGAATAATACAAATGTAATTTTATTGAAAAGGCAGCATCGAGCACAACTGGACGGAAGACAGAAACGTCCACTGACAGGTGGCTGGCAAGAAAAATTCAGTCTTTAGTAAGAGATATGGTGACACCTGAGTGCATTGCAGGATTTGCATAGCCTACCTATGCAGAGTACGAGGTTGTCAATGAGCTGTTCAGGGATCGCGGCCTATTCATTTTGTAGCTTCAATCACAGCTCCGGAATCGTAGCGGGTGGCTTGTGATGTGCTGCCAAGCGTCTTCCAAAAATGTCCCACACGTGTACTGTTGCATATAGGTAAGCGGAACTTGCGGGCCAATACATACGATGAACATCCTCACTCTGCAACAGCTCTGTGACAGCCACTGTACGATGGGGTGTAGCGTTGTCGCCCTTGAAGAGGAACTGATCACACAGAGAACCTCTAAAACGACGAATTTGAGGGAGGAGAACCTCGGTACATTAAGAGGCACGAGTGATTGAAACTCCGTGGAAGAGTATGGAGGTCAGTATGGCTACCAAGCATGATACTTCCCCAAACGAGAATTCCGTCACCTTCAAACAAGTCTCTTTCGATGATTATGAAGTCGTAGTTTCGTTTTCCCCGCTTTCCCCATAAGTGCATACGTCTAGAATCGCTAGTTAGACCAAAACGGCTCTCATGAATGAAGAACACTCGACCCCATTGGTAATCTGTCCAGTTTTGTGTTGGTGGAATGACAGAAAATAACCTCTACTATAAGCTGGCGTTAATGGCACACACCGTACTGGTCGTCGTGCAAATAAATCATCTTTTTGCAACATCCTGGCCACGGTAAAACGAGATATCGGGAGTCCAGTAGTCTGTTGTATGTGTTTTGCAATTTCTCCAGCTGTCTGCCGCATGTTTCTTCTCCCCTGTAAGGCAAGATATTGGTCGTCCGCTGCCGTGGTTTCTCGTGGACAATCACTCTTAAACCATTGGATAGCTGTTTCTGTCGTTTCAGATGCTCTCCACTCTAAGCTCGTGGCATGATGCTATGGGCAATTCCTTGGTCACACTAGCCACACTTCGAAATTTCCCAATGATTCTACTTCAGGTAAAATCATGTAGATGTCGCCTACAGGATTGCCTGTTGGAAACAACTGGACGTCTTTCAAATCGTTATAAACCGTGCAATAGCTTTTACAGAAATGCTAAGCGTTCACCGTAATCATTTTTCTACCCTTCTACAACTCACACAGTACGTCATGCTGCATATATATGCACGACCTACCTTACCTCAACCCTACAGTAGTCAATCTTCTAAATGGTGTTTCTGTCCGTTCTGCCTTTTCTTTCCGCTATTATGATAAATTCTTTATTTCGTCCTGAATTTTTGCACAGCAGTGAAGTTTTTTTTAGACAACTGACCAGGCCCCTACCTGCCAGTCTATTGCCCATCTTAACGGGTTGTAGCAGTGTAGATTAAAGAACTAAGTGGAAAAAGATGTTATGTTACAATTTTCTCAAAAATTGTTTTATTTTGCGGATGAGGCTGTTATAAAGTATTATACCACATGAGGAAGGTAGAAGAATACAAGGATTCTAAGTTTTGAAAATATGAGACATTTTTTTTATATTTATTTTTTTTATTTAATAATTTAAATAACGATAATAATATCTAATATTTAAAAATTAAATGTGAATAAGTTTTTCCGAGGGAAAGTTTGGTACCACCTGTTAACATTTTAAACATAGGCTACCTAGAAGAAAATAAATCGATAACATTAAAAAAAAAAAACATGCACTTCAATTTTCTCGAAATTTAATTTGTGTTACATAACATCTTTCGCCCAGGTCTTCAATAACGCATTTTTTTGTTTTAATTTTTGTATGAAGATCGCGTTTAATTTCCTTACACGAATTACATTTTCCTTTTCCTAAATTTGCTAATTCGTAAGAAGTTTTCTCATCAAGATGCGCTTTTCATAGCAAACTATTTTTCTTGTCGTATACTTTTAAACGATGAAACAATGTACGCAAATGATATATTTTTTATTATTTAAGAGAACAATTTTTAATAATTTTATTCTTCATTAATCTTTATATATGAGACCAAAATACACTCTCGGTGACAATGCCCTCCTTAAAAGTTGTCTCTGGAATGGGGAAGCTGACCTCAGTCATTTGTTTTTCTTTCGAGGCAGAGACCCGGGATTCTATATAAAAGTATTTTGAAACGAAAAAATTATGAACCCTTGAGCGAAGAAGGATGAAATTCTTTTACAATTCAAAAATAATGAACATGTGTTCTTGAACTGGAATATGCATTTAAAAGCTACAGTAAGTTTATTCAAATTGTGCATGTGCGCATTAAAAAAAAAAAAACTTAAAGAAGGCCAGCGTGAGAAATAGTTTTCAATATCGCACTTTCATAAGAAGCTGCAAAGTTTTTTATCGCGCTCATTAATAAATTTATGTTAATTCGCACTTCATCAACCCTGTGTTGCTCTAAGTTTTGATAAAGGGGAGAGAAAGAGAGTGAAAGTTGAAATTATAATAATGAAACTTTTATATTACTGTATTAATAAATACTAATTATAATATTATCATTAATAAATTTACTAATATTGTAATTAACTTTATTAAATAAACGTTGTATCCGGAAAAAGTCATATAACTTTACAAACGTAGGGATCTACTACGATCGTCTGTGTTTTATTTTTTTTCAATTTTATCTCATTTTCAACATTTTCAATATAAATTGATTACACCAGTTGAAGGTATAAAGCTCTATTTGACAATATACGTTAAAGCATGAAATTGGCAGATTTGATTACTAAAGTGATTTGGAATAGAATAGTGTTTTTCATTTTTCAATAAATGCATTATATCTGAAATTTTAAGTAATTGTTGTCTCATATGACGATATTCCTTGGACTCACGCATTTGGAAATTCGGTTAAAAACGCATGATAGCATTTTCTTAAAGATCTCATATCTTTATCGAAAAATAGAAAACGCTATTCAATATCATATTCTCTGAATGATAAAACCTGGCAATTTTATGCGTTTAGGAATACAAATAAGCTCAGATTTTCAGAAAGTAGCCCATTTGAATTTGAGAATTCTCTTAGAAAATATTGCAATATCGTTGTTTTGCTTCGATTGCGATAAAACTTTAACATGTTACTGAAGTGATTTTACATGTAGCTATCAAAATTTAAGCTACTTAAATAGTTTAAATTTATTAATTATTTATTATCAGCAGAAATAAAGTATAAATCTTATAAAACGAAGAAAAAATTGGAATGCATGAAAGATTTCCTTTTAGACCTTCAAGCATTTCGAATACACAATATAGAATATTAATTTAACAAAATGAAAGGAATATGATTACACATTAATCTTATAGAGTCGTATAATGTTATCATATATTTCAGTGTGGACCGAAATTAAAAAAAAAAAAAATCGATATTTCAAAACATTTTGTAAAATTTTTTGCATTTACTTTTTAATGATTTTATATTAAAAAAAAAAAAAAAAAAAAGAAAGAAAAAAAAGGCGGGGAACTTTGTTGATTACCCACTGTATTTTTTTCGACAAATCAGCAAACATAATTTGTGAAATTTTTCTATTAAAAAATAAATAAAAATGTAACTCATCGAGCATATTAGGCCAATACATGCCATTATGAGCCAAGGATTCTGGAAGTAAACACATGATTTGATTGATCATTTGGAGAGACAAGATTTGATGAGACGTGGCGGTCCAAGTGATCATCCCTCAATGTTAACGCTTTCCAACTTCGTTGAAAAATATTAATGATTTCGGTTTCTCTGTCTGCCGTCTGTCCGTGCTCTAAGTCTCGTAAATATGCCCCGATTGTCATGTAATTAATATATTTTTTCGAGTTTTAGAATAGCATGTTCACTACTGAAACTGGAGTGAATGAGTTTAAAATGAGTTCGTTTACAGGGACGCTCAAAAAATTTCCGTTATATTATGGTATATATGAAAAAATCCTTTGCAGGGTATTTTAATGATGTTACACTATTTCGAAGATAATCAAATTAATATCTACTTCTGAGGGAACAGATGGAGTGCAAAGCATTTATTATTCATTTACAGAGTTACATAAAATAATTCACGAACGAAAATATACAATAACCTCTTCGGATTTACCCTTGATTCCAAAAGCGTTCTTTATCTGTAGAAACATTAGAAACCAATAAATTCTCGTCATTTTTGGGTCACTGTGGGTCAAGCTAATTTTATCTATAAAACGGCTCAGACTATTTAGAATAAATTTTGCATGCTATTGTTTTCGAGCACAAGAAGACTGTTGGGCTAGGTCACATGTTCGAGAAAATTCGATTAGTGGGTGATTTTGGTCATGGGTCATTATAGGTCAAGCTATTTTTAGCACTTTCCAACCTAGTTGAAAAGTGCTTATGACTTCGGTTTGTCTGGCCGTATGGCCGGATGGCCGTCTGGCCGTATGGCCGTCTGGCCGTCTGTCCGTCTGTCCGTGCTCTAACTCCCGTAAATATGCTCGGATTGCTCTGCAATTTTTATATGTTATTGTCGTTATCTATGGCACGTTCCCTATTTCAACTGAAGTGTGTAGCACTTATAGTTTTCTTACAGGGACACTCAAAAGAATTCCGTTACATTGCGGTCTATGGGGAAAAATCATTTGCGGTTTATTTTAAAAATGTTTCACTATTGTAAACGCATTGAAATTTATATAGATCACTAAGATGCATTAGAAGAAGCTTAATATGGAATTGTAGGTGTATAGCACTTAGAGTTACTTTACAGGGACAGTCAAAATAATTCTGTTACATTACGTCTATGGAGAAAAATCGTCTGCGGCTTATTTAAATAATGTTCCACTATTTTAAACGCATTGAAGTTTATATATATTACTAAGGTGCATTACAAGAGGCTTACTACAGAATATTGTGTGTATAGCAGTCATCGTTCATTTACAGGGACACACAAAAGAATTCTCTACTGTCTGTTAACAATAATTCTTGGAAGTGCGTTTTAAGTTACTGAACGCGATTTTAATCTTAACTAGCTTTTTGTCTATTACGGGGTGTGTATAAATTCTGTAGATCCTATACAGGGCAGCACAAAAGTTCGCGAACACATTTCCGTTTATTGACAGAAACTCCAGAAGGAGAATTTAAACGGTGCTACGCGTTTCCTAACTAAACTAAAATTTAGCATCCTATGTATATATACAAATCTATAGATCATATACAGGGCTACATAAAAGTATTCGGATATTTTTCCGAATATTGTATATATTGAAAATTCCTGAAATTACGTTTTTAAATATGTTATGCGTTTTCCAAATTGTTTACTTAGATGTCATCTTTCAGCTTATTAAACGGTAATGATTTGTAAAATTATTTTAGAAGCGTTGGAAAGTGCTACATAATCTATGCTTGACGCATGATTTTTCGTTCTTGTTATCTTAAAAACGGCTCAGAGGATTTGAACTAAATTTAGTATCCTACAGTTTTAGGGAATAAGAAGACTAGTAGGCTAGGTCACATGTTCGAGAAATTTCGATTAGTGGGTCATTATGGTCATGGGTCATTATGGGTCAAGCTATTTTTATCTTAAAAACGGTTCAGACGATTTCAACTAAATTTTGTATCATACGGTTTTAGAGCACGAGAAAATCATTGGGCAAGGTCACATGCTCGAGAAAATCTGATTAGTGTGTCATTTTTGGGTCACGGTGGGTCATGCTAATTTTATCTAAAAAACAGCTCAGACTATTTTGACTAAATTTTATATACAATTGGGCTTGGTCACATGTTCAAGAAAATTTGATTAGTGGGGCATTTTGGTCATGGGTCAGGATATTTGAACTCAAAGCTAATTGTATAATAGAATTTAATGAAAATAAATACTATTTAGAATAAGTAAACATCTTAATAATATAGTATTTTTTAAAAGTAATATTAAGATATATATTCTCAATTAGTCAATTTTAAAACTACATTTTGTGTTCATAGGTGATGTATAAAATTATAACTTTAAGTTTAAAATTATTTCAAAATCTATGTGTTGGCAACGTCTAAAAAGCAAACTTTTAACATAAATATTGTTTAATGAATCAAATTTTGATCAACATGAAAAATTCGTAACTTTTTTTTAAACTTGTTATATAATAGTGATTTATGTAAAATACTTAATATGTTGAAGTAGTGCATTTTGTTTTAGAAATATCCTATATTGTTTAAATCAAACGTGCATTATCGTTTTTGACCAATTATTTTTTTCGAAAATTTAGTCTATTTAAGTAAAGCCATATATATCAGCTATAACTTTATATTATCCTCTAGCAGAATTGAGTTTCAGTTATAATGATATATTATTAATTCAGTACGAAATGCAATGCAAAAGGAAAATAAGTTACGCATTACCGACAATTCAAGAAAAACAAAACGTAATGATAGATTTGAGAAGAATGTTAAATAATATTAATAACATAATATGAAAATAGTGAAATAACATGTTTATATTTGTATATTATATATGATTATATAATTTCAAAGCACCAATTAGTATTTAAGCCGAAAAAGGCTTCTACTATTGCGAGCTGCATTTTCAGACCTATTAGAAGACCATTGGCGTAAAACTGGTTACAATCTATTTTTTTATTAAGTTAAATTGAGTAAGGACTTGTATCTAGTAATTATATGTTCTTAAATTGTTATAGTGTAGATGTGTATTTATAATGTATAGTATATAGATATACGGTGTATATATATACAAAATATAGTGTTGGTAACTAGATAAATGTATCGTATTGTATTTTCACTTAACTGGATATCTTAAGGTCTGTTTACAAAAGAAACAGCGATCTGTATTTTTATGCATTAATTAGTTTACTTTATTTTAATAAATAAAATTGTTTTAGAAAATTAATTAGCTTTAATTTTACCATTTTATTTATTTTATATAAAATAAATAAAGTCTAAACTTTTTTTTTTTTTACATTTGAATTAAAAAAAAATAAATCCTGCAGCATCACGCAATGCGCAATGTAAATCCTGTAGAATCTCACGGGATAGAATTTTTGCAGTGTTGCAATTTCCAGTTATCTGCCAAGTCATTGTAGGCGGACTATGGATAGAATCTCCTCTGACTAAAAAATACCAAACACGAGCTGCTCAGTCATGTTTTTGAACAAAGAATAATTTACCGAATTTGCGGTACAAGTTGGCCACAGGCAGCTTTGCCGTTATTATTTTCTATTCTCCTGATTATTTTTTATGGGACAATTATGGAAAATGTGTTAAAAAGGGCACATTTTTACGAAGCAGTAAATGACGTTACTTAGCACATACGATTTTTCGTATATATAGTGTGAATTTATTCCTTTTTAAGATAAATCTCCAAAATAAGAAGCGCACTAAACCAAAATCTCTTTACACATTTTCCAAATAATGTATATAGAAAATTAAAATGGAGAAATTTTAAATAATTATTTAAAATTTTAAAAGTACAATTTTAATTAATATTTTATAGAAAGTTGTACGTCTGCATTCCGATATCCCTTTTTCCTTAACAATTCATATTATCTTTCATCTTTGTGTTATTTTTATTTCCAAATACAATTACTTAAATCGTATTCATTGTCAAGATAAAAAAAAAAAAAAAAAAGATTTATCATTCCTTTTCTTCTTTTTGTTTGCATCGAATGATAAAGAAAAAATAATTTCAGCTTTGTTTTATTTATATCGTTTCTCCCTTTTTTCCACCCTCAGACTAAAAAGTAATTTTTCTATAATTATTATTTCATTTGAAACTTCTTCAGTTATAAATAAAATAAGGGGAAATACAAAAGTCATTTATTATAAAGAAATTAATAAACTTTGATTTCATGTTTTGAAATGCTTTTCGCGACAGTCGGAAAGGAAAAGGAAGATTAAGCCTTTAATTTACATTATATTCGTAATCAGAAGCAAATGAATTTATTAAATTTATGTTCTTCCATACTTTCATTTTATTTTACTTTAAAATTTTTAAAGTGTTTACTTTAAAGTGTTTTCTAAGCGGTGTTTTTTGAAAAACGGTAACAAAATTTGGCCTCAAACTTAGCTAAGTTATATATTACTGTCTCATAATTCTATGTTGATATATAGATGCTGGCTGCGCAACAAAAAAAAGGAAGGGAGGACTGTAGAGTAGAATAAATATTCATATAGTTGTAAAGCTATTAGTAACTGCTTTCAACCTCATCTACAGGTCATCGCAAAGTTTTTCCTGCTGAAGCAGGTCGCTGCGGTGGTTGCACCTTCACTTGGGCCAGTATGTCTTGCCGCTGCCCATCGCTCAGCCCAACATACCAGTTCTGCTTTCTTAGATGGAATATGAGAATCTCAATTCTCACAGGAAGGAGTGCCGAACTCTCGCCCAACCAGGATTTATGCCTCTGCACTTTATTAGAGCTAAATTTACATGAATTGTTCTGCAATTAAGTAGCTACATCTAGAAATTTGCTACTTTCTACATCCATCGGGGTGGTTTAGGTCGCCACACAAGAGCGGCGTTTATTACACATGTTAGACTCAAAATAGGAATTACTATTAGTTATGATAAAACATCAATATTTACAATATTTACATTTGCCATTTTCATTTTCATCATTCTGTTCCCTCTTCTCCTTTAGTCCAAAAATTTCATACTTCATGCTTCATTTCCCTTTCTCTTAATATCTCTCTTCATTCTTCATCTTTCTCTTCGCTCTTCTTCTTTCCCTTCACTCTTCAATCTTCACTTCCTCTTCCGCCCTCTCTTACTTACCTGAACCCACCGTGGTAGATTCACATGAGAGGGACTGCCCATTAATGGCGCCTATCTGAGATGTGGCTCCATTTCCTTGAGGAAGGCCGTAAGGGCCTTCCCTCCGGAACCACAAAGTCGTTCCTGGTGGTTAAACTCGTAAGTTTTGGGGCAGAACCTGTCTCTGAAAGTTTGCGTTCCAATGCACGCCACGAGGAGATGTTCGCGTGCGGTGGGATCTGAGTCTATGCAAAATGGGCATCTATGCAAAATGGGTCTGACTCTGAAGCGCCTGTAGTATTCCGGGAATGATCCATGCCCTGTAATCGCCCATTTAATGCGAGGGGTGGTCCAGACGCGTTCTTCCGATACTTTCGGAATTATGGTGACATGTTTCTACCTGTTTCCTCCTCCTCCCATCAACTTTGCCAGATGGCGGATCCCTGGCGGATCCTAGTTCTTACGGATCGGGGAAACATACTTAGAGGAACGTCAATGACATCTATACCAGCACCTGCTTTCGCAAGGCGGTCTGCTGTTTCATTGCCGTGTATTCCTACATGGGCCTTTACCCAGAACCACTTCACCTCAATTCTTTTACTCTCTGCATGGATGCGTGCACATAGAAGGTCTTGTGAGTACGGATTCGCTAATGCCGATAGTGACGAACGAGAGCCACTAAACAATGATATCTCGTTTCGGGTTCTGCACAACTCGAGTGCTTTGATTATGGCGACTTGCTCGGCCTGGTACATTGTTGCGTGGGGCGGGAGGTGATAAGCTCGCTCTTCAATCAATTCCCCACCGTCGTAGATTGCAACGCCTGATCATACACCTCCTCCTTATTTTGACTCATCGGTATAAACCGATATACCGCGCTGCCCTGAGGTTTCCCCGGTGTTTTGGGGTGCTTCTTCCCAGTCTATGGACGGGGCTCTTGCGGGATGTACTGACCACCTTTTCACCTTCGGTTGTAGCTCGTCTGGTCTTATTAGAACACTACCATAATTGGCATTTAGCCCCAGTGGAAAGACGGACCCAGGTTGAACTCCTTTTCTACTTTCAGATCCAGCGGGAGAGTACCGGCGAGGACCTGAAGTGCCACCGTACTCGTAGTTCGGAAGCACCTGGTTATCGCAATGAGGGCTAATCTCTGTGCTGAGATCAAGCTGTCTCTCATGTGACCGGTTCCCGTCCACCAGAAACTGCTACCATAGGTCGCCAGTCTCTCAATGCCGTTCTTATAAAGTCCTTTCAGCACATCGCCCCGTACGCCCCAGATACTTCGACTAAGAGAGTGGGTCGCTCTGACATAGTTTGTAGACATTGTTTGAAGTACGCACAGTGCGCCCTTCCATTGAGCTTTTCATCCACCATCACTCCCAGGTAGCGTGTGTTTTGTGCGACTTTAATGGGTCTTCCAAGAAAGTGAAGCCTAGGAGCCGTTTTAGGGTTCCTTTTGTAGCTTCCCAATCAGCGCACTTTGCGGAAGTAGACTATTACAGTCTTCTCCGCGCTGAACTCGAGTTTATGCAGCACCGCCCAACGAGCTATCCACGCTAGGGCAGGATTTGCCCGCTTCGCACAAACGTGGGCGTTTGGCGCTTCAACTAGGAGTGCAAAGTCGTCGGCATAAGCGATTACTTTCACGTACTCGCAAAAATCCAACTCAAGTAACGAGTTTGTTACCAGATTCCAGAGAAAGGGACCTGAATTCGAGCACTGAGGACAACCTTTGTCGTACATGCGTTCCAGGGACACGTTTGGCGTTCGATAGATTACCTTTCGATGTGATAGGAAGCTTCGAACTAGCTTGTAAAGATTTTCCGGGCAAGACATCCTTTCTAGTTGAGCATAGATCGCCGGCCACCATAAGTTATTAAAGGCTCCTTTCACGTCAAGCATGATGAGACAAGTGCCCTTGTCTCGCGCATGACAGTCTTCGACCGTCTTGCGCACTTCATGCAGGGCATACTCTGTGCCCTTACCTGGAGTAAACCCGAACTGGTTCGGGTGAAGGAACCCTCGTGACTGGGCGTTGTAAACCTTCCTGTTAGTCACAAGTTTATCCAACACTTTACTCCAGGCTGTCAACAGACAGATAGGACGGTAGGAGCTGGGGTCTGCACGGAAATGTGTTAGCAGTTTATCCATAAATTTAGAAAATTTAAATTAAGACTTTACTAGAAAATGTGTCAGGATCATTCAATTAGTAACCGGAAATTTCTTTAGAAAAAAAAACAGAAATATAAAATAAGCTAACTTTATTCAAAAGAAAAATTTATAAAACTTTTCTGGTTACATTTTTCTTTTTTTTTTTATGAATGTCACCGATAATGGGAGACGGCTCCCTTATGCCTTCGAAATTTAAAATTGCTCGAACACTAATGATAGGAAGCTGTAAAATAATATACTAATAGTTTCGACAACGCTGATTTTTTTATGTAAAAATTAATGTGTCATAATTCATTTTTTACTATGAATTTATTAATAGATTTCACATTAAAAAAACATGTTTTTGAATTAATAACATGCTGGAGCATGCATGGGTCTAATCTATATATCTCATTAAAAGAAACAGTTTAATCGGATGATAAAATAGTGTTTGTCAAGGGGATTTAATATTTGATCCACAGACTTTGACCCCTTCTAACTCGATGAAATTTAAGAAAATACGCATAAGCTTTGAACTTTTCTGGTAAATTTGAAACATGGAAATTAAATGAAATGTCAATAGTTGGTGTTATTTGCGTTGAAATTGAAAGTTGGTACAACTTTTAATATGTAGCTGACTTCTATTTTAAAATTGTATGACACGATTCCTAGTTGAATTGTGCTTATTGTCGCATCTCTCCGTAATACTTTGGTGATAAATTAGCATGGGGTGATGTGATAAATTAGTGAGTTTTTTTTCTCATCATTATACATATGTGTACCTTCTTGAAATGTCTGAAATACCTTCTTAATAGAAAACTTTACTGGCCTATTCAAGACAGAATTTTTACAAACTTTGCAACAACAGAATTTGGTGATAGTACACTGAAAGACAAACGAATTTTGTGTAGGAAATCAGGGTCACAATCCACTTATTCTAACAAAAATAAAGGATGTCTCAATTCAAACCGAATCCAGAATTTTGTTTGTAATTTTAGCACTAATGTATAATTTTTAACACTTTATAATATTTGAACAAAATTTTCAACAGACCTATATTGCGTTGTGTGAAATGTCATGCCAAAATCCACTTATATATTTGCCAACTAGTGCATACAAAAATTAAAATTTTTAAATTTAAATAAGTATTATACTTTTTTAAAAGTATAATTTTTGATTGAGATTCTAGAGCAAATTGTACATGTGTGTATTTTAATGTCCCTTTTTTCCTAAACAATTCACATTATATTTTATCTTTGTTTTTTTCTTCCAAAGACAGTTGTATTTACTAGCAAGAAAAAAAAGATTTATCATTCCTTTTTTTTCTTTTTGTATGCATCGAATGATAAAGAAATAAAATGAGCTTTGTTATATATTTATTTAGTTTCTTCTTTTTTGCACGCTCAGAACAAAAAGTAATTTCTTTAATTATTATTTCATTTGAAACTTCTCCAGTTATAATAAAATAAAGGAAAAACATTTTATTATAAATTTAAAAAAATTATTATTTTTTATTGTATGTTTTGAAATTCTTATGAAATGCATTCAAACGCTTT
Organism: Maratus michaelseni; assembly: GCA_963931845.1. Classification (NCBI taxonomy): domain Eukaryota; kingdom Metazoa; phylum Arthropoda; class Arachnida; order Araneae; family Salticidae; genus Maratus; species Maratus michaelseni. The sequence continues at coordinate 218,701,501 of OZ007586.1, read as the reverse complement.
CAAATGTTGTGGCCGTCTCCACGTGAACCTCTGGAAGTATGCATAAGAATTGAATCAGCAGTACCGTTTGCAATACCAGCAACATCCGGAAATATCAACGCTCTAGGACACTGCTGCTTGTACATGGATTGTATTAATTTCTAGTACTGCAGAATCTCGTTATAACGAATGCCACTTTAACAAATTTCTCAGTTTAACAAATATTTTTGGATTGTTAAAAAACATACTTTCACATTATAAAAATGTTCATTTTAAGGCATTTCATGTTAACGAATTTTTAAAATTAACGAAGTTACTGAAAGCTTAAAAAGAATGGTCATGTCACTTTTACGAATGCTGAGTTTGGCAATAAAAAAGCTTTTCTATTGAAAAACTAGAGGTTGGAAGAAAACTTTCGTCGGAAACTCAATGAAAGATGCCAGAGTACAGTGAAAATGAAGCTGATGATGATTGACTATCAAGTACACTAAGATTGTGTTGTATGATCAAAAGGGGCTCTATAGAGCATTGAAACTCTTAAAAAGTAATTATTCCAGCAAAAGAATGTTCTGAAAACTTTTTATATAATTTGTTTTGAAAAATGCATTGTCAACTTGAGTACAGAAAAAACTTCTGATTTTTGTTCTAAAGAAATAAAGTTACATTAACGGCAGATGTCAGTGAGGTTTTTTAATCCGTCAGGTATGTAAGATAAATTATAATTCCTTTATTATAGTTACGATTAAAACTATCTTGAAACTTAATAAACTTAAATTTTCTTTTTTCTAACTAGCAAGTTCACAATATAGTAATATACTGTGTATTTATAATTTACTGACATGTTTTGCATGTTAACCGAATTTTAATATAAAGTATAGTATTAATATATATTTTTATTCAATGTTCATGCAAATTTCTTTTTTAAAAAAACGCCTTATTTGAATTTCACATTAACGAATTTTTCAGTATACCGAATTTAATCGGTGGTCTCCAGAAATTCGTTATAACGAGATTTTACTGTATTTGGTATAGTGTTATCAGATTTAGTACAAACCAAAATGAATATGTTAGAAATTTCGTTACAAAACCTCCATTATTGTTAAAATTATAAAGAGAATTCGGAGTTCAGTTTAAAGCGAGGCACACTGTTATTATTATTTTTTTTTAATTTTGTATTGGTTTTGTATACAAAAAATTATTGTTTGATGTGTTTTATCAGCCATATTCATTTGTTGGAAAAATTACCGAACGCTCTGAACAAAAAACTATCTTTCGACTACTAAAATTGTGTTTAGAAATGTTTAAGCTCCTTTATTTATTATTATTTTTTTAATTAATAATATTGAAATATTCTTACACCCCCGAAGAAATAGTATGTCCCATCTATGTATACGCAGAATTCTTCATATTGCATTATTTATTCATAGCGCATGTAGTTTTCTAAAGAATGGTTTATTTATTATTATTTATTTTAAATAATTTAATATTTAAAAACTTAGATACTATGATAACAATCGGGTCATTCTTTCAGAATCGTATATTTTCAATAATAAATTATCTTTTAAAAAATTAATATTTAAGGCATACAAAATTGGTGTGTACTTATCTTACACCAGGACAGTATTTCCTCAGATCTTGAACAAGTGATTATTAAAATTATTTTCTTTATTTTTCTTTACTTATAGGCTGTGTTCATAACTATAATGTCCACGGAAACTGTAAACACATACCTGACTTTTTTACACACTCCATATTAGACTGAACTGAATTATGCTGCCATATTAAGTTTTGTGAAATTAATTTCAAGCATTAATCTATTTAATTTTACTATTTTATATTCCTTACCTGCCTTTATCTTGACTATCGAACTGATGACTTTATATGTTTTGTTGACTTATTATGTTTTTTTCACGGTTCTTTCAAGAAAAATTATATTTTTGCACTAATTAAGACTTTAAGCTTATTCCTACATACAAAGTGCCTAAGCTGCTTTTTCACTTGAAAATTTTTACTTCAGCTTTTTGCTTTACAGCAGCTATTAATTTTCGTTTGCACACTAAAGTTTATTGTGACATTATTTATTTATCAAATTAAATTATAAATACCCGATATATTGGCTTTTAAATTCAACGTGAGATTAGTTTTAAAAACTTAAATAAAAATATATTTATCCCGAAGAGAAAAAGATCAGACACAATAAGTTATATAAATAAAATCTGTGGTAGCTCTTGGATATGATTTGTCATATAGTGTGGACACATTATTTATATACAGGGTGCATAGTAAGTCCCTTTAACCTGAAACTACTTGCGAACGCAGAGAGCTACAGCTATGCAAGTGAGGTAACGTTATAGTAAAACGACTACGCCCGACCTAATTCAAACTACAGCAGCGCCCCCAGTGGCGAAATTTGAAAGATAGCCATTGCAAATCGAAAACGAAAAGAGATCGAGCAAAATTTCCAATTAGAAAGTTTTAGAGCATCAATTAATTAGTACGAAACGACATTTGGTTCACACGGATAAGATAAATCGTCGCCTGTATACCCAAAAATGCCCGAAATCGATGTACTCCATTTTGTGTAAACGTTTAAAGGAATAGCCAGAAGTATGAAGAAATACGCACAATTTATTGCATAAATATGTACTTACGTCAATATATTTTGATAACATCACAAAAAAACATAAGGGACAAACTGTCTCACAGTGATAAAAAGTTACTGTTCAACATGTTCGGAATGTACGCCATTGCTCACGATAGACGTTTGTACACGTGATAGTTATTCTGCATGCACATTTCTCAGCATGGAAGGTGTCACACTATTGCAAACATCTTTAATACGACGACGTAGATCCAGCAGACTTGTAGGTGGAGTTGCATAAACTTTATCTTTTATGTAACCCCACAGGAAAAATCCAACGGAGTGAAGTCCGGCAATCGTGGAGACCATTCAACACTACCACCCATACCCGATAATTTGTTGCCCAAAATAATCTTTGAGAAAACTTCGCACTGCAGCTGGCAGGTGTGCAGGGGCACCATCATGTTGGAACCACAAGTCCCGTAATGCGGACAGGCGAATATCACCTACAAAGTTAGGCCTGATATTCTGTGATAGTTGGAGGTACCTCTGTCCGTTTAATGTGCCTCCGTAGAACACAGGTCCCAGTAAGCGATCCTTCCAGATACCGCACCACACGTTAATGGACCAGCGCACTTGGTGTTTGGCTGATAGTCCCCACGAGGAATTTTCTAGCGCCCAGTAGTGGGCATTGTGTCGGTTTAGTACTCCGGTACGTTGAAACAGTGTCTCGTCCGACCAAACAATGTTAGACAAAAAATATGAGTTACCTTCAACATTAAACAACGCCCAGTTGCACACTCAGAAAAAGGAATTGATTAAAACTACAAAACATTTTTGTTGAGTACATTTTGGTTGTTTTAGCAAAATTCAAGTAAAATTGAACCATTTTACTTCAATTAACAAAACATTTTTTTGCTGGCAATACAAAAATTTTTTTGGAATTGCAAAAAAAAAAAAAAAAATGGTTTTCAACAACAACAAAAAAAAAATTGTTGATTCAAACAAAATTTCCATTGACCTATATTTAAACAAATTTTTTGTTTAAATATGGGTCAATAAAAATTTTGTTTGAATCAACATTTTTTTTTTTTTTTTTTTGCAATTCCAAAAAAAAATGTTTGTATCGTCAGCAAAAATGTTTTGTTAATTGAAGTAAAATGGTTCAATTTTACTTGAATTTTGCTAAAACAACCAAAATGTACTCAAAAACATGTTTTGTAGTTTTAATCAGTTTCTTTTTCTGAGTGCACCAATCAAATCAACGCTCATTATCCCGTGGCAACAGTGTTTGCTGCAGAGTGATACGCTAGGGATGTTCATGTTGACCATGCAGTATTTGCCATACTCGGGCACATTGGAACACTCCCGTGCAGTATGCGTCGCGTTTTGTTGGCATTCGCCGTAAATAAGCACCATCTCGCAATATTCGAAGTCAGTGAAGCTCGCCATTCTCACACAGCTCCACAATTTTAACTCCAAACTTCCAGGAAAGATATTTTTAATACACTACTTTAAGAAATGTTACCTTTTGTAGGATCTCATTCATTCAGGATCATTCAGAATTCCATTTATTTTGTCACTCTCGATAAAGAACACTTATTTTCAACTCGTCGCTAGGCAACGATTACGATTGCTACACCACTTAAAATAAAAGTTTTAAAATAAAAGCGCTCGCACATTCGAATTAAAATTATCGTCTGCCATCGATAAGTTTATGCTATGAGATTATGATGTTTGTATCAAGTGAGCGCCAACACCTTTTAAACTGAAATTTTAAATAAATTGGAAATGAAAGTTTTACAGACGTTACAATACAATACAACGTCACAATCTTCAATTGCGCATTGCTACATTTCCGAAATGTGAATATGCAGAGCAGAATATTCGCGCATCGATTTCGGACATTTTTGTGTATACAGGCGACGATTTATCTTATCCGTGTGAACCAAATGTTGTTGCGTACTAATTAATTGATGCTCTAAAACATTCTAATTGGATATTCTCTTTTCGTTTTCGATTTGCAATGGCTATCTTACAAATTTCACCACTAGGGGAGCTGCCGCTGTTTGCATTAGGTGGGACATAGTCGCTTTACTATAGCGTTACCTCACATGTACAGCTGTAGCTCTCTCCGTTCGCAAGTATTTTCAGGTTTAAGGGACTTTCCTATGCACCCTGTATATATATTTGATTAATTGCTTGTATTGTATTATTATATTACACAACATTTTCATTATTATATCTTTCCAATTAGAATTGTTTTTTAATAAATACCACGTGACATCGTTTTGTACATTTCTACGAGAATGACCCTGAATGATATATAAATGAAAGATGAATGATATATAAATATATCAAAAAAAAAAGTTTATATTTTTATTCCCTATGTTACACAAAAGCAAAATCAAAATCTTATAAATGAATTGCAAATAAGAAAGATTTAATTCACAAATTTTACTTTTCTTTAGGCTTCTTATTAAATAATATAGTTGTTGAAAAGTATTTATTTTATTTAAAAGGCATTTTTTTAAATTTATTATTCATTTTGAGATATGCTTTGTGTTTCAATAAATGAAAATGAAATAAATATTATGAAATTCACTGGTTTCATAATGTCACTGGTTCTACAATGAGAGAGAAAAAAAGAATTTTTGTACATCAGAGAAATCATGATAATGAAAAACAAAAGACTGTTCCGAATTTCTGATATTTCATTACTTCTATATATAGAACAGTAAATCTCATGATTTCGAAATACGATTAAAACTATTCTTGAATAAAGCGGAAATTGTTTCGATGAAACTACTTTCACTTTAAGACATATATATGTGTTATTTGAAGATAATTTATGTATTTTTCTTTTTTCTCTAAAATAATTTAATTTTTTTTTCATTTATTAACCAACTTCTTACAAAGGAGGAATTAATTTGTATAGATATATATATATATATTTCATTAAAAATATGAATTCTCAAATGCATATACTCAAAAAGTAGATGTATACTAACGAACAACAAACAGTATGATTAACTAGAAACATTTAAATTTTAAAGTTAAACTTCCAAACATTAACATTAAAACACGCAGGTTAAGGTAGTTTTTAAATGATCTTTCTCAACAACGCAAAACTTTCTGACTCAATTTCACACACATTTTTTAACGCATATGCATAAAATTGGTAGGCCTGACTATTCGAAGCGGTTTGGGATCGAAATGGGTTTTCCATTTTTTGATAAATAGATTACTTATTGAGTTATAGGCGATTCTGGTAACGTGATGACACGTTTTTCGAGCTTCTTTGGATGCCGCGTCTGGAATTCGGTTCATATCGCTGACTTTGACAGTCTTTTCTTAAAGATCTTCTGTCTTTACCAAAAAATTTAGAACATTTTCCGATTAAGTTTCTGAATAAGAACTCCTGCCAATTTCATGCATTTGCGAACAAAGTTGAATTAAAAAAATATGTCACAATGTAGCCTGTTTGGATTTGAGAACAGCCTTACAGGATAAGCTTTTTTTCTTCAGTGGGTTGAAAAGCCTAAAAAATAAACAAACTCCATCCCCACTACAAGATGAATTATATGCAGTAGGTTTCTAAAGACGTAGCAATCTTACATTCCATTAATAATTGAAAAAAATAATACACATAAATAAACGAAGTTCTGCAACTTATATATTAAAACCAGATATACACAACTTAAAATTAATCAATAAACAACAAAATTAACCCCTTAATCGTCGCGCCCGATACGTATAGGCTACTTTCTTTTAAATTCAGATTGCTTGATGTCACCACTTTTTTAAGTAGAAATATTCGCCTTATTTAATGACAGATGAAATAATGTGAGAATAAAGCCAATTGCACTATTTTAAAAAACTGATGGGAGTCAAACAATCGGACTCCCACCAGTTTTTTAAAATAGTGTAATTGGCTTTATTCTCACATTATTTTATCTGTTATTAAATAAGGCGAATATTTCTACTTAAAAAAGTGGTGGCAATCAAGCAATCTGAATTTTTAAAAAAAAGTAGCCTACACTGCCCTTGAATGTATCGGGCGCGACGATTAAGGGGTTAAAATAAATTCAAACAATCTCCGAATAGAACCGTTAACTACCGGTAGTCCAGTCAAATTAGCCCATTTTTGAACAGTTTGCCATAATAAATGCTAAAGAGATAAAATTTGGTCCAGTTGTTCATTGATGGCTACTGATGACTATGTTAAAAGTCCCGATGGATAGGAGAGGGGGGGGGGGCAAAATAAAGTTTTTTTTTTTTGGTGTTTTACAAATATCTCAGAAACTGTTGGTTTTCATGAAAAAATTACGCTGACATAAATTAAAGAACATAAAATTATCTACAAATGACAGGTACATACAATGGAACCTCGATTATCCGTCAGTCAGAAGACCGGAGCTTTGACTGATTTTTTCTAAAAAAATCACTTTAATTTCAAATTAATTTATTTAATGTCGCCATAATAAATGTTACAGAGATAAAAATTGGTCCAGTTGTTCATTGATGGGTACTGATGACTATGTAAAAAGTCCTGATGGATAGGAAGTGAGCGAGGGGAGAGGGGGGGGCAAAATAAAGTACTTTTTAGTTTTTTACAAATATCTTAGAAACTATTGGTATTCATGAAAAAATTAATCTGACATAAATTAAAGAACATAAAATTCTCGACAAATGACAGGTATATACAGTGGAACTTCGATTATCCGTTAGTCAGAACACCGGAGCTTTGATGGATTTTCCCCCAAAAAATCACTTAATTTCAAATTAATTTATTTAATGTCGCCATAATAAATGATACAGAGATAAAAATTGGTATAGTTGTTCATTGATGGCTACTGATGACTATGTAAAAAGTCCTGATGGATAGGAACTGTGATATTATTATGGATGGTGGTTTCCTTCTTCACAAAGTCCCCTGGTCAAGAGGTTCAACTTTTAATTCAATTTGTGAAGGTTACAACAAATATATCTCCACACATTATAAAAGAAAAAGCTATACAGTGGTTTTTGATGGCTACTCCGACACTGCCAATAGCACGAAATCAACAGAGCAAAACCGAATATGTGCACTGAAGAAGTCGGGTGATATCAATTTCAACGACGACACAGAGGTTAACGTCAAACAAGAAGGCTTCCTTTCAAATGAAAATAACAAATCAAGATTGATTGCTATGCTTTCTTCCAAATTGAAGGAGAATGGAATATCTTGCTGAGAGAGTTCTGGCGATGCAGATACCCTAATCGTAAAAACAGCCATTGAAAAATCTCCTTCTAGTGGCAGAGTGACAATTGTTGGTGAGGATGTTGATCTTGTTGTCCTCCTAATCACCCTAACTCCGCTCTAACGAGAAATTTTGTTCGTTAAGCCAACTCGTGGAAAAATTGAAAGAAAGGTTTTTTCCTCACAACAGTTAATTCAAGAAACAAGACTGAAAGACGTAATTCTAGTCCTTCATGCATTCACTGGCTATGATACGACGTCAGCCGCGTTCAAAAAGGGAAAAACAAAATTTTTCAAGCGTTTGAACAGTGTGAAGATATACACAAAATTGCTGATGTGTTCAATAACAGGGAATCCGACTATGATGCTGTTGCTGAAGCAGGAAACCAACTTTTTTTGAGATAGTATGGAGCACCTCCCACATCTACATCTCTCAACACTTTCCGATACCATTCCTTCGTCAAATCTGTATCGAATGTCAAACCTGATATTTCATCCCTTCCATCAACAGAAGGAGCGGCTAGACAGCATTTTTTCCGTGTGTACCGTTAGGTACAGCTGTGGCTTGGCCAGGAACAAAATGCCGAACTCTGGGGCTGGGAACGAAAGCAGAATCGTCTAGTTCCTATTACAATTAAGGACCCAATCGCACCTGAGGCTGTTTTAAACACTATCTTCTGCAAATGTACCACTGGGTGTGGAGCTAAGTGTGGGTGCAGGAAAGCAGCCATTAATTGCACACTCATCTGCAACATCTGCCATGGTGACTGCCTGAATGCTACACCTATAGCTATAAATACAGATCAACAGGATGAGGAAGACGATGAGATTACGGATTCAGTCATGCTGAGAACACCTTCTAATGAGCCGTCCACTTCAGCTGATGATGATGTGTAAAAAAAAAAAGAATATTATGATTTAGTAAGTATTTGCTTAATGATAAATTAGTACTTTCATTGTTCACTATTATGTTTTGTCGCACTTACAAAATTTCACGTGAAATTTTATGTTATTTATTTATGTGAATTTGACGGACTGTCCACAACAAAAATCACTTTAATTTCAAATTTATTTACTTAATGTCGCCATAATAAATGCTACAGAGATAAAAATGGCTACAGTTGTTCATTGATGGCTACTGATGACTATGTAAAAAGTCCTGATGGATATGAGGTGAGCGAGGATAGGGGGGGGGGGAGGCAAAATAAAGTACTTTTTTTAGTTTTTTACAAATATCTCAGAAATTATGTAGTAATTTTTTCATGAAAACCAACAGTTTCTGAGATATTTGTAAAATACTAAAAAAGTACTTTATTTTGCCCCCCCCCCTCGCTCACTTCCTATCCATCAGGACTTTTCACATAGTCATCAGTAGCCATCAATGAACAACTGTACCAATTTTTATCTCTGTAGCATTTATTATGGCAACATTAAATGAATAAATTTGAAATTAAAGGGATTTTTTTTGCAGAAAATCCGTCAAAGCTCCGGTCTTCTGACTGACGGATAATCGAGGTTCCACTGTATATACCTGTCTTTTGTAGAGAATTTTACAGTGCTGGACTAAATTACAAAGCCAATAGAAAAATTTACAAAATTCAAAAAGTAATGGAATTGTTGATAACGCAAATTCTATTTTCATTTGCATGATCAACATTGCAATAATACACGTAAACTTTATTTATGAAAACGCAAGGGGGAACATAAATAATGCTAATTTCTTACAACCAATGAAAAACAACTTGGAAAAAAATATAAAGTCGATGGTTCTAGCCTCATTTGGCATAATGCCAGACTTAAGAAAATAGGTTGCCATGAAAGATTAGGTAAATGTAAATGCGTTACGTGCATTCATTTTGTATTTGGTTTGTTTAATACAATGCCAAGAGGAAAAAAGTTATCGGATGGTGAACAAATTAAAATGTTAACTTTAAATGAAGGTGGAATGTCTGGTTCTAATATTGCAAGAAAAATAGGAAGGTCCAAGGCTGCAGTAAACAGTTTTCTCAGAAATACCGAAGATTACGGCAGTAAGAAGCATACAGGAAGACCGAAATCTTTAACTGTAAGGCAAACAAGACAAATCCGGAAGCTAGTTTGCGGACAAAAAATGTCGTATGCCCAAATTAAAGAACAGTTACAATTACCATGTACAAGCCGAACGGTAAGAAATGTTTTAAGTAACAATCCCAATGTTCAATTAAAAAACAAATAAAGGAAAACCACCTCTTTCTAAGTACCACAAAAATGCTCGCTTAGACTTTGCACGAAAACATGTAACCGAAGGCACAAATTGGAGAGATGTTGTCTTTTCTGATAAAAATAAATTTAATTTCGATGGACCCGACTGCTATAAATATTTTGGCATGATTTACGACAGGAGCCTGATATTTTTTCAAAGCGTCAATTTGGAGGTGGCTCGGCAATGGTTTGGGCTGCATTAGCTACCTGTGGAACACCTCCAATTGTTTTAATGCATAACAAAATGAATTGGGTTATGTATCAAGAAATGTCAGGAGATAATCTATTACCCATTTGCTCCTCTTATAACTTCAGGAGACTGGACATTTCAGCAGGACAACGCTACCGTTCATGTTTCGAAGTCAACTAAATCTTGGCTGGAAGCTAATCAGGTGAAATGCCTTCAATGGCCAGCTCATAAACCCGATCTGAATGTAATAGAAAATCATTGGGGAATTTTAGCTCGAAATGTTTACAAAAATGGACGAAAATTCAATTTAAAGTTAGATTTGATGAATGCTTTTAAAAACTGCTGGAACAATACTGATGCAAGTACTTTGTGTGGTCCGATAGATTCAATGAACAAAAGACTAGTCAAAGTCATTGAAAAAAATGGGTCTCACATCGATTATTGATGAAATACATGTATCGACTTTATAATTATTTCCAACTTTGTACAGAAAATTTTCTTAAGTCTATTAATCTTTTATTAATGTAGTTATTAATGAATTATTTTTTTTCTTTACTTCCTTGTAGCATATAATATATATGTATGAAATTTCATAAATTTTCTATATTTTGTTTTTTAATTATATCATATTTTCAAGTGGCTTTATAATTTTTTCCACCACTGTATGTTCTTTAATTTATGTCAAAGTAATTTTTTCATGAAAACCAACAGTTTCTGAGATATTTGTAAAAAACTAAAAATGTACTTTATTTTGCCCCCCCCCCTCCCCTCGCTCACTTCCTATCCATCAGGACTTTTTACATAGTCATCAGTAGCCATCAATGAACAACTCTACCAATTTTTATCTCTGTAGCATTTATTATGGCAACATTAAATGAATAAATTTGAAATTAAAGTAATTTTTTGGGGGAAAATACGTCAAAGCTTCGGTCTTCTGACTGACGGATAATCGAGGTTCCACTGTATATACCTGTCATTTGTAGATAATTTTATGCTCTTTAATATATGTCAGATTAATTTTTTCATAAAAAGAACAGTTTCTGAGATTTTTGTAAAAAACTAAAAAAATTACTTTGTTTTGCCCCCCCCCCCATCCCCCCGCTCACCTCCTATCCATCGGGACTTTTTACATAGTCATCAGTAGCCATCAATGAACAACTGGACCAATTTTTATCTCTTTAGAATTTATTATGGCAAAAAAAACCTAATTTGACTGGGCTACATAGAATGCAAGTTGAACACCCTCTGGCAAAAGAAAAGCAGAAATATTTAAAATATTCTATTATGTAGCTTGAACTTTGGACAACCTCTGTCACCTGGGAATAAAGAAAACTAAATTCTCATTCCATTTTAAAAAACAAGAGTCATCAATTCTATTTACTTGTTTCTTCTTTCGTTTCGTGCATCCACAACAACTCGTTTTTTTTGCAAGACCTTAAAGCTGATGCATTATTTAAAAATTTCCAGAAGAAGGCATCCGAATGTAATCATACCGCCAATCTGCACTTTTGCCAATTATTTTTAAAAGAAACTTCAAATAACATTTCGAAAATTTATGTGAATAATTACTATTATAAAACAAATTAGCTAAAAACATAAAAATCTGTATATAAAAATTAAAATCATTCTTGCAGATTTTTCTGAATCTGAATGTTTGATTGATCACAATATATATAATATATATATATATATATATATATATATATATATATATATATATATATATATATAATTTAAGCAATTGGGACCTGAAGATTCTGTCTAAATTCCACAAATGTCCATTATTCAATTTCTGTTATTCAATTTCTGCCCTTTTTTTTATTTATTTATATATATATATTTTTATATTACGATGTTTTTGGTATCTATGTTCAGTTTGTTGGGGGATCTGTTTTGTTGTCAATTAGTTATTTTACTTTTATTCTTAATTTCACAGTTTTTGTTGGTGGTTTAACGTTTATCTATCTATCTATCTATCTATCTATATATATATATACTGTATACTATATATACAAATGAATATACGAGGAGGACAGGGCAAGAGAGTGCCAAGCCACATTTTTGAACTTCTGGGACATTTCAATTTGAAAATTTGATTAAATACTCAAATCAAGATATATAACCTAAAGTTTTTTCTCCAATGTCTTAGTAACATTTGAGATATTCTGAGTAACAATATGGCATAACTTTAGTGATATTACTATTACGTTTTTTTTTTTTTTTTTTTTTTGGAAAATAGCTATCTTCATTATGGGCATAAACATCTGGGGCAAAAATGAAACCTGTCACATATACTGCCACCAAGTGACATTAGAAACAAATTATATGTTGTATATTTTAATTTACAATATTAGGCAAAAGATTACAGTGTTATATTTATTTCACCAAAAATGTGTCTTGGCACTTTCTCGCCCCGACCCCCTCATATATGTATTTCTGTTAAAGTGCATTTGTCACTATTGGAATAAAGTAGTTTGCTAATGTTTTTACTAGCACTTGGTCTGTTCTTTAGTGTCGATTTTATCTTGTGTTTTAATATTAATTGTGTTTGTTTACAATAAGTTTGAAAAAGAATTAACCTGATATTACAAGTACCTCCCTGTTTTTGATTATCCGATACTTCGCCACGATCAGAGTCAGGTCTGCCATCATATTTTAACAATAACTCATATAATTCAGCAGAGTTCTTAAGTGCTTTAATATCAATATAATATTCAATTGACAAATGAAATAGAGGTAAAACTATGTCTATAAGTTCATCAAAATTCAAGTACAGTCCTAAGTTATTTTTTAGTTCTAATTTGTTCAAGAGAAATTTAGAAACTTTCTCGAATACATTTGGTTTATCACAATAATATATAATAACACTGGTTTACAAATTTAAACATTTTTATATACTTTTGATGAAACATCTATTTTCTTATTATACTACCTCTTACTAATGAAAGGCGGTATTTGAAAAAAATCTATCACGTCACATTTTTAAAACTTTTACGTTTTTCAATATTCACATTTTTAATTCACATTTTTAATATATCTGTCACGTTACATTCACCGTCATTGTCAACTTTGATTCTATATTCTGTTTTCTTGTGTTTTTGTGAACTAAAGTGGATTTGTTTTTGATAAAATGTCTAATAGAGTGTGTAAATTAATTTCTGGTCGTTTATGTTACGTTTGTGGACAATTCATATTCGCAAAAAAAGGAAGACAGATATCGGAATGTTCTAAAACAGCATATGTGCATTATTTTGGATTCTCAGTGATTAATCAAGATAAAAAGTGGGTCCCACATGTTTTTGTGAAAGCTGTAGGCTTACTCTTTAATGGTGGGCTTCGGGAGAAAAAAAAGTATCTTCAATTTGGATCACCAATGCTGTGGAGAGAACCTTCAAATCACGAAAATGACTGTTATTTTTGTTTGACAAAAACTGTAGACTTTAATTCAAAAAATAAACATAAAATTCAATATCCTGACATTCCATCAGTCTCAAAAACGATATCACATTTGGAAACTCTGTCACATCTTGTATGTCCAGGTATGTCAAGTGCGAGCTGCCAAGAAAGTGACGATCTGTTTATGGAGGATGAAAATGATGACGAATTCATAATCGAATATGATAAAACGCCACATTTATAATAAACCAAAATGAGTTGAACGACCTTGTGCGAGACTTGCAACTATCTAGATCTAAGACAGATATTCTTGCCTCTCGTCTACAACAGTGGAACTTATTGACACCAAATATCAAATTAACTTATTACCGAAATCGAAGTCAAATTTTCAGCATTTATTTCCCCAAAAAGGACGGTCGTCCATGGATTCTTAGGAAATCATAAAGATGAAAATTATGAAAAACATATAGCTGTTTTATTAAAAAAACTGTCATGCAATGAGTTTGAACATGTCTCAAGGTACATTTTCTCCATTTACACCCGGATTTTTTCCCTGAAAACTTCGTCGCCGTGAGTGACGAGCAGGGCGAGCGACCAAGACCTTAAACTTTTTGAAAACAGACACAAAGGTTTATGGGAGGAAAGTATGTTAGGGGACTACTGCTGGTCTATTTTAAATGAGACAGATCAAGAAAATTATTTAAAAAAAAAAGAGTAAAATCAATCATTTCTAATTTTTTCTTTTTATATTTCGTGTTATTATTATTTTAAGTAATTAATAAATATTTTTTAAACTAGACGTGACAGATTTTTTTTCAATAATTTTCCCGTACTTAGTGCACTAGAATCTATGAGAAAAATACACATTTCGGCGAAAGTATATAAACCGTGTAAACCAGTGTAATTTATAGGCTCTCTTATCACGAACAACGGGAAGTGCTTTGTTTGATTCAGGGACAATTTGCTAATCTTAAGTGCAATAATAGTAATCAAACATCTTGAATGTTCGTCTCTACTCTTGTCTGTAACTATTGGATTCATATCTCAACATGTTATGAGAGGCTGTATTTTTTCTTAATTATTAATGGATTTTCTAATTCAATGTTTTTTCTCTTGTATTTTCATTTTTGTTTTACTTTATTCAATGCATTATAAAGGCCAGTGATGGATTTCTTGACTAATTTTTCTAGTCGATATATGGAATAACGCATTTTTTTGCGACATGTGGATATTCTTTCCGATTGAAGATTAAATACTCACGTGTCGCTTGGATTTTCATTTTCGTATTTCTTTATTATATTTTTGTTCCATTTTATTATTAAATCCTTTTTATTTCATTTTTGTGTTTGGCATCATCTATCTTTAAAATGTTGATGGTTTTTAATATATTGAGATTTCCTGGTAGGTTATGTTTATTAAGATGTTTTCCATATATATATATTTCTAATATAACTGTTAATGTAAAATATTATTACATATCATCTTTAAATTAGAGATTACGTCATTTTTGTTATACGAACTTGTCGGTTACTTTTTTGTATTTCAAAGGTACTATATATATATATATATATATATATATATATATATATATTAATATTAATATATATATATATATATATATATATATATATATATATATATATATATATATATATATTAATATTAATATTATTATTATCTATGAACGGGGGCTCCAAGCACCGATATTATTTCTTATTTTTCTTATTTTTTCTTGGGGCTCGTTTGTCTCATTACAAATTTCATCAAGATACTTTATAGGTTCTAACTGTCGGAAAATCTTTTCAAAATTTCAATATAGTGTTAACGTGTACATGCTATTGTATGCTTTTAAAATTGTAGTTGTATCATGCACAGGTTTTTTTACAACGATATTCGAAAAAAATTAATCTATCGTCATCCACAGCTTGTCAGAATGAGTGATTTTGATAACAACGGGATTTAAAATGAATGTATAAAAATATAAAGGGTGTCTTTCTTGTATTAAACTATTTTTATTAAAATATACCATTTAGAGTGCAATAAGTAAATATTAATGTACGGTAAAGTAAGAAATAAGCCCTTGATGTTTATTTTATTTTTATTTTCTGAAAAATTGCTTGTTTTTATTTATTTTTTGGCTTTTCAAAATTAAAAAATAATAATTTTTATTCATGTGCTCATTATCTGAACTTTCAAAATCTTTCACAATTTTTAACTCCCAACTAGGAACATAGAATTGTAAAATCTTTTAAAAATGATACTTTCTTCACACTAACTTGAAACAATTTGGAGTTTTAAAAGAATGATGGCTTGATTTTATTTTAGAAAGAAATTATGTTTCGGGTATTAAAAAAAGAAAATGTCCAGAAAATCGTAAAAACAAATTTTCTATCCACACAGTTTAAAAATTCATATAAAATTGAAAACAATCCAATTTTTCTCAAATTTGCTATACGTACTTAAAAAGATTCACCTTATTAAAAGAACATAAGAAATAATAAATGCACTTACTTGAAATTCGTTGCATTTTCAAGTTTGCAATTGGGTCACCGGCTTGAAATAAATGTAAAGAAAAATAAATTACACCCTTTTTTTTATATTTAGAGCAATATATATATATATAATTTTACAATTTATGTATTATATATATATATATATATATATATAATACATAAATTGTGTAATGTTTTTGTCATGCATATGCTTAAAATTATAAATAAATTCTTCAAAAAGTTCTTATTACTTTGTTTATTATTCAATTTTCTCATTATTAAATTCCACTTTTTTAAACCAGTTTAGAGAGAATAGTTAGAAATAGATAATATCCACAATTCGGATCACTATACAAAACACAGCTATAAAAAAAATTCTGCCCGTTTTATTAATATCTTTGAACTAATATTCTTTTAGACGAAATCTTTAAAATGAAAGACAATATAACTTGATCTGAATTCGGTCTTACAAACAGTTTATTCCAAACAAATTTTAAAAAGCAATAAAAAAGATGTTTGTGCTTTTTAAAATTCATTTCTGGATTTGAAATGAATTCTCGAAGAATACGTATATATATATATATATATTTCTTTTTTTTTTTTTTCGATTTTAAGACGTAACACATAACGCATATTTAGTCTTCATCACTGTAAGATGATGTTTTGTCAGTTCATGTTTAGGAAGTAACTCAGTCAAGTGTGACGGCTGATCTAAAATATTGTTGTTTATCCAAGCGTAGTTTAAGGAGGGTTTTCCCCCTCTGACTAAAGATGAATGACATCAATATTTGTAGTTCTGATCAGTTATGACATTCTGGTGTTCGAAGTTCTTTATTTGCCAAAGAACGCCTATTGAGAGCATAAAAGCAACGTTTTAAGTCTTTTTGCGTTCTACGTATATTTAAACTTCAGGTTAAAATGTGAGAGCATGCAATTTTAACATTTAGATTACAGTCAACAAAAGAAAAAAAACTAATATTAAAATGGTTCGGATGAAATTTTAACTGTATTTGTTCATTTATTTTCCAGAGCTTTTAAAGTATTTCATGTCGCAGAAAAAAAGGAAACCCCATCTCCGAACGACAGCCACAATTCAAATTTTAAAAGACGCCGGACAAAGCGGCCTGTAGCAAAGTTTCTTGTTTATAATTTGTAAACTAATGCTACAGTGAACTTTTTTTGCGAGGCAGTATACGTATTAATGTTTATATGAATTTCGAAAATCTCAATGCGATCTCCTATATTTCTTTATTTCATTCGATTTGTCATTCACATTGACTACAAATACAAATCTATCTTCGAAACGTGCAAAACATTAGTTAAAGTGTGTTCGGGGACTGTGTCAGTATTGAGATGCAAATATTGAAGATTCAGTGATATTGGGATAAAAGCTGCTAAAATGATGATGAAGCAATAACTTTTGAAAGAGAATAACAATAATCATCAGGACATCCATAAATATATTTACTTCCCGCGTATTTAGCTTGCATGAAATAGAAGAAAAGTTATTTTTAATATTAACCTTAAGTATGGCCTATTAAAGTTATTGATTCCACATAACTGCTGATTACTTGACAAATAATTGCCAGAAGTGCACAAAAATTCACAATGGGTGGTTTTTGACAATGCGGATTCTAATGGATACCAAATAATGGCGACGAAATGTTATTAAATTTAATTATTTATGTTAAGTTTTAAATCTTTTAACCTGCAAGTTAGAACGTCTATTCTTATTTCCTCCCCTAAATTATAAAATAAATGATTTTTTTACTGCCACTGTTAAAAAAAATTCTCTAGTTTATCTCTTGTTCAAGGTTTGCTGATTTTCTGAAATATCATTCGACTTTACACACTGTAAAATCTTTGGAGTAATTTCGCACTGAATTAGACGTTAAAAAACCCATTAACTTTGGTGAACAAACAATTCATTTTGTGTTAACACCGAATCAAGTATTGATATAGATTTGAAGTGTGGAGATTTCTCCTTTTTTGCATCAAACATTAATACTGAATTAGCCTTACACAATTTTCCGTTTCTGGGAACACCAGTTTTGGAGTTGCTTTAGAAACTCTTCGATGGCATCAAAAGTTTATTTGATTTGAATTCCGCCATTTCTGTTGTCGCTGCCTAAACGTGGATTTTTACTCTGATAATCAGAGGTATGCATAGTTTTAGTTATGCAATAAATGTTTTTAGATTATATAAATATAAATGTATTTCTCTTATTTATGCATCCATTACATGAATACAATAACATTTAAGTATGTTTGAAATGATGCACTCTTTATTACTAAGCATTTTTTTTAATTCGAATTCAGTCTTAATAAATATTCTTTCTTTGTGAGTGTGTATGTCTGTTTAAATTACAGTAACAATTATTCAAATTTTATATTTAAAATCAAAATATGCATAATTTAAAATTTATTTATTTTTATTCTAAATTATATCATAAATTAAATTTCATTTTAAAACAGTTTTAATCTGTTGTACATATTTTCTGAGACTCTGTTCTCTGATTCAACATAATCATTAAAGAACAAGAAAAGCCAATTAAACCTTTGTAACTCAACAACTCCGATTTGAAATAATATTCTTAGATGTTAGAATACATCATTTTAAGCATGTAAAAAATAATTTAAAAAATTTAGAACATAAAAATAAAAAAATAATGACAAAAAATACTGTTTTCACATATGCAATAAACAGAAAATTACATACTTCTTATAGATAGTGTCAATTTTCCAATGTAAAATTTTTAAAGTATACGAACTAACCTTTATCTATTTTTTTTATGTCTCCAGCTATTTTAATTTTACAACATTTATGGAGTTCATTTTAGCAATAACGATGTAAAATTGCTCCAATGATAAATAAAATTTTGGCATGAAAAATTAACTCAGTATCGCCGTCCGTTGAGAATTCTATGAATAATTTATATTAACTTGCTGTGTTGGAAGATAGTAGCAATAAATAAAATCGTCTTTTAAAGCCCACTGTATAAGTAACATTGACTTTTGGGTATGTTGCAGATATGCAACACGGTGATACAAAGGGTTAATTTAAAGTTTTGAAAACTTTGATTGATTAATTTTTTTGAAAAATTGAGTTTTTCTTATCCAACTGCTGGCCCACGGAAGATGAGCCCAGTAGCTGGTCCTTCCCTACCTGTCTATGATCGGACGCCGTGGGAAAGCAAGGGCCGTAGGGATGTCGAACACATGGTGGAGGGACCGACTCTCCTTCTGGGGTTTCGGCAACGAAGCCGCTCGGCAGTCTCTACGGTTCATCGAGTGTCATGTGTGGAAGTCTCCTCTAAGCTTTGGAACTTCCGCCGGATCGCAACGACCATTGTCGTCGCGTGCAATCAACTCGGGTAAAAGATTGGGAGGTTTCGCTGGATGGCGTCGCAGCGCCGCAGCGAGCCAAAGCTGCTGGCGCAATAAAAGTCTATCAGGACTTGGGCGCGATGGTCGGTGTGCATGCCAGGCGCCCCCGTGGGCGGCTAGCGGCGCAGTCTACTTTTATCCAACTGCTGGTGGCATATGATAGCTGGTGGCAGATTCCATTTGCAGGTGGTATAATCGCTGATAATGTGATAGGATCGATTCTATTCTAGATTAGTGTTCATTGGTTTATATTCTTAATATTTATGGAAAATAACGATTTCGACGAAAGTATTTTTCATTTGTGGTTGACTACTTTGTGGAAAACAGTGTAAATAAACAGCATGAAGGGAATTTTTTTGACGGAAATGCTTATTTATACATTAGCTCAAACAGAAAGATTCGCTAATTAAAGGTGTATGAGTAATTTGCTGTCACAAATTTGGAAAATAAACCTTAATAAAAAGAACTAAAATGTTTTCATGCTGAAACATTTAGTTACATATAAATCACTTGTTCGCTAACTCAAAGATTTCTTTCTTCCTTTGATTTTTTTCATATATTTAAATGTAGAATGAATGCTTCAGCAAACTAAAAAGAATTATTTTATCCCTGTTTATCTTACAAACTGTTAAAATTCTTATTACTTTTGATTAACCTTAATTATTCCATAATTAAAATACTGCACTGAGAGAATCATTTCACTCACAAACGTTCCTTTGAGTAAAATGTATAATATATATACATACACACACACACACACACACACACACACACACACACATATATATATATATATATATAATAATTCCAAAATCAACTCAAAAGACGCAGAGAAGAAAAAAAGAAGAAGTCAACAAGTGACAGATAATTGAAACAAAGTAATAATGGCTACATCATGAGAAATGTCTTCAGAAGGTTAGTCCCATAATATAAGCCAAAAATGTAAAGTTCCTGTCATGAGATTAAATATTTTAGCTCACTTTCAGATTCTTTGCACCCCAAATTCTCACAAAAAAATATTACAAGAACTGTTGGACCAATGGAATCAGAAAATGCAACAAATGGAACAAGGAAATAATACTTCCAAACTGGAAAGAGAGCCCAATGAAGTAATAAGCTTAGAAGTATGAGGAAAAGTAAGTAACAATTGAAGAGTACTATAATTTCAATGTAAAGAAAATTCCTGAAAAAAAATGGAAATTGTACTGGCAATTGGGACGCCAGTACTATTTCCGTATTTTAACGGAAAAAAATCCGTAAATTCGAGAAAATGTTCCGTGATTTCCGAAATATCCGTTTTAAAATTTCCGTTTTATAACATATATCTTCCGTATATTTTAGAATTTTTAATGTCGTTAAAATAAATTTTATACGACCAAAAAAAAAAAAAACGTTACTTCTCAAGGACAACCTTACAAAATATAGATACATTTCTGTATTCGTTTTTAGTAAATAACCAACCCTTGCCACAATGACAATAGAACCCGCAATCTTACGTTTACTAACCTGGCAACCTAGACCACTACGCTATGACTGGATACGCCTCTTTCTCAAATGCTGTTACTTATTTTAGTCGCTTTTTATGATGCAAAAACTTGAAGATTCAATGGATTATTTTCAGAGAGTTCCAATGTTTTTAATACTTTATTTTCATAATTTTCAATATTTTGCTTTATTTGATGACTTGTAACAGATAAATTTTACCTTATTATGTATTATATGTATAAAATATTGTATTAAGGGTAATGATTGCTTCTTTTTGCAATAGTACCAACATTTTCTTTTTTCGAACATATACTTTTTTAAAATTATTTGTCTGATGATCTATTTATCAATTCTAATAAAAACAATAATTATCTTAAGCAGACGTATTTATTACATGCTATTAAAATAAATTTTCGTTACCTCTTATTTTAAAAAACTTACCTAAATAAACAATTTTATAATAAATTAAATTATTATATGTGAGCTATGCTGAGAACTTTTATGTGCGGTTCTATTAAACTGAATAGTTTTAAAAATATTAAAACAAAAAAATGATTTTTAAAGACAATTTCGAAATTAATGATCTTGTGATAGGTAAGTTTAAATTTTGACTTATTGATTTAGTTTAAATTAATTTAGTTTAATTTATAAAATTGTAAGCTAAAGAAATGAATTATAAACTTCAGTTTTATAAAAGTAAAGAAAAATATTAACTATTTTTATAAATTTAAGGAAAAAATTATAAACTTTGTAAAATTATAATTGATACAATAATACATTTTAGTTTAATTCATAAATTTATAAGCCAAATCATTTTAGTTTAATACCGATTTACATAACGATAAGTTGGAGAGATATTATGTTATGAAACCTTTAAATAACCCAATATTGCCTCACGTTACAAAAGTTAAAATAAAATTTTAAAAAAATACTGACAAAAAAATCCTTATTTTGAAACACTATCAAGGAAAAAAAATAGATAAAAAATAATATTTTTCTGTAACTTATAAAAATAAAATAAATTTCTAAATATTTCATTAAGAAATATAAATATTACTATTATTTAAAAAAAAAAAAATTACCGTCCAAACATGGCTCTGGTTAGAATGGACCAGCGTGTTGAGCCGGGTCAGGCCTGGATCCTTGAAGAACTCTAGTAAATACAGCAATCTTAATTCACCTTTCAAACAAGGCGATTTCTGTACACAAACCTCTAAACGTTATTACGGAAACTGCGCTGTTTTTGGAAGAAATACAGACATTGTACTGTTTTGAAAGAAATACGGAAAAAATCCATTAAATATACGAAAAACTTTCTGCATATTTATGGATTTGAAATCTACTTTACGGAACTAATTTCATTTACAGAAATTGTACTGTTGTTTTGGAAAAATGAAACTTCTCCGTAAACTTTTACGCAAAATCTCTTGTATTTTCACGGATTTTTTTTACAGTGTTGTACAATATTCCAAGTTTTTTTAATTATACGTTTGTGTTTGTGATTGTGTGTTAAATAAACATAAAGTATCTGAAGAATGTCATAATAGGGACATGCAACGCACACTTAAAAAGAAAAAAAAAATCCAAATAGCGTAACCCAACCTCCTTAATCTAGAATCTACCCTCCTTACCATTAATTATCTTTGTAATAACCAAAGAGTGCTATTTATTGTTTGTGGATAGTTAAATTTATGAACTTATGATGAAAATAGTATTTAAATGAAAATAGTATGTAAATATGTATTTATTTCAAAATGCGTAAACAGTACATATTTTACAATCACCAAATTCAAAATGTAGAAAACATGAAGGTGTGAAATATTTAGAATGTTTCTAAATTGAATGTAAAAAGGTAGTACCTTATACACTCGCGTATAAATCAACCCCAAAAGTTGAGATAATTAAAATAAGATTCTATTTTAATACCAGTATTTCCGTGTAATAGTCTTTACTTTATTTAATCATAGGAAATTATTACGAATTCTGCAATTAAATAAGGCGAAGGAAACTACTGGAAAATACAGGTATCGAAATGGAAGAACATGGAAGGTTTATATTTCTAGAATTTTGGGATTGACCTATACGTGAGTATATACGGTAATCTGTATAAAATCACTGTAAATGAAAAAGATAAAATCGCACTTTTTGCAGTATGTATAAAACATAACTTTGTTTGGAAATTATGAAATGAATTACAATGAACAAGAACAGTGAATGGTTTAAGAAAATACCATATAATGCCAGTTAGTTAAGTCTTGATTATAACAATGAAATTACATTTACATAAATCTGAAGATAACGTGCTAGGCGAAAAAAAAAGGAAATTTATTAATATAAATTTAATATTTATATACAATCAAGAGAGTAAGAATGGAGTAACATGAGTAATTGTAAGCAATAATCGAATTGTCCAATTTCACACAAAATGAAAAAGAGAGTTTGAAATGTAATTAATATCCGAGAATTGCATATATGTACGAACCAGTAACAGCTTATGATATGAATAAAAAAATGAGTTTTAAAAAGAACGATTATAATTTTTCAAACGCATATGCAGCTGATATAAAAATAAGAATAAAAGAATAAAATATTTATGTGTCCAGAAATATGCAACATAATCTCCAATCACAATGTGTTAAAAACATTTTGGAAAAGCCAAATTATGCGATAATACTAAAAAAGTAAGTAGAATTCCATATTACCAGCTATGTAACAGATAATGCAAATATAAAACGTAACACAAAACACGAACAGACTCAAAAAAAGAAGAAAAAATCAGTAGAAGAAGAAGTCAACAATAGACAGGTAATAGAAAAAAACGCAGTAAAATATTGGCTACATCGTGAGAAACGTCGTCAAGGTGTGATATCCGCATAATTTAGGCAAAAAACATGACGTTTCTTTCATATGAGACTAGGGGGAGTAATCAAACAAAGTTTTACAAATAATGCAATCAACAAATTGAAAAGTTTTTGACGTACAGTCCGTTTAAAAGATATATAATTTCTGTTTTCCATGTGACCAAAAACACTATCTATCAATAGGTAAGATTTGTAAACATTTTCATTATAACCACAGTTAGTTCATTCCCACTTCTTGGCTGTGAATTATATTTAAAAGATTTTAAAGTTTTGAATAAGAGGTTTATTGGTCAAAATCCTGTGTGTGTCACTTATGACTAATTGTATCCGTTCACAACGAGCGAGGCATATTTAAGTGTCCCACTGTGTCAAGCGCTGTTGACTGCAATGGGATGCACAAGAATTTTTAAATATTCAGTCTAATGCATGAAAAATATTGATATAAAATCGAGAATTCATTGTTATATTTTGACTACGGTTTATGATATTTTTATTACTTTTTACATCTGTCAAAAAGGTGAGAGCCAAACGGCACTCACCGCCGGTTTCAACGTAAATGCAAGTCAGATAAGATGGGCACTCTCAGCCTGTTGCAAAGAAGCACCATTGGGCAGAGAAGCATTTCAAGTGTTACACATAGGAAACGCTGGAAGCGAAGGGTTTAAAAAAGCACAAAACAAATATACATTTTTATTGTCAAATTGTTACACAGACACGAAAAAGGTGCTGTTCAACTGGACACTGTTTCTTCTATAATTATTTATGAAATACATTTAGGTAGTAAAGTATTATTAAAGTAGTAACAAACTTTAAAATGTTCTTTAGCAATACCGAAATTAAAATTAATAGTTCAATTTTAGATAAATTTAATCTTTAACTAACAAATCTGAACTTATTCAGTGGAGACGTTTAAGAATTATAAAGATGGAAATTTTGTATCTCCTTATGTTAAACTAATTTTAAATATTTACATCCAATATTTCCTGTAATAATTATGTTTAACGCTCATTTTTCCTGTTATTTTAGCATTTAGTATTACAAATATAATTAATTGTTTTCATGGAGTTTTATAATTTTTATATATGAAATATGAATTTGGAATTAGTATTTATAAAATTACTAGCTTACCCGCCCGGCGTTGCCCGTGCCAACAACCTTAAATGTACCTGAAATCAGTGTTGAACATTTTTTTATTTTTAAACAAATCTAATGTTGGGGGCCCAAATACCTTAGACAGCAAACACTGGGCGTGCCATACACACTCCCATATATTACCGTAAGTCGAGTCGAAAGAGCCATACCCCTTCATGATCCAGCCCATAGAACCAGAGATAGAAAAGAACCCCTGGTGGTGAAAATCGAAAAGCTCTATCTATGTAGAGTCGAATGAGCCATACCCGTCGTGATCCAGCCTATAGAACCAGATATTGGAAAGCACCCCTTGTGGTGAAAATCCGAACTGAAATCAGTCAGCTCTATCAATGTCAAGTGGAAAGAGCCATACACCATTGTGATCCAGCCCATAGAAACAGAGATAGGAAAGCACCCCTTGGTGGTGAAATTCAGAACTAAAATATGTAAGCTCTATTGATGTTCTGTCGAATGAGCCAAACCGTGTCGTGATGTGACCCATAGAACCCGAGTTAGCTGCAAAATCCTTTAGTTACACCTTCCACCGCCAGGGGGCACAATATGTTCTATACGAACATAACTGAATTCATTAAGGTTATCGATGTCGAGTCGAATGAGGCATACCCCGTCATGATCCAGCCCATAGAACCAAAGATACGAAAGCACACCCTGTGGTGAAAATCCGAACTAAAATCAGTAAGCTCTATTGATATCGGGTGGAAAGAGCCATACCCCGTCGTGATCCAGCCCATAGAAACAGAGATAGCAAAGCACCCCCTGGTGGTGAGAGGAAGTTGATGTAGAATAAATGCGATATTTAATAAAAAGTCGTTCCCACCCCACCCCCTTTATCTCGCCATTTTTGCTAATTATTACAAATATACAAATGTTTCTTAATTACATCTAATGTCCCGATCTGATAATGGGGTTTCCCTATCTACCTATCCTAATCCACTTTTCCCTATCATAATAGAAAAAAGCATATTTTATCAAAGAATCGCTGGCAAACGCGAATTTCGTCAAGGTTCGCAAGAAAAACACGAATTTTATCAAATAATCGCTGAAAAAAACATGAATTTTGTAAAAGGATCGCTAAAAAAAACATGAATCTCGTCAAAAGGCAGCAGAGAAAATACGAATATTGTCAAACGATCATTAAAAAAGCAAATTTCATCAAAGGATCACGGAAAAATGCGAATTTCATCAAAGGATCGCGGGGAAAACGCAAATTTCGCCAAAGGATCACAGGAAAAATGTGAATTTCGTCAAAGGATCGCTGAAAAAAAACACGAATTACGTCGTAGGATCACTGAAAAAACATGAATCTCGACAAAAGTATGTGGAAAAACACGAATTTCGTTAAAGGATCACAAAAAAAGCCAATTTCGTCAAATGATTGCAGGAAAAACTTGAATTTCATCGAAGGATCGCAGAAAAAATACGAAATTCGTCAAAGGATTGTGGAAAAAATGCAGAAGGTTCACAGAAAAAACTTTCGTGAAAGGGTCGCGGAAAAAATGCAACTGCCTTTATTAAAAACAGCACACACACAAACAAACCTATTCTGTCTTCCTGCCTGAGGAAAGCACCGTAATTATAACACCTAGGCCTGATTTTTTTTATTTCAATTTAGATTTTTTTTTTATTATTATTAAAACGTGCATACGGAATTCTGGATTCGAGGCTATTCCATGCTCTCCGCCAATCCACAGCAATAAAGCAGACAGCCAATGAGAGCAGGTGTGAATATGGGATGATCCAGGATCCAGCGACGGCAGTTCATGTTCACAGCTCAAAGCGGCTAGCCACAGATTTCATTGTTTTGCTTATGTTTGAGTTTTATTTTAAAGAAAAGGTATATATTTTTGGCTAATTGAGGTTTACATAAGTTAGTTTCAATTGTATTCATTCTTTGTATGCGTAGTTGCCCCCATATATTATGTGTTTGGTAAGAATATATTTTGCACTTTACTGAATGTTTTCGTAGCGTTAGACATATCAGCTCATGTTCTTAAATGAAACAAACTGTTTTCAATAACAAATCTTAATGAATCAAATTAATCTTACACTTTACTATAAAATGTACAGTTCTACAATTTATCGCATATTACAACGTTCTTGGGAACTAAAAATGTAGTCCAATAACAGTAACAGAAAGAAAAAATGTAAATAACAATAAATAAATAATCATAAATTTCACATCATTGAATTAACAAACTCATATATAAGATACAACTTTAAACTGATATACCTCATCAACTGTTGTCGAAATCAATATAATGTGAATAATTCTTAAATATTATGAGTTTGCTAAGAAATTAAAACATTCAGTGCAGTGTACGATGTATTTTTTCCTCAAAACAATTTAATTTGTAAATATGAAGTTAAAAAAAAATCCCCGTTTTCTCACATATTATGAGTTTTATCAGCAAGTTAAAATATTACGTAAATATGAATGATTTGCGGAGCTGTTTCTATCAAAAATTCAATAACATTGCCCAAAAACCCTCAACAAAAATAGTTATAAAGAGTGTGATGACAACATAAATTTTATACCACATTGCATGTCCGTTCTTGGACGATTCTTATAAAACTCAAAATTTGTCACAAAATGGTGATTTTTTTTACAACATGCTTACAAATTAAAATGGTTTATAATTATTTTTAAAAAAACTCGGCCAGAAATAACATTGACTTTACATTTTTAAAGACTTATTCTTTATAATTATTTTGAAACAGCTCTGCAAATCATTCATATTTATTTACTGTTTTACTTTCTGATGAAGCTCATTATGTGAGAAAATAGTAATTTTTTTACCTCATACTTACAATCCTCAAAACAATTTAATTTGTAAATATGAAGTAAAAAAAAAGGAAAAAATAATCACCGTTTTCTCACATATTATGAGTTTTATCAGCAAGTTAAACAATAAGTAAATATGAATGATTTGCGGAGCTGTTTCTATCACTAATTCAATAACATCACCCAAAAACCCCCAACAAAATCTAATTATAAAGAGTGCGATGACAACATAAATTTGCATGTCCGCATTGCATGTCCGTTCTTGGGCGATTCTTATAAAACACAAAATTTGTCCCAAAATGGTGGTTTTTTTACAACATGCTTACAAATTAAAATGGTTTATAATTATTTTTAAAAAACTCGGCCAGAAATAACATTGATTTTACATTTTTAAAGACTTATTCTTTATAATTATTTTGAAACAGCTCCGCAAATCATTCATATTTATTTATTGTTTTACTTTCTGATGAAACTCATAATGTGAGAGAACGGTGATTTTTTTTTACCTTATACTTACAAATCAAATTGTTTTGATGAAAAAATACATCCTACACTTCACTGAATGTTTCAAATTCTTAAACAAAATCATAATATTTAAGAAATATTTACATTACATTGATTTCGACAACAGTTGATGAGGCATATCAGTTTAAAGTTATATCTTATATATATATGAGTTTGTTAATTTACAATCTTTCTGTTACAGCTTTTGACTACATTTTTAGTTCCCGAAAACGTTGTAACATGCGATAAATTGTAGAACTGTACATTTTATAGTAAAGTGTAAGATTAATTTGATTCATTAAGATTTGTTATTGAAAACAGTTTGTTTCATTTCAGAACATCAGCAGATATGTGAACGTTTTGAAACCATTCAGTAAAATGCAAGTTATATTCTTACCTAAAACATAATATATGGGGGCAACTAAACATACAAAGAATGAATACAATCAAAATTAACCTACTTTAATCTCAATCAGTCAAAAATATAGTCCTATTCCTTTTCTTTAAAATAAATCTAAAAAATAAACATTGTGCTACGACCACAAACTGTCGTCGCTGGTCGCTAGACCCTGGATCATGCACCTGCTCTCATTGGCTGGCTGCTTCGTTGTCACGGATGGCATTGCCGAGGCTATTTCATGGGAGGAGCTTGAAATAGCCTCGAACCCAAAATTACATATACACGTTTTAATTTTTTTTTTTAAATCTAAATTAAAATTTAAAAATCCGGCGGTGAGGTACACTTTCCGGTGATAGTATCTACACATGACAAAAATTTCAGAGTCCTAGGTGTTATAATTACGGTAAAATCCTCGGGCAGGCAGACAGACACTTACTCTTTTATAGAGATACAGAAGATGTATTGTAGTCTATAAATATTTCAGTAGAAGACAATTTCTACAAACTTCTAATATGCTTGAACAAAATTTTATCTCGCTCACTTTTTTTTTTTTTAGTTTTAATTGAAAAAAAAAACTACCAGCATTGTAGTTTGAGGTAGCATATAGTCATTTAAAAATGATTAATTTCATTTAAAAAAATTAAGTGTAACAGTAGTCTCAATTATACGATAGAGTATTTAAATGATTTATTCAGCGTTTTTGTAACACAAAGATGTTTTCCATTAAAGAGAAACATTTGTAGAGGACATTTTATAGTCGAAGAAATGAATGCCCTCGTCACAAGGTTCATTTTACATTAAGAAGATTAATACCAATCAGCCAACCACTTCGGATGATTTTTTTAATATACAATATTCTTATGTACAAGGTTAGCAAGAAATAAGTTTCCCACTTCAGGGGGCTCTAGAATGCATTCTATTGGTCCGAATGAGATAAAATTTGATCTAGAGATAATTCAAATGGTGCTCTTGACATTTATTAAATAAAAAATAGTACAAAAACCCGCCGATAGGTGGCGCTGTAATATACATTAAAACATTTAATATCCTTCAGAAATGTTAAATAATATATAAAAAAAAATACCATTAAAGCTGCTTAATATGTCCACCTTCATTTTCAACAATGAACTCTAATCGCAGAACCATATTTTCCACAGCTAACTGGAATATCAATAACATGGCGGCGAATGTTGTCAGTCAGTTATGGCACACATGCTGAACTTTTACGGTAGATACGCCACAACCAAAAGTCGAAGAGGGTGATATCCATTGAACGAGGAGGCCATGCTGTTGGAAGATGGCGGCTGATCATCCGTGCATCTGTGAAATGCTGTCTTAGCAATTGTTTTAAACGACGATCAATGTGAGGAGGTATGCCATCCTGCATGAAAATGATGTCCTAAAGGCATCCACGCTGTTGAAGTTGTGGGATTACAAACTCCCTCAGCATATCACGGTACTGTTTTCCTATGACGGAACAGGTTTGGGTTCCATCGCAGTTATCTCTTCAAAAAATACGGTCCAATGATAAAAGTAGCCGTAAAACTACACTATACTGTCACTTTTTCAAGATACAAGGGTTGTTCCTGGATAACGTGAGGGTTTTCCGCTGCTCAAATTCGACAATTGTTGGTGTTAACTTGCCCATTGAGGCAAAAGTGGGCTTTGTTCGTCCAGAGAATGTTCCATGGCCAAGTGACGCCAACCACCATTCGATCAAGGAACTAAAGTGCAAAAGTTTTACGAACCTCTGAGTCCCCGTCCACCAATAGGTACACAGGCTTAATTTTGTAGGGATAAAAATGCAAAATCCGCCGTAAGATTCTTCGTACAATGGAATATGACATATTCAATACACGGGCAACAACTGGCACACTCACAGTATCATGCGACGACTGACTGCTGATTTCAACGTACGCGGTAGCCACATTATCGACGATAGAAAAATGATTTTGGCTTTCGTCCTCTACCTGGAAAAATGCTAAGTTGCCCAGTTGTTTCAAATTTATTTATCATCTTGCGTAGGGTACAGGGAGTCATCGGACCACTTCGTGTGTGCTTCCTACGGTGGAATTCTTTTACAGCTGCAACGTAGTTCTGCTGGTTTTGCTAGAACAATTTTACCAGTAGCGCTTTTTCTTGCAACGTAAGCATGATGTGCAGAGAAGTAACTATTACTCGTTCAAAATACGCCTTCTTTTTATCCAAAGTATAATGCTAATAGGCATGTGCTGTAACGCAAATGATGTTTCACATTTTCAATATATGCAAATATTTGCATCTGAGTTGAGATCTGAGTTGAATGGTTAGAAGGAGCCAAGCTGATATTTTTTATTATTATGCAAAAATAATCATAATAATACATAAAAAGTCACTTCAATTTTGTAATAAAAACACGTTTTTTTTAATTCAAAGCGTAAAATAATCGCCTATTTCAATTTCTCACCCTTGCTTAGTTGTTTGCCTTATATAGAGAGAGCTTATTACGTTTAAAGTGAATCTAAAATATTGCGCGGCATGATTGCATCTTATCACAACGCAATAAATAGAATTGATAAAGAGCATTGCTTCAAAGTATATTTGAATTTCCTGTTACTAAAAAAGAATGAAAATGAAATATGGGGAAATGGTCTATATTTATTTCACAATTCATTTTTTAACTTTACTAAATTACTAAATTTCTTTTGCAGCAGAACACTTTTTATTGAAGATTAATAGTTAGAACTTATTCCTATTTCAGCTTTCGTTTTATTGTAAGATAGTTCTAAAAACATTGACCATTTTGGTCAAAACATTGGTATTATGCTCAGCTAGAAAAAAAAAAGGGAAATGAAACGAAATTCAGGGAATGTTAACGTGCTATTTTTATTATAAGCAAAGTTTTCTGTTTAGTAATTAGTTCTATTATTATTATTATTATTATTATTATTATTATTATTATTATTAATTAAACACGTTTAACAGACATTTTTATTGCAAAAGACTTTGACGTATTTCAAAGTGAAATATGGAATAAAAAAGCTTTTAAATTAGTTTTAATCTTTTGTTAAAAGCAAAATATAATGTTTTGCAAAAAGAAAAAAAATGAATGCATCCAATACATACTTTTACTACACGTAAAATAATGGAAAATAATTTAAAAAAATCAAAGTTAAATATGAGAGGAGGAATAATTTAAAAATTATTATTAATGAATTTGGAAACGAAAATAATTTATCAAGTTATTCTCTGAAATTCGTTTGCACATTTACTACGTTTAAAAAAAATCAATATTAATTAATGCCATGATTAAAGTTCATAATTAATGTTAATCATTTATAAATCTTTTAAAAAAACAAGTTTCATTAATGTTCCCGAAAAATAAATAAATACAATGAAATAAAATGTTTAATGACAATTTGAAAATTATTCATTCATTTTCTGTTTAATTACTGTCTAATATCATTATTAAAGCATAAAAACTCCCTATAAGGATTTAATATTTCCATTTGCAGAATAAAAAAAAAAAAATACTTATGCATTTTTTAAACCTTTATATACAATTCTGATGCGTTATCTCTGTCTCGATATCTATATCTACGAATCCTTTACATCGATAGATGCATTTATTTGATTGTTTAATTAAAGGTAAGAATTTTAAAATGATTATTTTCGTGTTTGGATGTACAGTATGAGGGCAACTGTCCAAGAGGACTGTTGCGATGCCAGTGTATCATATTAAAATTTCAATAGCACAGTGCGATTTTTATTTTTGAAGTACAATTGTGAACTTAACATCCTACATTATAATAAAGTAGATATTTTTAATGCTTAATAAAATAAAAATTGACGGAATAATTCATAGACTTTTTGAGGCTATATTCCACAGACGCCATGAGTTATTGTAGCTACTACAAATAGAGGGATTGATCTGAGTGTGTAATCCATACAATAATTAAATATCATGGTAAAAGTGACACTTGAATTTTAATTTTTAAAAGTAAGTTCAATAATATTTAATTTTATTATTTATTTTTAAATATCGAGAATACCAAAAACATAAATATAACTTTTTACATTTTTCAAAAAAGAAGTGCTTATTCCACAGAATTTCCACAAACAAAGGGTTGCCAATCTATTTTAGATGTTTCCCATATTTTGTATGTGGAAACCTATATAGCAAAGTAGTTAAACTCCATCTGCATAAAATTCTATCTTAAAAATATTTTGCAATAGATGGGTGGAGAGGGGTGTGGATGGGGTCAAAGACTGCAGTTTTGCACGTTTTTTATAAAATTCAAGGGTTTATAAAGTTTTGCACAACTAATAGAGATAGATAAACAGATTATAAAGATCTGAAATCAATACACTTTTTCTATCAGATCATATAACTGTTGTGGGTTTTATCTGATATATATATATATATATATATATATATATATATATATATATATATATATATATATATATATATATATATATATATTATTGAGTTCTTTACAATCTGCAGAAATATTGGCCCAAAATATAACTTTTGGAAAAATATACCCAATGAACACTGCAAAAAATAATTGTTGATTTTACAGTATAAAACTGGCAGCTGGGATGCCAGTTTTATACTGTAAAATCAACAATTATTTTTTTCAGTGAAGAGAAAAATATATGTGTTATGCCGAGTTTCAAGCATGTGCAGAAAAAATAAGCAGGCAGTTATCCCTTTACTATCCTGAACTATAACAATTCATACTTTGAAAATTTTCAAAAATCAGCATTTTTGATAACTTTTAACTCAAAAATACAAGAGCTATTCATACGAGATTTGATAAGCAAAGACATCTATATTTATTATCTATAGTCTGAAAATTTCTTCATTGACTTTCAATTGGTCTGACAGATATGGAGTCTTGAAATTGGAGAAATGTCAGTCAACCAGGAATGAAAAGGGCATTCAAATACAAGAAACATTTTATTAAATAAATTTTGGTGGTTTATTTAGTTAAAAGTGCATTGAATTCCAAAAGTATTTTTCCAACTAAACCCTGACAAATTATTCAATAAAATGTTTCTTGTTTTTAAATGTCCATTTTATTCGTGGCTGAGTGTTATTTCTTCAAGACTCTGAGCCATTCTCCCATAATTTTAACTTTCAAGAATAAGAAACCTGTAAAGTTAAACTTAATAAAATAGCATTTTTAAACTTCCAGTTTTAAAATTTCTTGTTCTTGTTGCTTTAATTAAACATGTTCGTGTTTTGCATTAATGTTTAATACTGTACTATCCTTATGGGAGCCTTACCATCCATTTAATGGTGAAATAGAACAGGGACTGTAAGGAAGGGACGGTAAGGAAAATTACCACCTCTTTTTAGGTAAGTAATTTTAAGCCTAAGTTGTAGCCACAATGTTCATTGATTTTTAGCAAAAGTTATTTACATTGAACTAAATAACAAAAACATTTTAATTTACATCTAAAAGTTCAGGAATAAATCTCGGGCGCGATAAGACTACCAATAAAGCCAAAATGCTTGAAATTGATATTTAAATGTTGATTTAAATTCTGCAGAAAATTTCCTGTCAAATAACTACAGCGATTTTTTTTTCTGTAGCATAGTTCTGTATGAGACAATGTTGAAAAAGTCTATGTGGCTGCATCTGGAGTGATTTCTGGTTAATTTTAACAAGAGAGACGGCATTTCATTTAAACTCTCGGGATAGAGTTAAAAAAAATAATAATAACCGCAATATTCTGTGCAGCCTAATTTTTGTTGCATACTTATATAAAACAATAGTTCCAGCTTCGTTAAAAATATATATAAGTAGAACTACTTACTGTTCTTGAAACAGTTTTGTCCAGGCAGCTCCAAACATAAAAATCAGCATCAAGGATAAGGGGTGGTAAGGAATTTAATGCTACATTTTAAACCCGAAAATCGTTCAACACGTATTTATCTAGTTAATATTGTTATACAATCATGCAAGGGCATGTTGTATAATATAAGAAATGAAAGGAAATCAAGAATACGTACTAAAATAAAAAATATTATTAAGGGACTTAAAAGTCAAAATTATGTGAGAATTGCTCCTCTATATCTCGTATCCATAATTGGAATCCAAGAATGAGATTTACAGATTATAGAAATTACATACAGAAATCTTTCCTTGCCAAATAGCTTATAAATACTTCTCGTTCCTTTTGAGTTGCAAGCTGCCAAAAATGCTGATTTTCGAAAACTTTCAAAATTGTTCTAATTCAAGAGGGAAAAGATATAACTGCCTGCTTATATTTTCTGGATATGTTTGGAAGTAGTAATAACACATATAAAAAATGCATACAGTTTCTCTTTCCTTTTATGAGAAATACTTTTCCAAAGAGTGGCATTTTGACCAGTATTTCAGTACTTTCTAAAATATTCAATTTTTTAAATTATTGAGATAATTCCACAACAATTATATGATATGATATAAAGGAGTGTGTAGTTTAAACTTTTCGATCACTTCTATAGTTCAAAAAATATGCACAATTTTATAAAACTTTGAACTTTTTGAAAACGTGCAAAATCACACTCTTAATTTTAAAACAAAATTTTTTTGCAGTTGAATCTTAGCTTCTTTCCTCTGTAGCACATACAAAGTATGAGAATAATAAAATTGCTTTGGCAACCAAAATAAGTTAAATTTTGTCAAAATTCCGTGTAATGTCCCAAAACTAAAAGAAAAACAGAAAGAAAAATATAAACGATCCATTAAACAAGTTTTAAAAATGATAGGTGTTTAAAATTTTACTTTAACAAGAGACTTTCATATGTGCATATAATTAAATTACAATAAAATCTGCTTAGTTTAATCTCGGGATATAGGAAAAGAATCCCTTTTTAACAGATTTCCGTATTAACAGGTTTTATTGTATGGTATTCTTTTCGGCAGGATTATTGAATTGTTCCGTTTAAGATAGTCTTCCATATACCATTTCATCAATACATGTTCCGCTTTCTTAGGTTTTGTTGTATGTGGAATATAATAGCTTCTCTGATATATTTTTGGTGGGTTTGACAAAAAATTATAAAATCTGTCTAAGATTTTTCACTTGATATTATAATCTATCTTCAAAAGTAATAAATGGAAGTGAGAACTAACTAACTATTTCAATTTTTACAATCTTTTGTTTAACTTGTCTTGTCTGTTCGTTTGGCTCAAATCTTGTAATCCAATGTTAACACATTTCCTGTGCTACAATTGACCTAAATTTTGATAGTGTAACGTATTTTCGGTGACAATACAATATTCTGTAAAAACAATATTTGAAATTTGCCTCCGACACTACTCAGGCAACAACATTTGTCCAATAAGAGTACGTAAATGTCATCACGTATGTCATCACTTAAATGTCATTTATTGCTTCAGAAATAAGCTGTTTCTCTTCGATTGAACCATGCCATGACTGGTAAATGCTCCGTCTTTCAGTTCCGCGCAGGGAGTGAACGGATGTGAGTTCAATCCTCAGCGGGGATAATCTTCATCAATTTTTTTCTTGCCGGGAAACATTTAAAATTGTACATCCATTTTATTTCTTTTAAAACGGAACTGATAAAAAATCACTCGCAATTAATTTTTTTTTCTATTAAAATAGTTATTTATTTCAATCAATTGTCTTTCAACCTTTCTTTCCTTTTTAGTACATTATAAAAAAAGATTGTCTTTAAAACATTTTTTTTACTTAAAATTTATTTAGAATGCATTACACAGCAGAAAAAAAAATTGTTGATTTTACAGTATAATACTGGCAATCCCAGCTGCCAGTATTATACCGCAAAATTAGCAGTAAGAAACAGTAAAATAAACAATAACACGTTGCCGCGCATACGCGTAAGAAATAACAACAAAATTAGTAAACAACAAGAATAAACAAGAAGAATTAAATAACAAGAAAAGTAGTAAGACCTGATTAAAGATTAATTTTTAACCTTAAGTACATATATGACTTAAGTTAGAAATTTGTAAATTTAAATGAAAAAAATCTGTTTTAGTAAATGATCGTGCAATTTATATCTATACCTATATATACTCCATAGTGCACTAGAATGCAACATATATGTAATATTTTGTCTTTCACAGGACTCCTAATCGTTTCATACTTAAATACCACTTTTTTAACAGATTAATATTCTTTTTAGATTTATCCTGCAAATTTTGTAGAAACCTACCCGAAGGTAATTTTTACAACAAACGTGTTAAAAACCTACCACGGAATTTTTTCTTCGGAAATACTGTTATTCAAAAATGGACCAGTGGGTATTTACAGACCAATGTTCCCAATTGAGTACTTGAAAGTTTAACGAATTACATATTCTTTTCTTTTTAATATTTTTATATATTATGTTTTAAAATATGTTTAAAGTACGTCTGTTGATTTGTAGAAGTTTTGGAATTTTTTTTTTCAATTTTATATGAATTTTTAAAATTTGCACGTTCAAAAGTTTATTTTGATGACACTCTGTAAATTTGAACAAAATTTCTATCTCACAATATCTTATCCTTTTTCAATTATAATTGCATTTTTTTAAAAAGTCAATAAGCGAAATTTCATTTTTAAATTCTGTGCTTCCAGTTGGGAACACTACTTGAAAATACGTTAATATCTTCTTGTTAAGCAAATAAATATTTACGAGTAACTATGTATAAATTCATGAAAATAAATTTTTACTTTCCAGTATTCCCCCCAGTGTAATAGTAAGTTGTAATATGTAACAATGTATTTTGAATTTATTTATGTTTATTTAGTCATTTCAGCGAATTACATTGGGGGATCAAAAAGTCACAGAAGAAATAAAAATTCAATAATTCGGAAAGTAAAGACAGTAGCACGATGTGGTTTTCACATAAATACATAGAAAGGCATGGGAATTTGTGATAGCAAAAGAAATATACAGGGTTTCAGATAATATACCGACAAACTCAAATGTTAGTTAATGGACATCAAGAAAAACAAAAATTGTACCGGAACATGGTGTCGAAAACCACTTATTTAATCACAAATGCAGGCTGTTCCTCTCTGATTGAACTTTGTTTTCCGTTAATAGTTTTGAGAAAGGTAAAGTATATTGAAATTCTAATGAATCTTTTAACAGTCATGATTTCCTTTGTGCTAAATGTGATAAGATCTATAAAATTGTTATAATTTTCCAGTATTCGCACCCAGCAAAATGGATTAGATGCTCAACATTCTGGATTGTTGTTAGTTGTTACCAGTTCATATGGTATCATTGATTGTATTCTGAGTCCTATGTCTTTCTGAGTAATTTTGTAAAAAGGCGCATGGTGCTACTATCTTTTCGAATCATGGATTTTATTTTTCTGCTGTGACCTTTGAATCACCCAGAAAGAATAAGAAAGAAAAGGTATATATGCGAAATGAAGCTTTTCAAATTAATAGCCCGGTGGTCATAATGTAATCTATTAATTCGATGAATCAATATGCATGTTCATTAACAAGTATTTTCTTTTTACATACGAAATAGATGTGTTTGTTTCCTTAAAAAAACCTTTTATTTCGTTTCTTTTGAAACCTGGAAATATCTTTTTCAAGGGTTTCTTAAAAATTGGTAGCTTCAATTAACAGGACACTTTACTTGTTTATAATCCAAAAGAATAAAAATTGTTACATTTTTGTAAAATTCGAATTTTTCACAGTTTCAATTAATAACAAAAACAATGTATGCATTCATTTTTTTTTCTAATTATGTTTGAATCCAAAATAAATCTTCAGATGTTGAAAAGTTACATTATGTTTTCAGAAAATTTAGAGAAATATTTTCCTTATCCGCTCTCATTCTATAAATGTTGCAAAATCTCATTATATATACGTATTGAAACTTTTAAGAAGTTCCTATGTGTTCCATTAATAATATCAAGACCCTATGATATAATAATGAATTTTTTATGAAAACAGATTTGAAGAATTGGAGAGCTGCCAGATATATATTAAGAGAAATAGCAAATGACTCACGTATTACTTACAGTATCTCCAATACGAATTCTTTTGTGAATCCATTTTTCTCTCACGTTGTGATTTAGCATTTTAATAATAGAATGAAAACTATTATATTTTTTACTGTATAAAATATTTCAACTTTATCAAGGACAATTGCTTTCTAGAACTGATCTATTTAGTCCAGGAACTTCTTCATTCACTTTATATTCTGATTCTTTAATTTATTTTTTAAAAGAGTTAATGCGAAATTATTAATAAAGATAAACTTATGTTATACCTATTATATTTACAAAAAAAAAAAAAAAAAAAAAAAAAAAAAAGATGAAGAATATTTAAACATTTCCCAAGAAAATAAAAACTTTTCTACTTTTTCTGGAATTTGTTTATTCTGCATTTAATAATTGCAAAATCCCAATAGCAGGTTTTAGTTAAACGTATTATATGGGGCATAGAGAAATATTCTAAAAAAATTTGACATGATTTCTTACAGCAGTGAGACTTAGATTAAATTATTCACAGCTGTAAAGTTTCATATTGATGCATAAAATACAACATTATGCAATGTAACTAAATGTGATGACACATAGATGTGATAAAGTTCTTGTAGCTAAAATCTTAACGCAAGAACAGTATATAAATGTGACATAATCAAACATTCGCATTTAAGGAATTTAATGCTTTTAAAGCGTTTTTTCCAGGAAAATTTCACATTGCAGTATACATCGTTAAGTAACTCCGACTTTACTTCCTAAATGCGGGGAATAATCCCGAAATCATGATAATCGATTCGTTTTTTTATGACTGAATGTCAAATAACCCCATCAACGTCACGGCATTGCAGGTCTGCTTCACCTACTGGAAGTGGATGCGAGAAAAGATGACACGTTTTGAACTAGAGTTGTTTTAAAATTTCCACCTCATTTCAGTATCAGCTTTTTTTGATAGACCTATTAGTGATGAATTAGATCCTTCAAATGCGTGAGACTTCCTGAAAATATGCTAAAGTAAGTTTATATGCGGTATCTTCACACATTAAATTAAAATTATCTTAAAAGCAGAAAATGTGAATAATTGAACTTTGTTAATAAACTTAGGAATTACCACATAATGCTATATAAAAATGGATACTTAATTACACATTTCATACGATCAAAATAGCAAAATTTATGCCTTATTAGAAATTTTATCAAACATTTGACAATAATAGTGATGTATATTTAAGCAATAAATAAAGAAATATGAATTTTTAAATCCAAGGTGTAGGGGAACAACGCAAAAGTGCTTTCGAATTTTCCTGGCTAAAGGTAAATTTTCATAATTCCCCCCTTTAGTTATATTTTTATTATTTAATTTTTTTAATATTATGAAATAAAGATGGATTAGCTTATACTACTGCATTACTATTTGTATTTTTCTTCTCGATGAAATTTATAGCTAACAGAATGATTAAGGAAACTTCTAAAAGGTCCCACAATTTAAACAAGCTATCAAGAATGTTAAAACTTGTTGGCTGACATCATGGCAGATCCATAGGAAATAAAATATTTCTCTCTCAACAATACATGTTCAGGCAAAAGGATGGACTTTTGCGAGCAGTCAGTCTAGATAATGCGTTAAAATGCTATTAATAATATTGTCTTTTAGTCTTAAGTATTTATTAATGAAGAATCTATTAATAATATTAATTTTACCAGCCATGTAATTGTTGACTATACGAAGGGGATTTTTTCATGTACTAATGTCACTATTAAGATAGATAAAGAAGTCGAAGTAAGCACAATAGTAATGAATGGTCTCAAAAGTTGAAAGTAGCCTTATTTAATTTGTCATTAAATAAGGCGAAATGTGCTATTTCAAGAAACTGGTGGCAATTAAGAAATATGAATTTAAAAAAAGTAGCCCACTGGCAACACAGTTTTCTGGTTCAAATCATATTAGACTTGAAAAACCAGGAAGTTGGAAAGTATAAACTTTACTACAATTATTAAATTCCCGGAAAAACTACGGCGTTCCAGGAATTCCTCAGTGTACAAATTTAGTTTATGAAAAAATAGTTGTATCGAGCATACAGCAATAAACATTGTTTTAGTAAAAATGTGTTGTATTAGTCATTTATTTATTACTTCTTGTTTATTAATTGTCAAAGTTAAAAGTGTTTAAAGTATGAATATTAAATGAGTCATTATTTAATTATAATTCAGTATTAAATATTTTTAAAAACTGATAACAAACAATTTTACCAGGAGTTATCCATATTATCTACTTAAAGTATTGGTACTAATGACTACTCAATTATCAAGAACTTATCTTACATTGTCCAAAACGTCCAATTTCTTTAGCAGGTGGCAATTAAGTACAAAATAATATCAAATATTATTTATTCAGGTACTTTATAATGTTTGGCGTCAAACTGATGCTATTATTAAACTCTCATTTTTTTTTTTCAGGAACTTTTGAAACGGTTGCCGACATCTATGATATAAGTTTACACATGAGTGCTCAACAAGGAAAAAAAGAGTGTATTAAAGAGAGACAGAAAGTCACCATCAAATTATGTCACAAACAAATGTATGAAATATATTACCAAACAATACCGAATGTAGCCTAGTACTAAATTATATGCATACATTTTCCTTTTGGAGCCATCTCTATATTTAAATATGTACAAACTGTTGAAATAAACACACATTCTGACATACAATTATAACTTACAGTTAAAAAATTGACCTTACATACCAAAGTTCAATTTCTTTGGACGCGATTCAATTCATGTCGGCGATAAGCATGTGAATTAAAATATTCAAAATTGCCAGCTTCAATTTTTGAATCACTTGACCATATTTCCATTTCTAGTTGCTGGAAATACAATTTTTCCATGCAGGAATGCTGGTTTCCTACATATTATTCTACTAAGCATCTTAATAATAATTGTTTTTTTTTCATTTTTAATGATTTTATAATGGGAAATATAAATTATGAAAGTGATATTAGAAGAAATGATTAAATACGTACTATGCATTTTTTCTATGAATTCTATTCAGAAATGCTTCTCATACAATTTTTCTCCTAAACAGTTTTGCAATCATATATAACAAGTACGAAAAATCATGCATCAGGTATAAATGTGTACGAATACTTTTCTGCAGCTCTGTATTTGACCTATATAATTTATACACGCCACTTAATACGCTAAACATTAGATACGTTTTAAAACGCATACCAACTCTGAAAACGCACTTCCGACAGTTATGGATCATTGTCAGTAC
Source organism: Maratus michaelseni (assembly GCA_963931845.1). Taxonomy (NCBI): domain Eukaryota; kingdom Metazoa; phylum Arthropoda; class Arachnida; order Araneae; family Salticidae; genus Maratus; species Maratus michaelseni. The sequence goes on along the minus strand of OZ007586.1, from coordinate 218,659,577 downwards.
TTTAACCGAATTCTTTTGTGCGTCACTGTAAATGAACGATAAATGCTACGTATTCCACAGCTTATAGAAAACATGATGTAATGTAGCTTAGTGATCCTTTTAAATTTTATTATGTTTGGAACATCATAACATCCTTAAAATGCACCACACACGATTTTTTGCCATTGATCATAAATGCAATGGGATTATTTTATGCACCCCTGGAATTGAGCTATAAATGCTACTTATTCTACAGTCCTGAGAAAGCACGCCGTAGTCTATTTCAGTGATACATATCAATCTCATTATGTTTGAAATATAGTAACATCAATGAAATACACAGCAAACGATTTTCTTCCATGGATTATTAATAAAAGGGGATTTTTTTTAGTGTTCCTGTAAACGAAATATAAATGCTACAGACTACATTTTCAATAGAAAACATGCCATAATAAACATCAATACAATATAAACTAGTCGTTGGTGGGCACCGTAATACTTACCCATCATGAATATGCATAATATAAAATATGAAAATAAAACATGTGTAAACTATTTATAAAATGCATTGCAATTCGAATAAAATCCTGGCTTGATGACGTCATAAACTTTAAAAGCTCTATTGCTGAATTGCGTAAGAGAAACATCCTTATAACTCTAAAAATGATAATCCTATTAACTAACAGTTTACTGCGTGGGATTAAGACCCTCTTTACTAATTAAAATATATCTTTGAATTGAAATTTGAATGAAATACAGGGTCATGAAAAATCGAAGAGTGTGGAAAATGTGATTACAAATATCTTGGCAACTAATTATCCGATTGACTTTATTCTTAATGAAAAATTTGTTTTTTTATTGTCTTTTATATTCACTCCTTAAGAAGAACAATTTTGAAATTTTTTTTATATCTTTTATCAGAACGAATATTTTGAGAGTCCGAAAAAAATAGTTACGGAAAATCGAGGTTACTGAAATTCAATAAGCTTTTTCCCATTATTACATACTAAGTTCATACCAAATTTCAAGTATCTATCTCAATTTGTTCGGGAGATAGAGCGTTAGACTAACAGACACACAGACAGACGGGCAGCAAATTTTTTTCTAAAAATATGTTTTTCGGAATCTCCAGTGTCTGAAACGTGTAAATCCGTCATTTTTTTTTCTATTTTCAAAACGATTACAAGACCCTATACTACGTATGATGGGTAAGTAAAATTACACGGCAATTCGAATATAGTTACGAGATTTATAGTATGGATAGAGAGACAGGAAAACCGAATTCATAAATATTTTTCAGCTATTTTGTAAAGTGTTAAAAATCCCTATAATGCTGGTGCAAAAAGAGGCGTAAAAATTGAAAAAACGAAGATTTTTAGGGAATTTTTTATGTACTTTAACTGTTTTCAAACTTAATGTCTACCTATATTTTTCATGAAATATGCAGTAAACTGTGTAAAAATTTCATTATACTTTATCATATAATACATCAGATTTATACTGATGCTGATGAATTTACTGCTATGAATTATTACAGTAGAATCATATTTCAATAAATGCTTTTAATTTCCTAGTTTATGGTTAAAAATATTACAAATATTAGTTTAGTTATTCATATGATTGTGAGGAATATGTCTCTCGTGAGAATACCTCAGAACGAATGTGTGATACGTGTGTGGACGAACCGCTCTAAAATTTCCATATGGACAAGTATGCAAACTAAATTTCACATACTGGTTTCAAATATATAGAAACCTGAGCTAAGATTGTAAAAATAAAATATTGAAATAATATTAATTTTTAATCGACTTTCAACGAAGGGGGTTATACAACTAATTTGTATCTTGTCTTCTTGAACGGATCGTCTGTTTCTTGTTTGTTTGTTTCTTTGTTTGTTTTTATGCTGGAAAGGCTGGTCTGCAGATGGTCCCGTTTCAATATCATTAAGATCTAGTAAAATATGTCTATCTGTCAGTCTATGTCATGTCTTTTATTTTTTACTCAACAAGTTTTAACTTTCTTAAAAATTTACCATAGTCACGAAATTTTAATATGGTGTTAAGGTACAGTAGTGGAAAAAACTGAACACCCCGCAACTAACTCTGCAACAAATTATCGTAAATGAAAGTTACTGGTACCAAACGATTGGAAATAAACTCTAGTTTCAAATGATGTATATAAAATTTGCTTAGGGGTCCATATACATGTAAAAACAGCAATAACATTGTTTTTTTCAATGGCAACATTCAATTTTGAGACGATATTTTCAATCTTTGGTTCAAACTATGCCTAGATATCACATTTCAAGTCATTTGGATGATAAGTGTTTGAATTATAAACATTCAAAATTTAGAGGTTCTAATGTTAAATTACATCTTCATATTTTTATTAATATCTCACAACCAACCATAAATACGTTGAATTTGTAATTTTTATAAATTTATAATATGAATTATGAGTTATGAAATTAATATTAAAAAATTATGAATTGCAACCTGCCGGTTTTTTTTTCTTTTTATATTTATTATGTCCTGTTTTATGCGCATTTAAAATTTAAAAATTTTCTTCCGAGTAGTTTTCAAATTATGCTTAAAAAATGGCAAGATGCTGTGATGTGTAGAAAAACATAATTTGAAAAAAATATTTTACTTATTTTGTTGTTGATTAGAATAAGTTTTTTTTTTTCTACTTTTTCTGCTTTTCAATTTTTTATTAAAATTACGCAAATCGCATTTGCATGAGATATAATTTTACGTCAGTTATGTAAATTAGTTTCACTTTTATTTTTAAATTAATAAAACTCATTTGTTTCTAAAATGAACAGTTTTACCTTAGACATAAAATTTTACTCGTTATTTTTGTTACCTTTAATTGAATTTCTAGCTACTTTTCCAGTCTAATAAACCTATTTTATGTTTTCTGTGGTATATATGTTTGAAGTAAAGTTTCTTATAACTGCATAGGTTTTGCTTATTTGCTGATAAAGTTTTAAAAATATGCCATTAGCAATAGAGTTAAGATTTATATTCCAACAGAAAAGCAATTTGTCTGTTGTTTTCTACACCGTTTCCTTATACTACTTCATACTACTTTTTATTCTAAATTTTGTATTCGCCGATATCCTTCACATATAAATTTAGAAAAGAGCGAGTAAAATAAATTCAAAATCTGAGAAAAAACATTATAAAAACACCTGTAAAATTCCAATCATATTCACATATTCGAAAGCTATTTTAATAACAGATAACATCATACATTTTTTAATCGGATAATTCAACTCTTGTAAACATTACGAAATGAATATTGAAAAGGATTTTATCGTATATAACAATAGCCGAAACATATTAAGTGCATAAAATGGTCATATTGGCAAGAAATAATACATTAAAAGTAATTAAGTCATTCTGCAGCAATTCAACAATCAAGTACCGAACTTCAATTTGGATACAGCCTCTAATATATGCACATTATAAAATAATCAATTTCTCCGAAACTAATCGTAGGAATTTCATGAAATTTGGTATCTAGGCATAGTTTGAACATAAAATTTAAAATATCTTGTCAAAATTGGATCTTGCTGAAAAAAAAACAAGGTTTGGGTTTGTTTTTATATGTATATGGTCCTCTAAGAAAATTTTATATACAGTTGAACCTCAATTATCTGACGTAATTGGGACCGAACCAACATCGGATAATCGAAATTTCCGGATAATCGAGAATTTATCTATAATCATCTAGTTTAATATGTAATATCGTCATCGATGTGCTGTTATGACTATTTAAACTGCTAAATAAATACCTAAATTCAAATTATACATGAAAATTAATTTATTTTAAAACAAAAAACTTACAATGATTTAAATGGAAGCTTCAACTGTCGTAAATTGGCCATCCTTTGCCGTGCACCTCTGCCCCGAAGTTTTGTTAAAAACATTTCTTCAGTGGAATCACACTATTCTTTTTGTTCCAACCAAGCAAGAACTTTTGAGAAACATCCAAAAGCATCATTGTTACCAATATTTACTTGTGAATCATTCTTGCCTTCATCATCATCTTCTTCGTTTTTTTTTTTTTTTTTTGGAGAATGTCGGACTTCTGCAGTAATTTTATCATTAAGCAACCGGAAGCCTGCATCTTCCACGTCACAATTCAACCAATCTGTGATTTGTCCCACAGTTTTCAAAACCTGGCATTGTGCTAAAAATATTCGAAAATTTAATAGCACAATCCATCGAAATATTTGTAGCATTTTTATCATTTTCATCTGTGCCAGCTGAAAAATTCGGCAAAAGTTTTCGCTAAATTCCTTTTAGTGTCGATTATGGCATAGATTCCCATGCTTCACTGATCATAAAAATGCAATGATCGTATAAATGATCATATAAATGAAAAGAAAACAGGTCAGGAAACCGACGTTGGTTTACGGAGAGTTCCGGTTAAACGAGGGTCGGATAAGAGGTTCTACTGTACATCATTTAAAAGTAGACTTTATTTCCAATCGTTTGGTACCAGTAACTTTCTTTTATAATAATTTGTTGCAGAGTTAGTAGGGGGTGTTCAGTTCTTTTTTTCCACGACTATACGTAGCATTATTTTAGACTTTTAAAACAGTCGTCGCATCGTGTAGAGAACTTTTACAGGAACACCTAAAATACTTTACTGTGTCTAGTTTACGGGAAAATTAGCGATTTTGGCAACAATGAGATATAATATCAAAGTGGATTACAGTCCTGCATCATGTGGAATAACACGATTTTATCCTAACTCGATCCGAGTTGCGGTTAGTTTCAGGCAATAAAGTTTTTCGCTGTGAGTCGGGTTGATTATATTTGTTTCGAGTTTTAGTTGGTCGAGTTTGACTCTTGGGGGTCAGGTTTGCTAACTTGTTTTTTTTTTTTTCAAAAAATTGTCCACAGTATATTTTTTAAGATTAAAAAACTATATATTTGAATATAAATGAATATACGTAAGTTTATTTTTCCAGGGCATTTTTCAAAACTGCATTAAAATATGAGGTGAAGTGCATCGGGTTCGGGTCTGGTTTCAGTTTGATTTCAAATAGAATTTTAAGGTTCAGATCGGTATAAGAAGATCCGTACAAAATTACCACACAGGATTACCATAAAGACCCGAAGATAAGAATCAGTCTCTTGAAGTCGGTTTTATTTTTTGTTAAAAATTACCTTAATGGTTATTCTCAGTGGCTATTTAAAAAAATGTACAAATGAAATTGCCTCAAAAATCTTAAAAGTAATCTGAGTATTTATCAAAAAATAATTCGAATCAAACTGTATCTTATAGATTTTCTGGGATTTTAATCATTTTAATAATTGAAAAAAATAGAGAATGATGATGTGTATGAGGAAATGACAAATCACTATTAAAATGGATTATTTTCATATAGCACGCTAGTTTTGATGTAATTTGTAATAGACAAGTATAAGACATTATTTTCATAATGATTTATTTAATTATAGTAAAAATTTTATCCATAAATAGGCATAAGTAAAATTATTCATCAAAAATTATGTATATCGAAGTTACGTATATCAGTGATGAATATCAATTTCAATAGGTTTGAAATAGTGTAAAATTATTAAAACACATTGCAAACGTTTTTTCCCCATATACCATAACGTAATGGAATTCTTTTGAGTGTCTCTGTAAACAAACTATAGATGCTACACACTTCTATTTGAATACTGGACATGCCATAGCTCAATAACATATAATATGTATTGTATTGCATTGCATTAGATTAACCTTATTTTATTGTATCGTATGCATATATAAGTGTATTCAGATCATTCCCTTGCGATTTAAATCATTTCCACATATATTAAAATTATGAGGTAATGATGATTGTAAGGTAATGATGAAATACTTCTGACAATAACTTTGTACATAAATGATTAGGCTTATATATATTTCCAGTTGATATATATCTTTTGAAACACATTTCCAATAATATAATAACAGAAAAAGAAATTGTATTTGCTTAAATTAAAAATGTAATAGATGAGAGAATGGTGGGTAATAAAAATACTTATTTTGATTTAATACTTGAAAACCATGGGATATATATTGAAGAATGTTGCTGAGCAAAAAACAAGATCTTTTGTTTACTTTAGAGTTTTTCTCCTACATACTTTAGAGTAGATAGTCTCCTATACAGACTATCTTAGACCTATATCTATCATGTTCTGTCATTTACTGGGTAGACAGGAGCAGATTTATAGTAATGTGAAGGAATGATGTGAATTACTAGGGACAACAATAAAAAGTGTCTTAATTTACTTCATTGCATAAAATATAAATATAATTATGTGGCTAAATATTTATTTAAGTATCTTTAATGATTGTATAAAAAAATCATAAACATACATGCTATAATGTCACTTTCTTTCATACATGTGTCAAAGGAGCACAGAGTGAGGGAATGATAATTGCACTTAGAAAGTTATTTTTAATATTTAATTTCCATTTTAATAAGCAATTTGTTCACAGTTTATATGTATAACTAATCAATATTGATAGTTTAAATCATTTTTCTTTTTTTTAATTTTAAAAGTACATCTACAAAACACCTGGACATGAAATTGACACTTTTCTGAAAGTTATTCATAAAAATATATCAAATTAAAACATAATTATTACCTTAACAATTATTGCGCTAAAAGGGGATTTTTATACAGAGCCTCAAAGAAAGATGCGTCTTTTCATGGGTAATATTTTCAAAAAATTCCATATATTTTATGGCAAAATTCAAAATAAATGTGCGTGTCTTATGTAATAGGATACAGTAGCGGCTCATCAGGGGGTGCAGTATCACTTTACTACCAGAATTTCGTTAAACTAAATTTCGTCTTATTTAAGCATAGAGCTTTCCACGATTAAATAAGGTCAAATTTAGTAAACTAAAAACTGGTAGTAAAGTGATGTAGAACCCTCCCCCCCCTGCCCCCCTGACGAGCAGCTACTGGTAGGGACTCAGAAAAAAAGACTATTGTAAACTTTTTAAGAAGTATAGAATGCATAGAAGAAGTATAGAAGTTAGTTTTACAAATATAATAAACAACAATAATAAATTAGTATAAAAGTAGAATATTCTTATTTATATTCTCAGCGTACTTCTATAAACCTCCTATGGTGAATATAATGTTATTAACTTTTTACGAGACTGCGATTATTTGTTTGTACTATTTGATAAGGAATGAAGCTAATGTATCATAATTCAGTAATAACAAAATTTTACACTATTTATCATTCAATTTCTTTTTTTCGTTTTTTTTTGAGATTGCATCAAAATTTTCATTTTAGTAGCACAGAGATTAACATAGAAAAATCTGATAAGTTAAAAGAAAATATATGAACCAGAATACTTTTATTTTATATCTTCGTGGTTTTTTTATATATAAACTTCCTATAAAATATATAACTTTATTTATTTACTTTTTGCGGGACTGCGCATATATATTTGAATTATTTAATAAGGTGTTAAAGAAATATATCATAATTCAGTAATAACCCAGTGATATGAAAAGAAATAATTTAGAAATTTAGTTTCTCTTATCAAACAATAGGTAATTAAATACAAAAGTCTGGATAGGAGAGACAAAAAATAGCCATTACAGATGGGTTGGAAAACCATTTACGTTATGTCTTATTCATGACTGTACGTAATTAGGTTTAAGATTTTTTTTTAACGTAAAGAAATAAAAATGAAAGCAGAAGAATCGGCGTTCATAATTTATGACGAAGAATAGACAATGACAAAAAAAATGTTTCTGAAAATATCCTTCGTACTTTAAAAAAAAATGAATATGTATGATGATATACTTACTTCGTTTTTTTAGTTCTATGTTTGATCTTATATCTAATATTAATTGAATTAGATATCACGACAACAAAATGGAAAATAAAAAATAAATAAGTAAATCTATCAATTTTTAAACGCAATAAAAGCAACATATAATGTTAGTCAAAACTGAAATTTGTAAGCCTCAAAAGAGTTGCTGCATGCAAGTTGAATAGGAAATAAAAGCCAAATATAATCATTTAATGTCGTTTAATAATAGTTCGATAAAACTGTTGTAATAATTAAAGAACTATAGATTTAATAAATTTTAACTTACTTAAAATTTAACAAAATAAAATTATTTTTGAATAAATCTAAAATTTTCAACAGAATTTTTGTTGTTATTGTTGTTCAGCAAAGCTTGTCCTACAAATATTGTTACGTTGTATAAATTTAATTAATTCATATTGTTACCAATGGCATAATTCTTTTATTTTTGACTTAGTCTACTGTTGTATTAAGGATTTTTACAATAAAATTGCATTGATTGTGCAATTGCTCGACCAAAACGCAAAAAAATTAAATTTTCTCAATTACAAATGTGGGTTTCGGTATAAAACTTTCTACGGCAGCAGAAGCAGGACAATAAGTTAGTTTCAATGTAACAATGCTCTCGCCTGTACACATATTGATTTTTAACTAGTAATTTTAAACAAAAAAATGAAAGAGGTTTCAAGAGACTGTTTTTTAAATCCAGGATTTGCTTGCAATTGTGCAAAGACACTCATGTTATTATTTATTTTTAGTTATTGAACGCCGACGCTAGTTGGTGTATATCATAGCAAGAGTGTTTTGGCACAACAAAGTGGTTTTTTGTGACAACCCTTTATTGTTATCCAAATTCAATTTAATCTGCGCGGTTACTTTTAAATTGCTTTTATGAATAAGATACTGCGATTAGCGAACAGGGTAAATAATCAGATTGGATGCTTTTGTCCAAACTATGGCGTCCCATATTCCAGAACATGCCAATATTCACCAGGGCAAGCTCAATCGAAAAAAGTCAACATAAACATCTTGGCGATAGACTGGCCAAGTGAAAGATGATGTCAGGCTCACACATTTTTGTCCAAAAATACTTTCGACCAGACAAATTTTATTGTCGCTTTATTATTTATAAAGGCACTCTAGTTGCCAACATCGTTCATGTTTGAAATTCTGTAGGCAATAATATATTAACTTTTTTACGTGTCCCTGAAGAATAAAAATTTCACACGACACACGACTATTTTTAGTTGAAAATCTTTCCTGGTTTATTAGAATTTTAATATAAAATGTTACATTTAAATCAGTTCAGTGGTTGTTGAGAAAACAATACGGACATACATACACACACATAAATAACAACCAAAAACAGAAGCTCTTTTTAAAGTCACTTAAAAATATAAAGAAAGCTAGGAATAGCAATTCTTTTTTAAATGCATTTGAGATTTCCCGAATAAAATTTAGTTATAAAACTGTAAATGATATTCTGATTAACAAAGCTAAATATTTCTCTTAAATTCTCTCTCTGAAAATACTATGTTGTGAAAATATTAAAAATATATTACACCTACATATATATATATATATATATATATATATATATATATATATGTGTGTGTGTGTGTGTTAAATAGTAATGACAACACCTTTTCTGTGTATAATATATATTAATGAATTTTCCAAAAACTATTATAAGCGACATAAAAAAGATTTTATCTTTTAAAATATTAAAATGATTGATGAAACCTATTAGCTGGCTAATCATTTCAGTTTATTATGGCAGATTCAATCATTTGAATGTCTTAAGTTATTTATTTTTCTAAAGAAAATTTCAGAGCACATACCAAGGACACGTAATTGCAGCGTCTTAAGGTATTTCCGAAAATCCCAAAATTTAAATTATCATACACGTTTATAAGTTTAATGTTTTAGATATGTTTATTAATATATTTATTTGTTAATTAAAATATGTTGACCAGATACAAAATGTTTTGTAACTGATATTTTTATGAACTATTCTTGTATCTTTATATTTTCAAGCTTTATTTTGAACCATTTATCACAAGAACGTCCAACGATGTCATTTTGATATTAAATCCCATCAATCATTTTCTGTAATTTAGAGTACACGTTAGAATCTAGTTCATTTGTTCATATATTATTTCTGTTTGTCAAAAGATAACATTTTCTTTTTTAATTTTTCTTCTTTCTAAGTTCTTACTTACAGTCAAATAAGAACATCACAAACCGTACAAAACTGTAAATAGAAGACAAATATTTAATAAATTTTATTGTTGAAATGACATGCATTGGAACGTTTTGGTATAAAAACATAACAATCAAAATTATTTTACACAGCTCTTTTTAATACCATTTGTTATGTGGAATCACATATAATTTTCTTAAATTAATCTTTTTTATAATTTTCAGTTTAAACTAACTTTTAATTACTTATTTATTTTATCCTAACTTTTATTTTAGATCCCGCCGTAATTTTCCTCCATTTAAAAGAAAAGGTATTTAACATTTGTCTTTATTAATAAAACTATTCCCACATAGACAGAATTCATTTATACGATTAATCACCCTCATCAGATACCCCTCCCCTCCCCCAGAAAAAAAGAGAAAGAGAGAGAAAGATTGATTTTGTATTCGGTCTGCATTTTATTCTCATTCCGTTCAACATTCGTTAGAAATGTCTTTGTCTGCATAATTTTTGAGTTTAGCTTCCTCGGTAAATCATAAACATCTCCAGTACATGAGATTTATTTTGTTTAATTCAGCTAGATTCTCAAAATCTTGCTGTCAACGTACATTAGGCGTTTGAATTCTTGTTAGCTCACTTTTTAGGACTGGCTATTCTGGTTGCCCTGACATGAAATTCAAAATTCTCCTAATTGCCTAAAGGATAACTGATAAATTTAGCTTGTATGACATCATTCATCTCATATGCTCTTTCGCCAATTTTGTGATGGCAATAGGAGTATTATAAAAAATCAACACGTGGTGGAGTTGAATCTTTCTCTCGCACGCACTCTTCACGAAGTCAATAATGTAAGCTCATGTTGCTTTAAAAAATTATCTCAGGCACCATCCCATCCGTTTATATACGTACTATGTAATCGTACACTTATAATTGGAACTTTTAATAAGCAAATATCGTGAAGAATCATTTTAGAGCATTTACTTCTACAGCCTACAGCCTTAAGCAAATTTCAGTGGATGCATTTCGAACATGGACTATTTATTGTTCATGCAATATACTTTTAAGACTTTTTCCACGCTACAGCCTTTATTCACTCAATGATATTCATTTCATTTTTCAAGAAAATGGGGACATTTTTTATAACTGGAATAATACTTTAGTCTTCACAGCTTGTGTAAATCTTTAAAAAAAAGTTTGGTAAACACATTTTCAATCCAATCATGTGAAATTCCTTTACATATCCTGGTGTTCCTTTGCATTGACCATTTAATGTAGAACAAGCGATTATATGTGTAGTACAATTGTGTGGAAAATATAAGTTAATAAATATATTTTAATGCATTTTTTCGTTAGCCGGCCGCAGGTGATAAATCGACAAATATTTTTTTATGGTTACAATTGTATACAAGTTATAACAATTGATTTTATTATTCGCCAAAGCACGCTCGCCAAAAAAAGTAATGAAACTAATGTGTATAGTGAAACTGCAACTACGAAATATTTTAAACACTAAAAAGTGGAAAATATGAATATAAAAAATAAACAGTGTAATATATATATATATATATATATATATATATATATATATATATATATATATATTAATAGCTATAGCCTTCTAATTACCATGATAGAATACGTTCTAGAAATTCCGTAATTCAGAAAATTTGAATTCATACCAGAAAAATTCAATAATAAATTTAGCTTTATTTAATGACGGAATGTTTGTTATTAAGTAAAGCAAATACTGCTATTTTAAATTTCTGGAATGAATATGGAATATCTGAACTTAAAAAAAAAAATCTACTTAATTGGAAACATTGGTGGACATGCATGCTACCATGGGCAATCGAGTGTTAATCAAGTAGTAGTTTTATACACTATATTGCCAAAGGTGACCGGTCACTTGCGATTTTAGACGTTTTGTTAACTATCTAAAAAAATACATGAGCAATTAACCTGAAACTTCAGGTGTGTAAACAGTATAGTATAGCAACTTTTGTGAAAGTCTCAAAATCATAGTTTGAAAATTCTGAAAATTGTCGTCGATAGAATAAGCTCGAAATCCGTTGTTACAAAAAGGAAGCAAAAATATGAGGGCTTGTATCCAAATATAGTAGTACGTGCAATAATGTGTACGCAATCTTGGCACTAATCAACAGATATTTGATACAACCCCTCATCTTTTTGCTTCTTTTGGGGAACAACGGATTTCGAGCTTCTTCTATCGACGATAATTTTCAGAATTTTCAAGCTATGAGTTTGAGACTTTCACAAAAGTTGCTCTATATACATAGCTAATACATTATGCATATTATATTTTGATTGCATTCGCGCATGCGCAGTGAAACCTTTTTTAGTAAACCTGATCATTTTTATTCCAATTTTTATTTTTTTAAAATTATGATTGCAGAGTATTACAGTGGAACTCCAGTTATGCGTTTTTCTCGGGACCGAATAACAAAACGTATAACTCAGTAAAACGTACAACTCAATTAATGCTCTACCGGAATTTTTTTTTATATATATCCTAAAAACTTTGTTCCGCTGAGGAGTTCTAATTACCTTTTATATCGAAAACGGAAGTTTCTTAAATATTACTGCACCCATGATATAAAGTTTCGGAAATGGAACAGAGTAGAAAAAATGTACATAAGAAAAGTATAAAGGAAATTAATTTTATCATAAAAGCTTTATAAAAAATATTTTTAATACACTTAGAGTACTTAAAAGAAATGATTGGAATCGCCTTCGCATGTAAATAATTTATCAAAAGACATTTCAGTAGTTTACTGAATCTGGTAGAATTAATCACTAATATTCGATTGTTTCTTTTTGTCAGTACCGACATTGAATAGCAAACTTTGCATTTCTGTTAATAATGCAGCCATCTTATCGTTACCGTTTTTATTACTGACGAATTGCTTTACTACGTCTACGTCAAAAGTCCTCAAAGCAGCTCGGAATTTTCAGTGAGGTCTTTCAAATCAGACTCATCCGACGTGTCGTCAATAATTTAAATTTAATAAATGCATAATAAATGCATAAATGAGACAAAATTTCGGCCGGGGACACAAGAACGTAACGTATAACTGAGGGAAATGTATAACTCAAAACGTATAAATCAGCTAATTTTTAATGGCAAGCGGCCGGGACCGCTGAGTTGAAACGTATAACTGAGGGAAACGTACAACTCAGGTAACGTATATCTGGAGTTCCACTGTATGTACAATGTTTTTTGTCATATTTTCTGAAAAGAACTTTTTTTTATATTAAGAACTCTGCAAATTATAAGCAAAAAACTAGGCAAAATTTGGGACTGTTTTTATAAAAACCTTAATTTCTCTACGAGTATACATGCTATCCTCATAAAAATGAACACAGTGTATTACAATAAGCCACTTATTAATAATCTCGAGTTTGAACGCCTTTGATACATTAGTTTTTACAGGGTTATCCAAAAGATATTCGTTCTTTTTCAATTTGTTGACAGTCCCCTATGGCGTTTCGTGAAAAAACCTTCACGGAAATACATAACCTACACACACCTGCAGTTTCAGGTTAATTCCTCATGTATTTTTCTAGATAGTTAACAAAATGTCTAAAATCGCAAGTGACCGCTCACCTTTGGCAATATAGTGTATTAATTAAATTATGATTATACGTTGAGAAATCGATTTAGAAATCCTAAAAAGAACGAAAAATCATGCGTCAAGCATAGATTAGGAAACGCTTTCCAGCGCATTCAGAAAACGGCAACGAAACTTCACCGTTAAATAATGTGAAATAAGATATATATAAGTAAACATTTTAGAGAACATACAACAAATTTAAAATCCAGGTTTAGCAGTCGTTAAGTCTTTGGTAGTCACACCCATAGTCAAAAAAGTAGTCGAATTATTTTGTGCAGCCTTGTATATGATGTATGGATTTGTATATATGTTACATAGAATGCTAAAAATTAGTTCTGTTAGAAAATAAATTTTTAGACGTTTTCGCCAATAGATGATAGAGCACTCGGGGAATTCTTTTGTACAGCACTGTGTATTAGCTACAATCTTTTGTACTCACAACATATTAAGCTAAAATTTTGTTCATCTAAAAAGCGCATAACACAACTTAAAACGCACTTCCAGATATTACCAACCATAAATGGCAATGTATCTTTTCTTTGCGTAGCACTGTTTATGAATTTATTTCTATTCTATAATCTTCTACTAGTATACTAAATAAAGTTCAGCAGGAAAATTCATAACACAATTAAAAACTACTCTTAAGGAATTCACTCCCATAGTCAGTAAAAATTATGAATTTCTTTGTGTAGCCATGTACATGATCAAATGAATTTATACACACCACGTAGTTTGAAAACAATTAGCTAAACTTAAAAACGCACTTCCAGCAATTATAGCTTATAGACATTATATATCCCACTTAATTTTAATCCCAAATGCAACAATGATGCCAGAATTGTGCACTAAAATTTTGCATTTATAATGCACGTAAAGAACAAAATTTTACTTATTTTCAATCATTTCGATCATTTCAGCATTTTAGAAACGGATATACTTTGCCCCTGAAAGGGTTAAATGAAAAAACTAGCCGTCACCAATGTGTTAATGTTTGTTACAGACCTTTGTTACCTTTCTGGTAATGCTATGGGGTTTCCCTTCTCAGTTGTGATTGCTGAACTTATAATGCAAATAATGAAAGTGTTATTATTGCTGACCTTGGTACGCGTATACTTTTTTGGAGACGTTACATCGATGATCATTTTCTTATTGCAAATGAAGCAGATATAAATGACATTCTTCTGACTTCTAACTCTGTTGGTATTCCTATTAAATTTACAATTAAAATGAAAATAATGGTGAAATGTAATTACAAGATATTTTAATCCCCAGACATACAGCCGATTTTTCTCAAACTGTTACAACTTCAGTGTACAGAAAACCTATATCTACTGGCGAATATTACCAACTTCAATTCTGTTTGTGCATTTAGCATAAAATTCAAACCAACTCCCCTCTTTTCAGCATGGTAAACCGAGTTCTTTTGTTTGCGTTTCATATTATAATAGCATATCTGAAAATGTTTCTGCGATTCTAAAATCTCACAACATTGGTGCTTCTTTTAATCCTATTAATAAACTGGCCTCCTTCTTCAGTAATCATAAATTTAAATATGATGCGTCTAAATTAGCTGGTGTTATATATGCTATCCTCTGTAAAGATTGTGAGAGCGTCTATATTGGTAAAACTGGAAGATCATTTGAAATACGTCTGAAGGAACATATCAGTGCGTTTAAGAGAGGTAAACTGAATTCGAAAATTGTCCGGCATTCTTTTGAAACTGATCACGTTCCGTTGTTTGCAAATGCCTCGATTTTGAAATCCAACTGCAATAACTACCAGGATTTACTGTTGCTTGTGGGTTGATTCACACGCCTTCGATCACCAACAAGGAACGAAGCTTGCTTTGTTCCATGTGAATAAGGTTTTGGATAAGTAACTTTAATTTTAACTGTTCTTATTTGGTTCTGTTGTTTATTTTCAGCGGATATTTTGTAATAGTGATGCCTTGTGATAACTTGGTGAAGCGTTTAAAAGTTTTTTAAATGTCTCTTTCTAATTTTTTTAATGCTTTTATGTATTTTTTTATGTTTAAATGTATTCAAGTCTGTCAGCTTTTGCTTACTTTTATTAAAGTCATATACCATATATTTTTTAGATACATATTTCTGCAACCATTCAATATTCTTAAAACCTTAATATAAAATTATATTATTATATTTCCAATAGGTTAATAGTTTAAAAATTAAATATAAATAATTAGATTTTTTTATTTAATTTTAAATAGTATTAATTTATTGAAGATTAAATTTATATTCGAGAACAACATCATTTTTTTGTATTATATCTAAACTGTAAACGTAATAATAAAAAGGCCTGTCGTTTCCATTCGTCTCTTATCTGTAACTGTCGGATTTATCTATTTATGCTTCTCACATGATAGGAAATGCTGTGCGTACAACTCTTTTATTATTATTATTGGATTATTTTCTTATAATTTTCGATATGTTTTTATATGATGTTCTTATTCAATTTTTGTTCTCTCTTGTATCTTAATTTTTTTTTACTTACATTCAATGCATTGTACCTGCAAGAATAGACAAACTAGGCCACTCGCCTGTCTAGTTATGAAATAATACATTTTTGCGACACGTGGAACTTCTTGCTGACTGCAGTTTAAACATTCACTTTTTTTTTTTTTTTTTTTTTTTTTTTTTACATCATCGTATGAGATCTATATTCCATTTCTGTCCCAATTTATTAACTTTTTTTGCGACATTTGTTCGAGATTAAATCCTTTTTATTTCATTTATTGTTTAGTAGCATCTGCCTTTAAAATATATTTTTGATTCTTTAAATATTGAGATTTTCTGGTATGTTTTATTTATTAAGGTTTTATTTTATTTATTAATTTTACTGTAACAATTAATGTAAAATATTATTACATGCAATCTTTAAACAATAGGTTCTGTCATTTTAATTATACGAACTTGTTAGTTTTTTTTTTTTTCAAATGTGTTATATACAGGGTACAAAATGTTACACTCTTAAAACTGTGCTTCTGATTTAAGAGGTACATTCTGAATTTTTGTGTTTCTGAATATTAAGAGGCACGTGGTGCCTTTGAAATTAAGAGGTACATAGTGCCTTTGAGATTCAGGCGCACAGCGTAAGTGCCTTTGAAATTAAGAGGCACAGTGTGCAGCTGAATTTATATATTCAAGTTCCTCTTATTTAAAAATACATTTTGTGCCTCTTATAATGGTGGCACATGCATGTTCCACCATTATAAGAGGCACAGAATGTAATTTAATTATATTTTATATTATATTTATATCTTTACAGTAAATTCTGTCTACTTCAGAAAGATTTCCAAGCAATGGCGTATCCAAACACATAGATTAAATTTTGTCTAAGACAGAATACTATATATAATAGAATATTTTCTCACTCCCAATTTATTGAAATAAATTTGAAATAAATATTAAAATGTGTGTCCATGTCGCCTAAGTCAGTTCTGTGGTTCAATAAAGAACCTTGTCAACATATAAATTTATTTTATACATAACAAAATACGTAAAAATGCAAAAAAAATTTTATTAAAAACAAATAAGACAAACATTAAAAATAATCATTGTAAAATAATCATAATATTGATCTTGTGATAATGACAACAATTAATTTCAAAAAGTAACTCTTATCACAAATATTTCATTACTGGTATCCTAAATGTTAAATTTATTTGAAAATAACTAATTTGTTTCATTAGTATATATTTTCATTATATTGAATTCTGATTCTAAATAAAATACGATTATAAAAACAATATGTATAATTTTTTGCAGGATGTCCATTACTGAAATTTTGTGTGTTTTGATTTATTTTTGTTATTGCAGTTAGATTTCGATTACAATGGGAAATGTAGCTGAGATTAGTTAAATATCGTTGGCAGATTAATATTAGTGTTGAATTTAGACATTTTTCTCCAGGAGGGATTTTTGCGGCTTCGGGGTGGGGGGGGGCGTGCAGTTGCACTTTTGTCCATTAAAAAGAATAAAATCTCACACTTTTCGGGGTGGGACATCATTGTTCCGGAGAGGGAATGTCCCCACCCCCGGGCTATCCCCTGAATTCAACACTTATTAATATAATACAAAATAAACTAAAATATAATAGCTACAGCTATTAATTAAAAAATTTAATTTCTCTAGGGAATGATACATTTACCCGGTATATACATATGTTTGTAACATAAAACATTTCTTTTAGAGTGTCAATTTTTATACTACACATTCAAAGAAAATAATCAAGTACTAAACTAAATATACTTACTTTTATTGCAGGCTCCTATAACTTCATCATAATCCACAGGTGGATGATTGCAATAATAACACCATTCATTGTACGTAATATTATGTTTCCTAACATAAATTTATCCTATTTTCCACAGGAACATTTACCTCTGCGGCGTCCTGTTAAATAGTAGGAAAACATAACTCGTATAATCAGCGATTAATATTGTTGCAATCCTGAACGACAATAATAACAAGAGCGTAATTAAAAAACGAAAGAACAAAACCTCTTGAGACAAAATAGTCGTCTTGCGAAAAGGATATACATATGAACTCGATTCGTGTCGTCAGGTGCCGCCATTCGAAAAATCTACAAGAGACCACACGATTTCTTCCGGTCAAGGGTCCATTCTTCCTCCAGACCCCTATCCCTCATTGAAAGCAAATATCCCGCTCAATGCATCATGGGTTAAACATTTGTACGCATGCGCGTTTTCCCACTGTACCGCTGAATAATGACCTTTTTTTTAAGGCATACATTTAGCTTGGTGCTTCTGAAAGATTTTGACACCGTCATCTGTGCCTTTCATTTCTTTGTGCCTTTGATGTTTATTGATATATCAGAGGCACTTTGTCTGTGTGCCTCTCATATTAAATTAATAGAAGGCACGATGCGCTGGTGCCTTATATATCATAGGCACAGCTTTAAGAGTGTATCTATCGCCGACCTTTAATTTCTCAACCGTTGGTTGTAGACATATAGTTCCAATTACAAAAGCGTTTAAAATGAGGTAAATATTCATGTTGTGGCGTTAATTAATGCAAAACAACAATTTTATAAAAATTACGAAATCTAACTTTTTATACGATCCCCCGGTCCTTATCTTTAGTAAATGTTTGCACATATCATAACAAATACAACACAATAAGTTTGACTTCTGTACGACAAAAATTAACACAGTTATTAAATTTCAAAGTTTGAGATTTTTTCACATGATTTTGTCTTTCATTCAGGCACCAGTTAAAAAATGAATTAGAGTAATTCGAGATCGAAATCAGGGTGCAATGTCCTTTTTATGGTAAAACTACCTTTAGCCGGTGTCGCTAAATCGGTGTATCACCAAAGAGAGTTATTTCATCTAAAAATTTGAGCTGACTTTGAGGGGTCGTATACAAAGCGAAGAATGAAATATTGAAATTAAACAGAAAAGTTTATTATCAATTTATTATCATATTAGCAAACGGTCTACTATAAAAAATGAATACATCAAATACCGGAATGTACTAGAGATACTGCTCAAAGTGTTCTCCATTGGTGGCAATGCACAATTGAATGCGTGACAGTACTGAGTCCTGGACACGTTGGAGCATAGCAGGTGTAACTGTGCGACAAGCAAGGATGATGCGCTGCTTCAGATCAACCAGAGGTAAAAGTCCATGGGATTCAAGTCCGGTGAACGCAGTGGCCACTCTACCGGACCACCATATCCAATGATCTGTTGACCGAATTCGTTGGCCAGATACGCACGGACGTTTGATGCTTTATGCGGAGGGGGCCCATCATGTTGAAACCCCACCCGGTATGCATTTAGGAGAGGCAACTCTTCATACCAGTCACGTACCGTGTTTCGTAGTAGGTGCAGGTAAAGTTCGCCCGTTAGGGTTCCATCGTAGAAGAAGGGTCCAACAATCTCCAACGAGTTCCAACGAGAAAAACCAACAAGTTACAAACGTTCGTTGAAGAGCGTACCTGGTGTCGTACTGTGCGGGCGATGTGAGGATTTTTCAGAGAACAGTAAAGCACATTTTGCACGTTCACAATGCCACTCCGTGTAAACGTTGCCTCATCTGTCCACAGAATGTCACAAAGGAACGATGAATTTTTCTCTACAGTGATAAGCATGAAATTACAGTAATCAAATCAATCAAATCAATCTTTCGTGGTCACCCAACATCAATTCTTCCACCAGTATTGGAAGGTAATGGATGCGCACCATGTGCATGTAATAACTTCCAGACACGCTAACGCGTGTATCCACATGCCTCGCTTATTTCCGCCGTGCTCATTTGTGGATTTAAAAGGGCGAAAGCCAGCACTTCCTCCGGTGTCACTCGAACATTACACCTGGCGCGTCTACTTGTTCTGTTTCGTGGTGCAACAGAGCCGGTCTCTCTAAGACGGTGCAATGCATCAGTTATTGTTTCATGTGTTGGATGTCGATCTCTAGGAAAATGCTCTGAATGAACCCTCGCAGCCGCTCTGGCATTCCTTTGACAATCACCATAAATAAGTATCATTTCGGTATATTGCGCGTACGTATAGCCTGCCATCACAATCTCTGCACTGACAAGCATGTCCACTGCTAGTGGCTCGTGTTTTAATCCGAACGCGTTGTGCTGCGGTACTATTGTAATTTGCATAATCTTTAGTTTTATGTTCGTTATATTTCGGTTGGTCGTTTGCATTCCGCTGTCATTTATCAAGTTTTCAGTGAGTATATTTTATTTTACTGATGTCGATTCTATGTTTCGTTTTTGAAAACCTCGCCTAGCACTCTGGGAGATTCTACAATCAAAAGGGGTGTTACGCTGATATGAGTGTTTTCATAAGTTCTAGTTTGCGTTCTCTTGTAGGCAGTAACTAAGATTGGCACTCAGCCAAACGCAGCTAAACAAACTCGACTCAACTCTATTTTGATAAAATCAAAACAGACTGGACGCTTTCGCAAAAGAGCGGAAGGTTTTATTTTCCGATAACAAACAATACCTACTTTCAGTGTTGAATTCAGACACTTTTCTACGGCTGGGGGACATTATAGAGTTCCGGGGAGAAATTACACTTTTTGACTATTGAAAACACAAAATCTCACATTTTCCGGGGGGGACATTTCATTGCTCAGGGGGAAGGGGGGATGTCTTTCCCGGGCCACCCCCTGAATTCAACACTGCCTAATTTGAACTTTGAATGTTGTTTGACCCCTAAAAGTTAGCTTAAATTTTTAGATGAAAAAAACCTATTTGGTGATACCCGGTTTTAGCGATACCGGTTAAAGGTGGTTTCGCCTGCTACGCTATAACTTGTCCAAGACTCAGTACTGTCACGCATTCAATTGTGTAGTGCCACCAATGGAGAACACTTTGAGCAGTACCTCTAGTACATTCCGGTATTTGATGTATTCATTTTTATAGTATACCGTTTTCTAATATGATAATAAGTTGATATTTATTTTTCTGTTTAATTTCAATATTTCATTCTTCGCTTTGTATACGACCCCTCAAAGTCAGCTCAAATTTTTAGATGAAATAACCCTCTTTGGTGATACACCGATTTAGCGATACCGGCTAAAGGTACTTTTGCCTTAAAAAGGATATTACACCCTGATTTTGATCTCGAATTACTCTTATTCATTTTTTAACTGATCCCTGAATGAAAGACAAAATCATGTTAAAAAATCTCAAACTTTGAAATTTAATAACTGTGTCAATTTTTGTCGTACAGAAGTCAAACTTTTTGTGTTGTGTTTGTTATGATATGTGCAAACATTTACTAAATATAACTATAGGGACCGGAGAACCGTGTAAAAAGTTAGATTTCGTAATTTTTATAAAATTGATTTTTTACTTTAATTAACGCCACAACATGAATATTTACCTCATTTTAAACGCTTTTGTAACTGGAACTATATGTCTACAACCAACGGTTGAGAAATTAAATGTCGGCGATAGATAACATTTTGCACCCTTTATAATTGAAAATGTAAATCGAAAAAAAATCTATTTTACCGATTTATCTATTTTGTCTATAAAAAAATGCTCTATTTATTCCATAATATGAGACTAATACTATCTCCTGGAATATTCGCTAATCAAAAAAGAAATAATAGACGAAAAAATGGAGATGTATTCAATGGTTAATAAAATATGTAGTTTATCTCCTTTATTTTGATTAGTATGTTTTGTTTCACAAGCGGTAATTTTGGTCCATTTATTTCTCATAAAATATGTAAACATTTATCTTTACGTGCTATATTTATAGAAATAACAAAAAAGTTATTAGCATTCTGATGTCATTGATAATCTTTGTTTCTAGATCACTGATAATGCAGTCGGAAGGGAAAAAGAAATCTGCAAAGTTGTGCTCTGCGAAATCCTTTCTCCTTTTATTTCTATTTTTGTTTCTTTTTTTGGAGACGAAGTCCTATTTCTTTCGCTGAGAAATTTTCTGTTGTCGTCAACAAATTGTAGGCCACTCTTGGACAACTAACAAAAGTAAGCTGCTATAATTAGAGCTCTGAACCGAGGAATTCAAATAAAGTGTCAAAAGTTCGTGTTACCGTTTGAAAAATGAAATTCGCACATTTTGTAATATGTAGACGACCCCTATTTTAAAAATTTCATTCAAATTCGGAATACAATTCCGAGACGAACTGAACACCTCACATCTCTATGCCATAATTTGGTTTTACAATAGTACGGGCTGGTGTATTTTTCTTTCTTTTTTCTGTTTAGCACGACTGTACATCCACGTTTAATGAATGATCGCGTCCAAAATACTGAACTGAATCTATTAAGAATGTCAATATTCTAGTTTTTCAGTATTTGTATTAAATAATCATACACATTTTAAAAGAGGAAAGAGAATAATTAATACATGATTATAATAATTAATATCCGATCGCATCCCAAATATCTAAATTGAATTTACTAAAAATATCCAGTAACTTTTATTTCATATTTTTAATAGAACCGTTAAAATTAAAAAAAATAGCTTGTAGCTTATAAGTAACCAATTATCATTATTTTGTTGCCGTTTAATGAAGTCAAGTTTTTGTACTTTAGTGAGATGTAAAAGAGAACAAATATTTGCTTTTCATAGAGAATGGAACATCACAGAATTTTAAGTTCCCAATACTTAAAATTAAATGTTATGAGTATCTTACGGATTTTTTAGTTTTCAATTCTATCATCACGCCAGTGTCTTAATATTTAGTGCTGAACATTTGATGGCTTGTAAAACTCATGTTTCTTTTTTTTAAATTAACCTTTAAGATATTAATTAAATAAATTGGAAATCACTGCGTTCTGATACTGATACTGAAAAAAAATGAGAACAGAGAAATATACAAATGGCATATAATAGGGAATATCAATAAAATAAATATATTCTTCTGATTACATTCTTAATGCGATATTTCTATGTAAATAGATTATAAAAATTTGTAGAAAGCATCAAATACTCATTTTTTTTTTTTAATTTATTGTGTCTTGATAGATTACTTAAAAAGGCTTTTTGAAACGAAATAAATAACATATTACCAGAAAATTACATTTTGATCATAAAATCATTTTCATGTTATTTTTGTTTTTTTAGCATACATTAATTCAACAGTATTGTCGATTTGCACCAATAAAATACAAGCAGGTGTATCATTACATGTAAAATAATATACTTTTGAAACTTCTAAAGTTTACGTTTTTGTAGACAGAGATCGATAAAAATAACAGCGACGATTTATCACAAATATCTAAACCGTGATTAAAACTTTCACATTTTAAAAGTACTTTAAATATTTTTATAAATTTCGTGCAACTCTACTTTAAAACCAGCTATCGAAACATCTTGCACGCGAAATGCAAAACTTTCTCAGGAAAGAGGAAAATCTTATTTATTATCGATAAAATGTAAGCTGTTTTTTTTTCTTTAAACTCGTTAACAGACTTCTTCAATTAATTTTATAAATATCTTCTTGAATTCCCAGCATGATGATGAAGCAAATTTTATACAAAAGTCTGTTCATTCTAAAATCCATTAACAAAATATTATCATATATTAAGTGTCTATTGTATCTTCATGTTCACAATCTTCACGCCTTGCAAACATTTTACCTGTTAAAGTTGAATAAGTTCATCACTTTCTAAACTATATTGACATTTTAAGAATTTTCTTTAATATCTCAACCTTTATCACGTTGCAATTCGTTTTTTAGAAAACATTTTGCTTACAGTTATGAAATAATTTTTACACAAAAGCAGATGGGAAAAAGCTTAGATTTTTAATATCTAATCCAATATAAATAATTCATTAACCTTATTCAATTGATGTTATACAATTCGGTTGTATATATTTTTTTTCACTTTCAGAACACATAGTGTTAGAAAAGTTTTGTATAATCATGATTTGTATATGTGTGTGTGTGAGTGAGTGAGTGAACACGGAATCTCCTAAACGCTACTTCCGATTAAGCTCCCGTTTTGCTCTCAAAGCTGGTAGACTGGAGGTGCTGGGTTGAAACCTCTGTCGCGCTCGTCGACTTAACCGTTGGGGGTTTTCCGTGGTTTTCTCCGAACCTTGCCGTAAATACGGGTTAGGATCCCTTAAAAAGACTCCCACGGAGGGCACTCTCCCCAGGGCCTATATCCCTCGTGTTGATAATTGGCCGTCATAAATCAACCCAACCCGATTGAGCTCCCATTTGACGATTATGCATTAGCCAAATACGAGAGATCACTGTCGCAAGGACTGTATAGATTTTCGTACAAATTCGCCGACGGACTAGGTATTTAAGGCTTTTCTCAAATCTAAAAGAGCTACTTTCTGACACATTTAGGAATTCATTTTTGTTCGGAAACGCATGAATTTGTCAGTTTTTCAGTCCATCAGTCAAGGTGTTCTTGTTCAGAAACTATGTAATCGAATGGCGTTTTCCCTTTTCTTGGTAAAGTCAGACCATCGAAAAATACTGTCAAAATTTGCGTTTTGAAGCGGACGCGACATAGCGGGAAATGAGGAAAACCTGTCGTCACGTGACGGCAATTGCTTATAACTCGATAAGTAACTGATTTATCAAAAATGGAAAACATCTTTCGATTCCAAATCGCTTCAATACTCAGGCGTACCAAGAGCTATGCTAAAAATGAGTCCACAAATGTGTCAGAAAGTTTCGCGTTAATGAGCGGGGAAAATATTTTTTTGAGACTCGCCTTAATTCACTTTAAAACACTTTCGAACCATTTTGCGACCGACTCCATCGGAAAGATTACCAAGGAAATGTGATAGAGTGTAAGTGACAAATATTGCGGTGATGTAATCAAGTATTAGTAGCGCAGACCCAACTTTTTCAGTGTCTAAACGTCCAGTGTTTGAATACAGTCCATTACATTGTGTCAAAAAGTTATACAAATATCCTGTTTTTCTGTTTTTGGGGTTTTCTTTTACTTTTTGAACATGTACGGTGTTCGAAAAGTCAAGTGACTCCAGACTTTTTTGTTTGTTTGTCCACACATAATTTTTCAAGAGCTCGTTTTGATGGTGGTCTCGTATTGATTTAATCAGGATCTAAATATGATATCTTTGTTAGGCTTGACAGGCTTTGTGTTTTCCTGTCATTTTATTGACTTTCTATTCTCTAACTTTTGTAAAAATTGACAAATCTTCATGAAATTTGAATATTTTAATAAAGAGTTCACCGTATTTCCTATCGTTAAGAAAAACGGATGTTTGAAAAAACGGACGTTTAGCGTTAAAAAAAAAAAAAAAAAAAACACTCTAAAAACGACATTTTCAAAACTAGCAAACAATACTCAAATCTGAGTATGTCGCATAGTCAAAATGACTCCAAATCAAAATTACTCAAGTTTGAAACATGTATATACTCATTTCTGAAAACATGTACACACTCAAGAATAAAACATCATGTGCTCATATTTGAGTACGTCCATGTTTCAAAAATGAGTTATGAACTGACTTCTATGTGCTCATATTTGAGTATTTCCATGTTTCAAAAATGAGTTTGAACTGATTCTAATAATTTTTTAGTATGTCCTGTCCATGTTTCAAAAATGAGTATGAACTGACTCTATGTGCTCAGTTTTGAGTATGTCCATGTTTCAATATTCTGAGTATTTCTGGTATTTCAGTATTGAAAGCACTGGGTCAGCATATTTCAAACAAAAAGTTTCATAACAAAATGAAAACATCGGTTTATCCAGATATAAAAGTGTCATTTTTCTCAGTGAACGAATATATATGTATATATATATATATATATATATATATATATATATATATATATATATATATATATATATATATATATATATATATAACGGTTGTTTATTTTATTTTTTACAGAGAGACGTAACAGATTTAAATATATGATTTCCCCAAGAATGAGCGACACTGCCAACAATGTGGTTTAAAATGAATGTGGATACCATTAAAGGGGCATCACACGCAAATAAAACATATTGTGTTATGCTAAACCACTGTCGTTAAAATACGTCCAATGGCGTAAAATAAGTAAATATAACCGTAATAAGTTAAAAAAAATATTTGAAGTCAGTTTTAGTTTTTTTCCTTAAAACTTATCGTATTCTTTACTTTCCTCTAAACGGAAACTCATTATTTATTCGTTTGTGTTTAGTTTTCATGCCGAAAACTTCAGATGTCAACTTTGACAATGATTTTTGAAATATACAATACTTTAAATGTACATTTAAAGTAGTTAAGTTATTTGGAATCGCAATTAAAATATCTGAAACTTTTAAACACCTATGACTGAAAATGTCTTAATGATTGTGGTTGTTTTGATTCAGAAATGTACTTTGCTTTGCTGACTTAAACTTTCTAATTTATTTTTGAAGAAGTTCACGCCCAGCTTATAGAAAAGAGAGAACGACAAAATATTGCAGCAATTTGATCAAAGTTTTAATGTATAAAACCACGTTGCTCTTTAATGGTTATATAAGAAAATGGTTGTCCCGTACTGGTTCGCTTGAGAAACGTGTAAATATTGACATAAATATGTAAACATATAGAGGCGAGTCCAGCAATTTGATCAATGTTCGTACTTTGCACCCTAATAGGTAACAGTTTTCTAATAACGAAAAACATGAAGGCAGACCATTTGGAAGTTACGAAATGGGTACACTCTCAGAAATAAAACACTCAATTTTGACGATTCCGCAATCCTCAGGCCTCATTTCGTTATTTTTGACAATCATTTCGTCACAGAGTCACGTGGTTTTTGACGAAACGCGAATCCTCAAATATCTTGACGAAACTGTATCCTCGCTGTCAAAAATAAAACTCTCACTTTTGACGATTCCGCAATTCTGTAGTAAACAGGTCGTCATTTTTGACAATCATTTCGTTTCAAAATTAAGTGATTTTTAATGAAATGGAAAATCTCAAATATTTGACAAAAATGTTTTCCCATTCCCGGCCAGATTATTTTTGTTACAAAATCGTTCAAAAAAAAAAATTGCATGAAAATATTAAATTTACAATATATTAATGAAAACAGAAACAAAAATATTTCATCTTTGGGGGCCGCTATAACACGAATGTACCAAATTTCTACTTTATTTTTTATAATCTGATAATTTGCGTCTATCCTTTTTGTAACGATTTTATGCATTTATATTGCCTATTCAAAGATAATTTTTTTCTGAAGTTACAGAATTTCGTTAAAAACGCTTAAAAAATTCTTCTAAAGTTAGAGAATTTCGTTAAAAATGGTTAAAATAGTAAAATGCGAACATCATTGGGTCCATTTTCGACCGAAAGCATCAACATTTTCCCAATGGTTAAAGAAAAAAAAAATAGGAGCTCTTTTTTTTCAGAAATATATTCATATAACAATCAAATTTAAAATACGTATAACTGACCCCTTCCCCTCTATAAACAGTAATCTTATCCGCTAAAATTGATGAACTCGCCTCCAAAATATGCACTTCAAAATTAATTATTTCTGATCAACAAAATAACTAGACCATATTTTAATCATACATTGAACAAAGGAAATTTCTCTAATAAATTATATTAATCAAGCTATTTTCTAATTATTTATTAACCATAGAAAAACCATAATAATAATCTAGCCTTATTAATTAAAACATGCAGAAGTTATAACAGCACCGATAAAAATACAATCTGCTTTCTAAAAATATAAACACACATCAACATCCCGTAAATACATTTAAAATCAAATATATCCGAAGTCTCGCTGGCTAAGTAGTCAGAGCGTTTGTCTGCCAAGCTAAAAGTCGCGTGTTCGAACCCCTTGAAGACTTGTGAAAAGTAATCTTATTCTTCCCCTAGTCAATAAAAGATGCTTCTAAAAACTCCGATAGATGGAACCACCAACCTTTTTTTGGAACTTTCGAAGAAACAATTTGACGAAACTAATTTCTTCGTAATTTTGAGGAGTTAAATTTACTCGATTTGCGCAATATTTAATCGGAGCATTTCCCAGGAAACCGTTTCGTCAAAAACGAAGAAAATTTCTTGAAATCTGAGTATTCATTTTTGAGAGTGTAGTATTATACAGTAGTAGACATCATCACAAGAATTCAAAATTGGGCCCTAGTGCAACCATTTCATAAATCTTCATTTAAACGCCATTCTTTTCAGGTCATTCTAAAATATGTAAACGCAAAAAGACAGACTGAATTTCTATTAGGAATACAACTGCAGGCGTGCGCAAAGTGTTGAAAATAGGAAAACTTTGAATCAAGTCACGCCTTCTGCTTATTGTTTTTGCTTTGTGCTGTATTCTGTGTATGTTTACAGTTGTCTAATAACGAAAATACTGAAAGCAGACCATTTCTTCATTACGAAAGAAGTGGAATAGGTCATCAAAAGTGCGAAAAAAGCGGGCACTAGTATAGTCCCTTGCATAAGTCACCAGAAGTCTCCGTAAGTTCAAGGAAACTGAAGAGCATTGTGAATCCTTTTGATAGTGGATTGGACAAAGAAGTGCTACGCAACATTTCATTTCTGATGATATATGTATTTTCCTGTTAACTGCTGAGGAAATGAAAAATCAGCAAAGAGAAACGTTTATAGCTGAATTATGTGCTGCTGACGAGGATAGATATGAAAAAGTGAATAAAAGAAGCAAAATTCTCAATTTTGGAGGTAATTCTGCGGAAAAAGCTATCACCTTTGTTAATAAGCTTCAGCAAGTATGAATGCAGAGAGATTGCAAGAACTTTCTTTAGAAGAAAATATTAATATTGGCAAAATTCTTTCCTACCCTATAATACCTATAGCCATGTCCTTATATCACACAGATGGTACAATGCTCAAAATCGATAAATCAGTATTATTAAAATATTGGAATATATAATAATAACCCAACCTCCTAAGAATGTTGATGTGAAAATTGTAGATGGTTTCTTCATTCTACACCTCATGAAAGAACTTCCTAGAACATTTGGGGCAATATCTAAAAAAAAACTTTCAGATGATAACAGACACGTCAGCTTTAAGAGTAGATATCATCTTTGATATATACAAGACTCCCTCAAGTAAAGATAATGAATACATGCAAACAGGAAAAATCACACAGCGGTCTTATACCATCACTGGCGCTGAACAGGTGAGGCCTGCAGATTTTGCAAAATAAATGAAGAATTCCAAATTCAAAGAGGCAATAATACATTTCGTCATTAATTACTAAAGCAGAAATGAAATCGCTCCGTTCCTAGCTAAAAAAACTGTGCATTTGAATTTTGACAATTGTGACTGTTTCAAAGTAGCCGACGGAAGCGTCGATAAAACTGAAGTTCCTTCACTGCCTTGTGAAGAGAATGAACAAGCTGATACAAAAATTGTTTATCATGTGTGTAACATTACTGATGATGCTGAAGTCGTCATTAGATATTCTGGCACTGACATTATTGCCATTCTTCGTTGCGACACGAGTCACTTACTCTCTTTATCGCTGAAAGTCTGGATTGATATTGGAATCGGAAACAATTAGAGGTAACATCGCTGAATTAGGAAATTGGAGAATTAATATCGAAGGCAATAAGAGAAATTCACTGTATAACTGGTTGTGATTACAATCCAGAATTTTTAAAGAAGAGCAAAACAAGACCTTTCAATATCTTATTGAAAAATCCTGAATATCAAGGAGCGTTTATAAATTATCTGAGTATGATTTGTCACAGAATGAAAGATAACGTATTTTGTTAATACTGGAAGAATTTATTTGTAGATACAGCATTCTACAAAGCAACAATGTAAATGATACCATATATCATATTTCATCAAAAACGTGCCAAGTCAAGTATGTGACTGAGCTTTTCGCCAATAAATTCTAGAATTTTAATGCTACTAATCTACACCTTAGTAAAAGACAGATGCACCAGCAATTACTAAGAACACAATACAGAAGAAAATTATGGAGCCACGCATATTTGTATGCATCCGCATTGTTGCGACCGTGAGACCAGGGTGAGTAGAACAAGATGGGAAGTTAGAATTGCTGTGGTTTAAATGAGACCAAAAGCCGGCTTTGGTAAATGATGTCATAATCCAACGAACATCAATGCCATCAATGAAACAGGTACATACCTACAAGTAGTACTATACAATCCCATTTTAATATGTCTTTTCTAAATTAAAAATATATTACTAATTTATTGTGATAATACTGATACATTCAACTGCTTGGTTCTTGTTTCAGATGATAATTTCATATGGATGAGCCTGATCATGAATATGACTTTGCGTCTGAGAATAATTAAAATTACTGAATTTGCTCATTGACACGTTTTTCGAATTATTTTTCTTATATTTCAATTAAGAATTTTTGAAATTTTCTACTTCAAGTTTATCAATCTTCTTTTCCAGGCATCTGTTAGGTACTACTGTTCACTTAGTTTCCCAATTTTTCAACATTTTTCGTACGTCTGCTGGATTGTCCGTAATGAAATTTTCGTTCTGCCTTTTTGCATTTACATATTTTAGAATGACCTAAAATGAATGGAGTTTAAATCAAGATTGATCAAATGTTTTCACTAGGGTCCAATTTTGGACTCTTTTGATGAAGTTTACTACCCATTTTGTAACTTCCAAATTGTCTGCCTTTAGGATTTTCGTTATTGGAAATCTGTTACGTATTAGGGTGCAAAGTACGAACATTGATCAAATGGCCTCAATATTTTTCCATATTTATGTTAATTTTTAGACTTGTTCGTCAAGCGAATCAGTATGCAGACTAGCATTTCCTTGTGTGAGCTAAAGCCTTTTAGGTAGGCCTTCCCTCCTGTCTGACTCTGTGTAATCAATCCTTCAAGTGTAATCAGGTTTTATACATTAAAACTTTGATCAAATTGTTTCAGTATTTTGTCGCTGTTTCTTAGTCTACTACTGATACAAGGCATTTGTCATCCATACATACACATATACAAGGTGGTGAAAAATAACATCGACAAAATGAAATTTAAAATCAGGCATACGATAACATACAACATATGATGATGTCGGAAACTTGATGAAGGTGGTCAATCCACTTATTCAATGGAAAATACATGGTGCATCACAATAAACAGAACCATGATTTTTGTTCATAACGAAATCAATGCCAATGAAAATTTCTATAAATTCATTTTGTTTAAGATAAAATATTGTGACATCACAAGAAGTGATGAAATTTCAAAGTAGTACGTCAGCACTGTAAAAAATGATTGCCAAATTCACTGCATTTATTCCAGTAAATCGCAACGTAATATTTCCGTATGTAAAAATACCGCAAATATAACAGTAGATTTAACCAGCGTTTTCGCTTTCAAAATCCTTTCATGCGAACAACCAATCAGATCA
Organism: Maratus michaelseni; assembly: GCA_963931845.1. NCBI lineage: Eukaryota > Metazoa > Arthropoda > Arachnida > Araneae > Salticidae > Maratus > Maratus michaelseni. The sequence continues at coordinate 218,628,070 of OZ007586.1, read as the reverse complement.
CATCATTCATTTTCTAATCGGCGCCTGCGCGCAAAGACATTTTACTAGCATGATCTGCGCAAGGAACTTCTATTCAAAAGTACGTGCTCTTTCCCGCGCGACGGCGAAAGCGAGCAAAATGGTGTGTTTCTTGACTTACGCTTAGGAGCCTGCATTGTTTATATATCAGTGTTTAATTACAAATGGTATTTTATATTTGTATTAGATAAACGTAAGCTTGTAATTCTAGTCCAATTATCTAAAATATATATATATATATATATTATCTAAATTCTTCTCGCCCTTCAGAATTGAAGTGTTTCTTTTTTTAGTACTACAAATATACTCTCTCTATATATAATGTATTTAAACATAGTATTATAATGAATATTTTATGTCTCAGTTTTGCCACATTAAAAAAATTCCTATTAATAAATTCTGAATTCTTATATATATCATATACAAAGCAGTAAAGAAATGTTTTATATGGGATTGAATTTCTATACATAAAATAATGAATTCCAATGTTTTTCAAAAAAGCGATGAACTTTATGACTATTCTAATAGTCATCTAAAAATGAAAGTTGATTAAAATCAATGATTTAAAAAAAAATATGGCTTTTAAAATTACAGCAGCTATTGTGATAATTTGTACGGAAATAGGACTGTTAAAATTACAGAACTTTTTGTGGTAATTTGTACGGAAAAATGGCTGTGAAATTTACTACATTTATAACCGTTGAAATGACGGAAAATATGCGATAAAATTTACATCGATTTTTACTGCTATTTTTACGTAAAAACTGCTGGCAACATTGCTGCCTGCAGTTTTTGCCGTAAATTTGACGGATTTTTTTTTACAGTGAGTGACACAGTATGTACTGCCACCTACATTCCAAAATATGAAATGTGTTAATTGGGCGCGGATGATAATGATTTTATTTTACTTGTCATGAAGTTATCACATTTCACAGAAAACAAGGTAAATCTAAAACAAAATTGATTTGACTATCTCCATTATTGTTAATGTTATAGAGACACTCTGTATATTTGAATGAATAAGTTCATTGCAACCGTAAGCTGCTATGTTGTTGTTATTTGTTTCCGTACGCCAAGTTTTCTGTCTCATTTTTTGGATATTACTTTAAATTCCTCTGTATTTTGGCATACAAAGGAATCAAAAAGAACCTTTTCGAATCAAGGCGAGCTACCGGCCAGTAACTCTTACAAATGGAAAAGAAATTAATGTAACCACAAACATAAAATTATGTAAGAGTTATTCGCATTCACTGGCATCGAAGTAAATTAGCATATAATAAATTACTTGTACCAATAGATTTATGCTAACTTTAAAAAAAAAGACAAGTTTTGCGTATTTGAGTTGTACACGGAGCTCGTGAAGCGAAGAGTGCCTCGCATTCAGATAACCCACCGATTCACAAGAGGCTGTCTGGCGTACAATAGAACAACGAAAAGTAACGATTAGGGGGCGTATTAAGGTCCAAAGTGGATTTCATTTAAAATATGGTTAAACACCTGCCCCCTTTATTTTCGATGGAGAATCCAAATTCGTAATCAAACTTGAACAACATAAATTTCTGAAACATCAAAAATCAAATTATAAGAGTTGCTGGCATTGAATCAATAAAACACAATCAGGAAAGAAAAAACATGGTCTTAAATTTTAAATACATTTTTTTAACAATAACAACACTGTATTTAGAAAAATAGATTATAACCCTTATGTGAATAAAGAAGCAATGGCAGATACCACACAAAATGGTGTTTTTATCTAGCAGTGTACAAATTTCACTAATGAGCTGCAAAATTTTATAGGCTATCAAAACGTTAACATTTGAAGCTGCTTAATTAAGAATAACTCCTGAAACTAAAACAGAAAGTAAACTCCTGACTGAGAGAAGAGAAATGCTATGTTTCAAATACGATGCGAAATTCGAGAATAATCCTTGAAAAATAATTTTGAAAATGCGTCAAACGTTTGCTGGAAAAATAATATTTCATTACGAAAGGAGAGATAGCTATCTATTAACCGTTATTTAGCACTAACAGTTGTTTGAGATGTGGAATAGGAAAAATATATTATTTTTATATTTTGTAACACATACGGTTTCTATATACCCTAAACTTTTAATTTATTTTCCTACTAGGAAAAATTATCGCTGAACTTGAGTAATTCGTACAAAAAAAAGCGAACAATCTTTTTTTCGTACGTTTGCTTAATTAATTAACATTGAGCCGAAACATGTTCTTTTTTTAAATAATTTCTGTAATTCTTAATATTTTGACAACCTTTTTAGTATATGACCATGTACAAACAAGATTTTTATGTATAATCATATGCAAAACGTCCAACATACGTAAAAATTAGTGCGGTACTCCTATGTTCTCGGATAGTAGCTCAAAACTTTCAAAATTCAACGAAAATGCAGTTTTGATGCTTTATGCTAAAACAATTTTTTTATTCTAAAGCATATTGTCGGACCATTTTTTAAAACGAAGTCATTAAATCGATCGAAAAGTTCGTTATATGGAAAATTTATTAAATGCATATTCACCTTTAAAAATACTTTTAACTAACATAAAGACAAATTTTAAATTCATAACTAATAAATATGATATAAAAAAGTAGTTCATAACACCTTTTTGTAAATTATATTTTAGCTATTTTATTCATCGAAAAACGTTTGTAGAATAAACAAGATTACTATCTAGGAATACACTGTATTTTTAGTTGAAGATAATAACTCTACATTTAAAATTAATCAACTATTTTTTTTACGATATTACCGTATTTATTATAGCAGAGTAAATTTAAGCAAACATTACCAAATGCGTCTTTCAATTTAATTACTGTAAAAGTTTGTTAATTTTGATTGAGTATTTTCTTTGACAGAGTTCTTTCTCTCATAAAACGTCTCGCATCTTTGATGTACTCTAAAAGCCTTTTCAGTCGACGTAAAATATTTTGAAAATAATAAGAAAAATGAAATGAGCCGAACTATTTTGGGAAACATTTTTTTGATCACATAAAAAAGTTCGTTAAATAGAGAATTCACTTCGTTATTTAGAGGTTATTTTACAAGGATATTCATAAAATATGTTAGTTTCCAAAGGAAAATTCGTAAATTAGAGACATTCACAAATTAGAGGTCTGTTAAAAAGAAGTCCGATTGTATTTTAGCGAAATTTTGGAACCTTACTTTATTGCAACGTGAGCTATAGATACATTTACAAACACCTGCCAAATATTTGCAGTGGTGAATGAAATATTATTAATATTCTTATTATTACATCAAAAATGCAAAAACTTTTTGGTTTTCTTCAAATGCTTACGAAATTCTATACATTTTTTTTTACCTTTTTAAAAACTTCATTATTCTTTGGAAATCATCTTAAAATGTATTTATATTTTGAATTGAAATATGTTACTGATTTTTTTTCACTTTTCAATTAATTTTGTGATAGTTTGATTTTTTTTTTTTTTTTTTTTTTTTTCGAAATCCACTGTCATTAAGCAAAATACGATATTTAAATTTGGTGACAGTATTACTAATGATAATATTAAAAAAGAAAAAATATATTTAAAAAGAATAAAATAGGGAAATAAGATTAACAATTTTTAACGAACATTTCACTTTTAGAAAAATATTTTCGTTTAATAACTTTCAGCGTTTATTTCATAGTTAATAATAACCAAAAACGTATTTTAAAATATTCGTTATACATATGTTTGAGGTACAGCGATTACCTTATACATTAAAAGACATACATTAAAAGATTCAACAAGCATGTTTCCAGTGTTTTTAGTTCATCAGGAAAAGAAAATGATTAAAGTAGCAAAATAATTCTCTTAAGAATATAGCAGTAATAGTATCAAAACATCAAATAGTTCGCAATGAAAAAAAAAATTAGAGAGAGATTCTGAAGAAAACTGGTCAAGTAAAAAGGGTATTCCAAAGGAAATAACAAAGTATTCTTTAGTAGATTTTCTCAGAGCTTCGAACTGCAATAAATTTTATTCTGGTTCAGTTATAATAAACTATTTCTTTTCGGTTCTCACTCCCTTAAAATTAACAGTTTTGGTTAACTTTAGATTTTCGTGGTTTCTGTTTTTTTTTTTTTTTGTTTTTTTTTTGTTTTTTTTTTTTGTTTTTTTTTATCAATTTAAATATTTTTAGTTTACATAATTTCGGGTTTGACTTTTCACACGTCTTATATGAAACAGTTCACAGAAGAAAAGTCTGAAGAAAATTATGTCAGTGGCTTTTATTTGAATTTATCTTTTATATAACTGAAATTTTTAAATTAATTTTATTTTATGTTCTTTCGGTTTTATTCTCGATTAAATGCTAGAACTGTAAATAAATAAATAAATAAATAAAAGGCCTTGTTTCGGCTAATGCTTCATAAGATATTTATATAGAATATCCCTACTAATTAAACTATTAATTATTGGGATTAAACTATATTTGAAACCCATTTTGTCAGCGTTAAATTTTACAAGTAATTAAATAAGCTCTATACATCTTATGTAATTAAGTATTAACTACGGCAAAATATAGTATTTCTTAATATCTTGCATAACCTCATGTCGAATTGAATTGATCTGGAAGTTTGACTTTATATTTTATATAATATTAAGTTAATGTGAGCTATTTTTGTATTAGGAGTTATGATTTTGTTTCGTCTTTTCATCTATATTCTCAGAAAAAAAAACTGATATATGATATATTATCCATTCGTATTTTTAGATGAGTTCTTCTCATTTACAAGAAGAACAAGAAGGTAAATTTAACAAGAACTAAGATGATCCACTATGCTCTTTTTAGCAAGGAAATGATAATCTAATAACGTAGAAGTCCTTTAATTGAATTAATCTGGAAGTTTGACTTCATATTTTATATAATATTCAGTTAGTGTGAGTTATTTTTGTTTTCAGAGTTATGATTTTGTTTCATGTTTTTTATCTATTCCCAGAAAAAACTCATATACATTATTCATTCGCATTTTTAGATGTGTTCTCATCTACAAGAAGAACAAGAAGATAAATTTGACAAGAACTAAGATGATTCACTATGATCTCTTTAGCAAAGAAATGAGACACTAATAACATAGAACTTTTATTCCTCTTTCTGTGTCGGATTATATTACATTTTCAAAGGGAGGAATAGGAATGGGTAAATAAAAAATAATTTGGTGCAACACAAACTTTTTCAGTTAAAAATTGAGACTTGTTTAATCTGATCTGTACAAACTTACTCTGGGAAATAGTTTTGTTTCTTTTAGTGACAAAAAATTTATTACAGTACCTGAAATATTATTTAAAATGTTTTTTTGCTCATTCTAACCAAAAGTATGGATTTGGGCAAACGTTTATTAAAAAACATTTACATTATTGTTAAAACATTAATGTAAACATATTAATTGTTTTTAAATTTATAAATTACTTTACCCCTTCGGCCCTGACGTCCTAATAATAGGACATATCTTTTATTGAGTATTATTTTGTCTTAAACATTATTTTTATTAATTCCAGCACCTAATAGTGATAGTATGAATATCTACATTTCCTATTATGACTTCACTTATGTTTAGCATTTAGTAATAATAATAATAATAATAATAATTTTCATAATTATTAGCAAGCCGTTGGCACTTCTTTTAATTAAAACATACGTTTCACTCTTTAAATTAAAATTTGGGAATCCTTTTCCGAATTTGTAATTTGTGATAAAAGATAAAAAATATTACTACATTTTTATGCTTGTTTAATTTAGTTGTAATACGGCATTTTCCAAACTTCTTCAAAAATTTTTCCTTAGGCGATTGTTATATGAAAAACATGCAAAATAACTACATTTGTGAGGTTTTGGTAAAGAACGCATTAGTTAACTTTCATTAAACCCTAACTTCTGTGATTCCGATAGCTATTTTTAATTTTGTTAGCATAACAGTATTTTTTCCCGAAATTGAAAAAAAAATCAGGGCCGAAGGGGTTAAGGTTTTTTAGCACTTTCCAACCTAGTTGAAAAGTGCTTATGACTTCGGTTTGTCTGGCCGTCTGGCCGGATGGCCGTCTGGCCGTCTGGCCGTGCTCTAACTCCCGTAAATATGCTCGGATTGCTCTGCAATTTTTATATGTTATTGTTGTTATCTATGGCACGTTCCCTATTTCAACTGAAGTGTGTAGCACTTATAGTTTTCTTACAGGGACACTCAAAAGAATTCCGTTACATTGCGGTCTATGGGGAAAAATCATTTGCGGTATATTTTAAAAATGTTTCACTATTGTAAACGCATTGAAATTTATATAGATCACTAAGATGCATTAAAAGAAGCTTAATATGGAATAGTAGGTGCATAGCACTTAGAGTTACTTTACAGGGACAGTCAAAATAATTCCGTTACATTACGTCTATGGAGAAAAATCGTCTGCGGCTTATTTAAATAATGTTCCACTATTTTAAACGCATTAAAGTTTATATATATTACTAAGGTGCATTACAAGAAGCTTACTACAGAATAGTGTGTGTATAGCAGTCATCGTTCATTTACAGGGACACACAAAAGAATTCTCTGCTGTCTGTTAACAATAATTCCTGGAAGTGAGTTTTAATCTTAACAAGCTTTTTGTCTATTACGTGGTGTGTATAAATTCTGTATATCCTATACAGGGCAGCACAAAAGTTCGCGAACACATTTCCGTTTATTGACAGAAACTCCAGAAGGAGAATTTAAACTGTGCTACGCGTTTCCTAACTAAACTAAAATTTAGCATCCTATGTATATATACAAATCTATAGATCATATACAGGGCTACATAAAAGTATTCGGATATTTTTCCGAATATTGTATATATTGAAAATTCCTGAAATTACGTTTTTAAATATGTTATGCGTTTTCCAAATTGTTTACTTAGATGTCATCTTTCAGCTTATTAAACGGTAATGATTTGTAAAATTATTTTAGAAGCGTTGGAAAGTGCTACATAATCTATGCTTGACGCATGATTTTTCGTTCTTGTTTTTTTTTGTATAACTTCACGTGCTTTGATTACACGCCTTTTAAAATTTATAAAGCTTGCAGTTGTTTTAAGTATATTATAATTAATTTGTTTGTGTAGTATGTATTCGCAAAAATGTCAAATTTTCAAATTTTGAGATGAACCAGTACACTGTATAAAAAGACAAATGTTTCTTCTGCGAAAATATAATATAACTATGTACGAAAATATACAATAATCACTTCTGAGTTATCCACGATTCCGAAAAGCGTTCTTTATTTATAGAAACCCTAGAAACCCATAAATTTTCGAGATTTAAAGAAGCATTTAAAAAATATATATATTATTTTGCAGCTGCTTATTTCCGGAAACGTTTCCGGTTAGTTTTATAAGTATATTAATAAGTTTTCTCAAACCAGAAAATCAGGTTTTAGGATGCTCTTGGTTCTTAATTAAATGTTTTCAGCTGAGTAACTGAATTTATACATGCAAGTGTAAGAAAATAATATTAATTTTAATGTCAATATTAATGATGTTAATTTTTCATGTTTTCTGAAGAACATGTTTGTTGAACATAAAAATGTTTACTTGAAAATTGATAGCATCCTAAAAACCTATATTCCAGGTTGAGAAAACATATTAATACACTGTAAAACTACTCGAAAACGTTTCCGAAAATCAGTGGCAGCAAAACAAACTTTGTTTTTATACATTCTTCTTGAAATCTCGTGAAAATCGGTTTTTAGGATGCTCTCAGTTTTCAATTAAATGTTTTCAGCTGATTAAATGAACATACATTCCAGTGTAGGAAAATAATATTGATTTTAATGTCAATGTTAATGCTGTTAAATTTTCATGTTTGTCTGAAGAACATTTTTGTTGAACACAAAAATGTTTACTTGAGAATTGATAGCATCCAAAAAAAACTATATTACAAGTTGAGAAAACATATTAATACACTATAAAACTACTCGAAAACGTTTCCGAAAATCAGTGGCAGCAAACCAAACTTTGTTTTTATAAATTCTTCTTGAAATCTCGTGAAAATCGGTTTTTAGGATGCTCTCAGTTTTCAAGTAAATGTTTTCAGCTGATTAAATGAACATACATTCCAGTGTAGGAAAATAATATTGATTTTAATGTCAATGTTAATGCTGTTAAATTTTCATGTTTGTCTGAAGAACATTTTTGTTGAACACAAAAATGTTTACTTGAGAATTGATAGCATCCAAAAAAAACTATATTACAAGTTGAGAAAACATATTAATACACTATAAAACTACTCGAAAACGTTTCCGAAAATCAGTGGCAGCAAACCAAACTTTGTTTTTATAAATTCTTCTTGAAATCTCGTGAAAATCGGTTTTTAGGATGCTCTCAGTTTTCAAGTAAATGTTTTCAGCTGATTAAATGAACATACATTCCAGTGTAGGAAAATAATATTGATTTTAATGTCAATGTTAATGCTGTTAAATTTTCATGTTTGTCTGAAGAACATGTTTGTTGAACACAAAAATGTTTACTTGAGAATTGATAGCATCCAAAAAAAAAACTATATTACAGGTTGAGAAACATATTAATACACTATAAAAATACTCGAAAACGTTTCCGAAAATCAGTGGCAGCAAAATAAACTTTGTTTTTATAAATACTTCTTGAAATCTTGAAAATATATTGTTTTGGGAGGTTTTTAAAGACAGAATGCTTTTCGGAATCGTTAGTAACTTAGGAAGAGGTTATTGTATATATTTTCGTTCGTGATTATATTAATATTTTTGTCGATTAAGAAAAATGTGTCATTTTGTTATACAGGGTATACGAGCTCGGACAAAAATTTCCTTTTTAAAAAATTAATATAAATATATTAATTGTATTTATAGTTATTCATTATTTAAAGTTTTTAAAAAATTTGTGTGGTTTGATTATACGCCTTTTAAAATTTTTAAAGCTTATAGTTATTTTAAGTTATGGTATTATTAATTTGTTTTTTGTAGTATATAGTCGCTAAAATGTCATATTTTCAAATTTTAAGATGAACCAGTATATGTATGTTGTGGTGGTAAAAATGACAATTATACAATTTTTAAAAATCTATTATTCGAACATTATTTAGCGAAAGAAAATTCAAATCGTTTTCCTAACACAGAAAAAAAAGTATGTCAATAATTAACCCAAATCTGAGTTTTTGTGGATTTTGTATAAAGGGCAATAATGATTTCAAACGATCAGAATATTTTGTTTTAAATGAGTTAAGCATTTGTTTCCGTTTATATCACAATAGCTGACCCGCCCGGCGTTGCCCGGGACCATAATAATAAAACCAAATAAACCTAAAGTTTGTATGTTTTTATCTATTTAACGCGATTTTGTATAAAATTATTTATTTAAAAGTGCTGCGCATGGGACGGAAATTGCTTTATTTCCACCTTCCGCCGACAGGGGGCGCATTCTGATCAAAACGAACCTCGACACGCGTTCCTGCTACCTGCAGCACCGTATAGTAGACGTGCTGTGCACGCATCTTTTAGTTCCACCTTCCGCATCCATGTGGAGCACTCTGTTCCAAACAAACAGCCTTCGGAATGACACTACGACACGTGTTCCAGCTGCCTTCGGCACCGTATAGCAGGCGTGCTGTGTCTCGACTTGGTTTTCGATCGCGTTACAGATTTTAGTTTCACCTTCCACCTCCAAGGGGCTCAATTTTTTCTATATTAACATCCGACACGGGTGCCCGTTCTATCAAGGGAGTTCAAAGAACCAATTCCGTCGAAATCGGGCCCATAGAGCTCGAGAAAATAATGCGTCCTCTGGCGGTGGAAGCTCGAACTAAATTCTGTAACGCGATAGAAAACCAACTCGAATCATCCAAACCCCGTTTTGATTGGGCCCATTGAACCCGAGATAAGAATGCACAGTTACAGAAAAAACATTGTAGGATTACCGGCCAAGGAGTGCTTGGTCAAGTACAAAACAACAAATCACTTGCTTTAAATTGTTGGTATGCATCAAGTGAGTACGGGTTGTATACTTTTATTAGGGACATAAATTAAATTTTTATGAAAATCGTTATTTGAAATTTCCTATATCCTTTACATATTAAATTTGTAAAACGCTACGGGTGAAGCTAAAAATGTTAAATTTTTTTCAATGGAATTTGTTTCGCCTAAATCAGAGCAATACAATTGTTTTTATTAATTAGAATCCTCCGCTAGGTGGCGTAAAGTACAATAAATGCGATATTAAATAAAAATACATTAATCCCCTCCCCATACCCGCAAGTATAACGAATAATTTGTTCAAGAAAACCCGATGCAAACGTTTCTTTCACCCATAATCAAATAAGCTTTTATTTCTTTTTCGTAAAAATCAGGATTTTTATAAAATAAAAACTTATAGAGCAGTTCTCATCACGTGACTTTTACTATAAAACGTTGAAAAAGCTGTAGGACACACAAGTAGAAAAAGCATTGATAAAGGTACCGATATCTGTCCTACAGCAGCAGCAAAAACCTGTTCGTGACGTCACCTTTTACAACTGTATTGGTGGATTTTTTCGCTTTTTAGAAAACCTTAATTCTCGGACTGTTTTAAATAACGATGCATAATTTTCCAATAAAAAATACAAGATTTTCAATAATTTTATACACTTTCTAACAATACCACTTTAACTTTTTATTACTTGTTTTGTATCATTTTTTATTCAAGAGATAACAGACATGTTGTCTGCTATGCTTGCTCATAAAAAAAAAGGCGTTAATTTTTTTTTTCAATGAAATGAATGCGAAATAATAAATATCTTGGGTTATAAGAATCGGATAATTTTAATTTTTGTAAACTTGTAATGTGGAAACAGAGAGGATTGTAACGGTGTTAATTTTAAAAACATAGCTTAATTAGAACTGTTAATTTGAGTTGCCTCAAAAATCTCTCAGTACTTGTGGATTCATTATCGCAGACATCTGCGGCGGCTCACATTTTTACTAAACACGTGTTGTCCTTTGCAATATTAAATCGCTCGAAAAATTAAAACTTTCTAATTAACATTTTCGAAAGTTGTAGATGGAATTTTTTGAAATTTGATTTTTTGAATTTGCGATTTTTTGTTATCTTGATATGCAAATTTTCGTGTCGATAGACCTAATAGTTTTTGTTATTTCGACGGGTTGCAAAAAGGCATAGTTAAATGTGTTTCTGGTAAATCGGCATTTTTCGTGTAAACCTAAAATCTTTCTTCACCATCCCAAGAAAGACCTCATTTTTGCGGTTTTGATAGTCATTTCCAAATAAAAAGACCGCATTTTTGCGGTGTTTAAAGGATTTTTAATTAATATTTTGGTCGATTATTAAAATATTAAAATTCTGATTATTTATATGAATCGGATAATTTTAATTTTTATAAACTTGTAATGTGGAAAGAGAGAGGATTCTAACGGTGTTAATTTTAAAATTGTTAAAATCAATTTGCAAAAAAAATGTATCTAAAAATCTTTTTACCGCAAAGTAAAATTTGTGTGTAACCGTAAAATGCAATTTTCTCAAAAACTACGTGATCTAGGATAATTGCTGTAGTTTTCCTGCAAGCTTTAAATAAACTCCTACTACCCCTAATTTTTCATAATTTTAGTTTCAATAGATTCTTAACTAGGGGAGGGGGTATTGTTGCAGTACGTTTTCAACGATATCCATAAAAATTTAAACTATTATATTTTTGAGTTCGGTGTTACTTGATATTTCGAACAAAACCCCACACAATATCAAAAAAAAAAAAAAAAAAAAAAAAAAAAAAAAAAAAAAAAACAAGTAAATTTATTAGCTTTTTTTAAATATTTCCTAAAAATATTTGTGAATGGCTAATAACCTATAATCCATAGTTTCCATCGCACACACACAGACACACAAAGCGAAACCTTCTTTTATTAGTATAGATAAGCACTCTTCCAGCCATATAGATAGGTCAATAATAATAGGTCTTTCGTTATAGATATCTTAAAGGGCCATTCCACAGAATATTATAAACATGGGTTGCTGCAACATTTTTGATTTTTCCCATGAATAGAAAATAAGTTAAAATCAATTTGCAAAAAAAAAAATGTATCTAAAAATCTTTTTTAATTTGAAGGGGGTAGAAAGCTGCGACTTTACGAATTCATAGCTTTATAAAATCCTGCCTGCAAAGAAGCAAAAAATTAAATTATACGTTAAGTGCGGGTATTACTCGCGCACAAAGGGTTCCGTGCAATAAATTTATTAAAAATCTATATTACAAAAAATCGTTGCTAAAAAAATTCCCTTCAATAATTGAATTCAATTGGAATGAAAAACGTTGTCTATTTATCCCTATCTACCTTACCTAAAACAAAGACCTTGTACGAAGTTTAAACTTGGTGCTGTGCCAAGTGCGCTTCAAAAGGAGGTCGCGAAGTTGCAACGCTGCCTTGGTCCGTGTCGTGTTTTTAATTACTAGCTTGGCTAATAACAGACAATTTTTTGCGAAAGTCACTATCAAAAATCCTTGGATGATTCCGCCTCGATAGGTATCGCCAGCCCAACTCCCCCGCTGAGTATCCGCAAAGCAAAATTTGTGTGTAACCGTAAAATGCGATTTTCTCAAAAACTACGTGATCTAGGATAATTGCTATAGTTTTCCTGCAAGCTTTAAATAAACTCCTACTACCCCTAATTTTTCATAATTTTAGTTTCAATAGATTCTTAACTAGTGAAGGGGGTATTGTTGCAGTACGTTTTCAACGATATCCATAAAAATTTAAACTATTATATTTTTGAATTCGGTGTTACTTGATATTTCGAACAAAACCCCACACAATATAAAAAAAAAAAAAAAAAAAAAAAAAAAAAAATCAAGTAAATTTATTAGCTTTTTTAAATATTTCCTAAAAATATTTGTGAATGGCTAATAACCTATAAATATGTCAATAGTCTCTTTATAACTCTGCCAAGTTTGAACTTTGCACGTTCCATAGTTTTTGAGTGAAACGGCTGTGACGGACGGACACACAGACACACGGATGGTCTTATAATGGTTCCGTTTTTACTTTTTATTTACGGAACCCTAATATGATCTGAAATCTACTCACTCTTTTCTATTAAATCATGTAATTGCCGTGGATATATCTGCATTTTTGTAAAAAATTGCGTACATTAAAATATACGAAAATATTAGTCATAATGCCAGTTTTAAAAGCAATTGTATCTCAACAAGGAAAGAAATAACAGTATGCATTTTTAAATGTGTTATAACTAATTTCAAACAGATCCTAGGGGAAAAAAAAAAAAAGCAGTTTGTTTTTCTCTTTTCACTCCTGAATTTAAAAAAATTTGATTTTAATAAATTTTAGAAATCAGCTTGTTTGACAGCTTGTAACTCAAAAGAAGGAAGTGGTATTTACATATGATTACACAAGGAAGGACCCCTGTATGTCTATAACCTGTAAGTTGTTTTCCGTTATTTTAATGGGTCTATGAGATACGGGCCTTGAAGTAGGAGAAATGACAGTCAATCACGAATGAAAAGACATTTAGAAACGAGAAACAATAATAAAGAATAAATTTTCTGGGTTCATTTAAAGAAGTATTTCTGGAATCCAGCGTACATTGTGTTATAGTTAAAGGTTAAAGAGTCATAAAAAATTCTTGCCAAGAGTTTTGATTTTTGTAATAAATTATTGAATATATGAAGTTACCACATTTATATCCCTACGTTCATACCATAAGAGTCCGCGAAATCAAATATTTTCTTGTATAATTTTTTTACTAATTTTTGCTTTAATAAAATATTTAGAAAGTCAGATTTCATAGACTCTCGTGGTATGATCATAATTATATAAATGTTGTACCTTCGAATATTCAATATTCTGATACAGGAATAAAAACTCTTAGCAAGAAATACTTATCACTCTAAAGACCTTTTATTATAGCACAAAAGTGCACTTGGATTCCAGAAGTATTCTTCAACATAAGTCAAAAATATTTATGCAATGGAATTATTTCTTGTTTCTAAATGCCCTTTTTATCCGTGACCGGCTGTCATTTCTCCAAATCCGAGACTCCGTATATCATAGACCAGTTTGAATAATGCAAAAGGTCTTACAAAATATGGACAATATATAAAGTGGTCCTTCCTTGCCAAATCACATAATGAATTCCACTTACCTCTTTTGATTCACAAGCTCTCAAATATTTTCGAAAATTATGAAATTTAAAATTGTTATTAATCAGAAGAGGAAAGAGACAACAGCCTGCTTTGTTTTCTGGACATTTGTAGAAGTAATAAAAGCAGGTATAAAAAATGCATATTGCTTTCTCTTATATAAAAGCATGAGTAAAAGAATTTAGATAATATTGCTATCTATGTATATGTGTATAGTAATTGGCGGAAGTGCGTTAGTTGAGTTATGGATTTTCTATTTCAATTAAATTTAGTATACTATGGGTGCGTATAAAAATCTATGGTTCATGTACTCTTTTGTAAAGGATCAGTACGTCATGAAAGAGTTCGAATACATTGTCGTCTGCGGGCGGTAATTGCTGAAAACAGTTTTTAGGTGCGTTCGTAATTATATAAATACGTAGCACCTATTGTCGTCGCTTGGTCCGTCTGTCCGCATATAACAACGCAAAAACTACCAAACCGATTGGAATTTAAGATATATTATCTTTTCAGAATTTTGTCGAGACATTTCAAATTTTTTAAAAATCGAATCAAAAGTTTAGGAGATATTAATAAAAATATTTATTAAGAAATTTGATTTTTTTTTTTTTTTTAAATCGGTGCTTTCTTGTTAGAGGAGCTTCCGAGGTTTAATCGTCAAGCGACCGAGATACTTATTTTATGACAGAAATTAATCTGCGGACGATAGAATTCATTTCACAGAATTAAAAATCATCAAGATCTGAATATTTATATAACTAGCTAAAGTACAAACGCACCTCATTTGTCACGTTTGACGTACAATTTCCAACTTGTTTATATGTGTTGTACATTTTCTAAATTGATCACTTAAGATATCTCCTTTCGCGTATGAAATGGTGAAGATTTGTGACAATACTCTGGTAATGGCGGAAAATATTTCATTATATATATGTATGGCGGGAGAATTTTCTTTGATGTTATTATTACATTTCTAATAATTCTTAAAATATTCTCCATGTTTCCCATCTGTTTTTTTTTTTCCATGTAAAACTACAAAAAGTGTACAAAAGTGAAATCATAGTTTTTATTATTATTATTATTAATTATTATTATATATATATTTTTTTTAACTCGAAGATACGAATTTAAGGGAAAATTTGCTTTACAATCACAAAATATTTTTCATTCCTACTTGAACTATCGATTTTAGATTTTCTACAGATTCTTAAAAATTTAACTTTGTTTAACTTTCCTATAAATGTAATACATCTATTGTTGTTTACTAACAGATTATCAGTTTTTTCCTTTTTTTCTGATTTCTTTATCGTGAAAATTACTTTAAAAATTCAAATTTGATACTATTTTAGAAATGTGTGTTTTTTTAATTAAAATTTGTCTTTATTTATTTAACTAAGTGTTTAAACTAAGTTTTAAACACAACTCAAGAACTATTTGAAGGGGGGGAAGCTGCAATTTTACTCAAAGTGCGTTTTCAACTGTGTTATGCGTTTTTCATTTAAATTAAATTTTAGTATACTATGTGGTGCGTGTATAATATGTTAAAATATATTAAGGGATGAGCAAAATAATTTGTATAATATTGCCATGTATATAAAATAATTGACGTACGTGAGTTGTCAGTTGTGTTATGCATTTTTCATTTATATTAAATTTTAGCATAACTATGCTTAGCGTATAAGAAATTTATGGATCATATAAACTTCATAAAAGAGTTTTAATGCGTTGTCATCTGTGGGCGGTAATTGCTGAAAGCAGTTTTTCATTTGTATTATGCATTTTCTAAATTGATTATTTAAGATATCTAGATATCTCCTTTCGCGTAGGAAATGGTGAAGTTTTATGACAATTATCTGTAGTTTTGGAAAATATTTCACTGTGTACGTGTGGCGGAATAATTTTTTTTGTTGTTATCAGTACGTTACTTATAATTCTTAAAATATTTTCCACGTTTCCCTTCCTGTAACCACTGGTTTTTTTTTGTGCGTGTGTGTGATTTATTTTCACTGGAAGATACGAATTTAAAGGAAATTTTCCTTCACGATCACAAAATAATTTTCATTCCCTATTTGCAATAGCTTTTTTGGATTTTTTTTAAGGTTCTAAATAATTGAACTTTGATTCATTTTCTTATAAATGGAATTCTTCTATTGTGGTTTGCTATCATCAGTTTTTATTATTATTATTATTATTATTATTGTGTTTTTTTAATTCAAATTTATAGGTTTTAGAATTATAAATACTATTTTAGAAAGATGCATTTTTTTAACACGCAAATTAAAATTGCTCTTCATTTATTTAACTAACTTTTAAAAGTAAGTTTTAAACATAACTTTAAAACTATTTGAAGGAAAAAAGCTGTAATTTTGTATCCTCTTACATTAAAAGTTTAACCGAATTACAATTATATAAATATATATATATATATATATATATATATTTCGGATACTACTGCTATAACCAGACACCTGTAAAACTGGCGTAATTATGCGTGTAGTAATTTACTGTATAATATTACTTAAAATCAACATACATAAGTAACTACTTGGAAGAAAATTAAATAATATAAGAAAAAATATTTTAAAGTTAAATATTAAAAAATATATTTTTTTAACTCAAAGCCTTTTTGAACAACGATGTTGAAAGTTGAGACATTGAATTTATTATTGTGTTTTTTTAATTATTTTTTTAATATTGTTATTACTATAATTTTAAGTAATTAGATATTTAAAATTTTTTCTGCATCAAATTATTAAATTATTAAGAATATTTTATTTATGACAAATTTTAAATGACGAAATTTTCAAACAACTGTGCCTCTTTTCACTGCTTTATAATAGACCGTTGAAGACTAAGTTGCAGATTATTCTTTTCTAGAATTATATCCATAATACTCAGTACTACATTAATATATACGATATTACGATATATATATATATATATATATATATATATATATATATATATATATATATATATATATAATTGTACAAATTTAGAAATATTTATTTTTAAAAATTTTTAAAAACATCTTTAAATTTAAATGCATTAAATTTTTTTTTATAAAGTTCAGCAAAAAGTAACTGCCTAAAATTTATAAATAAAGCTATTAATATTTTACTCTTAACAATATTTTGTTTCACAGCTTCTAATTAATATTTTTGTTTAAAAATATATTTAATCCACAAAATAGGTAGACAAGAAAAAATAATGTATAAAATAATGTCAAGTTTTGCATTAATCACTGAACTTAATAACATTGAATGATTTTTTTTTAAATCTCAGTCAATATACATTTCTAATATACATTTTTATTTAATAATTAGCATGCTTATCTCCAACTTCAAAGGAATTTAATTGCATAAAACTACTGAATTTAAATGTGATCCACATATAAAGTCAAATTTTCAAAATTTAAATATTTTATTGTCATTCATTTATGATTTGAAAAAAAAAAGTTGATTTTAGGTGAAAAAAGTTCTGGATCAAACAGTATATTCATATTTTTAATCTTATGCGTTAGTTGAAAATGATTTCAGAGTTTAAATGATTTGTTTTTAAAGCGCGTTTAATAATTACGTAAAATATTTTTAGAATCAATTGACGAGCTATCAATTTTGTGACTGTTCATCTGCACTTAAACTTCCGTTAACTTCTTCATAGCTCAGCAAAATATGAATCTAGAAATTTATTTTAGAATGTTTGGAAACTGTATCTGTATATTTAATAATAAAAAATTAAAATCCATACTTATAAATTGAATAAAAACTATGTTTACATGAAACAGTGAAGTTTTTAGGAATAGTTTAATAATTTTTTGTATTAACATGTACATTTCAATAGTAATGATTATAAATTTAAGTTCTCACTAATATGAAAATATTCTTAATGTAAAGTAATCAAGATAGAAAAAAAGATTTTTAATGTTATTATGCTACTTTTGTTTCAATTGGCACTGAAATTTAATTTCATACTTTTTAGAATAACTGTGTGTTTAAGAAACGAAGTATCTGAAAAACTAAATAATGCATTTTTGTGTATAACTATGAGAATGTAAATGAAAAAAAGCACACAAAAATAGGCAAAAAGTGGTAAAAGCTAAAAACGCTTTTTAGAAACTTTATATTACACTTTTTTCTCACAAAAGATACTGCTTGATTTAAACACAACAGATGAATGATATCTAAATGACAAGGCATTTATGTACAAAAATAAATACATTATAATTTAAAGTAATAGTTTTAGATATGAATAAGAATTATACAAATACAAATCAATTAATAAATAAACTAAATTATTATTATCGAATCACGATTTGGAAAGTATGCGTCATTATATAATTATTTTTTAAAACCTCCTTTTGGTTTCATTACAATATATATATATATAAATAAACTAAATAAAAATTAAAAATAAATTAAAAATTTTGATTAATTAGTTCATTTATCTAAATAGTTCTTAATATAATCAATTTGATTTTCATTTTTCACAACAAACAGTCGTTTGTGATATAATTGCACATGAGCTATATAAAATGTTGACTCGTTTTATTGTACTTATCATAAAATTTAAGTGGGTATTTTTTTTAGTTACAAAAGAACTGGTCTGACATCATAATAAAATTTATTTAACTTATTTCATCGAATAAAATACTTTTAGGTTATATTTTTGTGTATTAATTAGTAGATTTGAAGAAATATAAATCAGATAAAACGGACAATTCTTCAGCATACATAATTATTCAGTTTTAAGATATAAAAACCATTATAAAATAATAACAAAAACATAACCTAGATAATTTAGAAATACTTTCTCCACATCTATTCACATATGCTTTATTTGACATTCTTTTTAAACTTTTGTATTTATGTCTAGCATAACATTGTTAACAAAGAATGTTGGGAAATAAAAGCACTTTATTTATATATTTCATTTTTTCTCCAGTCATTAACTTCTCAGTTAAAATACGTCTTTAAAATAATTATGGATATTAATTTAATTTTGAAAATGTCTATATATTTCGCAATAAGTATTTTCATTATTAACAAAGAGCTACATACAATATCCAAGAGTTGACGCAAATTTCATATAATTACATTTTATTAGAGAGCAAATATAGTAAAAAACATTTGTAAATAAAAGTGATTAAAACATGTCACAATGATTTCAAATTTTACAAATTGCAAATTATTGTAATAATCAGTTTCATGGAAAAAATTCCGAGCCGAGTTTTTGAAAAATATATCTTGCTCATTTTATTATAGATATTTTAAAACAATTATTTAGATATTTTAAAACAAAATTATAGATATTTTAAATTTAAAAAAATGTTTCTTTTAGTCAGCAAAAACTTTTTTCCTGAAAACAATCTAAAATGCTATCCTATTCATGAGTGAGCCACATAAATAAAATTATTAATGAATGTGTTTTTACTTGTAATTGTTTTTAATAGGATATCTCAAGATATTTGTTCATAGATATATACAGTGTCCCCTCTTACCGCTGACTGATAGCTAATGCCAAAACACTCAGTTTTGGAGATATAATTCCAACCGCAAAAAAATGCTTCAAACATTTAAATGTTCTCCATCATTTTATTTCACATTAAAACCATTTACGCCAAAATAATTATTTTTAGAATCTAGGAAAACAATTTCCATACTCTGCAAGAAAAATAACACATTACATTACGACTAAATCCTACATTGTTATGATAATTTGAATTTTATGTATTTTTAGCGTTCTAAGGCATTAAAAACGATTTTTTTTTTTCCGCTTGTCGTGCCAAAAAACAGTGAAAATTCATAAAATTCAGAAGACCATAACTTGGTAAATTTTCGTCGTTCAAAAAATAAAGCTCTTTAATATTTCTTTTTTCATTTATTTATTTTACTTATTAGAACATGGGGAAATAAGTTTCTAAATGTAACTAAAAGGATTCCGGTACTGTATAAAAGTTAATTTTTGAAACTTTTACAAAAATTATTATTTTGATAATAGCTTATAGTATGATGAAAGACAATATATAAAACATTTTTACAACTGGAAATATGCCTCTAGAATTAACAGTTTAAGAATTAGCTATATGTCAGCGATAATAGAGGATATGTGTGTATTTTGAATTATTATTCGGAAAATGTAAACAAATTTCATTTTGCTTTTAATGTACTTTTTCGCCTTATATCTTAATAAGTACGCCAGATTTTTGGGGGGTTTATTTCTCATGAGTGCATTTTAATTTATTATTATATAACAAAATTTATTATTGCTTTTATTTATGGTATTACATCGCAATAATAATTACGCCAGATTCTTGTGTTTTTTATTTCTCGTATATGTGCATTTTTAATTATTATTCGGATAATTTAACAACATTTCTATCACTTTTATAATACTTTTTCATCTTGAATCCGTCAAAGTACGTCAAATTCTTTGGGGAGGGGGGGGGGATTTCTGGTATATGTGCATTATTAAGAAATAATAGTATATTTAAGCACGGAACTAATTCCCTTTATTGAAAAAGTATGTCTGAATACGGCTAAATTAACAGAGTATGTATTGTTAAATGCGCAAAACGTCATACGTATCTCTCAAAATATTAGTATTTTCAAAAATAGGTAAGAAAAATATTAAAGTTTCACCAACAGAAATATACAAACAAAATTTATGTTATCTTTGCGTAAACCTCAGTTTTTCCGGACGAAGAGTTACGATAACATAGGAAATTTCCTTTTTAAAAGGTAACAAAAGTACTTAAAATATATATGGAATAATTTCTGGAATAATCCATGCACTAAGTAGCTAAACTTTCTTCACATATATATACACATGTTTCTTTTTGTGTGCGCCTTTTCTCCTCAGCATCACAGTTGAAAGGCATTATTAGATGATAAACTATAATGTAACTATTCCGTTACTTTGTATTAATTAAATTCCTTTTAAAGCTTTGCACATCGTATTTGTAATTACACGTATAATTAGTTACACACGTACGTGTATCGCTCTCTCTCTCTCTCTCTCTCTCTCACTATATATATATATATATATATATATGTATATATATATATATATATATATATATAATACATACACATGCATATTTACATAGATATATGTAAATACATACATGCTTACATATATACACCATAGCTACCAAACGTTCCGATTTTTGCGTTCCAATATTTCCCAGTAGAAGTACTCTCTTTATTTAACGACCAAAAATGGCGATTATATAATATGACGAAAATTTCTAATAGGAAACAATAATATTCAATTTTCGGAAGGTTTGGCAGCTATTCATACACACATATGTAGCTGCATAAACATATACACACATACATATGTACACAGATATTATATGTTATGTACATACATGTATACATATATACACAGATATTATATGCTTACACTTACATACATATATACACACACGCATGAATGCGTGCATACATACATATTTCATTCAGGTTCGGAAACCGTTTTTAAAAACCGTCGAAATTACTCCTCAGTAACGAAACAATACAAAATAGTGTTCTTGGTGATTTTCATTATCGTAGAACCATTAACTGAGTTTATGACTTTACTAAACTTAAACTTAAATGTTAAAAATTAATAGAAAATTTAATTGAAATAGAAGAAGAAAAGATGGAAGCTGTGCGAAGAAAGAAGAATAGAAAAATATTCTTCTTTTGAAAATGCCATTAAACCTTTAAAATTCCTTTTCATAAAATCTTTTACATAACTTATTTTCATATTCATCAATGAAAGTCTGTTTCACAATTACAAATTTAAAATGACAGCCAATTATCATTTTGGAAAGCAATATTCTTACGTAAAAATTAAGTGGCGGACCACGTATAATTATTCGAATTTATTTACGTGTTCTATTCTTAGACCTATATACGTTATCTATCAACTAATATATTTTATTTTTAGTGCTCATCGGTTTAATGTCTGTATGCATAGAGGTTTTGATCTTTAAAAAAATAAAATCAATGAATTAAGTAAAATTTAAAGTTTCAGACATTGCAAGCATTTAATAGCTCTTTGAAAAATAAGTATATCCGAAACAGTGTAAGAAAATATGAATGACTGAAAGGCTGGGATTAGTGTTTAATTGTTAAAAAAATTTTGCTACCGCTTGGAATCTCTCCTTGTTTTCTCTCACTATATATAATTTAAACTTTTACATCCGAAGGTTCAAAATTTCCCTTTGCTTAAAAGATATTTATAACAAATAAAAACATGTTACACACATAAAATTTTAATTCTCAATAATTCAATATTTTAGTGGTAGCCAATGTTTGTTTCTTTTTCTAGCATTTTTAAACATGTTTGGAGAAAATCTTCTTTTTACTTTTGTTAGGTAACTTTTTTAAAACTTTCTTAACAGTTAACTTTTATGTATATCAATTGAGTTACTAAGGGGAAAAAAATAAGCGGAAAATTATAGGATATTCAATTTTATTTATTTTTATTTTTCGATTTTTTGGTTCACATATCCAGTTATTAATTTTTAATCAATATTCGTCTTTGTGATTAAAAAATAATACTTGATTCAAAGTTTGTATGATATGAAGAACATTTTCATTTAAATTTGCAGTTGATTTAGAATGAAAAAGAATAAACTCAAATTATATTTAAAAAGAGTTAGTAAGTATGATTCCAATTTAAGATTATTTTATTTTCAAAAAACCTTGAAAGGTTCGTTGAATGTGCACAGCACATTGGAAACTATGTTACTTGCATCCGGAGACAACACGGAACCTTAAAAATGAATTTTTTACTGTTTTACTTATCAGAGCATTGACATTTTTTTCCTCTAAATATAACTTATAGCAACCGGGGACAGTAGAAAAAAAGGTTAAAAAGTATAACTTTTTCAAAACATTTTTTCCAGTATTATTTCATCAACATAATCCTATCTTATTTTAAACACTTTTGAGACTTAATTGTCTGCGTTTTTTCAACCTTTTTGGGACACTTTGTACAAATTCTACTTGAATATTGATATTTGATTTGTAATAAAAATCAGCATTGTAATAATATAACTTGAAAAATATTAACTCTTATCATAAATAATGCATTTCATGTTACATATGGAGATGTAATTTCGCTAAAATCAAATTTAGCTATTTATCTTTCTTCAGGAAACGGTTTGTCTTCATCAGCAATTTGTTTGAATCTCAAAGCCAGCAAAGAAATTTGCCAATATTAAAAACAATTAACAAGAACGAAAAATCCTGCATCATCATAGATTATTAAACACTTTTCAAAACTAACAGAATATTATTAAGAAATTTTATTTTTACAGATACAACTAAATCGATCATAGTCCGTCCTGTTACTGAACTTTTTCGTGTGTCTCTATAAATGAATGGCAAATGCTACGTCTCCATAATCGATTTAAAAAAAAAAAAATTATTGTAACTCACTTCAGCGAACTTTTTTAATTTCATTATATTTGAAGTATCATCACATCATTCAAATGCATCGCAAATAGTTTTTCATCATAGATCATAGTGTAATGGAATTCTTTAGGGTGCCCCTGTAAACAAACTACAACTATTACACATTTCATTTTCCATACCAAACATTCTATAGTAATCGTCAATAACATATACAAATTATGTGGCATCCGAGTATATTTACGAGAGTACGGACAGTCGGATAGACAGACAGACAAACTGAATTCATAAACACTTTCTAACTGTTTAAAAAGGTGTTAAAAATGATGTTTTCTAGTTAGAAGAACTATTAATTATAAATTAAAAGATGATTAAAAGATTAATAAAAAAAGATTAAAAAATCTTCGTGATACGACATTATATTCTATCGAAATATCATGGAGTACTGTTTTATTTTCAGAAGTCAGCGAGAATTTGATTGTTATAAATATAGAAGAAAACATTATTGATATTCATCTCTTATTTAGGAAAGCAATTAAAATATTGTCTGTTAAAGAGAGGTTTCCTAAGTTATTACAAGATTATTTTACTTAATTCTTTTCAAATATTACATTTTTTTAGAAATTTGCCGTGAAAATTATTTGAAAAAAAAAAAAAAAAAAAAAACTTTAATAAATACATGTAAATAAACATAATTTTATTCATGCCATTCATGGTTTATTATTTATATAAATGATTTTAATATTCAAGAACCTTCCGTTTGAAGACCAAATTACATTTAAAAAAAAAATTATCTTTCTGATTCGTAAAAAAGTAAGTAGTTCAAATAAAAGCCAATGGATTGAGTTAATACATAAACATCTTAAACCAGCATAAGTCTTTCGAAAAAAGAGAAGAGACAGCTTGTTTTTTAAACTAATGTCTTTTGTATTGAACCATTGCAGCGTTGAAACATCATCTCATTATCGCCTCCTGCAGAATATCGATTAAAAGCAAAGGCTGGCGTAACATCGAATAAAGGAGCATATGCATATCGATATTTCATGCATATATGGAAGAAAATGAATAGTGCTTTGAAATCGGGATAGAATATTTTACATTCTTTCTGTATTTATAAACCTCCATAAAATGCATACAGTTCAGTAATTTTTTGCATATCAGAATAATTTTGAATAAATATATTCAAATTAAACCACCCAGAAACAATTCATTTCAGCACAACTGAAATTAAAGAAAGAAAATGAGAAATATTTGTTATCAATGAAGTAATTCTAAAAAGTGAAAGAAGAAAAACGGAAAAAAAGAGATAAAAAGATAATAAAATATGACTGAACCAACTTGTCAAAAAATCTTCCAGAAAAAATCGGGTTAGAGAGAAATTATTTTAAAGCACAATTAAAAACTATATGTGAAATTTCTTAATATGAAATACACAAAATGTTGGCTTAGCTATATTTTCAGTGAAACAAAAGCGGCTGAGAAGTTAAAGAATGTGACAGTTATTTTCTGTATGAATGTACATTTTTTTTTTTTTTTTTTTTTTATAGGGACAATTTTACCAATCTTTTTTAAATCTTTAAAAATGTACTATCTTGTGTGAAAAAAGTGCGTTTATATTGCCAGTAACTCTTTGAGAATAGAAAGAGAAATAGTATTGCATATCTTTCAGGAAGTATAAAGTCGTTTCACAGGTAATATTTTGAAAGTTTTTTTTGGAATTGAAATACATTGCAGTCAAAACAGCAGTTTTGTAAAATATTTTAGGAAAATCTGTATTGCTATTATTAATCAAAATGGTGCATTTGTAAGATTTACATAACATTTATAATCTTATTTCGAGGGAAAGGGGAGGGGGGGGGGGTTAGAAGTTAGCATTTATAAAAGAAGAAAAATCTATCTCCAAAATGCGAAATCGTATGACTATTGTAATGTAATGTACATTATAGGGGCGGCATGTGTTTACTCTTCCCGACCGCAAGTACTTTGAATGGCACCAGGGCTCCCAGAGCCTTGGGCATGTCGCGAGACTTGGATTCCTCAAAGAGGGTAAAGAATAATAAACTTCTCATTTCTTTGTAAATTTACGACTCATACTGACTTGTGATGTCCACAAGGGTGTTATAATACCTGAAAACACATTTCTTCCGGCAAGTATTTTTATGGTATGGTTTGCGGCTTCTTTGTGGTGGCGCCGTGTCGACTTCATCTCGTAGTCTCCAGAAAGTAGTGTTACAAGTTGTGGCAGGGGAATAATGCCTTTCTCGATTTATATAAAGTAAATAGTGGCATTTATCAAAATGTTTCATCATCTCAATTTTAGAATTGTCCTAAAATAAGATTAATGTGTGCAATTTAAATAGATTTTAAGTGGTAGATTTTTAATAAGAAACTTTATCATATAAAGTGATATTTAGTTAAATCTGTCAAAAAAATTTTGACAGATTTCTGATGACGTTTCTTTTTCTTTTTTTGAATAACAGCCTACACTAGACGTACACTTCACGATATTTACATATTTTAAATTTAATTACTATTTCATAAAATTTATTATATATAACATTCAAGAATTGCCTTCTTTTTAAGAATATTAATATACAAATTCAACCTTATTATCAAACGTTATTTTTTTCTAGTCTTTCGTATTTTTTAAAATATAAGATCCATCGCGTAAAACTAAATATTATTTATACTTTTATACATTTTATGTAAATAATGACCAAACGAAAAATCACAAAACTTTTGGTTAGGTAAAACTTTAAATAATTCAGTTTGTATAAAATTATGTATGTGTGACGGTTAAAAGCCATTTAGTGTGTCCATTCAGGCATATTGCGCATTCCAAATTCGCTTGCATTTCACGTATGTTTATTTATCAGTACATGCAATAGAAAAAAATAACATGTCACAAATGAAAGCCAATTTGATTAAAAAAAAAAAAAAAAAAAAAAAAAAAAAAAAAAACAGTCTAATATGGGGGGGGGGGGGGATCCTACATTATTTACTTTTACGGTAAACGATACATGTAAAAGTAGCATGTCAGACATAAAAATAGGGGGGGGGGGACCTGATTTTTAAAATGCTCTTAAATCACAAATAATAAGCTTTAATATAGTAAATTTAAGAAGAAAAAAATACTTCTTAAAAAAATATTAAAAATCTTAACTATAACATTTTAATAAATTAAGCTACACATCTTTCTTTATGTAGAAAAAAAAATGGAAACAAAAACTATTTATTGCTTAAGCTCTTTGAACAAAACTTGTTTCATTCATTTTTATTTAAATTAAAAGCGTTGAAAAGTAGGGAGAAATTTTATGCTTGTGTTTCCGCGTTTTACTTTTTTTAAGCGAGTTGCTCATGCGGAACTGTTTGTTATCACATTTTAAGAAAAGAAATTAGTTTAGAAACAAAAAAAAAATATTTCGTTTCTACTCTCTGGGTGGGCTAAACAAATTTTGAAAGATTAACAGAATTTTTTAAAACAAAACACAGTTATTTGAAATGTTAAACTGTTACGAAAAAAAAGATTGTTTCTCAAACACAATGCAGATTTACCTAGAAGAAGAGAATGAAAGCTAAATAAATATACATTAACAAGAATAATAAGATTATATAATGAAATGAAATAAGTAACGGAAGCTACTGTTCAATTTGAATCACGTGCGAAACTAACCACAAAAATATATTAAATACATAGTTTAACAAAATATTTCAATATCTCTTTACTTATAGATTTACTAAATCTTCTCATAAAAAGTAAAATGGTGTACTATTCGATTTAAAAGGAAATCATGTACAGTGTATTTAGTTTTGTTTACAAACTTTTAAATATGTTGGAATTTCTGGAACTAATTTTTTTAATTATTTTTTTATGTATTCATTATATTCTATGGTATCAGGCGTTCATAAGTATGCAGTTGATTCTTTCATGTCTTATTATGGATGCAAAACACCCCAGCTTGTACAAAAATCCTCAAACACCTTTTTAAAAAAATAAAATAAAATAAAAATAAAAACTTTGAGCACTAAAAACCGTTGATTTGTGTGCGTTTATACACACACGATTTTATATTTTAAATTAATTAAAAATATAAGATTTTTTTTAATAAAAAATTTCTTATTTTTGTCTTAATGGTTGTTTTGGAAAAATATTAGGTGATCTTACTTATTATTATTTTTAAATTATACTTCATTTTTGTGCTGTAAACCAAATCGACCGTCGGGACTCGGTATCCTTAAACATTGAACAATCAAGAGATTTTTTTTTTTTTTAACGAATCATTAAATCGGTAAAATATTATCTGTTTAATGTAACTATAACCAAAGTTTTATTATATATTCAATTCCAATAGTGTGTTTAAATTACCTTACTAAGTTTTTGGAGAAAAATAATGTTCGAAGCCATCGATCTCCCATTTGTTAAAATGAATAATTTAAAAAGAAAAAAATAAAACTCTTAATTCAGAAATACCATATTATAATATACTGAAATAACAATTATTTCGTAGATGTAGTTTATCATTGGATTAAATCCCAGAAGTTTAACTATTATAAATTATTTCGATTTTTATATAAGAGTAATTATGTATCATTAATATTTACCTCGTAATAAAATTTTAATTAAAATATCTAGAAGAAAAATAGAAAATTTAACAAAACATTTATACCTAAAAGAGTAAGTTTTAAACTCTAAAAAAATGCACATGAAACTGATTTCATTATGAAATTCGATTTGCGTCAACTTTTAGATGATACTTGAACGCTGAACAAAATACATGTTCAGCATTCAGGTATCAGAAAAATATTCTTTTTAAAATTTCAACGTAGCTAAAATTAACAATGGTATACATTTCACCAGTAGTACGAAATTTATTATTCTTGCTGATTTTTAATTTGGATCAAATTTTGAAAAGATACTTAAACGCGGAACAATATATATGTTCAGCATTCAGGTATCAGAAAAAGAAAAACTTTCTTTTTAAAAATTCAACGTATCAAAAATTAACATTAGTTTACATTTCAGTAACAGTATAAATTTAAATTTTTAATTTATTATTTTTAATTTGCGTCAACTTTTAGAAAGATCCTAGAACGCTGAACAAATTTTACGTCCAACATTCAGATATCTGAAAACCAAAATTATTTCTCTTCTAAAAATTCATTATAGCTAAAATTAACAATAGTTAACATTTCATCAGCAAGGTGATTTTTTTTTTTTATTTAGCTTATTTATTTTTCCTCTTAAGAATAAAGCCATCGAATAATAAATAAATTTTCCTCAAGAATTTATTCTTTAACCATTGTGAATAAAATTTTCTCTTTTTGGCTATTTCGATAGTAATCCTTAGTTTTGTGTTCTGTTACTTACTTTTATAGAGCATAATTCGTAACTTTTACTCACCAACTTAACATAAAAAATTCTGAGTGATACATGTAAAATGATGTTTTATTAATGATATTTGGATATCTTCAGGTTTTACAGTTTATTTACACATTTATTCATATTTACACTACCTTCAAGTCAGAAACAATAAAAATTTCGATGTTTCTTGAATTTCTTTGACAAATTGCGAAATACGTAGAAAAACACTTAAGAATTTCATTGCAAATTGCTAATTATACAATTTAACTTCAAATTGTTACTCCTTTGACGGATTCAATATCTGAAAGCAAATCAGAATCAAATTACACGTGCTTTTTTAATATCTTTTGCACAAGAGATGCTTTAAAATTTGGAGTTTTCGTTTAGGATTCAAAACAAAGGTTGTGCGGTGAATGGACCGAAGATACGTATCAATCACATATATCACTTAGAGAGGACGCCTAGACTTGATTTAAATCGAGTTTTAGATCCAAGTGTGTTTTCGAAGAAGCACTACCATCCTGGCTTGACCTTTGGAACACTGATCGTCTCTTTGAAAATATATTAGCAAACTTTGAATCCACATAGTCGAAATTCCTGTACAGTATCTTTTGGTCTTGGAACTTTAGGTCGACGGTTTTCGTTTGCCTTTTAAGCACTGGAAGCAGCTGAAACGTAAGATTCGAGTCATGTGTAATAATGGGGGTTTGTAGAAGAGACAGTTACATATTTGGCTCCATAATGACGAAGGATTACTGGCCTATATCAGCCCGTGGATGATGAGATGAGATGGCCCCCAGCGGAGGATTCCGACCGGCCCTTCCGCGTGCACTTAACCCGACGGGCACTCGGGCCCTACATTCGGCACCGCACGCACACTCACACACATGCTATGGAAGGTAATACTGAAAGTGAGTCCTGGGTGGCACAACCCTTGCTCTCTAAGTGAGGATTTGTTGACTCATGGAAGGGTCCGTCTGATGATACCAAGAATATTGCGGCATATAACTGTTGGTTACGTTCATTGCCGCTTTGGACGAAGCCATATCCCACGAGGAAATTGGTGGGCTCATGGCGGGAGGGCTGACGGCTGCACCCGGGCCGAGTAAACCGTCTGCCGGGCTGTGCGCGGGGTCGTGCGGCTCCGGCGGCGATTGCGGCGTCGTTGAAGCCGGTGGCGGCGCTAGACTCGACGGTGGTGTCGATTGGCTGCCGGGTGGCGCTGGACCTGTACCCGCGGCTTGCTGTTGTTGCTGTTGGGCTTTCAACATCTTCTTGTACTTAGAGCGGCGGTTTTGGAACCAGATTTTCACCTAAAATACAAAAATACAATTAGCAAAGGTGCTTAACTTTAAATAAAATGGTATTTTTTTCAAAAATAAAAAGTATATTTTTCATTAAAAGCAGAGTTTTCGTAGATTTCGCATAATGCTGAATTTATTTTCGAGAATATTAAAATTTTGAGGCGCATTTAGAAGTGGAATGATTCTGTTTCAATAATATTTTTCATATTAGACATATTCGTCTAAAGAAAGCTTTAATATTTTAGAAATTTCTTTCAAAATTTAAAACTTAATTGGTAATAACTGATATAAAATGCCTATAAAATTCTTATAACTGATATAAAATGTGGTAGGTGATTATTATTAAAATATTGATAAATTCCTGAAAACTTCAGAGATGTTGAAAGATTATTATCTTTTTAAAATTACTGAATTTCTACAATTCACTTCAAGGAAAAATGGAGATGATTCTGATATGAAAACACACACACAAACACACAAAATAAATTAGTATATATATATATATTCAAAAATGCTGAAAAGTTTACGATTGCACCACTCATCTCATTATCTTAAGAATATCTTTATACATTTTTTTAGGATATATCTTTTGTTATCCATACTTTATCTTACACTTTTAAAACTAATAATATGGAACTAAATACAACGACATGATAATTTAACTATAAACCGATTGGGGGAAATATTATTTAAACGATATTAATAAATAGCTACAAAAATGTGTAAAATTATTTGCCGTTTTATTGTTAAGTTTATCAAAACATTATTAAAACACTATGCTAAGATGACATCCCTTTAATCAATGCACATAAACTTAATATTATAAAATTTCGCTTTTTTGAAAGTTATGCAATAAAAAAGGTAGAAAATCTGCTAAAACGAAATAAGTATGTACTCAAACACACTTTATTTTCGAATTCAATTGCAAAGATTGGTTACATAAAAAAGAAAGCGTTTTGGAATGATTATAATGATTGTTCTAATCTTCTGCTAAGAAAATATGCCATTCTTTGATTTTTTTTTTTTTTTCAATGAGACGTTCTTGAGTTTCTTATTGGACAATTTATGAGTCACTGATAATCTGCATTTATCAATTGTTCACAAAAATTTATTGACTTTTTTTCACTCAATTATAACGTTACGTAAAAGTGAAGGAATTTTAAATGAAATGTATTTCTTTACAGATTAAATATTGTAAGATAATACAAAAGGTTTCTTTAAACAAAAGAAAATGAAAAAAAAAAAATGCCATAAACAGGAGAATTGACTATATAATCTCCTTATTTCTTAAAGATATTTCCAATCAACTTCATGAATTTACATCACAATTAGGTAATGTTTTACACATATTGAACGGCCGGGTGATTACAAAAAAGGAAAAAAACTGCTATAGTGTAAAAATGTTGTGTAATGCACTTATGTTGAATTATGATCATTTATAATGTATAGAAAAAAGAGACAAAGAATAATGCATTTATTATTGTTAAAAATTATTTTTCTGATTAGATATTTTCTTAAAAATGGCCGTATGATAAACATTTTAGTTTTATTACTCAAGATTGCTTCAGGAATGTAGGTTGATAAATCAGTATAATTTCGCCACTGATTCTTAAAACATATTTGCTTTAAATATAACTTAGTTATATATTTAACAATGAGCCAATTAACATTAAATCTGCAATGAAGCTATTAATAAGGTTATAAATGGAGATTTCAATAATAGACTTTTAATAGGTAACGCAATTAAAAATAGTTAATAAGTATTTGGAAAATTTGGAAATGTTTTCTAAATAAAAAACTGTAAAAAATAACGTTGTTTTAATGGAAATATCGATTCACAAGGCAATGTGTTTAAATTGGGGGCGGAAGGAAGAGAAATTTTTCTTGAAATCATTAAAAATATTTTCTTTATTTAACACCCTATGGGAGTTATTTAATAAACAGAATACAAATAGTTATTAATTTATTAAATATACCTTTTAAAATATTATTAATATAATAACCCTTACGATGAAATTTAATTTAGCTTTAAAGTCACTCCAAAATCATTAAATTAATTTTGTTATAAATTCACTTCATTCTAGTTACAAAAATAATATTGTTCGAATAAGTAGATGCATTAAATAGATATAAAAAATTACAATGTAAAAAACAATGAAATTTTACTTTCCACAGTTATTTAATGTGTAAACCAAAGAATAACTACAATATTTACTACTTCCCTATCGTAGACCTATATTTCAAATTCAGAGAACATATATTTGTGCTTGAAAGAAGATTTACGGTGACCAATTCCGTAAACAAATGATGTAACACGTGCTTTGCAAAGGATTACAAAACATGAATTTGATCCTCGTAATCTGAAGTAAATGCGATTACTTCGTAATTCTGCTAATCACATCCTCCCTCATCTTCGAAACTTGCTTATGGAAGTTCAGTAATTGTCCAAATTTTTCCCCTTAGTTTTTTCTGTGATAAGTACATATGTTTTTAAATACATTATCCGGGTTACTTAATGGTATTGAACAGTGTTTAAACAGTGTAGAAACTTTTATATGTTTCTCATTTATACGTTTTTTAACTTAGGTCTCAATTCATTTCATTGAATTATAGTATATATGTTTTGTTTTATTATAACATAAGTAAATTCCTAATTCCATTTATACGTTATTTCCTTGAAGAATTTTGAGTTCTAAATCCATGCCAGAGCAAGAAATTAAGCTCTTTCTAGCTTTTTCTATGTCCTTTTTCTTTTGTAATACTTAAAAATTGTTGAAACACTTAGAAAATATTTCAGGCGTCATTGGATGGAACGGAAAACATTCTTTCAACTAAATTCGATTAATAATGCTTTGCAATGCAGAAAA
The DNA here is from genome assembly GCA_963931845.1 of Maratus michaelseni. Classification (NCBI taxonomy): domain Eukaryota; kingdom Metazoa; phylum Arthropoda; class Arachnida; order Araneae; family Salticidae; genus Maratus; species Maratus michaelseni. The sequence continues at coordinate 218,594,956 of OZ007586.1, read as the reverse complement.
AGATATTAAACACGTCAAACATCCATAAACTACTTTTTAAAAGATCTTTAAAGCATCTAATAAGATTTTATTATTATTTATTTAGTGAAGATATATTTAATCAATGTATGTCAATCTATAAACAAAATATGTAAATTGAAAATAAAGGTAACAATTTTTACTATTTCCCATGTTATTGATATACATGTGTGTGTCATAACAATATATAATTTTTATTTTTAATTTACTTATTTAAATTAATTTAAATTTAATTTAAAATAATCTTGATAGTACGAATTAAAAAAAAAACATCATTAATATGTATTAAAAATTTTATTTTTTTATGACCGTTTTAGTAAGTTTGAATATGTTGAGACATTTTTGTTTATGAGTTTTTTAGAAGCGGTTCGTTGAAATATGTATTAATGGTGCTCCACTCTGACACCATATATATAATTTTTATACACGGCATATCAAATTTCATTTCATTGGTTGGTATTTAACGATTTTAATTAATATAATAATGAGATGTTGAATAGCTAATATTATTTAATCGAATGCAAAAAAATTCTTGAAGTAATTCTATTAAAAAATTTACAACAGTGCATTCAAATGCAATGATTTAAGAACCTTCAAAACTAATCTATTGATTATGTAGAGTTCTTATTTTCAATCTCTGCATACATTACATACAATATTAAACGAGTTCTTAAAACCCTAATTGAGTAAACAAATTACAATAAATGAATATATATATATATATATATATATATATATATACCTAATGTTTTCAAGTAATTCTTAAAAAATAACTTACGTAATTAGTTAGTTTTTCAGATAAATATAGTATGTCAAATTTTAATCCATCATTCTATGTTTACCAAGGTTTTTAAAATAAGTTTATAATTTGAAATTATTAACATAGTCTCTTAAAATGTATCCATATAATTGCATTAATGCGTCTTCAGTATAGTTAGTATTCTAAGTGCAAATTACACTAAATTAAGTGCTTTTAAACATGGTACTTTTGAATGGCAATGATTATTTTCAGAATGACATTCTAAGACACAATTTTCATAACGAATTATTTTATAATTTATTGGGATGAAACAATTGATAGTGCAAGAATGTTTTTTGTATTTTTCTGATAATAAATAAATAAATGTTAGTGTTTTAATCTAAGTTTTTTTTAAAAACCTAACTCATGCAATTCTGTTATTCTCATAAAAAATCTCGCAGCCACTTTTCATTTAAAATCATGTTTAAAACTATGTTTATTCATAAAAGAGTAGATTAACTTATTCCCTGTGTATCCTTCCTGAATATTTTTTTTTCAAATGACCAACATTCTTTCGTTAAACTCTAAAAAAACCAGAATAACACACAAAGAATCTAGAACGTGTTATTCACCCTTTCAACAGCGACCACTTTTATCGTAATGGCCTCTCATTTAAGTACGTCTCCATTTATTGTTTGCGGGTGAGAAAAAGAAAATGATGAGTTCAAAAATTTTACTGGCAATTTAAGACCACTGGAAAGTTAAACAAGAACAAAAAACCATGCATCACGGCATAGATAATGAAATACTTTCCAACACTATTGGAATACTGTTAATAAGTTTCATTTATGTTCATAAAATGAAATGAGATATCTAAATAAACATTAAAAAGAACCACAGTGCAGTAAAATTACTTTTCAGCAATTGATGTCTATAGTCCGTAATGTGTCTGAATTATTTTATACAACCCTGTATATGATCTACACACCTCGTAATACACTAAAAATTGTTATGTTTTTAAATGTATATCATAGCTGAAAACGTATATCAAGCGGTTATGGATCATAGTCAGTCGTGTAACCGAATTCTTTTGATTGTTTTTGCATATGAATGATAAACTCTATGTACTCAATAATCTATAGAAAACATGCTGTAGTGCACCTCAGTAATGTATATCAAATTCAATGAGATAGTGTATCATCATTAAAATACACGGTAAACAATTTCCCCCCATCGATCATAATGCAATGGAATACTTTTGTGCGTCCCTGTAAACGAGCTATAATTGCTACTTACTCTATACTTTATATAAAGGATATTGACATAAGCCTCAGTGACGCATATCAATTCCATTGTGTTTGAAACAGTGCAACATGAATAAAATGCACTGAAAACAATTTTTCCCCATTCGCCTTAATATAACGTAATACTTTTGAGTGTCTCTGTAAAGTAGCCATAAATGGTACACACTTCATCTTCAATACCGAACATGACATACTAAACCTCAATAACATACATCAGTTACAAAGTATACCGAGTATATTTACGTGAGTTAGAGCACGGACGGACAAACGGCCAAACAAATATTCATAAACACTTTTCAACTTATGTTTTGGAATTAAAAAGTTGTTGGTTAAAAAGAAAAAGAAAAAAGATTTCATTAAAAAATGCTATATTAAAAATGGTAATAAATATATTACCGTTATCATATTAGTAATTAATATATTGTCCGCATTTATTGTATATGGGTGAGAATAAGGAATAAGCAATTCAAAAAAGATAATTCAAAAAACAAAGATAGAAAAATAAAGTTTTTACTCCATAAAAAAATATTTCGTTAAAGATGGTCGTATTTGTTATTGAAAACATAATCTAGTTAATTCTGTCATAAATTCTATTTATAAAACTTTTGTCATAAATATTCAAACATCGTAGCCAAAATTGGGCTTATACAAATGGTAGAAATTTTTAATATTAGTTTATTTTTGTTTATTAATATTTAACATGTTAGTAATTAATATTTTGTCCGCATTTATTGTTTGCAAATGAGGATGGAGAAAATTCAGCGTTCAAATAAAAATAAGAAAGATAGAAGAAAAGAAACTTTTAATCCATTATAAACCATTTTCTTTAAAATGCTGATATTTCTTATTGAAAACAAAGTTTTCCAGAACACGTAACATATACAGAAATCGCAGCAAAAATCTGGCTTATCCACACGGAGGAATGACCGAAAATTCCCATTATTAGATTATCGCAGTCTCTTAATATTTTACATTTGAGTCTGAGGAAAAAAAAAAAAAAAAATTCAGCCTTCAAAGAAGAAAGATAAAAGAAAAAACTTCAGATTTCATCATAAAATATATATTTTTTAAAATGCAGCTATTATTGAAAACGTATTCTAATTTAGCTTGCCATGGAAAAAAAACTGGTTTATTCGAACAGAGGAATGACTGGAAATATTATTTCAAACTATTAATGTCTAAAAGTAATTATTTTTATGTCTGCATTTTTTGAAAAAGAAAAGAAATAACATTTAGAACTAATAAAAAAAGGAAAATAGAAAAAAAAAGAAAGAAAAGAAAAGAGAACAAAAAGAAAGAAAGGAAGTAAAAGGGGAAAAAAGAAATCTTTTTCCATTATGAGATAATTTTGTTAAAGATAATGATATTTATTATCTAAAATACATTTTTATTATGTTTGTCATAACACTTCACATAAACAGAAAACACAGAATAAATGTAATTATTTAAATAGTGCAGTGGCTGGAAAAACTTTTTAACGTTATTTATATTTCAATTTATTTAATTCTATTAATATTGATTGCATTATTAATTAATATTATGTCTACATTTTCTGTTTTTGTGAGAGAAGAAAGAAAGTTCCCAGTTAAAAAAATTATTAGTTATTTAACATCATCTGATCATCATTTTATTTCTCCATAAAATGTTACGTTAAACATGCCGCTTTCCGTTGTTAAAAACTTATTCAATTTAACTTTATCACGTGTGATTTATACAAAAAAAAAAAAAAAATCATAATCGAGAATATAAAAAAGAAAACCTATAACTGGTAATCGGAATAGGGTAAACTTTTTAAACAACAATTTTACTTATTTGTATTTAAAACTTATAATTGTATAATATATTCGTAAATAATATTACGTTTAACATTTGCTGTTTGAAGGTGACAAAAAAGAAAATGTCGAATCAAAAAACTCATTTATTGTTTAAGAACAGTGGAATATTTTTAAAATACAAATAGAAAAAAAAAAAACTTTAAAATGTTATATTAGATGCTGCTAAAACACAGTATTTTAATCTTAACGTAACACATAGTTGATATAGAAAACAACTGTAAAATTACCACTTACTCAAACAATGCAGTGGCAAATACATTTTTTAAACAAAATTTCTATTGAGATTTCCTTTTATATTTCCTTCAGATTTTGCAGTGAAGAAAATTAAAAATCCAATTTCCTTAGCGTAGATTGAGAATATTCATTTATTAATAAGAAAAATCACAAGCATTAGATAATTGTACTGAACTATTTATCAGTTTTATACGAAAGAAAAATGAAGCTCTAAAATGTTTCAATCTTATTGATAATTACAACATGAATTGACTTTTTGAGTTTTAAACTCAAGCGCTGAAAGTAATTTTAAAACAAAAATTTTAAAAAGAGTAACTGTCCTCTATTATAGTAATAATTGTAATCACCTCCTATAATTACAGACTCTATAAGGGAAAAAAGTTGTTTTATATCGATTCTGTAGATGTTTAAAGAAAACAATGTTTGCTTATTTTTACCGAGAAAAAACAACCATAAAGGTAAATTTTCGAGGACAAATATAATATGGCCTCTGGTTGTACCGCGCCAATGGGAGACAAAATAATAATAATAATAATAATAATAATAATAATAATAATAATAATAATAAATCGCGATTTAATCAACAACGGAATATATTTTTTAATGAAAACGATAGTTTACAAGAGTATGTTTAGTGTTTTTCGTAAACCAATGTTTTATACGCAGATTACAATTTTCGTAAAAAAAAATTAAGAGACATATATATAATAATAGTTAGTTACTGTGGTTATCTTTATACATCTTATCTTTATACTAGTTATCTTCATACAGCTTATCTTTCTTTTTTTAGAGGGGAGGGGGTGGAAGAGGAAGATATATTCATATTACTTGAATTATTATACAATGATGCGCGATATAATGACGGGGTTATATCATTTATTTTAAATATATAGGTATAATTTACTATCATGCATATAACCATACGCATATCTTGTATATAAGCTACATATGATATTACATACATTTTGTTTCTTGTTTATAACTAAACTATTTTATAAATAATTTGTGATTAACTATTTCACTAATAACAAAAAAAAATATTTTAAAACAAAAACTACGTATCGTATTTAGTCGAGGAAAGTTAAACATTACCATTGATTTATTAGTATCAAAAGATAAAAATCCAATTTCCTTTCTTTAGCATAGATTCAGATTATTAGATTATAAATAATATAAATAAACTGCTAAGTTATTTTTATCCACCATTTATCTGTTTATCTCGAAAGAAAAATTAAGCTATTAAAAATTTCAATCCTATTGTTAATTAGAACATGAATTGTCTTTTTACTTTAATTAACGCTTAATTAAAAATACAAGCGTTAAAAATAACTATTTTAAAACAAAATTTTTAAAAAGAGTAAGTGTCTTCTCTTGTGGTAATAATTGCAATCACTCCCGAATTACATCATAATTATGCAGAGCTTTTCTTGCGACTGAATGACCAAAACTCCTTTATTGGAGCTGAATGTCCCTTTCAAAGAAACAACAAATTGAATAACTGTCCTTTTCACAACAGCCTCTCGTTTTCTAATGGCTGATCGTTTGTGTACGGCTGCATTTATTAGTTGCGGGTGAGAAGAAAGAAGATGCCGATCGAAATTAAGCACCGTAAAAGATTTCTCATTTTATGCTTTGCTTAACTCATGAGAAACTCTGATTCTTTCTCCATTATTTACTGACCAAAAAATGGACTTTTGAATGAATATGAAGTGCAGATTTTTCAGCATAAAATGTTCAGATTGTGTGAAAAAGAGCTAAGATTTAGATATTCACACTTTTACATAATTAAATTAATTATAGTCAAAACATAGGCAACAGTATACTAAGAAACAAAAACATCTTTATTTTTTTAATTAATATTTTTGACTATAGAATTTATATGCAGTAAAATATTTATTATGTTATGCTTTAGTAAACACTTGTGAAAAGAAGGTTCTTTTCCGTTATTTACTCTCGGAAAAAAAAATCTTTCCAAATGAATATGAAGTGTAAATTTATAAGAATTAGATGTTCTGATTATGCCATAAAATGCCTATTAAAAATTCGTCCATTTAACCTTTTGAGATTTTATGAAAACATCAATAACATACCAAATTATATTTAAGAAATCTATAATGAGTATTTTGGGTCTTCACAGTGGAGGTATACATTCACACAGTTATACAATTGAATTAAAAATATCCAAAACACAGCTAACAATAATAACAAACAAGAACATCTTTGTTTTTTTTTAATTAATATTTTTGTCGATAAAATTTATACACCGTAAAATAGTTGTTGTTTTATGCTTTACTAAATTGGTGTAAAAAACGGATTATTTTTACGTTATTTACTCTTCGATAAAAGTAGTTTTTAAATGAATATGAAGTATAAATTTATAAGAATTAAAGGTTTCTATTTTGTCACAAAATGCCGTGACTTATATATTCTTAAAATTAACCTTTTGAAAAAAAAAGTATCGATAACATACCAAATAGTGCTTAAAAACTATATTGGATTTTTTTTTTTTTTTTTTTAAGGGAGCAGATTGAATAAATATTTTGAACTAATCAACCATTATACAACTGCTTTGACTATCAGGTTAATATAAAAAAGAAAATATATATAAATTATGTATTTATGTCAAAGAATATCCGTTAATTTAATAACTTAAATCCAAAAGACAGAAATTGAAAAACAAACAACAAATATTATACCATTAACTTGAATAATCACCTTTTCATTTTCTTGTTTTCAGCAAAAAGAACCAAATCAGTCAGATAGTTAGTATTTCCACTTATAACTTGAAATGAAAGAAAGAAAAAAAAAACCTGATTTCTCAAAATACTACTTTCGGTGTGAATGGAAATATTTTGCTATGATAAAAAAATGCATGATCAACAGATTTGAAAAGTGAATGACGTTATGGACTAAACGATCAAGATGTGAATCACGCTTACCCGATAAAGGAAATCTAGGTTACTTAAAACGTGCGGCTCTCTAACTAATTTTAAAGAAGTTAATATTTGGTTAAATGCAATTTAGTAGGCTTTTTTATTAATTAAAACCAGTATATCAGATTAAAATTTTATTGTAATGAGTAAAATAAATTATTCTCTGAAACTTTAGAGTTAATCAATATTTAAAATATCTTAAAACAGCGATTTTATTAGCAAGGCTGAATTTTGTATTCAGACCGAATAAGAATTTTAACGCTGAATTTCTCATATTTCAGAGGTTTCACAAGTAGTCCAAATAATATATGTACTTAAAATAAATAGGAATATTTTATATTTTAACTTAAATGTATCCTTTTGTCTCATTATTTTAAAAACGATACATATTTTTGAAACGGTTTTTAAGTAAAATTAAATATAATAGCTTACAAGACTTCAATAATGTACATTTCTCTTTGATGATATTTTTATAATTAGATCATTAAAATGCGCGTAAATGAATTCCTCTGCTTTGTGGTAATGAAATTCGACTAGAAAAAAAAACATTTCTTTTTTCGTAATAAAATCTATTATAGATGCAAATTTTCTGCATAAATCTACTTAGAGTGCCCTCTTAATAGAAATAACTAATATTTTTTTGAACAAGGAAGCTTATAAATTTTTAAAGGATGACCAGACTACATAACTAATAAATGTCAGAACAAGTTCGTAATTCTTAAATATTTTTTTGCTGTTTGTTTGTTTGTTTATTTGTTTGTTACACACTCTACTCGTAGCCGTGAAATCAATTCATCTTTCGTTTGAGTTATGGGTTTTCCCTCGCAATTATTTAACATTTTTACATACTTTTGGAGGAGATAAGTGGAGGGAAACAATGAGTTTTCTTTTGATGAGCGTTGCAAGGACCAAAATATCTATGTATGCAAATTCGACACTAGGCTCATGTTTAAAATTACATAATTTGCACTTTGGCCGGTCCCACCGTTGACCTATATCTAGATGCCCGACTTTGTGTCCGGTTTTCTTTTCTCTGTAAGTTCCCTCATTCTCGTTTGACCGTTTGTATGACCTGTTCGACCGAACCGATGAATATCAACATTCATGAAAGTTTATAGAAATGGATAATTGAGTGGAATTTAAATTCACTTCAGCGAAAATATGGAATTCACTCTTTCATCACCGATTTTATCAGATTTAAAATCACATTTTCTTTTCCACTGGAAGTATTTTCGTTGTAAATAAAATAATTATCTTTATAAATATTTCTTTTATTTTTCAATATGATTATTAAAAACATTTCGCAGTTACATGCATTCAGATAATCAGTTTCATTAATAAATATTATATTCAAATTTCGACTTCAGATTTTGCCATTTTTTTAGACCCCGATTTAGATTTTAGAAAATAATCTTCATGCTGATTATTATAATTAAAAATTAATATTTCCTTAATAAATGTTTATATACGCATAAATAAAAGCTTCTTCAGGAAATTGCTATCTGGTAAAACCAAACAAATTAAAATAAATATATAGCTCAGTAAAGTTTGTAAAAATTAAAGAAATATTGCATTGAGAATATTGTTTAAGGTATTTGATTTTCAGAAAAAGCCTAATTTTTGTTATCATTTAACATTTTCTCTCAAACGTATTTTAACAAAATTTAGGATATAGATTTTAAATGTGTATCACATACTATAAACATCATGGTTATACATTATACACCCCCCTTCCCAGGAGCTGCAAAAATCCCTCCCGGAGAAAAATGTCTGAATTTAACACTGTTTGATTAGAATCAAATAAAATATGTGATAAACGAAGTCTAAGTTGCTTTTATGCTCAAGAAAACTTTCTACAACAGACATATAAAACAAGCGAAATATAACTAATTAGTTTGTTTATCTACCTCATGAGAAATTTTACTCTGGCTAAATTAAGATTAATAATATTCTAATAGCTTTAACATCTATTTTACAAGGAGTTTGATGTAAATATACATTTAAACAAAACCGTAAAAATGAATGAATATTTTTTAAATAAAAATATATTACTTCTTCTCAGACACCTTCATAGCAAAAATATTTTTGTCAAGTATTTATAATTTTTCTTTCTCATTTCTCTTTTATCTAAGGTGTTTGAGCTTTTGTAAAATAGTGTAATTAACAACTGATACGAAATCATTTCTATTTAATTATTTCGAATGAAATAAAATTTAAATTGCTGTTACATTTCCATGACATTTACAATAGCTCGCTCATTACGGATGTTGTCATCGCAAATGCAATACATTATTTGCAGTCTGTGCAAAAATTGCAGACATATAAATATAGTATTATATAAATGGAATTATAATTGATAAAATTACATTCTTCCATTTAGATCATTTTAGTAGCTAGCTATTGATTTAAATTTTACGAAATGCATCTGAATAATTTGCTTGTAATAACTAAACATGACAATATTTATATATATTACTCTTAATCAAATTTAACTAATTGCATAAAAATGAACTTTTGAAATGCAATTTATATGTTAAATTCAACATGATAAAGTACAACAAGAAAAAAATGTCTGATATATAGTATTTTATTATTATTTTTTTATAAATAGTTAATTTTGTAACAGTATACAAATATTAAGCAAATCAAGTTTTTATTATTAATAAGTAGTTAATTGCTCAGTTATTCCATCGGCATGGAAGATCGAATGCATGAGAATCTAAAATGCTCCATCAGGAATGCAATCATTTTATGATAAGTTCCACACAAAGATTGCAGAACACGTGCTCATATAGCGTGCTCATCGTCGTCACAGATAACCATTGCCACAAGTTAGAAGATCTAACATCTCTCTGTTACTAATGGCTAGAAAACGGTGTTTCATTCACTGTCCAATGGGTCTCTCTAACCATGACGAGGCACTTTCTCATGTGTTTCGACTGATGCGTGAGTTCTAAAATCTATGTTCTCGGAATGAAGCGAGTGCGTAATAGCCACGATAATCAAAAACAATTTGCGCAAAAAACAAACTGATTCAATGTTTTACTTTCTTTTAAACAGAACTGCACATTTTAATTTTTATATTTATAGATTTTTAATCATTCTTCTATGATTTAACACCTAATTAAGAAGAAATAAAGGTCTATAATAACAAGGGCTTCCAACAACTCAACTACGGGCCACATACATACAACTAATTTTGTAAAGTAATCTTCACCTTATTTAATTGAAGCGTTTGTGTTAGTAATTAAATAAGGTGAATATTATTTTACAATATTACTGGTATGTCTATGGCCCGCGGTTGAGTTGTTGGAAACATTTGCTATAGAGTTTTCTGTCTTTTTAATTAGATTGATATCCACTGTACCACCGTCGTTTTTAAGATTTTGAATTTTATGGCACAAACATTTAAAATTAAGCGCTTGTTTTACTCTTTGTTAACAATCGTCACTCCCTTTTTCTAAAAGAAATGTTGCCGATAGAAAATATATTTATAGTCAATTCACGATAACTTCGACGATAAGTAACGCAAATTTAAATGAATTGATTCGTTATTTAAAGCGACGCTCAATATTACCAACAAGCAGAACAGCTTTTAATTCAATAATGTGTTTCCGGCACTATTTGTGTCTGTTAGAAATTTCTCTCTACTTAGCATCGTGAAAACTTTCACGGTCAACGGACAAGTTATTGTGTACAGACTATTGCTGATCTAGCCGAATATCTATACAGACGGTCTTATAGTAATAGTTAGATGGTTTATAACAGTGTTTCACAGAGTGGCGTATGCGTACCCCTTGGGGTACGTGATGAGTTTATGTCGACCACCAGCTTGCGTCACAGCGTGGTTAAATGATTCAATCAGTTTTGAGTATAAATAGAGAACAAAACAACTGTTAGCAGAATTGAGGTATCAAGTTTTGCTAGTCACAATTTTTACAGAGTAAAAATTCAGTATTTTTTTTTCTTTTTTGCCATTTACAAGTATATAAGTGAAAGAAGTTTGTTGTTATTGACTGTTTTGAAACGGAAAAAATAGAAACACACGGGATGATGAAAATGATTATCGACACTACCTCAGTAAGTTAACACCAAGAGAGTACACTCCTTAGAATTTCCAAGGAGTGCGGCGCCACTATTTCAGATAAGAAATTTTCTATTTAATATATGAATCGCAGAAATTGTAATCTTCTTATTTAATTGCAGAATTTGTTATATTTTCTGCGGTTAAATAAGGCAAAATTTCTATTTAAAAATTGTGCGCACCCGTAACATTAAAAAAATATTTCGATAACGTCGTCATTAAATGTAAAATAAACATTATATTTATTTGTATTTAATTTTTGCTTTATTTTCTGTCCATTTTTCGATTCACAATTCTTACAAATAAAAGAAAGAAAGAAAGAGAGAAAGAAAAAAGAAAATAGAGGATACACCAGATACATGTTTTTCTCCGTGACCTAAAAGTTTGAGAGTCACATGTCTATAAGATCGCCGATAATATGAAATTTGAGTCAATACTATGAGATTATAAAAGAGAGACTATCGTATTAGAGGGTGTTCTAGATGGTCTTACAATAATTTCAGTTTTTTATACTTTACAGATCTTCAAATAATATGTTTATCCTATCCGTTAAGTTGTTATTAGCCACTCTTGATGGGAAAAACATAAGAACAAATACCAAGCGCTAAATAACTGTCTTTCTAACAGACATATTTCTTTAGAAAAAAAAAAGAGTGACAAAGAATAACAGCACACTAAGAGACAAAGAATGAAACAAACGCTTTATTTGAAATGTTAAAACGTAATTTTATAATTAAGTGATTAATTCAATTCAGTGATTCAATTTTCAAACGTAAACGTATACTTCTAAACGATCAAAAACGTTTTAAGAAAAAGAATAATTATTTTTAATTGTATCTTGTCAATTACAGGTACTGATTTCTATATCAAGGTAAAATGAAAAAAAAAAATCCAAATTTTGTAAATTGAATAAAAAGGCATTAAATAATCACTGAACAAATTTAGAAAATTCAACTATGGTATTAGTACTTATTATGCAAAAGATATATTAAATAGTTTAATTGTATATAGGCGAGAGTCGTACCCAGTAAAACACAGAATGATTCATAACTCTAAAAAGGCATTAAATAATCACTAAACAAATTTAGAAAATTCAACTATGGCATTAGTACTTATTATGCAAAATATATATTAAATAGTTTAATTGTATATAGGCTAGAGTCGTACCCAGTAAAACACAGAATGTTTTATAACTCAAAAAAGAAAAAAAAATCAAATTCAGATTCACCTTGTTAAGTTCGCGCTTAAATTCAAAATTTACGAAACCAATTCGCTCAATTCAAACTCATTTTTAAAATTTAAGAGTGAAACTCTTTAAGAATTCATAAAAAATTAATAAAAGAAAAAAAGAAAATTATGAGAAAAAAGGGGAAAGAATATTTTGCTTAATTTTATAAGCTTGCTGTAGTAATCTGAAAATCTCTTTAATTAATTTAGTATTAGAACAAAACTTAAAATACTTCGCTATAATTGAAATATTTTCTGTCAATAATTCTTAAATTATAGGGTGGTTTTTTGTGTTAAATTCGCAGAGAAAGTTTCTCTGAAATATATAACTTAGCATTACAAACATTAAAGAAGTATATATTTTTATTTTTTTATTTTTAGTTCAAAAGCTATCATGTCTATATAATGTTGAAACTAATGAAATTACAAATCGCCCACAACAAAAAAGCTTGTTAAATATTTAAAAAATATATAAGAAAATGTGTATGTTATTTTTATTTTCGGAATTATACACTGGTATTCCGCTGGTTTGTGGAAACTCTCTTTAAAGGGAAAAATGTCATGTTTCTTTTAGAAATTGTTTCAGGAAATTATAAAAAATATTTAATGAGTTTAAGTTGTAATTTTAACTGAAATTCACGAATTATTTTAGTCTAACGCTCGCTTTTGAAAGAGTAAATCAAACTCAACTCAAAACTCACAAAAAGTTAGTCAAACTCACGAATTACAACTCAATGAGTTAGCTCCTGCACAACACTATTTATGACGAAATTCTTCTTTGTAACGCTTAATATCAGACTGTTCAGTGATACTTTGTTTGAAGTGTTCGCCGATCACATTTCAAATGAGAATATTTTGGCATTTGGAAGGTGCGAAATGAAAATACATTTTCAGACACAGCGAGACAGTGTCTAATAGTATGTAGTACTTAGATTTGACTCTTTTATGTATGCTGTAATATTTCTCCACTGGACACTTATTATTTCGGTATTTTACGGTATACACACACATTCTTATCAGAATATTTCATATTTTCCCAAATAGATTTCAGGAAAATTACTGTCTGAATTGAGATGAAAAGGCTTGAAATATTATTTTTCATTGTTTATGCATATCTGTTTTTAGGTAAATTCATGCAGGGACAAGGATGACTATTCTGGGGATGAGGAGGACAAGGAGAATGATGAACACACATCAAATAAAAAGGATGCATATCAACAGATACTGGAGGAGGTTTTATAAAAACCATATTAGCCACTAACACAACTCTGCAAAGAGAATAAGATGATGCTAAAGCCAAAATAACACAAATTCCTTTTATATATGATAACATAGCTGACGATGACATACTAAAAAGTGTAACTGGATTCTATAAAACACAGTTTAGTGTCATCTTTGCATTTTTATGCTTAGAAAGCAGTATCTCGCAAGATTGTGCACTCAAACCAGTGGACTATATATATATATATATATATATATATATATATATATATATATATATATATATATATATTAGTATATTTTCGAATAGGCATATCTCAAAACTATTTAGCACATCTATTTGAAACTCACCAATGTGCTGTCTCAAAAATGTGCACTAAAGTATCAGACATTGTGCATGAATTAACTGGAACAAAGCCTAAATAACAGATATGTAACTTCGTTTTCCTACAAATTGAATTGGTATACTGTGAGACCATTAACCAAAAACTGGTCGCAATGAAACAGTATAAGACTGTGTTATCGCAATTATATTTATTCTATAATGAATAATATGCATCATATGCTTCTTTAATAAGCTTTTTATGTCCTTGAGACACGGCGGCAATAAATAGGAAGCACTTTTCTCAACTTGCTACACTTGGCCACATATAGCTACTACAAAATTTATTTCCTCGATTTATCAGTTCTTGGACCTTTTTAAACGTTCTAAAATACGACCGTTGATACATGGAGAAATTCTTTCACAACCATACCAGATTGCTGAATGTGTCGGTGACATAAAAAAAAAATAATAATAATAAATAAAAAATCAGCACTGCCTTTACTGTGTACTAATTGTGATACACAATGAGACGAGCTCTAATGATGTTTCAAAGTGATTTTTATCATGTTTCTATTAAAGTGCATTAGTAAATTAGATATTCACACTGCTCCCAATAAGCAGACTTATATATGCAATATCTGAAACTTCGTCAGTTGGATAATAGCTCTTAATTAACGTTTCTAAAAATTCCGCCTCACCGTGTACGACTCCTTCTTTATTGATATTTAGTATATTAATCGAAATACTTATATTTAAAACGACCATCCAATTGAAAGTGAAAGTGAAAAAGAAAAATGTATCCCAAAAAGAATTCTTAATTTCGATTAAAATGTTATCATAATGTCAAACATCAAAACATCAAACAGTGTAAATATACTTACACTGTTAAAATTTTGCAGCATGTATACTGCCCAGTCACTGGACAGTTTTTATAAAAATCGGTTAAGTAGCCGTAATTTAACTCTATTCTGACCATATTATTGTCCATATTAAGGACAGAATGAGTTAAATTACGGTTATGTAACCATTTTCTACAAAAACGATCGAATTACTGGGAATCTGATGCAAATATTCAACAGTGTAAATTTAAACGATTATCTTGAATTTATTGCTGCAGTAAGTTTAAAACCAACGAATATCATTTAATGTTAAACAAAATGTTTCATTCATAAAATTGAAATGTTATAATGATACTTCCCACAATAATTTTACCGAAAAATATAATTCAAAAGAAATTAAACAGTAACAAATGAAATCTGCGCTCGGCCATTAACGTGTTAAAATGGTCTACAAACTTATAATGTATTAGGACATTAATGCGTTAGATTATCAATATAAACTTCAATTAAAGTTAGAGAACAATAAAAGATTTATTTCCTTTTTAGTTGTTAATTTTTACTTTCTTCACTTTCTTAATCCAGTTTCATAATGTTCTTAGACATTATCAAACTGAGTATCTTTGCTACAGATTAATTATAGAAAGTTTAACAATTTTATTTTTAAATGAATAAATACATCCACAAAAATATATTACTTTCTAATATAGACTGATATATGTAATATATTAGAGAAATAACTTCAAGCATTTTAAATAATAGCGATAATCATGAAAATGTTTCTAAACTGTTATATTTTCATGTGTTTCGAGAAATTATTGAAGCGTTTAAGGAGTTTAAATACACACTATCACTATCGAAATCTTTTCCTTGCACATAAAAAAATAAGATAATACTGGTTCTAAATATCAGCAATAGAAAATCGGCAATTTAGTTAACAAAACATCATCTAACATTTTCTTGATGAAAGTGTAAATTTGATAAATTTGCTTTCTTTTTTTCCCTTTATTTATTTTTTAAATAAGAAAGACTAGCTATTGAATAAAACGGCATTCGTTCATTACTTCACGTTTGTATTCTCTTTCTAGTTTGGGATTTTATTTTTATTGTGAATGGAAGCGGAAAGTACTTTCTAAACATTTACGCCCAATTTAAACTAATAGATAAATATACATTAAAATGATTCTTACATCTACACGTGTACTTAAAGTAGTATAATTACTTGTTTAGTCACAATAGATTTGTTAATACTTTATATAAAAAATAAAGGAAAGTAATTTAAAATGGTTACAAATGAAAAAATAATTTACAATTAAATAAGATTTGGATGATAAAATAATTTTAAATGGAAAATTTATTTGGGCATTGACACTAAACTTGTCAAAATGCTTTATTACATATTTTTATTCAGTATAATTTTTTTTTCTATACAAAACATGCCCATTTTTTAAAAATTATATTTATTTACTAATTTTAAAACAAAAAAAATGTCCAATGAAATAAAGCAATGTTTAAACTAAAATCAAACAATGACTAAGTCAAAAAAGTACAAGAAACTTATAAATCAACGAGTAAATATAATTTAAATTAATGTTACACTAACATCTTATATGTTCTACTCATTTTGTTATATTTATTATTAAAAATGAGCTTACTTATAAGCATGTGACGCTCTATGTTCTATAAGAGATTGTATTTCAGGGACTATGGATATAACCTTATATTTATTTCATTATATCTAAATAATATGTAACTTTCTGCATGCTCAATTGGAATTTCTGTGTAAATTTAAATCACTGTTGACAGCGCAAATATTATTGAATAAATATTTCATGTTATTCTATTTAATCATGCAAAGTAGGTAAATGAAAACAAAGTAAATACAAATAAGGAACTCATTTTTATTCAACATCATAACGCGATTGCAAATATTGATCAGAAAACACATTATGTGATTCCAATATTTATAAAAGAAATCGCGATTATACATTAGTTTTCGTACAAAAATTAAAATGGACACTAACAATTCATGTAAACACGCAATACATCTCTCTGTCACTTCAAAACAAACGTGCATTATTTCGATAGATAAAAAAAATACAAATTAAGTAATAGTATACAAGTAACAAACGATGAATGAAAATAGAGTAAATACAATTATAAATTAGCATGTCATTAAAGTACCATCGACATCAATCACTGCAAAACTTGTAGCAGACTTGAAAATTTTTTTAATTTAAAAATCAGGAGATTCTTTTTCAAAATTCTTTTAATTTATTTTACCGTCATATCGAGATACTATAACTTTCATCTTTTAAATTTTAAATCCCTATATGAATTAAAAGATATCGACATACCA
The DNA here is from genome assembly GCA_963931845.1 of Maratus michaelseni. Classification (NCBI taxonomy): domain Eukaryota; kingdom Metazoa; phylum Arthropoda; class Arachnida; order Araneae; family Salticidae; genus Maratus; species Maratus michaelseni. The sequence goes on along the minus strand of OZ007586.1, from coordinate 218,577,841 downwards.
AGTGTTTCGTCATTAAATTTGTGATTAATTTCGTATGAACACTAATCCAATTAACGATAAATTCAATAACCTAAACTTTCAACATAAATTACAATTTATATCAGTACACTAATGGCGGCAGATTTAGGAATGACAACTAAAAAAAAGATGTGTTGATAAGCATTGATTTTTGCATCTGATAAGGGTAAAAAGAAATCTTTTTTATAAGTTGTTTTGATTGGTTCCATATAATTTATGATCTATATTACTGCCTGTCTGATTGATTTTGATTTAAAGATTGTTTAAATGTGTTATATAAGATCATAAATATTATTTTTATTTGGGAAATTTTAATGTATTTCCTATGTATCAATTTGATTTTTTTCTTGATATGAAGAGCTCATAACGTCATCATAGTTTTTACATATATTTTAATTTATTTTCACACGCTAACGTAAAAATCACGTTGGTGATATTAGCACTTTATGTCGAAAAAATAATGAAATAGCTATAGTTGAAACATTGAAATTTGCTAAATAAACCTATTTTTCTTATCTAAAAAACACATCCAAGTTCTTTAAACAAAAAATGATCAGACACGCATTAAATGTAGATCCTAAGTTATTTTAAAACAATCAAAACATCTTACAAAAAAAGAATGCATTACTGTATTGTGGAGCCAATAACCAATGCGTATCCTATCCCTCTGCTTTGCTCACAACAACATTCATAAAGCTTTATAAGTCGTCATTTACATTCGATCTGAAAGTTTATCAGATTAAATATCACTTATGAATAACAGAAAAAGAAAGTTATCTTGTTTTGCAATTGTTATCCAACAATGGTAGCATATTTGAGGATAAAATAAGAGAACACTTAAAAATACATCAGAAAACCAGGAGTGTGAGAAATAAGGGGAAAACGGGATTCTGCCAAAATCAGGATATTTATCAAGTGTGATTTAGCATCATTTACAATATCCACGTAAAATGTCATTCTGCCCACTAAATGTTTTTAAAATGTATAAAAATGCTAAGAGAAAAATTGCCATAAAATAAGATCCCAAACGAATTTTTTAAACACACGAAAAAGGTTTAAAATATGTTAATGACAGTTAAAACAGATTACAATGACATATTGTATAACGTTTAATATATTTTAGCTGTTGTATTTATTTCGGTCCAAGCAAGCTTTAGAAATAAATATTATAAATCAGTTAAATGTCGTACGTCGTATTTTTTCTATTCTTATTAAACATCTGCTTACAGTGATAAATAGTTAGAAGGATCGATAACTGAGAGAACGAAAAAAAGAAAACAAACTCATTTTCTATTTTTTTCATTACAAAAAATATCTTAAGTAAAAACTTTATCCTGGATTTATAGTTTCAAATTACGCACAGTCTTTTTTTACTAAGCAGGGAGTAAGAGAAAAATTCTCGTATAGTGTTTTTTTTTTCACTCGTTTATGCGCAGAGGCTACATTTGTTTAACACAGAGAATTTAAAAAAAAAAATGTTTTTTTTTTTTTTTTTTTTCAATTCGCTAGTTTCCTAGTTGCTGAATTCATTAATATTTTGCTTAATAGTATTTATTATTTTCTATCGCAGTTATCTGAGTTTCATTCCATATTATCAAACAGTGTTATCAGTGATCTGTTTAGACTTTTCTCACAGGATCCTGTTTTTTAGAAATTTTTAATACTTGTAAAAATGCGAATCATAATTTGTGAATCTGGAATATCGTTATATTCAGGCTTCTTTTCAGACATTTTTAACAAGGTCCTTTATATATATTTCTTTTTTTACTCATAGCTGGATGTTATGTTCTTTGACATGTTCAGGTGTTTTGTGAGAGGTCCCATTTCAATTTATAATGATTAAATGAGATAATTAATGATATTAATGATTAAATATTTCAATTTAAAATGATAAATTATGATTTATATCACTACACTAATAATAGAAGATTTGGGAATGAAAACTGAAAAGAAGATGGGTAGATAAACACAGACTTTTAGACCAGATAAAAGAAAAAAAATTTTTCAAAGATTTTGATTGTTTCAATATAATTTAGGATTGTTAGTTACTGCCTGTCGGAAGTATTTTTGGTTTGAATATTGAATTTGGTTTGAAAATAGAAAATCTTTGTGAGAGCCCTGTTTTTAAGGTAAATAATTTTGCGAAGGTCTGTTTTAAGACAAAAACATTTGTTAAGGTCCCTTTAATGGATCCCAAATTCTTCCTAAACAAGTATATGGTTGTAAAACGGTAAATTATGAAACCGCACTAAAATTTTGATAAAGTAATATTTTTTAAAATCATTTTGTTATCCTATTGTTTTATAATTTAAAGTAAGAACATTTTGTTTTCTCCAGACACAATTTCCGTATAAAACTTTTAAGTGCATATATGTTCTAAATTACTGTAAGTTGTTTTGGATTTTATGAGGCATGAAAATAGCAAGCAGATTTTTCGCGATTAAACAGATATCTTCTGAATCAAATCCACAATCTGATGCAAACCAATCAAGCAAAACAAAAGCAAGAAACACTGTAATCGTCGAAAATCATTCAAACAACTCTCATCAAAGCAACGGTTTCTCATTGATTGGCTAAAACAGGACGGTTGAACTTAATAACTGCTTGGAAACAGATATCCCTTTCCGATATCGGTGAACGATGGATTCAGAGTTAAGTATAAATTACGGTAAAACTACACTGGTGAATGCAATAGAAAGGAGTACCTTGGATAGAGAAAAATGTATGGAAATTATGCATTTTACATTTGCTATCCATAATAGGAACTAACAAAAATTCACAAAAGCCAGAGTAATTCAGTGCATCGGAACCTAGATTGAATCTATCAGAATTCAAAAATTTCCCGGGTAGAACACCACATTCAGAAAAAAAGATTTTTAAACAAATTTGTTAATCTTGCCATGTCACTGAAAATAAAGTTTATGTAAAAGCGCATTCCAGAAATTGTAGAACGTTTTTTATCATCTGTAGCACATAAAAAAATTAAAAGTGCAACAGTGAGTAAAACCGTACTGACGACGAAATTTAAAATAAAATTGTCTATTATGTTGTCGTCTTCAACATTTGAATCTTAAAAATCGCAATATGCTTATAAATATATTTCAAAATGCAAAGTTCTGTCCTACAAGGTAATAATAAAAAATAATAAAACTTTAATAAAGTAACAACTCCGTTAAAATGCACTTTTTAAAAATATAATCATAAAAAGTACATGCATCATAAAGTTTTATTTATTTAAAAAATAAACATTTTTAATATCCATTTATTTCATAAATAAAATTTCTGCGCTTCTGATAACATGTACCACCAACGCATGCTATAAACTTCAGATATTCATTCATGTAAAGGGCATATGCTACACATATTAGCCTATCATTTATCGTTGGAAAACACTGTTACATGGATGTTTAAACAATCATGCAAATTCACATCGACGTTAAAAGGGTGATATTTTATCTTCGTAAGTACATTTATCGGCCATAATTTTATTTATTTACAGAATAATTTTTTTAATACCAATTTATTTCACAAATAAACAAAATTACTGTGCTTCTGAGAACATGCATCATCAACGCATGCTATAATCATTACACATTCACTCACATAAGGTACACGCTATACATATTATCCTATCATTTATTGTTAGAAATTACTGTAATACAAATGTTTAAACATTGTTTAACAGAAGCGCCTAATACAGTATAAGAATTATGTTAAAATCCATAATTCGCTCAACAAAACTAACACAATCAATTATCGTGTATGATTTTTAGATATGATAATGAGGTAAATGGCATTTCTAAAACATGATTGACGCTTTCTTTCTGCGGCTTTACCGGACGGGTTCTTTTGTTAGAAACTCGATGATTTTCGTTCAAATAAATGACAGTCTTATGGTTTTTAAATACAAGCCAAAGAAAGAAGGATGGCTGGACTAAAAAAAATCTTTATCTGGTAAAAATATATTCTTGAAATTAATATTAATATTTATATATATATTTAATTACAAAGAAAAATTTCCTCTTAAAATTTTCTGATTAGCAAGATTACGTATTCATTTGACTAAATTAAACATATTACAGCTGATTTTATATGAAATAGTTTTCATTTCATTTGCTCAGAAAGTAACCAAAATAAGTAAATATGTTTGGAGCAGTTGTTTATAGTATTGTATTTATTACCCTGAAGAGTTCGTTATTCATAAGGAAAGCAAATAGAAAGCTGTTTTAGTGCCCATTTCAATCTTTTGATTACACTGTGTTTTGATTTGAGCCAACAATCTTTACTTTATGTAAAATGAATTTCATTATGAAAATAATTAATGTCTTATTATATTAATTAATATTTGTCAAATAATAAAGTGTTTCGTTACGTAAAAGATAAGAATTGATGATTGACACATTTATTCAGTAATCTCAAAAGTTATTTAGTGGTCATTTTAATTTTTAATATAGAATAAATAATAAAATGCAGGTATATTTGTAATTCAATATATTAGAATTAATTCCATTTTATATCCTTCCATATTAAAAAATGAAAACTTGTAAATAATTCAAATTGATCTTTCTGTTAAAAAAAAAAAAAAAAAACACTACGTGTTTTACTTTAAACATTTAATGATACATATTAGTTACAATAAATAACGATATTTTAAAGTAAACACTAGAAAATTAAGTGATACGTAAGTTAAACTTAAATGTGCACTTGTCTTAAGTTTGTATTTTTCTTTGTTTTGTTAAAGTTGCATTGTACAGAAATTTATTTATTTTTTATTTAGACATGAGTTATAAGTAATTTTCTTTGCAATAAAGGATAATCTTGAAATTAAGATTTTACTACTGAAATCAAACCCTTACGTCATACCATAATAAGAGGGCCCATACTTATTGGACACATATTTTAAAAATATGAACTTTAAATAATGTAAGTTTTTAATCAGCATATTAAATTTAATTTATTAAATAATAATAGTAAAAAAATGATTTTTTTATCATCTAAAAGCATTTAAAATATTTATCGATAAAGATAATTCACTTTAATGCCACGGGCTTTCAGTCGGTGGTTTGAATTTTTTGCTCGATACTGTTTTGACATAAGTGAGAATGGCATAAATGGATAAAGAAACTGTATACATAGTTTCAAATTCCGTTAATTTATGTAAATTTTAGGTTTTCAATATTTTTACTTGAAACATATTTTAGTACGAACTTTTTAAGCGAACGTAAATATTACGTTTGCAATGCATTGAATATCCGTAGAATATATAATTACTTTAAGCCGTGCATGCAAATAACAAATCAAAGTTCAGGGAAAGTAATCCTCAAATATGATTGAAATGATTAGAAAATAATCAGATAATCACTAATGTAATTAACTCGTTCACATAGGAATAGTGAAAGAAAACGCATTGTAAATAAGTCCCGATAAATAAATATATACAGATTTGTCCTGGACAATGAAGAAATAACACATTGCAGCAAATTTTAAGCAACATCTTTCTATTAAAAAAAAAAAAAAAGAATTTTAAGTGAATTTGATGTGCTGCATTCAACTATTTAATCAGACTTTTTTTCTCTCACGTATCATTTTTCAGAATTATATACTCACATTTAAAACGGTATTGCAATATGCAATAATGAATATGCCTCTTTGTTTAGGAAATGGAAGATAAAGTAAACATTATTTGTAATGAAAAGTACTTAAAAATATTTTACACTTTTTAATCTACAGTAAAACCTGCTAAAAAGGAATTGCTAGGCACCGGAAAAAAAATCTGTTTTAGGAAGTTTTTGGTGTTATACGACGTCAATTCAAACATATTATTTTCACTGGTAAAATGCCATTTTCTATTTAAGGCGGGATTCCGTTTCACAATCAACTATACAGTTGAAAGACAGTACATTTTGGGAAATTTTAAAGCACATCCGTAGAAAATTCCATAATAAATGTAATAAAAATAGTATTTAAAAATATCAGGCAGCGATAGAAAAAAAACTGAAGTCATATTTGTGAAGCTTAGACAAATATACATTGAAAACATAATGTTATTTAGATGGTAAAACGCGTGGTTGTGCTGCGCAATCAATTAATTGAAATGTCTTAATATCAGTCAAATGAAGATCGAAGGTGGGAAAATATTTCTACTTGAATTGAAGATCTGAATGGAAGATGTTATGTCACATTTAATTGAAAAATTGTTTTATATAATGAGTGAACGTATGAGATAATCTATCATATGGTACTAAGATTTTAATTAGTCTTGAAGATGTGAGAATCTTGAAGAGTTTTTAAAATAATTAATACATTTTTATTTAATATATCTATACTAATAAAAGAAAGTTTCACTCTGTGTGTTTGTGTGTGCGTCTGTTTGTCTGCGATGGCTAGGAAAATATAGAGCACCTAGAAGTCTGGAAAATTAGGTGAGGATAATCCAAGGCCTCTCCTTGTGAACCTGAGTCTCAGAATTTTAATATTTTGAAAATTAGAGTAGTTATTAATTAAAAACTGATCAACGGTCACTAACAAAAAAGAACTCTTCCAAAATCCTTACGTGCATGCTCAGAAGCCGTTTTTCCACACCTTCCGTTGAGAGAATAAACAAAGCGACAGTCAGCCCGTTTTTTTTTTTTTTTTTTTTCGGTTTTCTAAATTCGAACGGCCGAAAATACGGAAAAAACTTCTACATATTCTCCAAGAACGTACTTTTTGTCTCGAACTATACGGTCGGTTCGAAAAAATTTCACATTTAACCCTTTGAAAAAAAAAAAAAAGACTGCAATCGTTTTCCAAAAATACGAATATTAACCCTTCGAAAAAAAATTAGGAACGTGAAGGACTCACTTTTGCGAATTCCAATTTTTTTGCGCTATATGAAATCGCGCATCAGCTTTCTAAAATAACGAAACAAAAAACACACCTAAGGACATCTACGTTCTATCGAGTTCAGGCAGAAACCTTTAGTTTAAAAAAAATAACGTTAACCCTTTCGAAAACGTTTTTTAACGTAAGTCAATTTCACCTTTTTAATATTTTCTCCTGTCTTTAAAAATTCGAATCTGCGTTCATAAACAAGATACGAAAAACTAAGAATATCGCGCTTACTCTATTTTTCTTTGCTTTTTATAATCTAATATCCGTTTTGAAAAAATTGAATTTTAACCCTCCGAAAAAAAATCATTTCCAATACTCACTCACACGATTTTCGTTCGGCTTAGGATTAAGAAACAGCATCATCTCGGGAAATGCGAATACGGACAAACAGAAGACACCAGATCATAGACACGTTCATTTTCTTGAAAACGAACCTTTGGTTTTTAAAAAATATTTATATTAACACTTTTGAAACCCGTCGTTTACGTAACCCACATTCGCGATTTCCGCTATTTTGACAATCTTTACCCGTGGTTAAATTTCAATTGTACTTGGAAATTTGGTTGGATCGAGTGTTCTGAAAAGGCCTCTTCCAGAACAGATTGCGCCACTGGCGGTGGAAGGTGGAACTACAGGAGTATCTCTGGTTCTATGGGCCCGATTACGAGAGGTTTTGGCTCATTCCACTTGATATCTATAGCCTTAAATATTTTAGTTGACCTTTCTACCGCCAGAGTGCGCTTTCCGATCTCGGGTGCTATGGGCCCGATTACGACGGGATTTGCCTTATTCAACTTGATTTCGATAGCCTTAGAGATTTCAGTCATGTTCGCATTGAACAGATTGTTATTATCACGGGCCCGGTCAACGCCGGGCAGGTCAACTTGTAATAAAAATAATATCAACATTTTTTAATGTTCTAAAAATTCTGAGAGAGTTTAGTACCATCTGTTAACATTTTAAATGTATACTACCAAGGAAAATAAATGAATAAATTTTACAACAAACAGCGTTCACATCAATTTTGTCGAAATTTTATTTGTTACATAGCATCTTCTTCACTCTGGTCTTCAATTAGAAACACCATTATACTATTGTATCAGAATAGAATTTTTTTTTCATCCATGCTTGCAACCACTCTATCCTTGCATTGTTTCCAAATATAAAAAAAAAAAAGAATGCAGCAACATACAAGGTGCCCCAAAAAAGATTGAAACGCTATCTAATTCTTTACCTAGTGAAGATAGGTTGACAATAGAAATTCCAACATGTTCAAAATGTAGCACTGAAGGTTTTATTAATAAAATAATCCTGTGATTAATTTTCAAAGAGTTAGACTTTTGAAATATTTATATGGTCCCTGCGTCCTATAAGTTATATTTAGAAATATTTTAAGCATTCTCTGAGAAATAAAACAGTAAAAATTCCATTCTTCTACGACCAAAACTCACCGAGTTGTGATATTTTGAATTTTATTAAATTGCGTAGCTTTCCGGCACTAAAAACTCATACATGATTTTTTTAGTGACAGAGAGCTTCAAAATTTCATACAATTGAAATTATTATAACTCATTGAAATTGGGTCGTAGATGAATGGAGTTTTTACTGTTTTATTTGTCGGAGAATGGTGAAAATGTTTCTCAATATAACTTATAGGATCGAGGTACCGCATAAAAATTTAAAACGTATAACTTTCAGAAATTCATCAACGTAATCTTAAAATCCTATCTTATGTTAAAAACTATTTAATTTACATTACCTACGTATCCCCAACACCAACAGGAAAAAAATTAAAGCTCGCTTCAATCTTTTTGGGACACCCTGAGTAAGTGCGGAATACCATATGGATGCTTTGGTAAATACTGTTGTTTATAATGTCACTCGAATCTCGGGGCTGTTAAATGGCACTTTGTCGGAGAATGAGCTATTTAACGTTGTACATGGAGCTAAATGAATGCATCCAACATCCTCCCCCCCTCTTTTTTTATATCTTAATAGGGGGAAATGTCTCGATTTACGATTAACATGGTGATTCAAAAGTCACGGCAATCCTGATACTTCAGATGAGCAATTGAGGATAAGGGATTAGGGGATAAAATCCCTTTATAACAGGACACAATCGTTTTGAATAGCACATGGCGGAAGTAATGGGTGATATAATGTTTCATATATTTAAACTGTATTATGAGAAGCAACAGTACAAAAGGGTTTTCTACTGATCGAGGATAAATCATTATTTTTTTTCTATTTTCAAATGTATCACATAAAATACACTTCATTACATAAAATAGTTAAAATGAACTGTCATAAATTATATGAAACTATTGGTATTTTCAGAAATCTGGAAAATAAAGCTTCAGAAGTATGTAAAGAAAACTTTTGAACAAATTGAATTTGTTCAAATTTACTTTCAATACTTTTTTATTATAATATGGTAAAAAATAAATCTCAGATTTATTTGGCAATTCTTGATTTTTTTGTTGTTGTTGTTTTTCAAATATTCTGCACCTAATAAAACCCAATTTTTAGTGAAATTTGAATATTTATTAATTAAAGAAAAATCTTTAATGTAGAATTGTAAGAAAACAGAAACCGATTAAATTTTAAAACGTGTCCACAATTTTGACCGCCACAGTAATACATACATATGCATATGTTTTAATTCAGTCATATTGATCCAACACGACATACATCAAAGGAGAGAAAAAAAAAATTAAATTCAAAGACGAGATGCGTGATAAACTGCTAAAATATTTAATAAAAACTGTGAATGATTATTTAGTAATATGAAAAACACTATCAAGGGCATAATTTCATGGTATATATTGTGTATGTGCATGTGTGTGTTCATCTTGAGAAAGTTATTTTGACAGCATAAAAATATATAGCAATCAGACAGGTAAAAAATGCATGGAAAAGTTTGCAGTTGCCATGCTCATGAAATAAAATGAATTTTGGCAAAATACTTTTGCATGTTAAATTCACCTTGATTTTATGTAACCGTAGAAGCGTGTAACATATTTATTTATGAAATCTATTGAAATTTACAAATTACCTAACATAGCAAATCTTTTCTTTTTTTTAATTTAATTAATACCAGTTCTCAAAATTAAGATTCTTGAAAGCTAATAAAGTTATTGTGGTATTTCAAAACGTGTTAAAATTAGTCAAGAATAAAATAATCTGGTGGATTTTTCTTCTGGTGGAAAACGTTTTCTGATACTTTCAGCAGTGCATGATGTAATTTTGGGGCTGAGTTTAAAAATCACAATGAAAATGGTGCATCACGTACCGTTTTTCCGTAAACTTCACTTTTAAGATGTTTAAGTTGTTAGAACCTATGATTATTGAAATTGCAACGAATAATTTATATTAAATGGAAAACAAAAATTTTGTTTAAATTTTGTTAAAAATTTTAACAAAAATTTTGTTATTTCACATCATTAAATATGTGTAGTGTTACAAATTCAATTAGAATAAATTATTTCACCTATTATGGAGTGAAGCTTGGGGATCAAGGTAGCCCTTGGGATCCATACAAAGATTGTTATGTTAGTGTACAGGATTTAATAATGTTGTCGAAAGGTAAAAATAAGGATTCAGATGTGGTATTCCATTGGTATGGAAATAATAAATACCACATTGATGATTTTCTTGTTTGATCATGTGATGTTCATGGTTATAAATCTAAAAACAAGAAACCCTTTATGTAACACAAATCTTTCACAGCTTTACCGCTTGCTCCACGCGGTCTACAGATTTCTGACCCTCTTTTAAGAGGCATGTTTTAAGACTCATTTAATTCTATTTCAAATAAAGCTGCTGATGATGTTTTTCAGTGTAGTGTGGACAATGTTGCCCTTCGCTATACAATCAATCAGAACATTTCGATTTAATCAGAAATTTGTGGAGAAATTTGGTTTTAAGGAGTTTTAAGTTGTCTTAGAAGTAATCTTTGTTAAGAGATCCGCTGAAATTTTAGGCTCCAGACTAAAAGAAAAAAAAACTTGCTAGCTCCTAAAACATCTACTACCGTGTATGTAACCAGAAAATAAAGTTTATATCTTACTTTCTAAAGGATAGTAACTGAGATTACTGCAATGATAGTAATAGACTGACGGATCAGATTAATAGATCAGAGTTAAATACGCAGAAATGCAGACATTTTATTGACTATACTAAACGAAGTCTTAAAAAGTTGTTCTTTTACGTAACGGTAACAAACATATATTTGCACCTATTGTACCGAGGTCATTGGAATGTACGATTCACGATTTTTGCTGGATATTTAATCGGGAAAGTGCACATTTATTACATAACAAGAAAACTTACAATATATATATATATATATATATATATATATATATATATATATATATATATATAATAATAGAACTTGATATGTTTTTGAAATTCATAGATATTATATATATATATATATATATATATATATATATTGTGTTATATAGTCTTTGTATTTTAGATTAAAGAAGTAAAAACTTTGAATTTGTCTATAAAAGGGTAAATATGCACGCTCATTTCATCAAATAAAACCAATATTTTAGTGCTATTTGCTTAGTGCGAAAACAAGGAGTTTTATCATACCTGAAGATTTTTACTTCAAAATGTCTTATTAGCTAACACAAAAACATCATAATAGATTAAAAAACTATATGAGAATAAACTGGAAACAATTATCATTAGTTGTTCACTCTACACCAATTTTAACTCATAAGCCTTTTATTAGTCTTGTGCAATTTTTCATCCTCAAAGAAGAATATTAATGCCGACAATTTCAAAATAAAACCTGCTCTGAATTAAAAAATTAAAGAGAGAAAAAAGGAAGAAAGAAGTTTTGAATAAAACATTCAAATATTTACTAATTACACTGAGCATTATATAAAATTTATAATTCTGTTTTATTATTATTATTATTATTATTATTATTATTATTATTCAGCAGTTTCAGAATTACTAGACTTTCCCAAAACAAATATTTAAATTTATATTGGTGCAACATTTTGGTGTTTGTTGTAATATCTCTATAATAACAATATTTAATTTTTTTTAAGTAGATAATTGATAAATTGATTGAAGAATAATTGTAAATGTAACGTGAATATTAAGGAATTATATTAAAAATCTTTATGTGTATCTAAAAGGTTATTTTTTCAAAAGAGGATACACAGGCTATTTAATTAAAACAACAATTGTTTAAACAGTACATAATAGTAGGTTCCATCTTTTTAGCAGTATAAATAATATTCTCACACTTTATTGATTAATGTACTGATACCCTTATCAAATAAATGTGGGACTGGAAAATGGTATGACACATTTATAGATTATTGAAATATTTTTGTCTAAATTATACAAGATATGTCTTCATCATATGTATTATTTTCAAAAATTAATAGTGTTTAATAATAATTAGTGTTTAACTGTTTTTGCTTATATTAATTCTGTTTCAATTTAAAAAATTCTTTGACATAGTCGTGGAAAATTTTGAAATATAATATGTAAACTGAAGCTTATTTCTCTAAAGAATTTAAGGAAATTTCCCGTCAATTTTATTTTATTTATTGTATAGATTTTTTTAAAACTTGTTACCATATGTTTATTTCACCTAGGTTATGGTATATTTGACTCTACTAATACTTTTAATGGTAATTCAGTAAGAATCAATCAGTAATTACTTATGTCATCCCGGTGTTCCTATTTATCTCAGCGTGAGAACAATAGCATTTATCAAATATGTAGAGACAACTTCCGCAGACAACTCGTTCGGCCACTTGAGTCAAGTTTCGGAACGAAACGCATTAATGCACCAGCTCATAAATATAGATAAAGCTGGCTTAAAGATCATTGCTTATAAAATTTTGACCTTGAAAACCTTGATTCGGCCTGAGGGCTTGGTTTATGTTAGAAAGGGGATGACAAGAGACAAGGTTCGATATTTTGAGATAAGAATCAATAAAATGTTTAGGTATTTGTTCACAAACATATTAAAGGCGGAAAATGTCACCAGTACGTTTTTTAGTTTGAGGTTCAATATTTTGCAAATTTTGGTTCTGTTCAATATTATTTCCTGGTTCGTAGGAAGTAGAACATTCAGTTATACCAAATTTGAGCAACGATTTGCCAATTTTTTTTTAGGTGTGGGGGGGGGGGGGCATTGTTTTTTGAGCATCTTACACATGATAAGAACACAACGAAACTGCCATGGCAGCAGAAGTAAATAAATTTTATAATAATAACAAATCCCTGTCACAAAATACTTGATAAATTATGCGCTTTTGTGTAGATTTCTTCCCGCTGAAGGACCTATACTGCCCCCTCATGTTGAAGGACGACGTTTTGTTAATTGAATATAAAAGCGAACTTATTAAATGCATTTTTAAAGAAACTTTTAAAGATTCTTGAAATAAATAACTGATAATTGAAATCCATATTGTAAAAAAATACTGAAAATTTTGACAGCTTTATTGCCACTTATTGATAATATATTGATAATACAGTTTTAGATGTCTCATCATAAGTAAAACTCATCACTGGTTCATAGAAACGCTGTTGTTTGTTGTCTTTTAGGTTCTATTAGCGACAAAAAAAACCTCAACCGATGTTTATTAATTATATATTTAAGTAATCAAACACATTTCACAAGACAATCAATAAATTACAATATGTTGTGTAAAATAAATTGGATGAATATTCAGATCGAAAATAATAAACTGACATCGGGTTAAAAAAATTAAATTATGTGTTGGAGTTATATTCCTTTTAAACGACACTATAAAAATATTCAGTAAGTTATTATGCGCCAGCATAAAATTCGAAATGGATTTCAAATTTAATGTGCTGCATGTTATTGCCAGATATATATATATATATATATATATATATATATATATATATTATAAAGCAAAACCATGTCTGTGAGTAACTGTGATGTCATATTGATGGTAGTAACACGTGACCAATAAATGTCCTTTTCACTGCAAGATATTAAACCTTTAAACATCGCACAATTTAAATTTTTACACCGTCATATAGGGAAAAAAATTTCTTTCAAATGCAATTTGTTTGAAAACTATATCTCAATTTACTGATTTGTTACGTTTTTTAAAATAACTTTCAAGCATAAATTATCTAAAATCTATGTATCGCGTGCAGTCTGATTACGAAAGATTAATCTGATTGCACTTAAATCAATATAAATATTTCAGGATTTATTTCTGGCTGACATTTCATGACGAAATTAAAACTTCTATAATAAATAAATAAAATAATATAAATAAAACACAAATTTAACAGACATGTAATCGAACTAGGCACTTTAACCACTGAAATTATAAGATTCAAACAAGATGTTCTAAGTAACGAAATCTTTGGTGCTCCTGAAACGAGTTTAATAGGAAATTAGCACTAATATATTCATATTTACTTTTAAATAAAAAATACATTCCTTTCTAGCTTAGACGGAAATAATACATTAGAAAAATATTTTTAAACGTTTTAAATAAGAAAAACAATCATGAAAGGTTTTCTGAAAATGATATATTTTTATGTATTTCAAGAAATCCTTGAAGCGTTTAGAAAGTTTTAATATACAGTATCAAATTCGGTGAGCTTTTCCTGTATAAAAATTAGATAATGCTAGTTGTTGAATAAAAGAAAATAAACATCTTAGTTAACCAAACATGAATTGTTTTGAAAAAAGTGTAAACTTGTCCAACCTTCCTTTCTTTTTTTTTTCATTTCCATTTTAAAAAAAAAGGCAAGATATTATTGAATATAACTGTTTACTTTCATTACTTTACATTATAAGATAAGTTTTGTTTTCTTTATATCTAGTCAAAGTTTAGTATTTTATTTTGAATTGTGAATCCATGCGGAACGTGATTTCTAAACATTTACGCCCAAATCACACCTAATAGATAAATATAAACAAAAAATATTCTTGAGGCTAGTTACGTACTTGACGTAATAGACTTACTTTAGAGTCTTCAGATTTTTATTATTATTTTAGATAAAATATAAAGGAAAATGATTAAAAATGGTTACAAATGAAAGATTAATGTTTGTTTATCGTAAAATATGCTCAGCAAATCCTTCAGTCATGCAATAACGGAAAGGCTGTACAAATTTTATATTTTATTTTATATATATTTGCACTGAATAAAAGTGTTCAAGAAGCGTGACGTTTTTATTGCAGTGAATGAAAAAGATGAGAAGCACGAAGGATTTTGATTGCTATTAAAAGGTTTTCTGTTCAAGTACATTGTACAGTGACGAAGTTGCGCGAACAGACGAAGTTACAAGATGATAGAAGTTACAAGATACAATATGACAAAGTTATAAGAATAGATTAAATATTGTTTACAAAATTGTGAATTCAAAATGTTTAAGTGCAATTGGTAATTGGTAAAAAAAAATGTTCAAAAATCGAGGTCAATTGTAAAATTGGCTTATTTAAATGTTGTTCACAATGAAACATTTATTGTTTTAAATGTTTGAATTTCAGTTTAAGGTTATCACCATGTCAAAGATTTTAAAAGACATTCCCTTACTTATTTGATTTAATTTTGAAATCGGTGAATATGAACTAATTATAAATATATATATGTATATTCTTAAATGCATTGTTCTTAAACTGAAAAATTCATATCACATTATAAAAAAATTATAGTGTTATATTATTTGGATATAAATTTTCATTAATATAAAATCACGTCACCGTTCAATTATTATTTAAATCCATGATCATCAAAGACTTTTCTTAAAGAGTAACTGACAAAAATGAACAATTCAATCAGGGAAATATTTGAATTTTAATATAATGTTATCATGTTTTCAAAGTTTGTAAATGTAATTCGTTTTATTTTTTAATGTGATTTTGAATCCGATGACAATGAGTTACTTTTATTATTAATAATAATAAATACATTGCCATAACAGCTGAAACACTTGCACCAAAATATTCAAAATAAAGATGTTGCCACGTTGGAAAATGTATTTATAAATTAAAAAAATATATATTCATAGTTTAAAATTTGCCTTAAAATTTATGAATATCGAGATATATTGTAACGACATAATTTACATATGAAATATATTTTAAAATATTCATTAAACAAGAAATATTAAACTTTTTTTTGACCAAGACCAATTGATTACGAAAAATATTTCAAGCGAAGTCTAAGATTATTGTCATTTCAAAGTCAATCAAAACAGAGTGCATTTACTTCTTTGGTTTGATTATGAATTCATTCATGTCCTAATTTTATTAATAACTTATTCTTTTTCGAACACATAAATTTTTAATGATTGATTGATGTTATGAAAATTAAGTTATTTCAGCATTTTTATTTATTTTACGCAAATATACTTTTCGAAAGACTAAATTGTTGTAAAAAATTAAATTTACAACCCCCCCCCTCCCCTCCCTAGTCTGAAACAAGAACTCTTTTTCAAATTCAGAAATCCATTTGAAAAAAAAAAAAAAAAAAAAAAAACGAAATTAAATTAAACACATATTATATATGATTTCTTTTGTTTAAATACGTTTTTGTTATGCATTACAATCTGTGGGGGAAAAATTGTGATTTTTTATTTTTTATTTTATGAAACGCAATCAGTTTAATGATAATACGGATGTTTTTCATTATTGGTAAAACAGATTCATACTGCGTAATTTCTATTGCGCATTTAATAAATCTTTAAATTAGCCTAATTTTTCAAATAATATTTAATTTAATTTGCCAAAAAAAAACAAACAGTGTAAGAATATTTAATGTAATAATTACTTCTAAATTATTGACTGTATAATATTTTACTATATTTCAGTTCTTCTAATCTTTAAAAAATTATTGCTTATTTGTAAATAAAAATTAAATATCGTAGGAAAACATAAGTCAATTATTTTAGGATTTAGATTCATCAGACTGTATTATTGGTTTGCAAAATCTTTGGTAAAAGTTTAAAAAAAAATTAATCATTGCATCATCCTTTTGATTCAATTAGCATAAACAAAATTAATGTTAACTCATAAAATACTTACATCTAAAAGTTTATTACTATTTTGTTATATTAATAGTAATTTAAAATATTATTGCGTATCATGAATACACTGATCTTCATTATTCATATATTCATGAAGAAGGAAATAGAATTCAAAAAGAAGCTGTGAAATTGTTGTCCAATTTTATTACTGAATTAAAATATAGATAGATTTATGAATGTAATAATATTACTTTATTGCATCTGTGCACGAAAGATGCAACTGAAAGCTGGTTTATTTTAGATAGATCCGTAAATTATCAATAACTATTCAAAGACCGCATTATATCATCATCGTATGTAAACATCTTTCAATTTGGAAAAATAAATCATCAAAATTTGTAGTAGTAAGAAATTTATGAGTTAAATTATGTCTTCGTTTACAAGCATATTTCAAATGTATCTTTCTTATGTATTTTAATTATATAGACTCATTTTATGCTATTATATTAGGAATATGTTGCTCATTAATGATTTACTTATTAAGAAAAAAATAAATGTTATCCTTTTAACTAATTTGATAAGTCATTATAACTAATTATTTAAGACATATCCATCGTTAGTGCTCGTTCATTTACTTAAAATTCTTTTGAAACCAAAAACTCAGAACGAATACATATAATACAAGAAACGTGTGCATAAAAAAAATCACGTTTCTAAAATGGTTCTTGGAAATATGTAACCTTCATTTTTAGTCACATTTTTTGACCTGCGAATTCGAAAGTATGAGACATATATATAAATTTCCTACTAAAACAATTATTTAAACAAAACCAGAAAATCAAAATGTGGCTATGTTGGCCCTAAATGATTTGAGAGTGATACTAGCAGCTGGCCGGATCCAGCCTGATAGGGGTGGGCACTTCCGGGGTTATTGCGTGGCTCCGGTCCCTTGGCCCACAGCTTTTACAGCCTATTTACCGAACGGATTCGAAAAAATTGCATACATAGAAAAACTAATCGAGTTCCTTTCAACTTAAACACATTAGCTTATAGCATGTTAAGCTTTTGTAGGTCCTTCCAGACCGCTACAGCTTTTTCGAGAGAAAAAAAAATGTTGACACTGACTGTTTTGTATACCAACTCTAGTGGTCTTTCATTGAGACATTTCAGTTAATAAAAAGTAACATATTAAAATAAACGAATAACGTGCATTTTTCATGCAAAGCTCTCATGGTACATCTTAAATGAAAATAGTTACATTTTTATTGCTAATAAAATTAAGAGTATATCAAATTCGGTGTAGCACTTGATACGTTAATATAGCATCCAATATCAAAATCTGTGATCTTTATAAGATTTCAAGATTTCAAACCTTAATATTTTATATTCTAAAAATTGATTTTGAGATACTAAGGCAATTTATTTAATTTATATACAGTGTATAAACTGTATTTCACTGTCTATGTCTATAGCATCATTTTTAGAAAATTAAACAATACTAAATTATTTGGAAAAAGTATTATGATGAACAAAAACAATAATAACACAAATTAATTTAAATTTGTGTTTTAATAAATTGTGTTATTTATAAGCAGATAGATTAAATGATTTTTTTTTTACGATTTATAAATTTAAATAGGCATAAAATATTTTCCTAAATAAGTTAGCGTATTCTAGCATACCAAAAAAATAAACTCAATCGGATCAAAAAAAGATTAGTTTCATCATAAATATCTGCAGTCGTAAGTAACAGGGAACACAGCTCTTATATTCTTTATTTTTCTATATCTGTCTATTTACCTAAATCGATATCCCTGTAGCTATTGTGTATCTTTCAATACATGTAGCAATGTAGTTAAAATACATTAAAATAACGCCACTAATTCTGCCGTAAATCAACATTTAATAATGATACTGGTACAAATAGATTAGGAATAACGTCTACCATTAAATAGCCTGCATGAAGAAATCTTATTCAAAATATCTACCAGAAAAATCCAACAGTAATTTTCGTTTTATTTCAGGATAGACATACCACGTTTAAATAAAGTAAAGATTACTACTCAAAAGCAAAAAATACTACTTAAAGACTTTAAAGCAAAGATTACTACTAATTTTATTAGATGTTTTGAATAAAAAACACATTAAATTAGTGACGAGTATACTATTTATAGGTCAACAAAGTATTAAAATTTGAAACAACTTTTAAAATTCCAATAGCAAACAATCAATACATTTTTTAAATCTACAACTAGCATTTTTCTTTTGTCCTGTGTAGAGAAAATTTTTCTATAAAAATTCTGCTGCACTTGGCAATAAAAGCAATTTATTTTTAATTTGAAAATTTTATTTCAATGAATAATCGATAGGTGTATCAAGTGTCAATTTTGAATGAAAACATGAAATCGGTTCTTTATAAAATATTTTATAATTCTGAAATTAATCGTAGAAATGTCTGAAAATTTGCACTTAGACTAATTGAAGGGCATATTTTTTTATATATACATAGGACGAAATAGGAAAGTACAGTTGAAAAAAAAAATGTTTGTGTTAATTTTAATACGGATGAAAAATTTTTAACATCAAATAAAAGCAGACGTTATTTCCAATCGACTAATATCAATATCATTCTTCTGCTATTATTTTCGATAGAAGGAGTAGAGGGTAATTGCTTTATTTGTCCAGGAATTTACCACACACGTGTGCAAACACATATAAATACAAAAATTTTGAAAACTAAAAAAAAAAATTAAAACAAAATGATGATTAAAACGTTTCACCTTCTAACCTAAAGCTAGTTTATTTCAACCATTATCTGAAGAGGGCTGCTCAAATTGAATCACAACTGAGATATCCAGTTTCAGACGACTTCACGTTACTTTATCCTATGTACGTATCCTGTATGAAGAAGAATTTTTTTGTGTGTATGTATTTGAAAATTATCTTCACATTTTGCTTCATAGTTCATTTTATTTTTGCAGTCAAAATAAATAAACTCTAATTAAATAACTGTAGTTTTCAACACAATGTAAGCAAACGTGAGAATTTTAAATGCTATTTCTAATTGTTCTTTTTCAACTAACAGTTTTTAAAGGTTCGTTTCGATAAACTAACGTTAATTTGAGAATGTTTACTTTTTTGTAAAGAAATGGCGAGAAACATGATATATTTCTAGAATTAAAAAAAGGTGTATTATTTTAAACTTGATCCTTTTTTTTCCCCCTTGGCGCTCTTTTAATAACATCTAATCTATTGTTAATAGATAGAAATTGTTATAACGGGTTATAACATTGTAAAAATATTAATATTAACAAATATAGCATTTTATAAAAATAAGAATAATGGGTCTTTTCGAAAAATAGAGTTGTAATAAAACAAAACATATTGCTCCTCTTTAATATTTTATATATAAATAGTATATAACCACTGTCAAAAATGACGGAATGTTGATCTGCGTTTCATTGTCATAAGAGTTCATATATACAAATAAACAGCATGAACATTTTATGAGATAATCTGAAATCCTTTATATAAACAATGACTTTCCCAAAGGAAATAAACTGATTTAATTAAACTTTCAATAATTTAAAGATTCCACTATAAAAGGATTCTGTAAAGATTAAGAACGACAAATCTTCCAAACAATTTTTGGATCAACAAAGATGTTTAAACACCCGTTGCCAATTAACATACATAATTTTGATATATGAGTCTCAAAAGTAAATGAGTTACCACACAGCAATTATTTTA
Source organism: Maratus michaelseni (assembly GCA_963931845.1). Lineage (NCBI taxonomy): Eukaryota > Metazoa > Arthropoda > Arachnida > Araneae > Salticidae > Maratus > Maratus michaelseni. The sequence continues at coordinate 218,557,198 of OZ007586.1, read as the reverse complement.
GTAACAGTAATAATAATTATCTAAGTGAAACACAATTTCTGAAGATTTCACAAAACATTAACATTTTTTTTTTAATCTCAAAAATGAAGGGCTCACCAAACCGCTATTCCGTTTGTTTACACTATTTCTGAAAAAAGTGCTTGCAGAAAAAATTGTTTACATAAATGTTGATATACATGTTTTATATGAAAATATGCTGAACAGACATGATTAGAGGTAGAAGAAATTATAGAAAAAACATATGTTAGCATATGTTTTTCATAATGCCTAACATGGCGTATAGTTACGGTCGGTTCCCCTACACTTTCCTACACTTGTATTTTATATTAGTAGATGATCGAGTTAAGTTTGCATATTTTTTATATAAAAATATCTTTTTGTACACAACTAAACAATCAAACTTGTTGTATGAAAATTTTAGAATTATAATTCAGTATATATAAATTTGCAAAATTTCTTGTGCGTTCCAAATTTGTTTTCTCGCACAATATCTGTTACTTTGTAGCATTCACATTTTTGATAATGTACACTATGACGCCAGACTTCACCAGGCACTTTCGATTTTAGAGTTTTTTTGAATATCTATAGAAATACTTGACAAAATCTTCTCGAAATTTAAGAATGTAAAGAACAAGTTTAACCACATATTTTTCAGCGGAGGTTTGGTCACGAGGACAATAAAGGGGCCAACAACCAATTTAATAAAATATTAATGTTTGCTGTCACTCATTTAAACAGAATACTCGAAATGCTGTGTACCTATAACACATGACTTAATTTGTTCTGTATATTTGTGTTCATTTGTGCAAGAGTAGCACGTATATTCATGGAAATATAAAGGTTTCATTAAAAATTTCAAGAAATTTTCACATGTTTTTTGTATATAGCGTGCAATGATTTCAATCAAAGTTAACGCTACTTTCAGACAACTTTAAAAAAATGCAACAGAAACAATATTCTGCAATTAGAATATAAATATATTAAATATTAGATGACATAAGAGCATTTGTATGAAATAAATTTTAAGTGCGCAAGTACGAAGGATAAGGCGCAAGTACGAAGGATTTATAATTTAGTAATCAGTTATATAGGGCAACACATATAAAAAGGCCAGTCAAATATCATGAAAATTCAGAAAGATTTCGGTGATGACGATTAGCTGAATTTCAGTTATTTTCTAAAAGTAGCTGATGATAAGGGATTTTCCACAAATTATCGTTTTTATTAACGTATTTTCAACAAAGGGGTATGTTTTTACATATGTCTACACGTAGCTTTGGAACAGATGCTGCGATTATTATTATTATTATTATTATTATTATTATTATTTTGAATTCGCTTGTACTGATGGTTCTTCTAAGGAAAACTAAAATATCAATAAAAAAGGATAATGAAAGAAACAATAAATGAAAAATACAATTTGTAGAAAATCCCTTATCATTCAGCTATCATTTAGAAAGCAAATGAAATTTAGCACATTATACCGCTATCTTTCTTAATTTTCACGATATTCAACTGTTATATATATTATATATATATACATAGAAGTTGTCCTATGTATAATATTTATAGTTGACTACCACTTGATACTATTTTTTATCGTTGAATACTAAATTATGCAAAATAATTTTGTTATCGTTTGCGCACGCACAGTTGAAAATTATTTCGTTCAAATGCTCGTATTTCTTCAATTATTTAATATATATATATTAATTACACTATTTTGCTTTTACTGCACTTTGTCGAGATTCCTGACAGCGGCGTTAAATTTAGTTGAAAACCCTGCTGCCATAAAAAAAAAACATACATAAATGTCTTGATTTTTTTATTTATTTATTTATTTATTTTTTTTGTTAAAGAAACCTTTATATCTGAGGATGTGGAATATAAACTGCAATATACTCTTCAAATCACCGATGTCCATTTTTCGTGTTTATGATTAGAATTTATAAAATATGTCACATTTATTCGCTTAGTATGACTTAACATAACATTTTCCTGTTTTAATCTATGATTTATGTTATTAACACCCAATACAATAAGGGAACGAAGTTTTACGAATACTTTTTTTAATCATTTTGGGCTATCTTCAGAAAATAATTTTTTTATTTATCTTTGACATTAACCCACTTGAATTAAATATGTTTTCTAAAGATAATTATTTATACAGCTGAGAGACATATAGCAAGTGAATATATGAAGACAAACTTCCTTATTATTATCGCATCTATATAATTTTAATTTAATTTTATAGATATATGAACTTTAATTTCAAAATTCATGCATGTACAGTCTTTCATTAATAACAATAATAATAAGAAGAAATAAAAGTTAAACACCCCTAACTAATTTTGTCGCAAATTGTCAAATAAAAAATGATAGTGGTACCAATTATTTGTCAATAACATCTACTATTATTAAATTATATGCATGAATCAAGTTTTTAGTTTTGTCTATATATTAAAATTTCAATTTACTACTTTTAAATTTTTAATAACAATACACATTAATACATTTTTATCTGTCAATTCTCTTTTGTCCCGTTTAGAAAATAACTTTGTATAAAAATTTGGTGTTATTTTTTCATTTAATGAAAACAGGCTATAAAACATGTATGGTATAACAGCACATTTAATCTGTGAAATTTGTTGGTGCTTATAATTTATCTACTAGTTTATGTAGATATATATTATCTTAATAAAGCTTCTCACCTATTAAAGAACGTTACTGAAAAAATAGACCATTAAAATCTAATTTAGATATAAAAAAAAATATCATTACTATTAATGTTTATTTCAACAAAAACACGAAGACACAAACATTAAAAAATTGTGTCACTAAAATGAAAATTATCTCTTACATAAGGAATGTCTTTTTTTAAAGTGAAACTAACGTATGTTAAATTTCTATTTAAGGATAATATTGAAATACTGTTAGATAACAGTAAATCTGAATTATTTGAATATATCGGAAATAATATACATTAGAAACTCTAAAATCTTTTTCTATGAAAATAGTAAAGGACTTTTAGATGCATTGAAATGGATTTGAGTCAGAAATTATACCCTATATGTTAGTCGAATCAAGTAAACATCGTGGATGACTGAAAACATAGTCATTTTAGAGCACTACCCTTATAAGTATCTGAACTATAATTCAACTTAAGAACTTCAAAATTTTAATCCTTTAAGAAGAAAACAGAAAGATATTAAACTTATGAGTATCTTCAGGTAAATTCCCATAAACATTCTCAAACTTCATGTTGTAAATGGTTTTTGAAGTAGTTCAATGGTTTTAAAGATTTTTTTTAAATGTTAAGATATCCTGTTTGAGTATAGAACAAAAATACACAATTATTACTTTGTGTAACTCTCTGTTTAAGAGAACTTTGTAAAAAGAATAACATTTTTTGTATACAAGAATGAAACATTTCAGAAATGTCATCTTTAGCTAAAAGGCTTTAATGGTAAAGTATCGCATAACGTTCAGCTTTAATTTCCAGTTTACTTTTAATAATTCAATGATTTTTTGGCTTTCTGACCTTTCAAATGTAACATTTCCTAATATCTTTTAATTCGCGTGGTGGCTTTATGCAATAGCTTGGAGTCTTGGAATGTTTGTACTAAGGCGAACACGCGGACAGTGTTATGCACCATTTGAATACCACTGTCCATATATCATTTATTTATTTTCCTCTTTAATCATGAATCTAGGCTTTTATGTGATTTGTACCGATATAAGGTTAGGAGACCACCAGACGTTCGGGCCACCGATTTGTCTAGCCCAATACAGATTAATGGAAGATCAAAGGTAGAAAATAGCCTTGAAGAAATTAGCCGCCAACTCTCAAAAATAAAAAATAAAAATGAATTAAAAATCTTGCAAATATTGTGACATTTACTTAAAATGTTTTGTCGCATCACCCAGGGACGCTCTATGGCTGAGTGGTTAGAGGAGTGAACTGGCAGCCACACGATGTGGGATCAAAACTGAAGCTCTCCTTTTTCTTTTCTGTTTTATTATTATTATTATTATTATTATTTTATAATGTTTCATTAGTTGCTTTATATTTTTCATGATAAATAGGATGCTCTTCATAAAACAAAAATTTGATATTAACAAAAAGTGTCAGATTTATTTCTATTGTTAAAATACAATATTTGTCAAAATGCGATAAAAAGACCTCCAAAAATTGTTATTAAAAATCCATTTTTTTAAATATAAAATCCTCGAAATTACTTTTTTTCCATAATCATACATTATCTCTGTGATGGTTGTTCTAATATAAAGTCGTATATAACTGCTGATATTTATTTTAAAATAAAATAGGGAATTATTATTAAATCTTTTACGTTTAATTTTATCCTCCACGTTGATTTTTTACGTCGTAAAAAATATTCGACATTTAAAATACATATGTATTGTACATCTATTTTACGCCTACATATATACTAAATAACATTTAAACTACCATAAAATTTATAAATTTTATTTTTTAAGGCAATAAAATTAGCTTTCGAAAATGAATTTGTAAAAAATTAGAAGCTATGATATGTACAAATCTATTTATTTAATGAATAAAAATGTGCGACACAATACCTGCTTAGAATTAGTAAACGATAAAAGAAAAAATACGTATATAAATAAGATCATATTATACTTTTAAAAAGTTTATCGCCTATATTTTCATTCAAAGTGACTGAAATAATAAAAGCAATAATGTGTCGCAAATGCTAAAATTTATGCTGGAAGGTAAAGTATTTAAAGTTTTCGATATTATTATTTATTTTCTATTTTTTTTTATATAGAAATAAAAAATACTATTATTTTAAAAATTTACAAAAGTTTTATTATTATTAAAACTGAAATATTAAAATGCTGCTAATCATTTACGATTTATTATTTAAATAGTGTGTATTATTTAGCCCATTTTATTCTACTAAATCGAATTTTCACTTTTATATTACAACTGTGTACATATGTGTAATTAAAAAACGACTAAATCAAATGACTAAATCAAATATTTTGTTCAAAAAGAGGCAAAATTTGTAATGAAATTATTTTAAGGTGGTTCTCAACAACGTAAAACTTTCTAACACATTTTCTGACTTATTTTTAATCGCGAAAGAATAAAATTGGCAGGAAATCAGCATTGAAACGATTTGGAATTGAAATGAGTTTTCCATTTTTTGATAAATAAATTACTTATCGAGTTATAAGCCATTCGTCTAACCTGACGACATGATTTTACCCTTTCTCTCTCTGCTACCCCGGGAATTCGGTTCAAAACGTCGATTTTGACAGTATTTTCTGAAAGATCTTCTGTTTTTACCAAAAAGTGAACAAATCATTTCGATGACGTACTTTCTGCATAAGTACCTGGCAATTTCATCCGTTTCCGAAAAAAAAAGGAATTCAAAATTGTGTCAGAAAGTAGTTCCTTTGGACTTTTTTTGTAGCTAATTTAAAAAACTTGTGAATATTAATGTCCAACCGGGAGAGTGATTTCAAAAATATGTTTTGAATCAGTGGGTGATTTTTGAATAAATAAATAAAAAATCTGGGACTTACGGTCTTGCGTGATATAATTTTAAAATATGAAGTTTGATATTAGTTAATTAAATGATTTTTCCTTTTTTGTTAATCATTAAATATACTGATGTGAGTAAATTTCGTCCGTTACTTGAATAAAGACAACGAACGTAAAATAAAAAATAAATAAATAAACGGGCGATATCTGCTTTTTTCATAACAATATGACATTATCTATTGTACTTATGATGCCAATTCAAATAAAAAGTGTCTTATACATCATTCTTAAAGTGATAATTGACTGTCATGCATTGCTACTGCACAACAAATAATTTACGAGAAGATCTAAAGACATATATTATGAATGAAACTACAGGCAGTCCAACAAATGCTAAAACAGAAAGACAACTGAGCATTAGACAAGAAAAAATGGAACAATAGCAATTCCTAATTTCCCATAGACATTATTAACGGAAGTACGAAACATCTTATAAACATCTCTAAGCCACATCATAATGCATCTGCGTTTCACACTTGAACGTAAAACGTAGATGATAAGGAGAATTTTTTTTCCCTGTAGCTTGCTGTGTTTGTAAAGATCATCATCATCTGCACCACAGCATAAAACTGCCCCTATGTGCGACCTGAGCGACTCATAGATTATTATAATTATACCCACAAATAATGATGGTTGAAAGGGGCAAAGTTTGCGTCTCTTAATGTTCATTTTTGTTTTTATTGAGTATAAATGGACAGAAAATAATTCAGTGTACGGTTTTTAACAGAGGCAGGGGTGATAAAAAATATTTCTTTTTAGGATTGAAATTATTTTATTTAGTGGTTAGATATTTATTAATATAGTTAGACTTATGTTTTCAGTTGAATCATTTTGGTTAGTAAGAGATGTCATTTAATGACGGGTGTTAATGCATACATGTTTTTCATCTGTAGGGATCATAGATTAGAAAGAAATATATGTATTTTGCTATTTTGAAAGAGTTAAAAATAATAACAATAATAAAATATTTGTGATTTAAAATCCTAATATTGATTGTTACAGATGAAATCTTAATGAGATATTTTAATTGAGAAAATATTATTTGTACATTTTAAAATTTACACACCGCACAACAAATATTTATTACTAATCAGAATCATAAATCTTAACAGATATTTTGTTCACTAAACTTTTTATTGATGCTCTTGTGAAATTTCCCCCAACTGGCAAGTTACTCAAAACCCCTAAACATATTTTTTATTTTTATTTCAAATATAAATTTATCTCTTTATCGTTACATCTTTGATAATTTATATTTACACTCCTCTTTCATTAGTGTACGAAACATTTGTTTTCATTTCAAATGCAACATTGTCAGCAAAAATTTAATTCCATGGGAGGGGGGGGGGGGTAGGTTAAAGGTAGAAAGAAAGAAAGAAAGAAAGAAAAGAAAAGAAAAGAAAAGAAAATATGGAAAATAGTAAAAAGAAAAACTTAATTTGAATTCACTAAGTTATTGATTAATCCATTATCGTTACATTTTTCCTAACATCATTGAAAGAGGAAGGTCTTAATATAGAGTTATCATTATCTATTTCTTTTCTTTTTTCATTAATTTATAGAAAATTTTTACAACAGTTTTTCATATGATTAAATAGTTAAAGATAAATTGTACATTGACTTTAACTCTATCCTTGTAACAATGTTTGGACTATATCAATATTGAAGTATTGTCATGAAATATTGATTAAATATTCGGGTGCATACCTTTTACCATTTTTGCGTGAATATTGGGAAGAAATATATTTTAATAGCTTTCATTGCAAATATTTACAATGTAAATGCAATTTTTCTGATAACTGGTACGTCTTTTCAAATTATTTCCAATCTAAAGCCCATAATCAACCGAATATTGATGTTTCGTTGGATATATCTCCTATGAATGCAATATTGGGCTCCAATGTAACCAATATTATTTAGCTACTACGGCATAATGTCTTTTTGATAGAGTGTTTTGAAATTTCTATGAACTGCTCTCGTCTTTTTAAAAACTATTCCTGAATAATTTTAATGAACTACACATTAGACAGCTCAAACAAACTAACAAAAAGGGGATGGCCTTATCAGATTACAGAAAATAAAAAAACATTTCTGTTATACTTAATTACTAAACTAAAATTGAGCTCAAATGTATTTTTGAGAAAAAAAAAACAGTGTTCCGCTGTTTACCTGTACATAAAAATAACTTCCAAATTTAAAAATTAATCCTAAAATTTTCCTAACATCATTGAAAGAGGAAAAAGTTAACATAGACTTGTCATTATATTTTTCTTTTCTTTTTCATTAATTTATAGAATACTTAATTACCAACTACATATTATAAAATTCAATATTGAAAATAACTTCTAATTAATAACTTGATTTACTGACATCATCTGTTATGATACACAAATTAATAAAAAACTATACAAGACAAACGATACGTTTGCACCGGAAACACTGGGTGAAAGTATGAAGATGTGATTTTAATTGGCATTTTTATAATTCTCAAAAACAAATCATACTACAATGTATACACACGCAAATATATAAGCTTATTATAGATAGTGCAAGATGAAATCATACATGGTATGCGGAATCCATGGTAATTTGGTCTTGATAATTCCACCATGGTTTCATAATTTTTAAATTTTTTCAATATTTTCATTTTTGGATATTTTTCATAACAGGTATGAGTTTCAACTTTCATCATTATTATTATTTTTTTCCATTTGAGTATGATGAATTATACGTCGTCTATATTATGGTTATGTATATATATATATATGTGTGTGTGTGTGTGTGTGTGTGTGTGTGTGTGTTCATGTGTGTATATCAGTTAGCTAATTGTACATGATTACACTAATTTATACTAATTTACGTAATGAGTACTGTTTCAAATGATGTGAAAACGAAGAAACTAACAGCAAAAAATACCTAATACCACAATCTCGACTTTAAAATATTCTTCTTTTAAACTTTAAATAAAATCTAATATATCTTCGAATAAACAAAATCTCATTATCGAATATTATTCATATATTTTTGCATATCGATCTATATATATATTTGCATGATTAAAATCAAACTAATTGGCTAATGTCATAAAGTGCAGCATTTTTTTTTATAACTAAAGAAACCTGAAACCGATTACAGTAATTTACTCCTCATTATCGAGTAATCGTGAGTAAATACGGTGTTTAGCATTTCAGCAGATTGTCATTATGAATAGAATCATTTTTCTTTGCTAAACTTCTAAGAGTATGTGTTAAAAATTATTACGTACAGATTCTGTATTTCTCACTTAGATAATTTGTAGCGTAATTTAAGAAAGGAAGATATTGGATTCGTTACAATTTTGTCTGAAATTTAGAATTTAAAAACATGAATATCCTAATTGTATACAGAATTTTCTCCACAACAGGAAAAACTATGGCTGATATTGTAAGAGTAAGAATATCTGCCAGAATGTGATACATTTTTTTAAAAAATTTTAATAGATTCTTTGAAGATGAAATCACGTTACACTGTCACATTCATTAACCCAAACGGTATTTTTCACACTTTCGTAAAGTTGTGAATAAATTTATTAGACACTTTTTTCAGTATTAAAACTCTTTAGATGTTTCTAAAGAATGCATATTTTTAAATTTCAAAATACTCAAATAGCTGAAAGATATACTTTTTTAAGATTACAAAAAACTTCCAAAATTTTTATTTTTCCTGTATAACACTCAACGTTAAAATAGTGATGATGCTTATTAAAATTATTATTAATTTTATCCGATTTCTGTACTTGTTCTGTATGGCATTAATTGCAATTTTATTTTCATTTTTATTTATTATTTTTCATTTTTTCAAATTTTTCGTTCTACTTATCTAAAAAACACCGTGTAAGATTGTTCTTTCTATGTATAAACAAATAAAAAAGAATAAAATGAAAGAAAACTTCAGAAATAAATAAATAAATTCTGATTCCAATTGACAAGGTATTCAAACTTGCGCAACTAAAGTATGTTTTAGTCAATGTATTGTGTTTAAAAGAATAATTACTTCTTTAAAAAATATTATTGTTATTAGCTACAATGTATGTGAAAATATTTTTATTATCTTCTATTTCTGATTATCTTTAATTTTTATGTTATTCTGTTCTGGTTTTAAAATCGATACCTAGTTATTGTGTGAGTCATAAAATTCGTATAATACAACGGAGCCTTTAAAAAATATAACATATCATAAAATTAAAAAAAGTACATTTGCGTACACAAATATATTTACCCACACATATACGTGTGGATGCACAGATACATAAAGTTTTGATTGGTAAAACTGAGAAAAAGAGAATGTGTTAGTATTAGTAACAGGGTGTCAGCTGAGTTACAAATTTCTCTGACTTTTCCGCGATTTTCATAGCAATAACAACAAATTTCCAGGTATCGAGATTTTGTGATGTTAGATACAAAAAATATCAAAAGTTGTAATTTTGAGAGTGAAGCACAAACTAAAAAAAATGTTTGCAAAATTTACAAATTGTTGAACACTAATATATTTATTTCATGATTAATGATTGCTTAACACCCCTATATTTCTTAATGAGAATGCCTTTTTACATCCTAAACATTTTGCAGATACACACTTTTAGCATCATGTTCCATCCATTTTGTCCAATCAGGAATAAATTCGTTATCACATCAGTCACAGTTAAATACAGATTGCTTTGACATATTTTAATTATAAAAATAGAAACCCTTTCTTTATAAGTAAATATACCTGCTCTGTAACTAACCCAGTTTAAGAATTATAAATATTCAATAAATTAAGCTAACAAATGTTCAGTTTCCATAAGTAAACATAGATTGAATCACCTAATCAATCCTACAAAACTGTACAAAGTTTTAGTTTAAGCTGGTATTTAAACAAGGAGGAACTGAAAGGTGCGGTAAACAAAAAGAATTGCATAAGAGGCTGAAATGCTCTTTACAGTACTTATGAAGAGCAAATTTAGATTTTCCTGGAGCTGCAATTTCAAATCCTTAGTTTTATAATCAGAAACATTTTTCTCGGAAGTTTAAAATTCCTTTTTTTTTTTAGAAATTTCAAATTCCCCAGACTTTTCCTCAATGGTAAATTTCCCTGACTTTTCCGTGATTTTTTCAGGTTATCCAGGTGGCTAGACACCCTATAGTAAACATGCAGAGAGAGAGAGAGAGAGAAATATAACTTGTGTTTTGAAAAGAAATATCAATAATATAGAGTTGGATGACGTTTTATTAAGCAATGACCTTTGAATCGTAGTTTGAAATTAATGAACGGTGCTATCGGGCTTTGTATAAACCTTTGACTTTCGTCATTTCAATTCATTTTTACTGTAGCATTTCTATTAAATAATTTACGCGGTAAGTTTATCATACATATATATGTGTGTGTGCATGTGTGTGTGTTAAGTTTTGTATTAAGTTTTATGTAAGATGAAAGGGAACGTTAGACAATTTTTCTGGTTATTGTTATTAAGACTAATCATTTTAATTCTTCGTTAAGAGAAACTTTATGACTTTTCCTTTGGTCACTAATTGTTAAAGCACTGGCTTTAGAAAACTACGGGTTTGTAGTTTGTAAAATGTGTTTAAGAATTTAAAACAAATTCATTTAAGAGTGAATAAGTAACTAGTCACTGAGAGGCAGAATTATGAAACAAAGCCTGAAAAAAAACTCTCTCAGTTATAAAAACCTCTATTTTTTTTTCTTCAAAATTATAAGAAACTATATGCGACAGTAATTGAAATGCACTCAATTATATCTATATTTAAGGTGAAATTAAATTATGTTTATTACTAACATTACTGAAATTACTAATTTTACTGAAATTAAAATTTTATTCTTATCCTTGGTAGTTTTAACTAACAAAACATTGCATTTTAAACAGTTTTCCTTTATTTTTAAAATAATAGAAAATAGCATCATAAAGCAGATTACAAAGTAAAACAGTATCTATTATCTTATCGTAATGCTACTATATGTGATTGTCAGTATTACAGTCTACGCAGACTATCAATATTAATTAAAAGATTATTTATCGAAACAATAACTCTAGAACTACTAAAATGTGCGACAACAATTTTCAATTCCACAGAGAAAATGTTTCTCACATTACAAATATAACACTATTTAGAAATATATAATGTTAAAAATAAGTCGATCCTTATCTTTTATCAAGATAATCTTTGCTACTTTGGAATTGACAGAAACAAAAGATGTGTATACAGAGTATGCAGTAATTTATTTATTTTCTGTTAATCGTTAATTCTAAAAAAATATATAATTAAGTAAAACAATTTTTTAGTGTCCAAAAGAATTAAAATATTAAATATGCAGCCAAACCGTATATTCTTCATAAAAATGAACACAGAACATATTATGTTTCCATAAATTAAATAACAGAATATTTGTCTGCATCTTTGACATGATTTAAAGTAGAGACTTTACGTGAGTAGCGGCGAGATCAAATTACGCCATGAATCATTCAGGGGAAGAGAAATATTGCCCAGAAATCTGTCAAAACTGATACGGGGTTTTCTGGTAGCAGCTATTTGTAACAAATAGCAGTGTCTTTTGTTATTTTCTTGGCACTAGTCTCTGCTTCAAAAATTTCTCCGCACTTTTTTTTTTAAATATTGAGGAAAGTTTCACCATGTTGAAGGTTAATTATCGTGAAATATGATTACAAAAAATTAATATAAATTGCATAAAAATAATTTACATTATTTTTTAGAAACCTAAAAAGGATTAATTTTATTTGTTTAAAATTATGTCAAAACCGTTTTATCAAGATTAAAAAATGCATAAAAAGTGTGATATTTTGAACTTATATTAAAACAGTGGCCTGCGTATTGGGTACCGCATTTTCTATTGCAAATGACAATACATTTATTCCTTCTTTCGTTTCATTGTTCTATTTTTATTCATGCTTCAAAACAAATTCCGTACTTTTTTTTTATATAGAGAGAGGAAGCTTTCACAATGTTGAAGATTAATTATCGGGAAATATGACTACAAAAATAATTACATTAAAATAATTTAATATTTAGAAAACTAAAATAATAAATTTTGTTTGTTTAATTTTATGTCTGAAAATTTTTAGCAAGGATAAAGAAGGCATAAAATGTGTGATACTTTAAACTTAAAATAGAACGAAAACGGAAATAATTTTTTGTTTCCCTGTTTTTATTTTTATTTTATTTTATTTTACTCATAAAGAAACACATACAATTTTTGATCAACAACGTGTTTACACTCCTTTGAATTTAGAAGTTGTATGGCACCACTATCTCAGATCAGAAATTTGCTTGATATTATTTCTTCAGATCAAAAATCTTTCTAAGATTAATAGCAGAATTTGTAATATTTTTCTGAAATTAAATAAAACGAAAAATTCTATTCAAAAATTGAAACACAAGAAGAAACGTACGCAGACCCTGTACCAGTTATGAAATACACGCGTAATACAGTGGAACCTGTTTAGTGTGATTCTCAAGAGCACTGAAAAAAAAAAAAAAATCTGAACAAAATATTTTTTTTATAGAAAAAGACTGTTTTAAGGAAAAACAGTCTTTTCCTGAAAAAAATTTTGGGTTTAGTAATATTTACAGAAAAAAATCTAAATTGTTTACAGAAAAAAAGACTGTTTTAATGAAAGTATACAGATAGTTTTTGTAAATTAAACGGTTTTTCACTGGCGCCAAAATTGTCAGGTTTTTTTTGGTCAATTTGGGAGATTTTTTTTTTTTTTTTTTTTACAGTGAGGTCCTAAAATTTTGTTCATGCTATCAGTAATTAAATCTTTGTATTCGATTTGACAGGAATTGTGAGAATAATTCATGTTAAAAGAAATTCATGACGTTCGCGTGTTCACGTTGGTTCGACTGTAATATTATTATCAGTAGAATCCTTAAATGCAGAGTATAATAGTTAATCATTTGAGTACTTTTAAAATAAATATCATAACAAGCCTGAAATTATTAAACATTTTCTAAAACATAATTTTTTGATTTCATACAGATTTTAATTCTATATATGTTACGTTAAAAGGCCTTCTAAACAACGACGAAAAAGGGACACTTGAGTTTATGAGTCTTTGCATGTTCAAATCAAATATATGGAAAAAATGGCATTGTCATTAACACATTAAATTATGTATGTACCATACATTTATATTTAACAATAAATACGCAAATGCATTGATGTTGCACGATTACTCTTATTACGTGCAAATGATACGTTGGTAATTTTTTATTTATGTTATTTTTATTCATCCAAAGTTTTGCCATCTGCACTTTTTGTTCGATAGAATTTTACATATGTGTTTAAATAAGTATTTATCATAATATATTTCTTATTTTTAAAATATTTATTCGCTTAGTAATAAATCGTGTAAGACTAATTTGTTAATCATATCCTTAACTTTCTCATGCGTTTTACGTCTCTACGTTTAAGTGACTCGCTACTATTCAGTTGCTTCTTTTTAAATTCGGTTTTATGTATTTATGCTTAGCATGGGGATTTTTTTATGTAAAAATATTTTTAAGATGTAAAATTAAATATTTTATGTTTAGACAATCAACAGAAACATTTTTAAAACGACATTATCAACATTATTTAAGAGCTCTGGCATTCAAAATATTATTTTCTTTATTTATAAGCATTTTTAATGATTTTTTTCCCCTGAAATGTGCCTTTTTATAAAAATTAGTTTTCAGATAAAAAACTTTTGAAACTTTTGAATTTTTTTTTAATTTAAATTTTAAAATTTTAAAGTTTTTATATAACTTATAAACCACATTCCCGATTTAATTGCTTTATTCAGTATTGTGTGTGGAAAAGATTTCTTGTTAATTAGTTTTCAAGTTTTATAAAAATATTACTTACAAAATTTATAATAAATTTAAAAGTAAAAAAAAAGGATTTTTAAAAGTGATTTTTAGTTCGAGGAGTATATTTTCAAAAATTTTCGCATGAAATTTAAAATTCTGAAGACAATTTATTAAAAACATAACACAAAATCTCTGTGCAAAATTTCATACAAATATCTTGTAAGAAAGTTCAGATATATTCTTTTAAACATGCCAAATTATGAAAGTATCCATTCTGAGATAAATGTGCTTAAAGTTTTAGTTATGGGCGGGAAAGTCGGATAGTACAACACAAAGAGTGTTATATCTGCTGATGTAATCATCGTAAGAAATGCGTGGCTTTATTTAACTTATTTATCTTTGTAGTATTTTATTGGCAAAAAAAGAAGAAGAAAATAGATTTTCGACTCTCGTACGCATTTTGTGCTTTTTTTTTTTTTTTTAATTATTGAAATCATATTTTTAAGATGTGACATTAAATATCTTATGTTTAGACAACCAACAATCAACAGAAGGTAATGCTGATTGATTATCGCTTATGATGATTTATTGACAAGCTATTGCTTTTAATTAGCACACGTGTAATTATTTCATGATTTAAAAAAAGTAAAGAATAAACACACACACACAAAGAAAAGGAAAAAGATATAGTATTTGTAAATAAATTTGTAAAGCAATTAAAGTAAGTTACAATCCTTTTAGTTATAAATATGCTATGAGAGTTTCTAGATTATTTCAAGTTACCTAGACGTTATGAAAAAAAAAAGTTTGTAATTCGGTCAGTCATATCCATTCTCAAAACAACCGTATAATAGACTGTGGGAATCATCTAGATCTCAGACTGATGATTGATTCATTTATATGACTGATTTTCTTTTATAGAAAATGTAAGAAAATACCAGAGGTGATAATTAGTATTTACTCCAAATAACGGCAAAACATTTCGCGGAAAAAAAAATCTTTACTATGCTGCAAAAGCGTTACAATATGTATTTGTTTAACTATTTAAAAGAAAACCATGCTTAATAGTAACAGGACTGTGATCTATTGTCGTATCTTGAAACAGGCCACAAAATATATCATGATAGCATTAGAATATTTTTGCATAACTATTTTCATTAGATAATAATAATATTAATAATAATAAAATGAGTAACCTCAAGTTGCGCAAAACGTTTACATAAACATGAAGCTGAAAACTAATATCGCAATGCATATTAAGGAAATATGTATAGATGAAATGATCGAAAACTAAATCGCATTCTACCCAGTGCTATCTATACCTTAAAAAAATAAAGTAAACAAATTAAAAGTTTTCTGATCAAAAATGTGATCAAGAAAGTAAATTTAGCTCCGTTTATTCTTTCAAAATAGTCTATTAGGGTCAAAGAATTTTAGTACTTTACTTACACAAATTGAAACAGTATATGTTGTTCTATTTTATATTACTGACAAAATGAAACTAGTAAGTATAATATCTAACTTTAGAAACTGATGTAATTTCATAAAATTGTGCAAAATATATAACTTTTTAGTAATTAGTTTTAAAGAACAGGATATGATTATGGAATAGATTCTCTTATTTTTAATTAAAAATTTGTAGACTTCGTCAAATACATATAAATATGTAAATAAAGAATCTTTGCATTTTAAATAAAACTTAAACCTATATAGATATATATATACCTTATACATTCCCGTTGTCACTAAAGAATAGCGTTTTCCTTTTGAAACGAAGCGCCTTCTGTTCTCCGCGTATTCATAAGTGACCTTTAAAATATTCAGATCTCTCCATCATTGTCTTCGGTTTTCTAGCTCTCTGATGTCTGTCGATCGATGGACCAAGTTTTCGGCACCCGAAGGCGCGAACAACACATCGGGGCAATAATCCCTTTTGTTTCGTTTGCCGTTCGAACCAAATCTGACAGAGAGCTCGAACTAATGGGTCATCGGCATGCAAGCAATGGCCATTTAATTTTCCAGATCCCCTAACTTGTTCGCGAGATAATACACTCAAGAGTAATAAAGTCGCGAAAAGGATAAAAGGCTGTAAAACACTTCCACGACAGAATTTCGCCGTTATTTAAACGAATGTCGGATGATAATAACAAGCGTATTCATGGGAATACACGCTTGTATTCATTTTGGTTTTGAGCAAAGCGAACATATTGTGGCCTTTTTCAGTTACGTCACTCCATTTAAGTGACTCGCTAGCATTCAATTGCTTCTTTTTAATTTCGCTTTTATGTATTTATGCTTAAAATGGGTATTTTTTATGTACAGATATTTTTAAGATGTGAAATTAATTATTTTATGTTTAGACAACCAACAATTAACAGAAACATTTTCAAAATGACATTATCAACATTATATGATGATAATAACAAGCATATTCATGACAATACACGCATATATATTCTTTTTGGTTTTTAGCAAAGCAAACGTATTATGGCTTTTTTTGATTATGTCATTCCATTTAAATGACTCGCCAGCATTTAATTGTATCTTTTTAATTTCGTATTTATGTGTTATAAACAGAATTTTTATGCTTGAACCTTTTTTTTTAAATTATTGAATTGATATTTTTAAGATGTGATATTATATATCATATTTTTAGACAACCAACAATCAACAAAAATCAATTCTGATTTATTTTTGCTTATAATGATTTATTGACAAATTGTTGCTTTTAATTAGCACACTCATAGCTTAAAAAATAATAGAATAAATGTACAGTGGGGCAGTTTAGTACATAAAGAAAAAGATATATTATTTGTAAATATATTTTCATAATAGTATTTGAGACATATTAATTTTGTGTGTGGGTGTTATACGCTAAACTTATTCATTTCAATATGGTTTTGGCTATTGTTATCCGAATTAAAGAAATTAAAAAGGTGAAAAAACTATACTCCAAGGTTACTTATATTTCATAAGTGATCCATAATTTCGTAACTACATTAAATTAAATCTTATTTAAGAGATTTTTCCTTTTATTTCTCAAGGAAATGAAATAATTTTCTACTGAATATATTGTGCATTTAAAAGTATATAGTTTGCTTTAAACTCAAGACAATTTAGGTCATTATTTTAATAGACAGTTTATTAGTAAAAATAAATACAGAAAAAAAATGAATAGACATTTGAATGCGTGGATAATTGTTAGTTTGGAGATTAGTTATTTGCTCAGTTTTCTAAAAGCCGGTTTTAATGTGAATGTAAGTCTAATTTAATTTAATAATGCCCATTACTGAAGAAAAACAACAGTAACACCTCAAATGATAAGTTGAAATTTTGGTGGAGACTTGAGAATTAAATCTTACATTACATCCACAAAAGTGATATGGAAATTGTTTATCCTTTATCCTGTCAGCTAGTTATTAATAAACATAATAATTAAAATATGTATTTATTTTTCGTAGGATTTTAACTATTTGCCAAAAATAAACTGTAATAATGCAGTACAAATTCATGGTGAAATTGATAGTGAGTAACCACAAGATAATTAAGAAAATATATTTTTTTAAGCAATGGTCGTTTTTGGATTTACTTAAAGTAAAAGTGATTTTCAAAATTGATCCACTCATAAAGTCACTTTTGAAAATTTTTGCTAAACAATGGTCGGTTTTTTATTTACTTATAAAAGTAATAGTGATTTTCCAAACTGATCCACTCATAAAGTCACTTTTGAAAAGTAATTCAGCAAAACGTTATTAAACAGTAGCATAACAAAAGTAATTAATAAAGATAAACAAAGTCAATAAAAAAAAATCTTTAGGTTTTTTTTTTTTTCTACTGACAACTAATTATTTTGACTGAACGAGTGTATTCGATTTCTCAACACATTGGCAATGAAACAAATATTGAACAAACACCGATTGTGATCTGTCGCTGCTACTGGCAAAACTGCGAGTATAAGCATTCGGCTTCTTTACTCATGCTTCTTTATTTTTTACTTTTCCCTATGGCGCAAAGGGCATCCTTTCCCCAAGTACGCGACGTGATTTGCGGCTACATTCGACAGAAAAAAAAAGTAAAAGGGGGACGGGGGCACTATTCATTCACTAAGAAGAAGTAGAAGGGGGGAACACGACAACGACCACTTTTCTGGCGTGACCAGATTGCTTTCTGAAGGAAATCTTACGTCATCGGGGCCAATCCACCTGTGTTAGAAGAGTTCGACCAGGGTTTGACAAATCATTTGGGATTAGAACTTTTCTTTTCCAGAATGGAGAAAAATATAGTTAGGAAGGATTCCAAACTTTTTCTAATTTTTAATCTATAATTGAGTCGGTCGTTTCAAAAATTATACAATTTTATTTTCCATAACAAAGTGAAATAGATTTATTAAGTTTTTTTTAATTATTATTTCAGTTATGATAAAATAAGCAACTGATAACGACAGGGGGTGGAATGGGGCGATAATGACAAGGCAACGGTAATTTTTTTGTCGTGACGAAATTACTTTCTGAAGGAAATCTCACGCCATTGGTGCCAATTCACCCGTGTGAGTTCGACCATAGGATTTGCGAAATCCCTCGCGATTAAAACTTTTTTCCAGAAAAGAGGAAAAAGTGTCATAGTTAGGAATGATTCCGATTTTCTTCTAAATTTTTATCTATAATTAAATCAATCATTCGTTTAAAAAACTGCATAAGTCAAATCTTATATCATCCGAGCGAATCCTCCTGCATTAGAAGAGTTCGATCGGGGTTTGTGAAATAATTCGGGATTAAAGCTTTTGTTATCCAGAATGGTGGGGAAGGGGGAATATCATAGGTAAGACATTATTCCAATTTTTTTTTCTTTTCTTTTTTTTTTTTTTTTTTTAGTTTATAATTGAATCGGTCAGTTAAAAACTACAAGTAAATTTTTTTCCGGAACAAAATCAAAGTTTTATTAAGTTTTCATTTTATTTTTTTTTTTAGTCACCATAAAATGAAAAACAGATAACGCCATGTATGGAGGGGGGAGAGGCAAAACAACGACCACTTTTTTAGTGTGGCCATATTGTTTTCTGAAGGAAATCTTGCTGCATCGGAGCCAATCCACTTATGTTTCTAGAGTTCGAACAGGGTTTGTGAAATCATTCGCGATTAAAACTTTTCTTTTCCAGAAAGGGGGTAAAAAGCATACCTAGAAATGACTCTGAAAGTTTTCTAGATAAGTTTTCTAAAGTTTTATAATTGAATCGGTCATTTCTAAAATGATATAACTCGTTTTTTTTTTTTTTTTTTTTTTTTTTTCCCCGGAACAAATTCAAAAAGTTTACTTTTATATAAAATATATCTGATATCAAATTTGCAAATATACAGATATAAGAATTATTATTAGCAGGGGGTAAATAAATAAATAAATAAATAAATATATAAATAAATAAGTTGTATATTATTTGTTTATAAAGCAGATTTTATTGATTCCTAAATATAGTTGAATTTGAGAGTTCTGTAGTTTGAAATGATGAATGAATCTTCATGAAAATGTTTATAATGTGCACGTAGAATTTTGTAAGCATCCCGATTAACCCTTTCAGATTTGGCGTCCTAATAATAGGGCATGTCTTTGCATTGACTTATTGTTTTATATTAACAAATATTTTTGTTATTATCTACATGTAGTAATGATAGCATGTTTCTATACATTTACTATTATCACTTCAAAAATGTTTCAGCATTTAGTAATTCAAAAAAAAAGTGTGCTTAAATTTCTTTACACCGCAGGTGATTTTTTTTATTTCAAACACGTGTCTATTCTTTAAATTCAAAGAGTACACACCAATAATTGATAATAATAATAAAGGAAAAGTTGTTATGCCTATTTAATTCTGTCGTAATACAACGTTTTCCAAACGTCTTCAAATACTTTTTTTTCCTCCTTAGCCTATTGACATTATTAATATTACGCAAAAAAACTTCATTCGTTAAAATTTAGTAAATGACAGAATCGTTAAATTTCATTAAACCTTAACTTTTGCCATTTGTTACTTGTAATTTTTTAACCCCAAAAATAATTTTCCCCCAACAGTAAAAAAAAAAAAAAAAAAAAAAAAAAAAAAAACATTTGGATCCGAAAGTGTTAAATACGTCATCACTAAAAAATAAATAAATAAAAAATATAGCAAAATCTGAAGTTGTGCGAAAATAGGAAGAAAAATAAATTGATTAGATTTTATATTGATATCTGGGAAATTTGCATTCTTATCACGCGCAATTCAGAGGGCGGATTCCGTTGCGCGTCGAACGTATGTCAGAATTTTTCTGAGATCGCTAAGATAAATGATAAATTAAATGCCATCATTAATTTTCAAATCACGTTTGACGTAATGATTAATTTGTATGACATTTTAATGCAAAGCATAAAATTCAGACTATTACAAAAAATTCATAAATCGAGCAATAGTCTTTTAAGAAACGATCACTTTTTGAATATAGCCGAACTCGATTAAAATGAGGGCGCAGGAACCTCAGCATTTTCTCTTTCTGGTTGTAACACAGCTTATGATATAATATAAAGAAACGTCAAAAATATAAAAGTTCTGATGACTTGTTAAAAAATACAGCATCATTGCTCTGATGTATGAAATTTTATATGTCTCGATTAGAAAGGTGAAATTACATCACCAATGACAAATTAGCATTTATTTTAAGAATTTGTCAATTTTGAATTTATATACAGGAAATAATTCTGTGAAAGGATGGCAGTTAAAGAAAACATGCTTAACACTTATTTATTAATTTAAATGGATTATTTTTTTAAGTATTCTTCTTATTCTTATCTTTTTTTTTTTTTTTTTTTTTTTTTTTTTTTACAATTACATATTATATTTATTTTCCTATTACATTAATCAACTTAGGGAATACTATTACTATTTGTTTGTGGAAAATAAACTAAGTTAAATGTACAAATTATAATAACAGAATGTGGAAAATAAACTAGCTAGTTATAATAAATGCTGCATAAATGATAATCTTATTGAAATGTTTCACTATACTGCATTAAAAGTACAGAAAACATATAAGTCAGCGAATTTTGTTTTTAAATAAATATATATATAATATATATAACTGAATTTCTCTAATTACGGCAGAGTTTTTTTGCAATGCACTTTTACATTAGGCCAACCATTTCGTTTATTTTGGTCATTAATATCAAGTTCCCATTAAGCCAAAGCTCGCTATAAACGAATTCGACTATATTAGATTTTAATGGTAGAAATTTTTCTATGGGTTTCTCTTATTGCTATTTTCTGGTAATGGAATTATATTTGTAATTTCTATCTGGCCCCTTTCAAGTCGAATGGAGACAGGCCGAGTACACCCCTCGCGGGGAGAACAAAGGTAGTTGCAAGACAGACACACAATCTATCACCTGCTCTTCCACAGGTCCATCTACCGCCCTTCTTCCTTTGAATCCTCTTTGCATCCCGCCCCATGGGCTGCTCGTCCCATCTCCCAAGATCCGAGCTTCTCTGCTCGTCTTGGGACGCACCGATCGACAAAGCTAAAACAAGAACACATTGGAGGGCTGTTCGCTCCAGATATCGTAGAAACAAGTAAATCGAACTCGAAAGAAAAGAAATGTAGGGGGGGGGGGGGGATTGCACTTATTTACCTTACCAAGAAAGTTTTGTAACAACGTCCTGCAAGTACATAAGTAAAATAAAGAATACAAGATTTTAGTCTGAAAATGTAACATCAAGATAATCCAAATGCACATCAATAAGATACAATTATTTTGAGAGGAAACATTTAAGTTTGAACACGTGGAAAATTATTACGTGGATTGTACACATGATTCGACACATGTAAATCGTTAGTATTTATGCTGAAAACAAAATTCTTGTGAAAAAAATTAACTGCTCTTTAGAAATGCTTAAATAAGTTAATAAATATTTCAATTATGTAATTATATAAAAAAGAGTTAAATATATATATAAAAAAATTATGTTTACTAGAGTCGAGCCAATCTACAAAGTTAAAGCATGAGCACATTGGAGTGCTGTTCTTCCCAGATCGTAGAAACCCAGTAAATCGAACACGAGAAATTAAAGAGGGTCTTGCACTTATTTACCTTACCAAGGAAGGTTTGTAACAACTTCCTGTAACTAAATGAGCAAAATGATGACTATAATGGCTTATTATGGAAATGTAACATTAAGATAATTCAAATACACATCAATACGATACACTTCTTTTGAGATGATAAATTCAAGTTTCTACCACTGAGCATATATAACAGGAGATCGGTCTTCCTATTCCTCAACATGATTTCCAGCGGTCATCGCGGGTTGGGTTGGGTTGGGTTGATTATTGACGGCCAATTATCTACAATTGGGATATAGGCCCGGGGAGAGTGCCCTCCGTGGGGGTCTTTCTAAGGGAACCTAACCCGTATTTACGCATGGATAAATCCACGGCTCGAAGAAAACCACAAAAACTCCGAACGATTAGGCCGACGGGCGCGATTGAGATCGAACCCAGCACCTCCCGTCTACCAGCTTCGAGAGCAGAACCTCTCAGCCACTGGTGGGGCGCGGTCATCGCGGAAGGATACAGTGATTATAATTTTAGTTCGCATTCATGGCAAAGCATGCTGTGCATCGCATTCCCTTACATGATTAGAGAACCGTTTATTAATTAGATAAGTATAGCTTAATTAGAGAAGCATAAATTAGGATAATAGTAAATGAGAACACTAATATCGAAGATTGACAACGCGGGCTATTTTTTACATTTGCCTTGCAAGCTTCTGACCGCCAACTAAGAACGTCTATTATATATGGAGCTCAGTGGTTTCTACATGTGGTGAGTTTAATACGAGGATAAAATTCCAGTTTATACATGTGAAGAAAATTCATATATGTGGCCAAAATTTAAATTTGCACACGTATTTCTACACATAGAAATTATTAGTATTTAATGTTGAAAACAAAATTAATTATGACTAAAAGAAAGTTGTTGTTCTCTTCATAACGCATAGAAGAAAGTAAATGGAAAACGAAATCTCAAAAAAAAAGAAGGGGCACATTTATTTGCCTTGCCAAAAATAAATAAATAAATAAATAAATAAATAAATAAATAATTAAAAATGTAACAATTTCCAGCAAGTAAATAAGGAAAACAAGGAACACAATGGTTTGTTCTGAGAATGCAACATCAAGATAATTTAAATAGGCATCAACAAGATTCATTTCTTTCGAGAGAAGAAATTTGAGTTTTATACGTGGATAATTAATACAAAGACAAAATTCGAATGTGTATAAGTGGAGAAATGGTATACTTGGCACGCATTTTACGAGTTCCTTTCGGCCACGTGGAAATCATGAGTATTTATGCTATAAACATAATTAATATAACTAAAAAAATTCAAGTGCTTCTCTAAAAATGTTTAAAAAATTTAATAAATATTTAAATTATGTCATAATTTTGAAAAGTGTAACACACAAAATAATTTTGTTGTTTACATTATATGCATATTATGTGAAACATAATTAAATTTGTATTCTTTAGCTGTTCATTAAACATGTGCCTTGAAAACAGTGTTATGAGAAACGCCTTTAAATTTTAAATTTAATAAGTTATGAAATTAACATTTCTCTTATTTTACGTTTATAAGAAACAAACTACTGACTTCCTCTCAAAAAAAAAAAAAAAAAAAAAAAAAAAAAATGCCAATAATATTAAAAATGTACGGATAAAGGAAAGGCGAAGAGGAAAACACTCGCTGTTTAGAAGGAAAATTAGAAATGAAAATAAAAGCTCTTTATTTGCGTAATAGGGGTAGAAACATTTACTCATCTTAAAATCTTGAGAAGAATCGCTAATCCTTATCCCCATACAATTCCCAGAATACTTTTCTGCCGCATCCAATATCTCTTCTTTTTCCAAATAAACTATTTGAAATTAAAATCCTTAACAACATATATCTGACTGTTAATTGTGTAGGAGAAAATGTTTATAACGTTTTGAACGAAAAATGTTTGCCACCCACACCGATAAAAAAAATAATATACATTAAATACAGTTTGCAACAGTTTATCCATTTCTCATTTATGTGCCATTTCTTGCATATAGGTTTTAATTCTAACTATTTATACGACATCAATAAATTTTTAATTCCATTTTAAGTTGTTTTCCCAAAAAAATTTCAACCGCAAATATATGCTTGAGTTTATTGAATATTTAAATTAGGGTTGCAATTAGGGTTGCTTCCTACGGGCCACGAAGATACCACTTTTTTATACAGAACAATTTGACTAATTTAATGATAGAAACTTTGCTATTAAATAAGTCGAAGGTTACCTTTCAGATATTATGGTGACAAAAGACTTTCAAACAAAAATATTGTTCAGCACTAATTTAAATGCATCAATTATAATGTAATTTGGTTTATTTAATATACAGGTTGGCCCAAAAGTCCTTGACACATTTTAAAATTCAATAAAATATTGAGCAATTGGCGTACGAGAAAGCGGTTTGGACGAAAATGCTTCTTATGATCTGAAATTTTGTTTAAGCAAATAATTTTTAAAAAAAAGTTTCAAAAATTTCTCATAGATGGTGCTGCTTTTAGAAAGTTATCCAATCGGTAGAATGCCTTTATACATAACAATGACAAGACGCACAATGCTTATGTACAGTTTTTGTCCAAATTATGGCAACCCACATTCTAGAACTTAACAATACTCGCCCTCCTGAGTTCGATTAGACAAGTCAATAAACATTAGTTTGGTGATAATAATTGTTAACTTCTGGAATGTGTGTTGCCATAGTTTGGACAAAAACTGTGAATACGCATTGTGCGTCTTTCGCCATTGTTATGTATAGAGGTATTCTACCTATTCGATAACTTTCCAGAAGCAGCGTCATCAATGAGAAATTTTTTAAACTAATTTTTTATTTGCTTAAACAACATTTCAGATCATAAGAAGCACTTTCGCCCAAACCGCACTCTCGTACGCCAGTTGCTTGATCTTTTATTGAATTTTAAAATGTGTCAAGGACTTTTGGGATACCCTGTATTATCCAATTTAAAGTAACCTAAATTTGTATTGACAAAAAGAATATTAAAAAAAAAGTATTATGTTTCTAAAATAGATCATTAAATAATAGTCTGTCAAAAATAATTTTTATTTATATACTTTACGGTTACATGCTTTTTTGATACAGTTGTTTGAAAAACATTTTCGTTTTACTCACTCTCTATTGCATGTTAGTTAAAGAACTCCTTAATAAGTACATTCTTAAGTCTAGTGAATATTTAAATACGTCAACTATATGACTCTAATTTGATTTATTGAAAATAATCTAAATTTGTATTCATAAAATATCATTAAAATAAAATATTGCATTTTCAAAATATATCATTAAATATTAGTCGGTCAAAATAAAGTTTTATTTATTTATATATGTTTACGGTTACATGCTTTTTTGAAATAGTTGTTTGAAAAACGTATAAATGTTTTTTCACTGTCGACAATTTTTGATTTATTCATTCTTGCTTGCTGCTTAGTAAAACAATATTTAAATCTATTGGGCTATAATTTGGTTTATTTAAAGTAATCTGAATTTGTATTGATAAAACTATTATTAAAATAAAACATCATGTTTTGTTTTGTTTTCTAATTCAATTCTTTGAAAAACGTATAAATGTTGCTTCACTGCATGCAAAATTTGATTTATTCATTCTTGCTTGCTTCTTAATAAAACAATGCGGCAGTAAAAATAAATTCGCATTTTCAAAAACGTTTGCTCGTTATTACATTTCCACTTTGGAAGGAAGAAAATAGAAGTGGAAAGGAACGAGAAAAGGGAAATCGAATTTTAGGAGCTTAGAGGTTCTTACAAAAACGAAAGAAATGAAGCAAAAATAAAGCATCAAGGAAGTGTTTCGGCCCATCCCGATATGAGTCTTCCTCTGGGGCGTTCTTGGATCGACACAGGTCAAAGAATGTTTCTGACTTTGATTAACAACTTTCCCTTTACAGAACAAGTGCCCGTTAAGAAGTAAAGCAAAATTTAGAAAAGGTACACAGTATATGTCTTTTACAATATGTGCATTCCGTATATGTTTCGAAATGCACCAGAAAATTTTTGTTTCTAGATAAAATATATGTCCATTAAAACGACAACGTATCTATCTAGATGTAAGTGGATAGGTAAAGCGATAAAGTAGTCATTAACACTATTTGTACCGGTGTCAAACGACACCTTTTAAAATATTTCTATTTATGGTTATTTTATTTGTAAATTTTACATTAAAGCAAGTGCAAATCATTTTCAATACATTGAACATTTATTTTTATACTTATTAGATTTAAAAATTACAAGTAAAATAAACATAAATCAAAACTTTTAAAGTTGTCATTTGATACATGTAGCAAAAGTGTTAATGAAAGTTAAAATATAACGCATATAAAATCATAAAATTTTCTTATTTCTCAATTATTTTTCATTCTTTTTTTAAATATTAAAGAAAATTTAAACATTGGTACAGTATATCTTTATAACAATATCTATCTTCCATATAGTTTTCAAAATGTTTTTGTAAATAGTTGTTTTCAGATAAAATATATATGTCTATTAAAACCACAACTTATCTATTTACGTTTATAGCGATAATGAAGTCACCGTATAAAAAATAAAATATAACGGATATAAAATCAAAAAAAGATCCTATAATTCTCTTTCATTTTGTAAATATTTATAACTCTGCTCTTATTTTTATATTTAATTCATTTTAATAATATATAATTACATTACATTTCTCTTTTATCATTATTATTAATAAAAGGTCAATGTATTAATAAAAAAGAAACGAAAAAGAATGTTATTTTCTTACGTAATAGAAAAAGGCAAACATTAATATCTAAAATTAAATATGCTGCGATCTTTTGCTGATTATTACACTTGATAGATACAACATTGATTTAAACGTCTGCTTTAACACAAAATTTTTTTTCCTGACAGCATTTATTTTCCTGTTCAATGTTTCAATGAAAAGTATAAAGTGTGAAGTTGCATTGCACACACACGCGCATGCATGAGCAATGAAGCATCGTGGAATTTCTTATAGGAGACTTTTATCTCTATTAAACGCAGTATGAAGATGAAGAACATTTCCTAAACTATTAATCTGACGAATAAATGGATATAAGAGTCAATTTATAAAAATATAGTGTTATTTTTGAATTTCTATTGTTTTACATTTAAAATCCTTTACAATAAAAATTTAATGACAAAATTCTACACCCGTATTCCTAATGTTGCACTTATATATTTTGTTGGGGCATCTTTATGTACTGTAAAGATTAAATCATTATATGAGGTACAGGAAATATTTTGAGATTTCAATCTCTAACCATCTCAATGTGATTCTTTTAAATTTACAGTGTAAGTCAATAAATATGATATCCACAGTAATTATGGAATTTAAAGGGTTTTTTTTCTTTCTTTTACTATTTTTTTGTTGTTTAGCAATCGAGATATATAGTCTAAATGGTGTGTCATCAACCTAATAAGTTTTTTTTAAAATGCCACTAAATCACATATTTAAAGAAAGTGCATTTTACAGATTATCTTACATACGAGGTTCTTTAATACCAAGACTTTTAAAATGACGCATCAAGCAATAACTTGCAAAATCATACGTATTTTTCTCTATACAGGTATTAAAGACTAATCAAAATTTAAACTATCACATTAAATTATAAAGGCTAAAAATTCTCAAATAGCACATATCTAATCTGTTAGTCATTTCCCACCTAATATGAAATTGATAGGGCAGAGCGATTACGAAATATATATACTACTTAATTCGATATTACAAATTTCAAGTATAGTTTTAGTGCGGAAAAAAATCATAAAGAGCAACAAAAGTTTTGTAAGTTTCAGTATAAAAAAGGTGATTGATTCAACCTACGTTATTAGGACGAAACCAGTTGGGAGTAACTTTTACGTAATGGAGAAACGAATAAGATAAGCACTTGGCATATTTAAAATATTAGGTTATCATTTTCCCGGACAGGACCTCGCTAAATTTATAAATAATCTTGAAATAGCTGTGAGGGGGCGCAACAACAGGTAGAGAAGGAAGACATGCAGTACATTGACGGTCCCTCTGGCTCTTCTCACAAAAGGAGGGCTTCCTAGGGTTTTGTGGTTGTTATTGAAGGGAAGTGTTTACAGAACCCTGCAGTGAATCCCCCCTTTCTTTGGCGGCACGCGTGGCCCTACACAAAGATACACGACCTCCTCGGAACATGAACGGAGACAGGTAGACAGTTTTATTACGTATGGGAAAGTGTGATATGCGTGCGAAGAAGCCAAAAAAGATTTGATTAACGCAACCAGTCGTATTGTTCCAAAAGCTATTAGAACAAGTGTATTAGAGTAAATAAGAGAATAAAAGTGTCTTAATTTTCTATTTTATTTAATTTAAATATGTGTACATTTCGTTTACGTTTAAGATGATTAAATTTTATAACGGGACTCAAATTTGAAGCTTCTGCAACTTTACAGTTTATAACTTTTTAAGATTTATTTTTTAAAGTTACGAATTTATGAACTTCTTAAAATTGAATAAGATATTTTTAAACCAAAAGCTGCTTAAACTACGTGATTTCCGTACCAAATTTTCGGAAAATTCGTGGACGTTTGGTCATCTTAAATACCTCAATTATTTTTATAGATTTATTGAATGTCAGTTTTGAAATTTTATCCCAAATATTTCAATAAATAAATATTTTTACTTATTTAAACTCCTGATGAATCCACCACTTTGACATGCGTGCGAAGAATAAAACAGATTTGATTAACGCAACCAGTCGTATTGTTAAAAAATTATTAACTCTTTCCAAGATAGTGTGAAGTATTTATCCCACTTAGTTGTAATCCCAAATGCCAAATATGTACCAAATGTTAATTTTATTTTTATAATGTACGTGACAAAAAGTATTCATTCTATTGCTTTCAAATCAATTTGTTCTTAAATTATGTTGCCATTTAATTATTTCAACATTCTAGCAACCGAATTTCTGTACCTTAGAAAGGGTTAAAGTAAGTATATTAGGATACAAAAGAGAATAAAAAAATATTATTTTTTCTGTTTTATTTAAATAGATTTATATATGAATTTTGGTACTACACGTTAATTATCTTAAAACTTAAGATTTGTGAAATATCAGTTCTGAAAATTTATATATATTTATATTTAAGGCAATAGTATATCCGTGCATATCATGCGATTTTCAGAAGTGCATATTTTGGCAGATTGAAAAGTTCCAAAAACAAATGTGGGAATATTGTTATTTATTTTCAGAGAAATGCTTTGCAAAAAATTGAATTTTCTATGTATCAAATTATTTTAAAACGTAATTATACATTTTAAGAAATGTCCTTAACAAAAAAGAAATAAAAAAGACAACGCATATACTATGGGATAAATTCACCTATTCATATTGTTTATAGTATCGATTGAAGATTACAAAATATCATATTTCACATTTCTGTCTTATTTCAAATTTTGATTACAAAAATGATGAGTCAAATTTGAAAAAAAGATAAAAAAAAATACGCAACTCGATGATTAAAATTCAAATTTCAGCTGCCACTATTTTATTTATTTATTTTTGTTACGTAAAATTTAAAAAATAAGACAAAGAAGTACATTAGATTTCCATTTTTATGTAAAATAAAATTAAAATACTTTTATAGGGAAATTCAATAACATAAATTTGAATAATGTTATGTTTTCATCCTCTAATATTAATCCTAATAATCTTCCATCAGGAGAAAAAAAAATAAGAGTAATAATAATAAGATATCCATTGCTGTAACATACATAAGATCTGATTCTAAAGATTGATACATTTCTTAAGATTACCGGATGTGTCATAATGTTTCTTAGCAGACGTTTTAGAAGCAAATGTTTAAAATTCATATAGCTAAGGTTAAAATATTATTAAAACTATCACTTTAACAAAAACAAATAAATTATGATACAATATATGAACATACAAGGATTCTTTAGACAGAATACAAGAATACTAACTACTAAATGCAATTTATAAATTTTACGTTACAAAAGTGAATTTTCTCACTTAAATTTAAAAACAAATATTTATTTATAGTAAAATCTTTATAAAACTTCATTTTCAAATAAAGCATTTCATTTGCAATAGTTACTGCATAGAAATAAAAGTCACACAATATTCCTCAGTCAATATAATCAACTAATTGTAAATTAATTCCAAATTATGTTCATTACGAAAAAAATTGAAGAAGTTAAATAAAGAAATAAAAGAGACTAACCATCTTGAAGATACTGAAATTCGGCGATAACGTTTCTGATGTTGGACGACGAACACTCCATTTTATATCTTTTATATCTTGTTGATTGTCTTACCGGTTTGTGTAATCCAACGAAATGCTGTCGATCGCCCATAATAATTTGAAAAATAAAGCAAGCTTACCTACATAATCCTGATATTAATATGATAATAGAACCCAGTTCTTGTTGTCAAATAGTATCAAAAATCATCTTACCGAATAAACAATGTCTATACCATTTCTTGTATAATGCCTGGACTTTTTTTTATTTTACCATTAAGGGTAATTTAGATTGAAAGTGGGATTTTAATTTTACTTTAAGAAGAAAATGAAACAGAAAAGATTTCATTAAAGTTGATTTAGATTAATTTATGCTTATTAGATGAAAAATGCTTAATAAACTTAAGCATGCATACGTTAAAAATTTGCATAGGTGGAAATTATACACAGGGGTCGCACGGTTCCTACTTTTGAGTACAATTATTTCCGCATAGTAATCTTAGTCTTATTTAATTGCGGAATTTTTGTCATTAAATAAGGCTAAGATTACTATTCGGACAGAGTGATACTTAAAAGTAGGAAACATGCGAGTCCTGCTCAAAATTTCCAGCTCTGAATTTAGAATAGAAAGGTCTGAAAAGGAATAATAAAGTTTAATTTTATAAAATACATGTGGACAGTTTTAATAAGAAGGGGTGCCAAGAGAGGGCTTAATTCTAGCTTACCTGCGTTTGCGTTAGACCGAGAGTTGCTGCCAATTTCGCTCTTTCGGGTAAAGCGAGGTATTGTGTCCTTTGAAACATTCGGTTCAACTGTTGCAGCTGAAGACTGGAATAGATTGTGCGAGGCTTCCTCATCTTTTTGCCTTTACCGTTCACTCTCAACGTTTCTTCCAGCTGAGATTTATCTGTGAAGAACAAGGTACGTCAGCCGGTCACTATATATGTCCCAAATTCACATACATTTAAAAAATAAATTAAATAAAAACTTACTGTAAAATCTAAGATGATGAATATGTGACAGTGCAGACTTATTTCAACGTAATATAATATAATGTAATTTTTAAGTATGACATCAACAGTGAAAATATAAGAACCATTCAGAATCAAAGTGGATCAAGTCCATAAACAATTATCCAGGGACATTTTCAGGTAAAGTTAATAGGCTGAGATGCCTTTCATTGAAAATGATAGGAGACTTACGACATTTGTTGTCCACATTTTCAATCTAGGACTGGATTTGTTACTAGTGTCTATAGAGGAAGAATTCATCTCAAAGTCTGTTGAACGAAAAATTGAATTGATCCATTTTGGTTATGAACGCCTGATATATCCAAAGTATAAAAATATATATATTCTATGTTTATGGAAACTAAATGTTTAAAATAACAGTTTTCAGTTAAAATCCGATAACAAAAACATTGCATAACTTTAATGCAAAAACATTGCATAAAGTTATATGTTATAATTAACAATATTTACAGTGATACTTTTGTAATTTAAGGATATTCGACTCTTCTATGACAGTTCTTTTTATAAATTCGAGTTCTAAACAACAAAAACGCTTTTCAACTGAAAGTGGAATAGTCAATATTTCATTTTAAAGGAAATCACTTAAAAATCAAGAAAAGAAATGCACGAAAGTCAGGTAGAAATATTTTGCTTAAACAATTAATTTTTAGCAGAAATTATTCTTCTTAAAAATATTCGATTGAATATATAAAAGCGGGTGTTTTGTCTTTCAACTTGCATATTCAGGGGTAATGCAAAATCTTCTACATTACTTTATTATTTCGCATTAGTTAATAACTTATCAAAATAATGAAAAAATTGCTAAAGTAAAATGGTACCACTGGCACCAAAACACAAAAATGATTGTATAATAACATGAAAATTTGATTGAAAATATTTCTTGACATTTTTCTATTAAAAAATTGAGAAATATTTATTACAAATATATTAAAACTGGATAAAACATCTTAAAAATAAGTGATTACTAATGCATCAATCTAACGTAATAAACTCAAAGCCATATTGAATAAATCCCATTAATAAATTTAATACCATGTTGCACTCACACTACAAGTGTATTGAAACAGAATTCATCAGCGACAATTTCTATGATATCCATTATTCGTCAATCACTTGTTGTGCTCATATTCGAAGAAATAAAACTTTAGCTATTAAAATATCCAAGCTGCGATCCCGTATTTTTTTTTTTTTTTTTTTTTTTTTTTTTAATTATTATTATTTTTTTTCAATATAACGTGAGCAATGTCAGGAATCTTTGAAAATATCGGACACATAAGCAAATCACTCTGCAAAATTTTATAATTGATTATGCAGAACTACCAACTGTCCGCATTTATGAGTACCACTGTTTTAGAATAGTAATCTATGTTCTTTTATCGCAGAATTTATACATTAAATAATGAAGAAATTCCTATTCGAAAATATTTGTACACAAACTAGTTATTTTTCTTTTCATTTTCTTGCCTTTTGAAATCTGTTTTTTTTTTTTTTTTTTTTTTTTTTTTTTTTTTTTTTTAAACAAATGCATAGTTTTATTTAATATTAAAAAAAAATTACATAAAGCAATATCAAGTAGAAAGTGTCACTAATTACACCGTCAATAATAGTAATAATAATAAATAATAAAATAAAAACGGTGACTTTACAGAAAGAAAGCTGTCAGGAAAGAGTAAACAGAAAATAAAACTGTTAATTTCACTGTAAAACATCTATTTTAAACAGCCAAATATAAAATTTGAATGTTGAAATAAAAGTAATTTTAGAAAAAATATAGATTCCCCCCCCCCCCCCCAAAAAAAAAACAAAAAAAAAACAGTTTCTTTTAAATCAGTTATGTTGCTGAAAATTTGTTTATAAACTCGACAGTTGCTTTACACAGACTATGTCTGAACTGCAGTTAAACTAACGTGTAATGAAATATAATATTAATGAAAAACAAAATCAATTATATAACGAAAAAAATCTGATTTTTGTGTAAAAGTAAAAATATAAGATTTGAATTAAAAACAAAATTTCCTTTTTATAAATTATTTAAAAAAAAAAAAAAAAAAAAAAAAAAAAAAAAAAAAAGGAAACATTATGTAGCATTATTAGTGTCACAATAGTTTTTCCCTTAAATCAGAACTTTAATCTTCTGTGTTATAAAAATTTTTGTCATTAGCCTAAGTATTGTACGCGAAAATTATTCAATCAAAATAATTTCATTTACAGCTTAAAATTTCTTTTACATCATGAAATACCATTAATTCCATATCAAATTAAATTTATCAGAATATCACTTCTAATAATAATAATAATAATAATGCTTGATAATTATAATAATGATAATAGTAATTTTTTTGTTGGCCTATCATCACTTATTAAAATTTAAGAAACTAAAAAAAAAAAAAAAAAATGCTTTAGAATAACAGGGGGTTAGAATACGGAAGAATGACTGCTTATAGACAAAGAAAGAGCGAAAATAATATGATCTTACATAATTCTTAAACAGTTCATGGAAAAATGACCTGAGAAAAAAATGCGAAATTGTTTGTGTATTTTCTAAAAAATAAAAAAAAAGGATGAATAACTATTAACATGAATGAGATTTCTTTTAAAAAAATCATGATAAATAACATAAATAATTGAATTAGCGGCTGAACAAAGAAAGGACTGCGAAGCATAGGAACTGCGGCTCCACTGATGTGAAGAGCTGAAAAATGATTGACGGCATGCATTCAAAGTTTTGCCGGCTGAAAGTTTCAAGCTGTAGAAATAACAATTCAAAACGTGGATCTAAATTATACAAACACAATATAGAGTGTAAAAAATTTTGCAATATATTTTTAAAAAGCATCTCTTTTCCAACTTAAAACCACTGAGTTATGCCCTTAAATAAAACAACTATTCAATTCAATTTACTCTTTCATGCATTTGCTCACTATAACAATGATATTATTTGTTTCGTCTGAAAAAACTAAAAACAGGAAAAGCGTGCTACTCACACTTTTGCCGGTTTAATATATATATTATGTTGGTTTTTACTACGGCATAGTTGGTACAGTTCTTTAACAGTCTTTTTCTGACTGCTTGTTCTTATGCACGAATTACAATTTACTAGTTGTAAATTATTGGGTAGACATTCTGAAATATTCCTCTAATTTGAAAATACAATTGTGCAAGTTAAATTTTAGTACTCTTTTTATATCTTTGAATTCCTTGAACTCCTTTATGAAATGTATATATTTTTTTTCCGTCCGCAGATATATTGCAGGTTATCAGCCTCACAAGTATTTTTTTAAACAATCACAGAGGGAACATAAGGCACTGAATGTTTTACGACTATCAATAATTTAAAATACACGCATTAAGAAAAAAATAAATGAACACACTTCCTAATTTTATTAGACACATTTTTAATATAGTCTCTATGGTGAAAATTTTTATGTATTACTTGAAAACAGACATACAAAAATGTTAGGGATACATTTTAATTATTTGCTAAAATAAATAATAATAATAATAATAATAAATAAAAATGTATTAATCTGTTTAAGATAATAATCGTCTAAATTATGAAAGTACTTAAGCTGTTTTTCACAGTTGTCAACCTGTCGGTTTTTTCGAAGTCAAATATATGTATTTTGAACAAGATTTTTTTTTTAAATAAATGAAATTAAATAAATATAATATAAAAACAAGACATATTTTATTAAATAAATTTTCTGTATCAAAATATATGCTTATTTGACTTGGAAAAAAGCGGTAGGTTGACAGCTATGGGTTTTTTATTGATGAAGTTAGCCAGAGACGTGTTAATGGGAGACTTAGCGGTATACTTATTTTGACATTAGAATTGAAAAAAAAAAAGAGAGACAGAGAGAGGGGGGGGGAAAGAGGGATAGGGGGAAAGGAAATAGTGAAAAATATAATTAACAAATGTCTTCGCTACCCTATTTTTCTACAGTTGGGATAATTCTTTTTCTATTTTATGAATTTATCATTCTAAGCCACAATATATCCCAGTAGGTTATATTTATTGAGATGTTTTCCATATGATATATATATATATATATATATATATATATATATATATATATATAATAAAACTTTTGTGAATAATAACCATCAAATTACATAAATAATTGACAATATAAGAATCTATAATTATAATAAAATACAAAGAAATATATTGTGTAATATAAAATGTGAGATTCTCAAAATAAAATAAATTATATATACATTCAGGGGTGTAAAAACTGGGCGCCAATGGGCCGATTGACACATTCTTTGGCTACATTTTATTAGTATACTTCACCTAAATTTTATTAGTATTCTTATTAGTCGAATAATACTAAAAGTTTAGTGGTGGCAATCGGGCCAATGAATTACTACTATAACAATTAATGTAAAATATTATTACATGCTATAATTAAATCATAGATTCGGTTTCTATTGTTATACTAACTTGTCAGATATAGTATATATAATATTATTTCAAAGGCAATATATACAAGGTTCGCGCTCTCCTTGGAATTTCCAAGGAATCTGGCACTACTATTAATGATAAGAAAATTTCTATTAAATTTTTTACACACAGAACTCGTAACCACCTTGCTTATACACGGAATTTGCAATATTTTTCTGCAGTTACTATTTTATTGTAAGGTGAAAAAAAACTGTTAAAAATTTGTGGTAGAACTGTGAGAACGCTGTATATATGTATGTGTGTGTGTGTTTAAAGAAAGATAAATTGAAGCCTAAATTGTTCATCGTTAATTAATTTGTAGTTTACTGTGGGATTATATGCATTATCTTAATATGCCAGTTATAAAAATTAAATATCCATTGGTTAAAAAGAAAAAGAAAAGAAGAAAATTTTGTCTATGTGTACAATCATCATAGTACAAGTTGCGACATCAATACGATTCGAGCGAAAAACTTATCGTTTGACAATATGTGAATAAAATGACAGTTACAGTGAATATTTGCGATAGGTTACAAAAACTATTATGTAACAATAAAGTCCTTGAAAGGATGTGTGAACTGTACTCTCTAAAAGTCTTTAGTGGTATTCTTTAAATACGACTTCCTTTAGAGCCTCGGATGTGACATTTAAGATAATAAAGTTTTCGAGCTACTAGAGGCCACTGGCAAAGAAAGGGCTCTTTAGGGTCTATCTCCGGCGGACAAAAATTGTTAGAAGTGTTTTGCAAGGCCCCAACAAGAAGGCGCCAAGTCTTTCAGTCAGCTTTCGATGGCTTGGGGAGGGGTGGGGATCTTTCAAAAATCACCGTTCTTTAGAAGCTCTAGTTGTTTGGATGCGAGATAACAGGTTGCTGGCGCCTTTTTTCTTTCGGCAGAGTAGCGGTGAGACATGAAGAGAACATGTTCTATTAATTCACTGAATAACCTTCTCATTTCCTCAGATCCAAAAACTTACCCCATTCGTCCCTTTTTATCTTTTCCGACAACATGTCTTATCCTACAATTGTTTTTCCCCCCTCTTCAAACTTGTCAATAAAAAGAAAAAAATTACAAGACTGAATATTAATTATAT
This sequence comes from Maratus michaelseni, assembly GCA_963931845.1. Classification (NCBI taxonomy): domain Eukaryota; kingdom Metazoa; phylum Arthropoda; class Arachnida; order Araneae; family Salticidae; genus Maratus; species Maratus michaelseni. Next base: position 218,519,825 of record OZ007586.1, on the reverse strand, counting down.
TTTTAAAATAATAAATAATAATGATTTTAGCATTTTCAAACTCAAATTCGTAGTTAGCATAAAAATGTTGGTGTTGTAACATTAATTAAACATAAAAATTAATTAACATTAATAAGGAAAAAAATTCGTATTCTATCATATTAATTAATGCATTTAAATATGTTCAGATACATTCGCAGTTGCCTTTGATAAAAATAATGTATTATTGATGAGCATTTTTTTGAAAAAAAAAAAATTTGTAGTAAAAATTTTAGACATATTCGAGGCTTCACAATATATTAAATTAATAGCTAACAAACATTAGTAATCCACACACACACACAATAAATATTCATAACTACTTTTGTATGACTTTTATGTTTTAGGACATTAAATGTGATGTACTACACGTAATTTCAAACTGGTTTAAAAAATCTGGTTATCGAATAAAATCAGCCAAAGGAGAAAAAAAGAAAACAATTTACTGCTAATTATTATTGTACGATGGATTTTAAAAGTTTTAGAGAATCTTCTTAAAACATTCGCAACAGAACCGTGTCTAAATCCAAAATAATTAGCTGCATTATACAAATAAGACAATGTAACCAAACTTGAGTCCTTTTCTCAAAATCTCTTAAGTAAACTTTATCTTATTTAATCGATAAAAGTTAATCGTTACGATAAAAAAAGTTACGATAAATCGTAAAAGTTGGCAGCTACGTTCGAAACAATATTTTTCAGAGTACTCCGTAAGAGGAAAATATTTTGCACCATCGAAAAACCAATATTTTTTTTTGCACATATTTACAGGGAGCGTACAGTTCTATCACAATTTTCGAATAGAATTTTCCGCCTTATGTGAAAATTCTTTCATGTAAATTGTGTTATCATTGTTAATTAAAACCATTAACAATATTTTTTTACAATATTGTCGAAACTGAAACTGGTATTCGATGCATCTTTATTTTTTATATATTTTCAACGAGTACTTAAACATTTATAAACAATCGAAACGGAAGTGGTATATTCAAATGCAGGACGATTCTTTAAATAGTGTGGTATCTAAGTATTATAAGTCAATGAATAAAATATTAAAATAAATAAGTTATTAAAGGATAATTTTCAGAGATTTGAGCTATTAAAGTGGGTAGAGGGGGGGGGGGGATACCAGCTAAATCTAAGAAAGATATTACCATATTGATTATCATAATAAATAATTTATTATCATTTTGAAGTGTTTGCTGACTGCAAAAGCAAGTAAGTAATTAATAAGTAAAAGTTCAGATGAACCATATTTATTCTTGTTTTCATTTTTAATTCCAAAATTAAGAAAATAAATCACGAGGAAAAGTCAACAAAATTTTTAACGGTTTTACATATTGATACTTATAAAATGTTATATATATATATATTCATTCTTTTCTTTTTTATAATATTCTGTTATTCTTAATATAATCGTCATAGAATAAATTTTGCTGCATTTTACAATAATAAAAACAATAATGTTAAATAATATATTTTTACGAAAGAAGAAAATGAAATCGTACTCATAAATATTTTCTTAATTATTTTCCTTTCTTATGTCTTTTAATTATTTTTTCTCATTAAAGAGATATATATATATATATTTAAAAACAGCTACAGTAACATAAATCTAAAATGTATATTTTATAATTTATATTGTAAAATGCGAAAGAAAATTAATAATAATTTATTTTTTAAGATTAAGAAAAAGAAATCCAAACCGAAATTGCAATAACTATCACTTGACTAAGCTCAAATGTACATAGTCACACGGAAAAATTGACACGAAAAAGGAAAAATGATAATTAAAAGTGTATCCGACATGTTAACTTGGGCTCGCAGCGTTTCTAAAATTTTCCACCTTTGCTACCACTATTTCAAAACAATGTTTGTGGTAGATTTTTATTACAGATGCTAAATGAAATCTGTCACAAAGATTAATACTTTCGAAACAGTGGTAGAAAAGGTAGAAAATTTTAGGAACGTTGCGAGTCCTGAGTCGATGATGAAAATAGAGTTCAGGAAGTTATCAAAATTTAGTTTTAGGCGGACAACCAGGAACTGGTATAAGTCGTGTTCTTATCCGACAGTTTCAAATCAAACATAACACGGATTTGCAAAAATAATATATATATATATATATATATATATATATATTGCAATCTGAAACCATTAATGAGATTTTAATAGGGAATAATTCAGTTAACTAATATTTTTATACACGCGGACTTTTTATAGATATCATTTACTTGTCTTTTGTTGTTGCTGTTGTTAATACACTTTTAGATAACTATTTTTATATGTATTTTTAAACTAGTGCCTCGTGAAATCAGCTCTCGTATCGATGCATCTAAAATTGCCATTTAAAATGACTACATGTTTACAGAAATGACACATCTTGTCTAAATACCTTGCATCCAATTTCATAACAATACTTTTTTTTTTCAATCTTAATTTCAAACTCAATCAGTTTTTGATTATAAACATCAAACCATCCGTATAGCCTTTAATTGACCAGTAGCATTTCAGATTAGAAGGAAAAGGTGTATTCATTACATGTCGGCAAGCTGTCTAGTATCAAGCATTTTCATGTTTCCCTATTTAAATGTGTCATTTAAAAACTCTGTCGCGTAAAAAGCATGTGCATAAGCAAGCATTTATGCATGTATGATTGTTTGGATGTGTGCATGCATGCATACACGCGTGCTCTTAGTAAGAGAGTGAGTGGCCGAAAGAAAGCGACAGCTTGTGAAACGTTTCAATCGGCGTCCGATACGGTCCTTTGCACGTGTAATCTAGTTTTCACTGACAAGATCTGCCTCGGATTACGAAGCTTCGCAGCAGCAGCTCTCACTGAAGCATTCCAAGTGGCATCGTTCAGGTGTGCACATCCAAGAAGCGGATGAAGCAGAGCGTGGTGGGAGGATGCTGCCTGCTCTACAGGCGGCCGAAAAGAGCAGCGTATGATGTTTTCTCAAAGAACATTTCTGGATGGAAGACATGCAGAACACCCCCCCCCCCCTCTCCCCATTTTATTCTAAATAACCAAATGATGTGCGATCGTTTTTTATAATTCCTTTCTGATACATCAACATCGCCCATCGATCTTTTGTAAGAAAATGGTGAAAGAAGGGTAGATGAAGAAATACAGTAAAAAGGTTTCTACATAAAATCTGATACCACACTTAATTTAAAAAATAAAATAAAATAAACATTTAATGCACGTGTATTTCATAGAATAGCCCTGACAAACTTATTTTTAAAAATTGCCCAATAAATACATTATACTATGAGATTCAACGCATTTTGTTTCATCTCGAAAATTGATAAGGCGAAATAGACCAGGAAAATTTTGAGAGCACAATTTTTAGTTTAAAAAGAACTCGATGCCAAGTTTATAGCGAAGTATGAGAAAAACAGGGCAAGAAATTATGCGTTTGAAAGAAATTGTCAGAAATTATAATTTTGCAGAGTCATTTGTAAAATAAATGAAAATATAATTTAACAGATGTCGCCAGGATGATCTTAATTATTATCCACAGTGAAATTATAGAAATAGATATATAAATTCAACTATTCTACTAGTTAGTACTGAGTTAAAACAATTAAAATAAAAGATTTATTTTCAACTACAAGGCCTCTGTATAGTGAGACAAATAAAAATATTATTTTATAGCAATAATTTAAGAGCAGCTCAAAAAAAATATTAATTGAGTTTCATTACTTCCTAATATATTAAAACAAAACACAATATTTCTTTAAATTTGCATTTCTTTCATTTGTTTAAACTTTGCATTTGATTTTTTTTTTCAACTAGTGAATTATAAATACAGGGGAAAATAAAAACATTGAAATTGAAAGCAATACAGTTATTTATGGATTTTGTCTGCTACGCATTCTGCGGGGGGGAAAAGAACTATTTAAAAGAGTGTAAATAAGTACGATTCCTTGACATCTTTGTTCAACGTACCCCTGAACCACAGAAGTCTGAACCCACAGAAAATGAAGGCAAGTAAAAATGAGCTGTTCACTTGTCTACGCTACTGGTGGTCTATAGAAAAAGTACTCCGGAAACTGAGGGGGCAAACTTCATTCAAATAGAAAGATAGAGTGAAAAGAACAAAGCTTCTTTTTTGTATTACCTACAGGTTTCATTGTAAAGCACCGCTAGAAAACACCCCTTTCTTCCTAGACCACGAAGACCACGGATAGTCCATCATTCAGAGGATTATTTCTGTACAAGGGGAGGTGGATACTTTGTATTAAAGGTAGAAAACCTCACAAAAACTTCTTGGACGTTTCTTAGAATAAAAGGGAAACTGCTTCTCTCTAAACCAGCATTCAGAAAATAAATTCACAAAAGAAGAAAAAAATGAAGTTTTGTGTTTGGTTAAGGATTTTAAAGATTATATAAGTTGATAATAAAATACTGATCGTTTTACATCTATGTTATTAAAAAAAAAAATAATAATAAAAGATTAAATTTATACAGGTAGTTTTGCTTTCTCTATTATACTATTGGAACATAAAACATTTAGCAGTTGTTTAAGATGATTTTGTAACAAGATAAATAAATGAAGTAATAAAATTTTCATTTTAAAAAGCGAATGTAGAGAGAACGGTAAGATAAAAAATTACTACTACTTTCTTTTTATTCTTTCATTCGATTTCTTTATCGATTTCAACTTGTGTTTTATAATAACTGTTGTATAATTTATCCATACTTATCATGTCTACTGTTTTTAACGGAATAAAATATATACATGGAACCAGAAAATTTAGTTAATAAAATTATATAAGTACATGTATTTTTTTTTTTTTTCTATGTGATACTTATATGATTTCAGTTATTAACTAAAATTTCTGGTTCAGAGTAGGTTTATTTCACTTAAAAGATAGTAAGTTGGCAAGTAGGATAGCTAATACTGTTTTAGTTGTCAGTAAATATTTAACAAAAATTAAATTATTTAAAAGATTTCAATCAAACCTATAGATAAAACGACAAAAAAATTCAGAAATTTAGCAAAAGTTAATCTATATAAAAATATTATCTATATTTACAATTTTTTAAAATTTAGTTTGATATAATTATAGAACCAGAAAAATTAAATGTATCTGAAATCTTCAAATGTTATATAATTGAGAAGGGGGGGGGGGAGGTTACACCGTAGGCTAATTTGTCTAAGTGTCTCGAAATGCTTAAGATTTGAGCTAATCCCATCCTATGAAAAATAAATAAATAAAGTTAACTTTCTTGCTTGGATTGGAGAATTTTTCATGCAATTCGAGACGTTTGGATACATTAGTGTAAATCCACCCTTAGGATGAAAATAAAAATTAACTGCCAACTCTTATCTTTTGCATATAAAGAAAATAAAAAGGATATCTCAATAGAAACATCCTTGTTTAGTTATAAGAAAAAATAAACATAAAACAAGAATTTACATACATAAATGAATTTAACTAGTTTATTAACTAACACGACCACGCATAATAAGAGTGCGTAGACATGAACTTTCTTTATCTCCAAAAATATTGTATATGAATTTAAATATACGAACAAAATATAATAATTTAATTAGATTGGCCTATGCTCAATTACAACAAATTCAGGGGGAGATTTTAATTTGTGATAGCAATGTAACATTAACGGCTATTAAATAAGAAATGAATTGAAACGCATTTTCACTTAACGATATTAGACGTTACAAAATGCATGTGTTTTTCTGTACACGGGCATGTCTACGCATAGAAATGTATCAAACTTTCATGTGAAAGGGCTAATATTAGATATGACGATTTTATAGAGATGAATGGAGGTTTAGGCATACCTACACCCATGTCATAGTAACCAAGATCCCACTGTGGTTCGTCTTTTATTGACCGGGAGTTGTACTTGTATGGTGCACTGCCCATCATACGGCTCTGGAGGGCAACTAAGGATGAAGTGGCTGCAATTGAGAGGGTTGCAATTTACTATCAACGAGGTATAGGTATAGGCATCATTGAAAAATTACATAGAATAAACCTCACCCGCATTCAGAACATGCAAAAGTAGTCCCTAGCAAAAAGAAAAGGTGAAAAAACGAGCAATTGTGTTTTTCGGCCAACTAGAAGCTTAATGCAAAGTAATGCATGCCAATAGCTTTTAAAAATTAGCATCGACATTAAAATAAACTTGTTGAGCTTGTGCTTCTGACTGCCCTTGGGGCATGTGTCATATTTTATGCAGTCAGGAAGTAAATATCAATTCAAGTTCGGCTGATATTAATACATAAATATACCCCCAATCTCATTAACAAAAAAAATATGAAATTTGCTGTAAAAACCCCTGATATATAACTAATTTCAGCGCAATTTGTATTGTGCACCGAAAACAGGTTAAACCGATTTCGATTCAAAATTTACCGAGAATTAAATCACTGAATAAAACTGACCTAAGTAGGTTAAAATAAATTATAAATCATGGAAAAAATAATTTTAATAAATTACTCAATACTTAAAAAAAAAAAAAAAAAAAAAAAAAAAAAAAACTAGCTAAAAATATCAATAAATTGAAATAATTATAAGTTATTATAAAATATTTCATTCTTTTAAAAATCAGCACTATGTTGATTCACTAATCCGCAGTTACAGGAAGCATAATTTTATGATGGGATCTTGATAATATAGTTAACTAACAAAGATTTTTGCATAATTATGCATGTGTGCGTGTGCATCCGTGTGTATGAAAGTCTATTGTGCACGTGTGTTTTCTTTCAACCCAAATCTGGCCATAAAAATGCAATTATTAAGCAAAATTAGTCGTTTAATCAAAACAGATAAAATGTATATTACTCTTTCGCTTTGATGAGCTATGGTAATTTTTTTTTCTCACGAGGATCAGACAAACTTAAACATGCATATAAGTATTAAATTGCGAAATTTAACAGAATACTTAATTTAATATAGTGAAACACTATCGCTTTTACAACTAATTTAATATATAACTATTGAGCAATTTGTTAGCAAAAAATTATAAAAAACTAGCTAAAATCACAATAAGTTGAAAGAAATTATCAATTATAAAATATTTCATTCTTTAAAAAATCGGCACCATGTTAATTCACTAATGCGCAGTTATAGGAAACATAATTTTGTGATGGATCTTGATAATATTGTTAACTAACAAAGATGTTTGCATAATTATGTATGTGTGCGTGTGCATCCGTGTGTATGAAAGTCTATTATGCACGTGTGTGTTTCTTTCAACCCAAATCTGGCCATAAAAACGCAATTATTAAGCAAAATTAGTCATCTAATCAAAACAGATAAAATTTAAATTATTCTTTCGCTTTGATTAGCTATGGAAATTTTTTTTCTCACAAGGTTTAGACAAACTTAAACATGCATACAAGTATTAAATTACAAAATTCAACAGAATTCTTAATTTAATGGTGAAACACTATTGCTTTTACAGATAATTTAATATATAACTATTGAGCAATTTGTTAACAAAAAATTATAAAAAACTAGCTAAAATCTCAATAGGTTGAAAGAAATTATCAGTTATAAAATATTTCATTCTTTAAAAAATCGGCACCATGTTAATTCACTAAAACGCAGTTATTAGGAAACATAATTTTATGATGGGATCTTGATAATATAGAACAAACATTTTTGCATAATTATGTATGTGTGCGTGTGCATCCGTGTGTATGAAAGTCTATTATGCACGTGTGTGTTTCTTTCAACCGAAATATGGCCATAAATCGCAATTATTAAGCAAAATTAGTCATCTAATCGAAACAGATAAAATGTAAATTATTCTTTCGTCTTGATGAGCTATGGTAATTTTTTTTCTCACGAGGATTAGACAAACTTAAACATGCATACAAGTATTAAATTACAAAATTCAACAGAATACTTAATTTAATGGTGAAACACTATCGCTTTTACAGCTAATTTAATATATAACTTTGAGCAATTTGTTTACAGAAATTTCCAAAAAAGCTTAAAAATAAAATGTAAAAAAAGATCTATTGCTGTTTTAGAAAATAGTGTAATTAAAATTGTAAATTATCAGATTTAAATTTACAAACATTTAAAATAATTTAAAATGTAAAAGTATCAGCTATTGGCTTGTGGATCAAAAATAAATAACGTTCTCACTAAACCTTATTTTTCGTGACAAATGAGTCAATATTTTTTTTATTCTTCTACGGCAAAGTAATTTCTATTTCTAGCACTAATAATCATTAGAATGAATATTTTTGTTATCATTTAAAAGAAGAGTGAACGTATAATTTTAACGCGAGACGTTTACAAGCTTAAAGACATAGATTTCCAGCAGTTAATTCTTTTTAAAGGTATTGCGTTCAAAATATTGCTGGATTCGCAATGGAATTCTAATTAATTTGAAAATTTTATGTTACATTATCTCAGTTTCACTATTTAATATTTCATTACTTCTAAGGCAGAAGAGAAGATATTTCAAGGTGAGAAATTTATAATTAACCAATTGAACTATAAGCAAGAACATATATTTTTCTTCCAAGGGGATATCAAAGTTATATCAAAGCAAAATAAAGCAACCAACATGTGTTATATACTCATTTTGTTGCAAAACTAGTATAAAAATGAAAAACTGTTTATTTAAAAATATTAAAGGCTTTTATGAAACATACTTTGATCAAACTAAACCTGCTTAGAGCCAGTAAATGGCTGCATATAAATAGTCAATAAATGTAATTCTGCAAAGTACTTCACGTGAAAACAAAAGAGGTTTTATACAAAAATAAGCAAAATCTAACACCCCTCTCCCACCTCCAAAAAAAAAAAAAAAAAAAAAAAAAACATAAACGCCATCATTATTCTTAAAAATCAGTACTAGTGAACTGACAAAAGAAAAGCTATAAATTCTCTATTCTGTATAATGTAATAGTGATATTTATTGTTTTATAGATAGAAACTCCTCTATTCAGATGTTCGTCTATTTGATTGATTCTCTATTTCTCTGTTATATATTTATCCCATGAAACATAAGCGTGCGTAAAGAACCATATGCCCTATTTTATAACTTCCGGTGAGTACGTAATTTTATACTTTTTACTTCGAGACACACATATATTATTTTTTATTTATATCTGACTTAACTATCTACAAATGTTTGTATATTGTTTCTTATTAACGTAACAGTATTGAGAAAAATAATAATTAAACAGTAAATAGCATTAATCGAAAGGAAATTTTATTTTATAAAACAGGTGCTGGTTAAATTTATCTCATATGTATATTTTAAGTTGAATTTTATAAATCAAATTTATTTTTCTAAATCATTTGATGAAAGATAAAACACCAGTATTTCAAAGAGCGGAATATCAATCAAGAAACGTGTTGTTTTCTTCTTTCTTTCTTTCTTTTTTTTTATTTACACCAAAATATTGTCCTCAACATCAACCATTTTCGAAATCTTTTGAAAGTGTGAAGAATGTATAGAAAAATAAAATAATCTAGAAATTTTCATAAGAATAAGATTTCAACCAAGGACACTATACGGAATGTTACAGACGGATGTTATATATAAATGCATTTAAACGAGTTAATGGTGCAAAAATAAATAAATAAATAAAATAAATAATAAATAATAATTATAAAAATTTTGCAAATGAGACTTATTTTTGTTGAATATTTTTTCACGTTTTAAAGTTTTTTGACATTAAATTTTTATTATATTTAAAAATCAGTAAAAAAAACTTTGACTGTATTAAATGAGAGATTTAACATTTATAGCAATATCATAAGACCAAAATATTTTCAGGTGGAAATCATTTTTTTTTTGCTATGAAGTAAAAAGCTATATAAAACAGTCGTAAAATAGATCAATAGAATCAGATTTTTCATAATATTTTTGCAGTAAAAAATATTATATATTTTATGTTTTCAATAAATATTTTCAATAAACAGCTAACAGATTTAAATGTACAATAACAGTTTTAAATGTACAATCTAGATATATTCCTGTGAAATGTAACGGCAGAAGATTCTCTTCTGATTTTTAGTATGACGACGCATGACAATAAGCGAAAATACATTTGAGACTATCATAGTTAAACTCCTACATATAGTACATACGTAATAATAATAATAAAAAAAAAAAAAAAAAAAAAAAAAAAAAAAACGATAGTATATAACAGATAATATAACCCCAGAAAATAATTATTTAATGGGTTAATAAATGATGTCTTTAATTTTATTTAAATATTTCGTTTCTCGTATTTATTATTTCTATTATGTATAAGGGGCAAATTTTAACAAAATTAATTTATTTTATTGCATAATCTGACAATATATACAACAAATATATAATGTAAAGAATAATTTTATAATAAGTGTTACTAATATTATAATTATTATTTCATTGGGCTTCATAAAATGTTATTATTCATTTGCATATTTAGTCATATAATTTATAGTAATATAGTAATTATTTCATTGGCAACTTATTATGTGAATAAAGTAATAAAATACATAATAAAAATAAAATTTCAGACTGGTTTTGAATCATACTCAACCGTATTATTTAAAATTGTTAAGTATGTTATTTACAATAAACTATATGTTTGCGTTGCCATCTTAAAAATTATGATTGCTTCTATAAAGCTATTACACAATTAAACAAATATTTCATCAACGTAGCCATCATATTTAAATACAATATCTTTTAAAGGTATAATTTGATCCAAAAATCAAAAAAGGACATACATGTCTATAGCACTTTTCAAGCCTGTGATAATACCAAAACGTTTAAACAATCCCACCACAATTAACTTAGCCTAAATAACTAAATATAACTAAAATGAATGTCAAAAATTGATAAAGTGAATAGGATAAATTCTTCTTAAAATGCTTTTTCGAAAAAATTAAACATCCGTTTAGCGAAAAAAATCCCGCAATTTAATATTGAAAAACAAAAATCAAACATTTAAAAGTTACACAAAAAATTTATATATTAGAACAGTAAGGAAATTTTGCATTATTTTTTCAAGCTCATGCTCAAAAGCTAAACATTTTTTCGCTAAAAAAAAAAAAAAAAAAAAATCGTTAAAAACTTTTTGAAGGAAAGAGTATATTTTTTTATAATTAAAATTATAACGTGTCCCAGAGTTTCCATGTTAATGTCTATTGAAACCAGCTATACCATTGGATAAATTATTAATCTACCAGCGGTAACATAAGATTAAATTCCTCTTTCAGCGTTTATTGATCTATGCATCTTGCTATGTATCTTTACGCGTGTATATAGATAAGTACAAATACATACGCACAACGCAAATATCTGCGTATATATAGACACATATGTGAGTGTGTTTACACACATATATATAGTATATAAACACACATATATATAGTATATAAACACACACACGCATACATATATATAAACACACACACTCATATATATATATATATATATATATATATAGAAAATGTAAAAAAAAAAAAAAAAAAAAGTTGCTTCATCTATTGTAATTCATAGAATAAACTAGAATTTTGCGATATCTTCTTTAAACGATGAACCATGAGTCAAATATAAATCAGTAAAACAAAAGTGATAGATCTACGTCAATTAAAAAAAAAAAAAAAAAAAAAAAAAACAGCATTTGCAATAAAACACTGTAACAAAAAAATAAAACTTAGTGTACATAAACAGTGTGGGAAAAGAAAACAATAAAATATAACAAATTCACGATCGTCAAAGAGGTCATACACAAAATTAAAGGTCAACGACTGAAATTTACTATTTTAAAACAAGTAAATAAAAGAAAACTGAATTTACAATTGTCGAGAAAGAAAATAATGAACAACAAAGAAAAAAATACAAAGAGACTAACCAATTTCATTATTTATCTTTTATTTTTCAAGGACAAGAAAAACTTGTGAATATTCTACCCTTACGATGAGGGGGGGAAATGAGATTTCTTTGCAAACAACCACAAAAATAAAAATAAAATAAATAAAAAATAAATTTTGGATAATGGGTTTTTTTGTGTAAGAAACGAGTTAAGAATAAGTTAAATAAAAGCGGAAAATATCAATGACCGGGGGAAACGGAATGTAATTTAGATCATCTCAAATGAAATTCAAACTAATACATGTAATAATATTTGTTAGTAGGTCATTCCACTGGAGGTCTTTTGTTATATTTAGATACATTGTTCTAAATTAGAAATAAAGAAGAGAGCATAGATATTTATTGCGGTTTACACGTGATTTTGTTTTGAAACTTTTGTTACTCTATTTTTTAACCTATAACGTTTGTTGTTTTTTCTTAATTTAATTATTTTATGAATGCATGTATATTTATATATATTGATTCAATGTTTTAAAATGATGAGCCCTTTTATTTTTTTCACACGCGTCGATTTGTTTTGGATAAATTAATTGATTATTTTACAGAATCTCTTAAATTATTTTCTAAAATTGAGAATACATATAAATACAATTTTATCCAATTATAAGCTTGAACGTAAAAAAATTAATTAAAAATGGAAGTCACTTAGAATCTTTCTATCGGCTTCGAATTTATAATATGTCAAAAATTGTATACTGAAAACGAATAACAAATTATTATCATAATGAATGATTTTGTGACGACAGATTTGATATTTATAGACGAACGTTAATCAGATTCTTTAATTTGATATTACATTTCTTAAATTCAAATAATGTCTAGTATTTAGTGACTTTGTTTGTTATGTTATATATATATATATATATATATATATATATATATATTAGATGTTTACTGAGTAAAGTAAAAACATTCGCTTATGCTCATAAATTTACCTCGATTAACTTAAATATAATCTATAAGTAACTTTGATACAATTTTTCTGTAGAATGTTTTTAAAATCAATATTATTGTATTTTTACTTCAATAAAGAACGATTTAAATATTTTACATGTTAAATATGTATATATATATATATATGTGTGTATGTGTGTTTTCATAGATTTACGGATGGACGTGTTCATTTATATTCATCTAATGCAATGTTTGAAACGATCCTTTGTATCATAACTTCATTTCAAAATATCAGCTCTTTAACATTTAAAGATATATTTTGAAACACTATTTAAAGTGCTTGATACGGTTTAAGCTATAGTTGTAGTATAACTGCAATTTTTCAAAAAATAAAACCGTGTTTGTATCAATTATGTTTGTATCAATTATCAATATGTATCTTTAAAACAAAAAGAAACAGGATCAAACAAAAAATCACTTTCATATCCAACGATTTAATTACAAAATTTTCGGAGCAGTGTAAGAATTTTTAGATTTTGAGCACTAATCTAAAATAACAATAATTTAATAAAGGTTTCTTTGGTTTTGGGAACTCTCTGGCAGCATTAATCAATTGCTTTAATTAATTTCTGAAAGTTTTATTTAAGAAGTTTAAAATACCATTATGCTAAATTAAATATACATTATTGAGACATTTTTTCCCCCAAGTTTAAAACCATTATATAGACGACAAATATATCTTTTTCAAACACTTTGTTAAAATTTAATTTTGAACAAGTATTTTAAAAATAATCATCATCTTGTTATTAATGCTGTAAGTTTCTGTTATTAGTGCTGTAAGTTTTTGTTATTAATGCTGCAAGTTTTTGTTATTAATGTTAGAAAAATGTCACTGAATATTTTCCTGCTATGTAAGTATAGAAAGAAATTTTACATCTATTTTAGGTGATAATTTTGCCTCGAAATTCATAGAAAGAATAAAAGACAACAATTCCAAAATACAAATAATTTTGAGTTCACAGCTTTCTCTAGTTTGAATAAATTAGGTTGAACAAGGAAAATATTTTATTTTTATTTTATTTATTTTTTTTTTAATATGAGAGGAAGAAAAACCAACTGCGCATTAAAAAGCTAAATTCCTTAGTGATAAACTAACAAGAAAAATATATAAACACAAGAATTTTTTTTTTTTTTTTTTTACACAAACGATTTAGTGCTAAAATAACCATCATTTTTGATCGCGTTTCCGTTACTCCGTACAAGATGAACACCATCGTTTTACAAGAGATAGCAAACACTAATTCAAATTTTACAAAATCAGATTACGAATATCGTCACACGAAACCCTAGATTAGAGACGCATTCTTTGAAAATATATTATTTATATTCCAATCATGAGTTTCATTGTTTATGGTCACGATCTGTTGACCGTCTTCGATATCATTTTGTGACAATTATTTCAATATATATGAATCGAGAAACAAGTAGTTTGATAAAAGCGTTAATTGTCATTTTTCAATAATGGAATGCGCTCATATAAAACATTTTAAGCGTGTTTATATTAAAAAAAAAAACAACAAAAAAAAAAAACGCTTATTACAGTTTTTATTTACTGTTATGATTTTCTTTTATATATTTTATACTTCTTTATAACTAAGCACACAATACGATCCCCCCCCCCCCCTAAGTATGTAATTACAAAGTGCATGTTTTTAAAGCAAAACGTATGCAGTCTATTTATTGATATTTGAACTTGGACATTTTATTCATTTGTTTTACTCCCTAATTGGATCATGAGATTTTTATAGCATTATTTGTATAGAATTACGTCAGTTATATCAAATAATTTCATTAAATAACTATTTATGCATAGATACGGAGATGAACGTTAATAATTTCTGGATATATAGTTTTGTGACAAAAATACATGCACTTTTATATTGGCGTATATGTGTGTGTGTGATAGAGAGGGGGGGGGGGTGTGAAGCTATAACTATAAAAATTTCCACTGCAACGGATGTACGACATTAAATATCTTCTAATTAATTAATTTTTGGAAAAAAGATGCTTGAGAATAAATCAATTAATATTATAAAATTATGTAGTTTTTTTTTTTTTTTTCTCAGCCAATGATCGTGAAGGGATGCTAGCTGTCGCGTGCCACTCGATTCCCCACACACGTCGTTAGCACCCTATCTCCTGTTCAAATCGTAGGCAATCAACTTTCATGGGGTAAAATTTTACCACCCCCACTTGGTGAAGACGATAACATCGTAAGTCTTTTCCGAAAAGGGCTAGAGAATGAAGAATGATGCGGAATCTATGTGCTGAGTGTGCTCATAACTTTAAAATTAGTGTGTCGATTAAGATGAAAAGTATAACGCACATTCTACTCTTGTTTCCAAATTTCTAAGTCTAATATGTATTTATCTGTTAAAAATATACATATATTTTATAACATTTAATGAAACGATATGAAAAAGTAAACCAACGGATTTTCACGAGATAATTATTGATAAATTATGAATGTTTACATTTATTTATTTATTTATTTTTATCAGAAGAATTTTTCGAATATTGCAATAAGCATACACGTACCTTTTACAAATAATATTTTAATTTTATGATTTTAAAGCATTGAATTTACATCTATGCACTATTTTTTTTAATATAAAAAATGCTGGAGTACATATACCCTCAGACGAGCTCATACTATATTATTTCTCTTATTAGATTCTTGTTGACTTCATTTTTTTTCGTTCTCCTAGCAGTCTGGTTACAAATACATTGTGTTTTGTGTTGACGTTAACATTTTTATTATATATATATATATATATACATTTCAAAGCATATTGAATAATCATACTTTTATTTGCATGATTTAACAATAGAGGCCAATCAAAATATTGAAAAGAAAAAAAAATCTTCTTAGATTTTTTTAAATTTTGCAAAGAGTATTTTTTTTCTTTTGTTATTAGCTGACTGTTTCAAATTTCTTATAATATACAAATTTAATTATAAAGCTGTAATATCTGACAGTTTTCATAATCATCGATAACACCAACTAGATTTAAATCGTTATATAACTTGTACAAATAATGCCAAAGTTGATATAATTAGTTTTAAGTTTTAATAGTATTATAAATATTACGCTGAGATACAAAGTAGAGTAACAGACAGACTTGTAAAATTTCGGAGAGATGTGGAACCGCCTTATCCCCCCCCCCCCCCCACCCTGGATACGACCTTGCTTTTTCTACAGATTTTAATTTAATTTTGATTTTCAAAATGTTTATTCTCAGAAACACATTTTTAAAGGAATTTTTTTTTCTTATAATGCATTAAAATAGAACACTATTTTCAGATTATTATTTTATTCTTTCATATTACAATACGAGTTAAACCAAAGTATACTTCAAAATTACGATATAAAAAAATGTATAATCAAGGAAGTGTACCAATGAAAAGATACTAATATGAAGAGGATACGTTCCATTCTATAAAAAACGAAACCTATATAATATTTGGGTGCTTGCGTTTGCATATTTATAAACTTACGTATAAGATAACTCATGATATATGCGTTTCAACGTCGAGAAAAAAAAATTAAACATGTCTGAAAATATTAATAAACAGAACTGATTACTGAACATGCTCTTAGTAAACGTATACTTAGTATATTTTATAATAACAATAATATCAATTCTAAAAAAGTAATAATGATTATGCTTTATGCTTTCTTAAACTAATTTACAAATATGCTGATCAATTTAGAAATAAATACATCATTTAACTAATGACTATATGATTTTGCATTGCAGTTACATTTTACAACATACATTATTATTATTGTTGTTGTTGACGCTGCGTTTCATTTTATTTCTTTATTTATTGCAAGCAGTATTTTTTTATGTACGAGTTAGTTGTGATGCTTCGGTTTTACCTTAACTAAAGTTGTTCTTTACTTATATTTGGATAAAAATCGATGAAATGAGCAAATGAACGCTGTGTCAAATTAGCTTGTTGTACATTCAAAGTAATTTTTCAAACTATACGAAACCTTCTTCTGATATTTTGAGTTGTTAATTAAGCAACTGGCACATGAAAATAACCACATAAAAAATTCGAGGAAACAAAATAGCAGCAAACAGTTTTCTTGTTAAAATCTGTATCTTTAAATATTTTTTCCTTTACAATTACTGATTTGGTTACCCGCCATTTTTTTTTTTTTTAATTCGATATGTGTTTAAATCGAAATCGACTTTTATTTCAATTAAAATTTCATCTGATAGAGATAAAAGAGTGCAAATAATTTATGGATGCAAAAAATATTCAAGTTTGGTAACCAAAGGCGCCTTTCCTGATACCAAAAAGAAAAAAATTCTGTAAGCTGCATTAAATTTTGCATTCTTCCACAAAAATACCAGGCATTTGAATCGAAATAATAATAATAATAATAATAATAAATACTGATTGCGTTTAACTCTGCATTTGGTGCATCTTTCTTAAAATGCGGAAAATTTGGACTTTTGAATAGCATCTTAGTTGATATAGAAACTATAAATAATTATATATATTATAAAATATATATTATTTTAAAGGTACTTTAAAATAATTGAGATGTTCTTATTACTTATCTGGAATATAGAACAAGACGATTACAATTTTTGTATTTACAATTACTGATTTGTTTTCCCGCCAAATGTTTGATGTGATATGCGTTTAAATCTAAATCGATTTTTATTCCAATTAAAACTTCATCTGATACAGATAAAAGTGCGAATGCAGATAATTTTTCGAAATAATAACAATGATTAATTTGAGTTTAACTATGCATTTGATGCATCTTTCTTCAAATTCTGAAAACTTGGACTTTTGAATAGCATTTTAATTGATATAAAAACTATAAAAAATTATATAACTATCATAAAATATATATTATTTTTAAAGGTAAATAACATGCTCTTATTACTTATCTAGAATGTAAAGTTAAGATGCCTACAATTTTTGTATTTACAATTACTGCTTTTGTTTCCCGCCAAATTATTGATGTGATATGCATTTAAATATAAATCGACTTTTATTTCAATTAAATTTTCATCTGATAGGGTGGAAATTTCATCTGATAGAATTTATTTAATCATATATTCAAAATTTATAGTACACTCAAGGTGAATATCACTTAAGAACGCTAATCTTAAAGAGCATCTTTATAGAAAAATTCATTTTAAAAACATTCTTGAATTTTTTTGTTGTTAATTTTTCTTTGACAGATAGCAATCCCAGATGTACATTTTACTCATAACTATTCTTACTTTTAATAATATTTTTTATATATATGATTGGTTCCTGTAGCTTTTAAAAATACTTAAAACATTTGTGTAAAGCAGTCGAATACAAAAAGGACAATCTTATCTATAAATTGGTATATCTGCTTTAATTATTTTTGAAAATTGATTAAACACAAATCAATCCATAAATATGTTAAAATATTCCAATCATAATGATTAATCAAGTTATTTTAAATCAATTAAACTGAATTTTATTCGGCTAATTTTAGAAACAGGGGCAATAAAACATAAGATGATACCATTGGTACTTTCCAAATTATATATTTTAGACCAGTTTCGACCTTTTTAGAAAATCGCGCAAGTTCAAAATAAAGCAGAAATGCGTCAGTGAAAAAATTAGAACTTCACAAAGTGTTTAGTAAAATCATTTTTGCATATTTATCAGATTTTGTCAAGAAATAGTATTGCATATAAAAAGTAAAATTGAGATATAAGTGTTCTTTTACCTTTGTTTTTAATAAACGAAAGTAAATTAAATGATTAATGACAGAAGTCAAGTAATGATTATTGACAGAAACGTAATTTTGCATATTTATCAGATTTTGTCAAAAAAAAAAAAATCGAATATAAAAAGTAAAATTGAGACATAAGCGCTGATTTACCTTTGTTGTTTAATAAACGAAAGTAAATTATATGATTATTGATAGAAACGTAGATAACATTTATACAAAATGTCTCATATAATTTAAAGTTTTAAATTGTATTAAAAATTCAAATTTTGACCCTCCCGAAATTCCTCACAGAATATACTTTCAAGTAACGTTTCATAGAATGTTCTTTTTTTTCATACGTGCTTATGTTTTAAATTAACATTATTTGTCTTGCATATTTTACACGAAGGTTGTGAAGCAATTTGGGTTATCAAACCATTATTATTATTATTATTATTATTATTTTACAAATGGTATAAATACAAGTCTATTTTTATTGGTTTCATTTAAAATTTTGTATTAAATTTTAATTTAGTTTCATTAACTTTTTCAATTGTGCAATACAATGTACTATTACAAGATGTTTGTATAAAGAACGATAACAATTGAAGCTAAAGAGAAACGCATAATAAATATTGCGCACACTAATAATAATTTGAATATTAACAATTTATTTCCCTTTTTTTGTAAATTTCTAAATATTTGTATCTAAATGTAGATATTTCTGATAATTCAACTCAATAAAAATATAAAAGGTATCGGATATTTAAAACATTCCTTTTTTGTGCTTATGGTTAGTATAAATATACCCATAAAATTTTTAAAATACCAATAAACGTTAAGGAAATTTCGCGAAATAACAAAATAAATAAAAACTTTAAATATTAAATTATATACAGTAGTTAATTTTTTCTTTTTCTTTGTCTGATTACGGTTGGTGTAAATCTGCCCATGTAAGTTAAATATATTTAAAAAAAAACATTAAGGAAATGTCGCTTAATATCATGATAAATAAGCTTTTTAAAAATTATATTACATTCACTAGTTAAAGTTTTCTAATTAAATTCCAAATGTCCTTAAATTTTAAATGACAGTCATTAATTTACTAATTTACAGATGGTAATCTGTTAAAATATGTTCGTAATGGAAATTTGTATACTTTCCCCTTACTAACCTTGAGTGAAGCAACTTATCATAAGGCTATTAATTATCCTGATCTCGTAATGCAATCTCTGTTTCTTAAGACAGGATTGAATCATAAGTCAACCGCCCTTTATGCCAGTTGTTCTGTTTGATCATGGGAAATTATTATATTCACACAACTCTTAGGGAACTTCTGAGGAAAACAGGAAAATAAACAACATTAAACACATTTAAATACTTCACTTTTATGTCCGTAATTATAAGAGGTGATTATTTATAATTTATTTTCTTTTCATGGTATAGGCAAGTATAGTGACAAATGTACAGAGATATATAATGTACAGACGTAACAATAAATAAAGCCAAATTCATAATTATTTGATAGCTAGAAAAAGTACACTGTGAGAGGAAGATGGGAAAAGTGATATCTCCCTCATCTTGAAACTCAAGAAATTTTAAGATTTACAACGAATTTGTATACATTCTTATAAATAAATAAATAGGTATTGATTCGGGCAACATTTTGGGTCTGTTTGGTGCCCCTTTACAAAATTTCATTTAATTAAAGGGGCACACTCACAAAATTTAACTTAATAAAAATGGACCCATTACAAAATATAATTTAATAATGAGATCATTCGCAAAATTCAATTTAACAAAAGGAGACCCTACACAAAATTCTCACACAAAATTCAATAAAAGCAAACTCACAGAAAGAAAAACCAAAGCGAGCGGGACTTTACAAACTATAATATTAACAAATTTTTATTTGAATTCGATTAAATATATTCGATCTTTCGTTACAATTTTTTTTTCTCACAAAAATATGATAAATATCACAAAATAACACTTTTCTACAAAAAAGGGATTCTAAATAAAATAAAAAAATCCACTAAACCCTAATAAAATTCAATAAACATAAATCATCTAATGTGTTAGATTAATTGCAAATACACAAAAATCCGAAGAATCAGAATAGTTGAATTTCTATGCTTTAAGTTTACAAATCAGGATAAATAATTCCTAGATTTTTATTGCAGTTTTATTTAAACAATACAATGTCGCATATTACAATAATGCTGAATTAGATTGCAATTGTTGAAAATTTTCGTGGTTATAGAAATCGGTAATGTAGAAAAATGCAATTAAACTGTATTAGCTCGCTTTAAATTAAAAAAAGGAGACGAAAAAAAAAAATACTATACAGCAGAAAAATTGTTTAAAGGCAGTGTAAAGACACCTTCCATTCCATATGAGCGGTAAAAACATTAGAAAAATATATAATTTTTTATAACACGTGATAAAATTTGAACGTAATTAATCATTAATGTGAATTAATATCAGCTAAAATTAAAAGAAATAAAGAAATGACACCCAACTTAACCTAACATTTATGTACATAGGTACTATTCGCTTGATGTAAACAAACAAAAATCATCTAAGAGGCCTAAGTGCGTTTGACAGCACGTGTTGTTATTCTTTATGGGTTTTATTAAAGCAAATGTATATTTTATGATTTATAATTTTATTTTGAATTATTGGAATGTTTATTTCATAAATTATTAATGACCAGAGCTTGTGTTAGGTCAACTTTCAGAGCACGTGTTTCATGATGTGTTCCCCCCCCCCCTTCCTTTCCACCCTCTCTTTGAGGCCTCTCCCTGATTGCGTGTGTTTGCTCTGCATGGCGTCCTCCTTACCACCTCCCTCTGCTTATCAACCGGACATAATTTTAGAGCCATTACTGAGCATTTGTTTATAATTATACTTCAACTGTCTAATCATCGGATTTTATTGTTACTGATAGGGTTTCAAATTATCATCCACTTGAGAAACACACGAATAAAACTAAATCTGATGAATTACACTTTGCTGCATCGAGATAGGATTTTTTATCGAAATGATTTACTTTAATTTTCAGTGAAATACAATAAAAGGGACTTAACCATTAAAGCTCTCCATTCCTTTCCTGTACACCAAAGAGAAAAGCTTAGCAGAGAGAAAGCAAGCATGCAAAATAGAGAACATAAATTAAAAGGCTAGAGATCTCGAATAAAGTATTTTAGATGGACTTACCGTCCCTTGTAGGCGATGGACAGGTGGGCACGTTGGCCGGGTAGGTGCTGAGATAAGGGTGGCTCGGGTGCGAGTAGGTGTTGTGCAGAGGATTATAGTTCATTGGAAAAGGATTTGCACCCAAGGGCCTTGGGTGTTGCGCTGAGGAAAAAACAGCCTCGTGCTGCGGTGCTGCGACAGCCGAGTACGTGGAGCGGATCGGATATGGCTGGCCGTGATGAGCCATGCCGGCCAGCCCTTGCTGCTGGATCTCCATGAAGGCTGACTTGTTGCTGCCGTCTGGGTCGAGGCCGTCCGCGGCACCAGCCATGCTGGAATACGGGGACGAAAACTCGCTGAAGTTCAACGTGGTGGCGGCCGGACTGGGAACCCAATACAGAAGAAGAAACTACGAGGACTGAGTGACGCAGGGTGCGGAGTACTTTTGTCTGCTCTCGCCGCGGTCCGGTGCGTGCGGAGCGTCGCGCTGCAGCTGAGCGAGTAGTGGAGAGCGGAGGAACGCACGACCGCCAAAAAAAACGCCATGAATATGGATGCGAGGCCCCACCTCCAATCTCCCAAGCGATTGGGTAAAAGACCGCTCTGAAGCTCCGCCTCCTACCCGCCATGCTTCCGAGAACAGGCCCGCGAGCCTGCCGCAGATGGGAGGCGGCACTCGAGCCTCGCCGAGTGCTCGGGGGTGCTTCGGCTACTGAGGGGCGCCCCCCGTTCAAAAGAAGGGGAAAAAGAGAGGGATCGATGTGGGGGATGATGTGTCACAAACAAATTGCAGTACCATTTGCTCAACAATGATAATGAGGATACAAAGTAAATAGTGTGCAATTCATTGAAAAGGGATAGTTTGGACGACCCGTTATGTTGCGTTGAGGCTATCATTACCAAACCTATTTTCAGCAAAGAGCACGTGGGGGCTCAGCAGGAAGTCTTGTTGATTGGTAGATGGAGCTGCCGGAACACTCTTGGTGACATTCTCTTCATCGTTTCTGATGCCTGTCAATCAATTGCCTCTCAAGAGCGTGATTTAATAGTCGGCGAATTAGTTCACACTGTTTTGGCGGGAAATTTAGTTGAGGTTGCAATCAAATCATTTTAGGAACTCGGAAAAGATTGTTATTTTCATTCATCCATTTAGCACCGGGAATTTATGGCTAAATTATCTTTCATTTCTCTTTATCCGAAATCCTGAAGATTATGTTCTCTTATATATTGAGAATAAATTTTAAAAATAACCGTTTTGAGAAACGATTTTTGTCATGAAAGTTTAGCGCATTACTTTTGAAAGTTTTCATTGAGAATCGAAAAAGAAATGCTATATTAAATTAAATATACTATAAAATTTTTTGAAATATTAGTCAATTGAGCTTTTGCATTGTACTTTTAAGTTTCTTTGAAAATTTTAAATAATTATGATATGCTTGCAATACCTATAAAAAAAAATCAACATTAAATAATTTGAAGAAAACTTTTTTAACCTAATTTTTTTCCAAGAGCTAATTTCATCATTAATACGATGGGTATAAATCGCGGTTAACTTGTGCTTTTAAAAAAGAAAAAACATGCAACTTGTTACTCTTAAAAATATTTATTTTTCTAAAAGAAAATTTTCATGAATATTTCCAAACAAAATCAGAAATAATAATAATATCAACATTTAACTTTTGTTTATCAACAAGCAAATATTTTTGGGCACTATGTGGAAAAAAACTAAGGAACTGTTGAAATAAAAAAAAATGCCATAAGAAATGTAAATCAAATACACGATAATGCAGAATTATAAATTGTAACACACACATTGAAAAATGATAGTATAGTTATCCTTACAGAGTACTAATTTCGTGTTATTTATAACTGTGGACAAAAATATAAATAGTTCATTTTTTAAAATTAGGATCGAATTAAGAAATTGGATATATATATATATATATATACATTAGCATAAAAGACAATAGATGAAAATTTTCATAATATCATTTAAATTCAAAACTACTAGAGCCATAAGACAAACTTGGCGAAATTTTGTCTAAAAAAAGACGTTTTACAAAATTTATTGATTTTTTTAAAATGTAATATTGTTTGCTTTATTACGAAGTGTTAAATTCAGGATTGAATGATTCTCGCGGCAACGAATTTCCGAAACGTTTGTAGCTTTTCCTCTACGTCCACGAATTTAGTCAAATAACGGAATTTCCACGAAAACTGCTTTAAATTCCATTTTCTCTAATTTTTGCTTATAGTTTTTTTTTTTTTTTTTTTTTTTTTTTTTTTTAATGGCAAATAAGGTGAACAGTTTCGAAATTTAGATTTGCATTAAAATTATGTTACTAATATTGTGAGACATAAGATAATACATGAAAAGTTCTATTTTCTTTTTATGTTACGTAAGTGAAATCAACTAGAAAGATAAGTCTATAGTTTTTAATAGCATTTCAATGCTTGAGATCGAAGGAAAAAAATGAATATAAATACTATAAAGCAGTATTTGATAAATGCAATATTAAAAGTTTGAAAATAATCTAAAATGCAATGCTATTATCCCAAAATATATCCAAAGCAGTAGTCAAATGATTTTCAGCTCCAAAAAAAGAAAAAAAAAGCGTTGAACTTGACCAATCAATTTAAAATAAAAAATGGTGTTACACAATAAAATAAGTATAGTTAAAATAGGAAAAAATTAACAAAGTAAAATATTTTAAATAAAAATGAAATGAATGATTATTAGAAAAGTTACATGTTATTTATTTTAATTGGTAATATTTTCAGTCTTTACAAGTAAAATGTGTTATAAACATACTGATACTGACACGAAAATTTGAAAATTTTGCGCGAATTTCGGGCGTTTTACACGACAAACGTTCAACCCTAAACAATAATTTAACAAGAGATTATCTAAATATAAAGGAATACAACATACAGTGAAGCATATATCTACTGGTATACAACATCAAATATCCAATTTTTTGAAAATATGTCATATGAGTGTTTTTACTTTTAGGTTTTTTATTCGATTTCCTCATTCTGAAATTAGAAGGAAGTTATGTAGGTTTCAGATTTTGTTATCAGTGTAGATTTAACATTGAGAAAAAATCACTATGGACCTCTTATGTTAAAAATCCGAATTCATTTCATAAAAAATATTTTATTGATAATAATATTTTCTATTTTGTATACTTTTTAATTTACTAACATTCATTGACAAGTGGCGAAACTCTTTTAGGTTTCCATTGATAAAATAAAAGTTTTTCTCATGGATTACAATTAGCAAAAAATTTCAATATTTGTAATCCCTCTAAGAAGAAAAGGTGTACTGGGTTTGAAATTCCTAGATTTACCATGAGAGAGCTGGTCTGATCGTGTCTGGCTTTTCTTATGAATGGAAAAATAGAAAAGTGGGCAAAATTTTCTCTTGGAAGTCAACCAGGGGCTGTCCAATAATGTGGGCTAGAATTTTTTTTTGTTTGTTTTTTGATTCGCTATATCGCGAAACACTTACCTATAGGGTAGCTTAGTAAAATGCAAAAACAAATTAAATACATTTTTCCGTCTGACGGTAGTGCCTCGGTCCTAAAATTTGAGAAAATAAACAATTTTTATCATTTTTCTAATAAATGGAAATAAATCAAATAACTTCTATAACAAGTAGATATAGACATATTTTAGTAGAACAAAGTATAGGAATGATAAATAAATGAAAAAAAAATATTACATTTTACAATTTCTTAGTAGCGTTTAAAAAAACATTTTAAAAATTGACAAATTTCCATTGAAACCAAAAATAATTTTTCTGATTGTTTAAAATTTCAGTTTGTAATGAAATATTGTCCTTTACTTGTCTTTACTTTCTTTTGGTAGATAGAATAATAGTTTGGAAATAATAGTTGCTTGAAAAACTAGGCATTGACAATCTTGAGATAAATGCAGTTGTGACACCTCGGTTACCAGCTTCACGCATCGTTCTACTGCTTGGGTGTTACATGGGAATTGGTCAAAGTTCCACTCAGCCGCTGTTTCACCTGATTAGATCTTTAGACCAAATCTCTTGATCGGTGATTCTTCGCAGCAGAAGTGGTGGTGAAAGTGCAGTAGTGCTCCAGTGATTCATTTCGATGTAGTCTGTTGCTAAAAATTGATTTTCGGTGGTTGAAACTCCTGATTGATTTTCTTTTAAAATTTAAATTTCTAACCTTTATAATTCTTCTGAAACCTAACTCTCTTATATGATCCTTTTTATCTACTATCATACTTAAAAGCAAGTTTTCTGGATGGGTAAAAAAAAAGCGTTTCTCTTAATTATTGAGCCAATGACTTTCAGCAAGTTTTCGGGCAGGAATCTTGAAGATTTTATAACTTCAAATACGCGTTCTGGTCCACTTGTGAAGTATTTACTTTTTTTTTTATAGGAAACCATGCAGGTATATAGGTATATAGGACTTTAGGAGAAAAGAAACTAAGATCTTGTGTTCGTTTGTTGGATTTTCAATACTAAAATACAATCGGAGAACTCTGTTCGTCGTTGTTAACTGCCTTGTGTGGGGATAGTGCGCCAGGCTCACGAACAGATAAATCTTCAAAACAACAGCCTGATTTTATAGCAGAACTGATGATGAACTCATGTAGATGTCCAGCGTGTACTAAATACTGCTGATGTGTGTACATTGGTCATGTTTCACCCTTTTCTGGGTCTGCTCAAAACATTGCCAGTAGCAATCTTTCTTATTTGATTGGAGCTGGATTTTCACTCGATGAACTGGACGTAATTTGATGTTATTTCACCGTTATCAATACGGTATGGAAAACTTGTGTTATTCGCACAATTGAAGAACAAGTTAAAAGACCACCACAGTGGGACGTGTGTCTCTTACATCTCAATGAATTGCAATTCTGGCATTTGTTTCAAACTTTAGATGGTATAACGACTGTGCCAAGATTAATTCGTGGTCCGATTGGCACACAGCTCAGTAAATGTGAGAAACTCCCAGTGGTAAATTTTGACACTGTTGAGTGTGAGTTTCCAAAAATTGGCAGACAAATTTTAAGGAAAGATCAGCTCTTACCTACTGAACATAAGTTCTGCTATAAAATCAGGCAGCTGTCCTGGAGATTTATCTGTATGTGAGCCTGGCACACTTTCCCACTCAAGGTGATTAACCGAGGCGTCACAAAAAGTTGTCGGCTCCAATTCCAGAGATGGTTTTATAAGAACTATACTTATCTGAAGATTGTCAATGCCTAGTTTTTCAAGCAAATCTTATTTCAAACTGCCAAAGAAAGTAAAGAAAAGTAACGGACTATATTTCATTAAAAACGGAATATTTACACAATCAGAAAGATGTTTTTTGTTTCAATGGAGATTTGTCATTAAAAAAATATGTTTTTTTAAACGTAATACGCTACTAATGAATTTAAAAATGTATTATTTTTTTCATTTATTTATCATTCCTATACTTTGTTATACTAAAATATGTCTATATCTACTTGTTATAGAAGTTATTTGATTTATTTCTATTTATTAGAAAAATGATAAAAATCGTATATTTTCTCAAATTTTAGGGCCGATGCGCTACCGCCAGACGTAAACATTTATTCATTTTGTCTTTGCTTTTTACTAAGCTAAGTTTCCGCGGTATATCGAATCAAAAAACAAACAATTTTTTTTTCACCCTACTGTGAAACCTAGCGCCCACGAAATACCAGTATTTTCTTACAGTAATCTTAACCTTATTTAATTGTAGAAATGAAGATTAAATAAGGCGAATATATTACTGTACGAAAATGCTAGTCTGCGTGCGCCACGTTGGACAGGCCTGATATATAGGCTAGTTTTAAGTCAAGAAATGATAGCATTTTCAACATAAAACAAATTGCTTTTTCATATTTGAACAAGAATTTGAGGAAAATTGTTACGATATGTTCGTGTAAGAGTTTTTAAACGAATAATAATATGCGAAAAACTGCTGCGAAATTTTAAGTTGTAAATGATTCCTTAATACCAATTCCATAAAAAATTAAACAGTTTCTATTGTTCCTGTAATTTCAACATATGTAACATAACACAATTTTTTATTTAACGCAAATAAAATTAATTTCTGCAAACGTCTATTCCATTTCGCAATCATGTATATATGGATTTCACGCTTACGTCGATTTTATTGATTCCAATGTATGCACAAATAAAAAAAAAACAAGAACGAACAATCAAGCATCAAGCATAGATTATGAAACAATTTCCAACACTTCCAGAACAGTTTAACAAAACTTCACTGTTTAATGAGGTGAAAGATGATGTCTAAGTAAACTATTTTGAAAACTCATACCACATTTGAAAACCCATTTTCAGAAATTACCACTAATAGTCATAAAAATATCCGAATTCTTCTGTGCATCTCTGTATAATCTATGGTTTTGTATATATACTACATAGTAAGGGTAAACTGTCCCAAAGTGACATACTTAGATAAAATGACATACCTTATGTTTCTTAATATTGCCGCTAGAGGTCAGCACTTAACGATACGCAGTTATGTTGTGGAATCGATCGGCAACGATAAACATTTATTGGCAAAGGTTTCAAGTTTGTATTTTTCATTTTTACAAAGAAAATGTTTACAACTTCGTCAGTTTCTTATGACTATTTTTTGGTGCTAATTCATGTCTGATCCATTTCAGTGATTACATATCTGAAGTATAAGGTGTATATACTTGTTTCTTTTTAGATTATTTTCTGTATATGCGAAAATTTATAAATGCACGTGTTCTCGAATACTGCCTTTGTATATACAATATGGTGATTGTATGTAAAATGGCATGCCACCTATTGGTATGACATGACACAGAATGTCATTTTATCCCAATAAGTACTGTGTCTACCTGTGTTCTTTTATCGCGTGTTTTCTGTGCCACAGTTGTGAAAGAAAGTCCACTGCAAAGTAAGGAAAGCAACACAAGTTCTACAGATAACAGCCTATCTAGACATAATCCGTCAATTTTCACAGTTTCAATGTCACCTCCTTCAATTCCAGCGCCAACAACATCTGTTTCGGATACTCCGAAGACGTGTGTATCTTTTCAACCGGCAGCATCTTCAAGTTCATCAACTTCATTTATCAGACCACTTGATGTATCTCCACTTCCTTGTGCATCTCATGTTAGGTCATCCACTAAAAAGAGGAAGCAATGAAGATGCAAAAGATCTCACTAACAGTTCTGATATTGCCGAAGCGAAGGCAAAAGCTGCTGCGAAACATAATTCACAGTCAAGCCGTGAAACTCTACAGTCTATAAAAGAAAATTAGCTTAGTAAAATCCAATGATGGTGACAAAGACGATCTTTCTATCGATGATGTCCTGATGAGCCTGTTTTTATTTCAATGATTTATTCAGTCACTCAAAACCGACGGAGAAGGGGATAAATGTGTTAAGTTTTCAAAGTGGGCACATAGTGAATGTGCCGGTGTTTCTTGGTATGCAAAAAAAATTGTTTGTGATGTATGCAAGTAAAATTAATAGCAATTTATGGGTGTGTCGTTTTAGGACAGCACTGTAGATAAAATGACACAGTGCAGCATTTTATATAAATCGCTATTATGGCTTTGTGACTTTATTTGTTACTGTTTAAGAGGTACCATTGCATTTTGTATCCTTCGCAAAGTTAGTTTGTAAAAAATAAAGGTAAACAATTATGAATAGAAGCAATTTTACATTAGTGTATGTCATTTTAGGACAGTTTCCCCCTATGCTAAAATTTAGTTCAGTTATGAAAGATTATATAGTTTAGTGAGCGCAATTGAATCGTCTCCTTCAGAAATTTCGGTAACAAATGGAAATGTACTCGAGATGCTTTGTGCTGTCCTATATATGATCTTCAGAATTTATACACACCAACTAAATATTAGTTAAATTTAAAACACGTGCCACAACTGAAAACGCACTTCCAGCAATTATTGTTAATAGATGGTACTGTAACTGAATTATTTTGTGTTTCCCTCTAAAGGAACGATTAATGCTATGCACACCATATTCTATAGTAAGACATTTCCAGTGCACCTCAGTGATATATATGAATTTCAATTTGTTTGAAATAGTACAGCATCATCGAACCGAATTCATAAAAACTTTTTAACTATTTAAAAATAATATTTTATAAGAATATTTTAATATAATATTAAAAGAATATTTTAATATAATATTAAAAGAATATTTTATATAAAGTAAGGTTTTTTGTGCAATGTAAATGGTATATATTTCATCTGAATCTTCAAAACTTAAGTCTTCCTACGTATCCTCCTCTTTATTTTTAAGTTTTTTTTTCTCTGTGATTTAATAAAATTAATTCTTGATGTTAAGCATTTGTCTTATGTTTTCTTACATCTTAAATTTCCCGTTCAGAAACATATAATACTGAATAACTTACAGTCTTTCCAAGTCTTTGTTTTCTTTTAGAGAAAATTAATACACAGCGTCGAATGTTTAAGAAATATTATGTATAGTGCGTTAATCAGAAATTTGTTTGTAATACATTCAGCCTACAGCAAAACTAACTATATAAACTTTTCTCCGTTTATATACCTGGAAGAGCCCAGATTACACGTTTGAGGGTTTGGTGCTGTGCCTGCGGGCGTGACGCTTTTAGCCCCCTGAAGGTTCCTTATGAAACGTAACTTTACAATTAACGGGGGGTGCTGATTACATTTCATTCAAATTATGAATAATAATAAGGTGCGCATTTACATTTGAATACACATAATGTAATGTAATACATAATGTACATGTGTGTCTCCTGGTACAGAAATCATTATAATACCAACCTATTTAAACCACAAAAGCAAAACTTACTGAATCGCTCTACTACATAATTGATGCAGGAGTACCAATATCGATACTTTTAAAAAGTATATAGTTCACTTCTTTTTTTTTCTAAACACTATAAATCTAAAAGAATTACAGTATTGTAATACCAGAAACGTTTTTCGGCTCCCTTGCATCTTGAGTAAAACAATTGCTCCAGTTTTAGATTAATAATTTACTTTATCTATTTTCTAGGTTTTCTTAGTACCTGTCTGCGCCCATGTTCTTCATTGTTTCCTGGACAGCAGCTCCTGTTGAGATAAGGGAGCTCCACACCCTAATTGGTCCCTGTAACCTGGTCATTATTGCTTTCTTTTTTACTGGAAAACAGCCTGTTTTTTTTCTAATGAATTCATTGCAGTTTCCAATCCATAATACGAAACAAATTATTTTTGTCATGTTAGCTTGTTTATTTATTGGAATTTGCACACAATCATTTTATGAGCACCTAGTGGTATTTATCTTAGGAAAAATGGGAATACTTGCAAATCGTACATTGCACTTGAAAAATGCAACGGCTGGCTTAAAATTAGTAGCACACATTTCAAAAATATCAGGGCACAATTGGAAAACGAAAAAGACCGCATTTTACCAAACCTGACTAGAAATAATTATTATGTTCACAACCTTGTCCAATGGCTCGAATGCTGGTTGACGAGAAGTGTAGTGTTCCAGATTTGATTTCGGTAAGATTCGTATTCACCATTCCATTACGAATTCGATGTCAGGCTCTGGTTTTTATTTTTTTATATAGCTATTCATTTTTACTTACCTGTCATCGATACTTTCAAGACAAGTGAGCTAACCCTCGTCTTCGTCGCTATAAAGCATTACAAGCAGTCTCATCAAATAGTGTATAGACAATAGTATTTTCCTAACTGTGGCTGTCGGCGTTCAAAAGTTTGCAGAATAAGAAAATACTTTACTGGACACTCTGAAGATGTAAATACCAATATAAAACTGTCGCTATAATGTAGAAAAGGCAAGTCAATGATGTAACAGATGCGCACCAGAGGGACAACTGTCACCACAAAATTTTAACAGTGTTCTTCGCCTTATTCAATTGCAGAAATTCTACCATTAAATAAGAAGAAGAATATACCGCTGAAAATCAGTGATGACAAGTGGCCCAATGGTGTGCAGCTGTTGCGTCACTGACAAGTATATAAAACATTATATAGTTATTATTTTAAATTCATTCTTATTTTTAGTGTTTCAGAATTATGTCAAGTGATATATCAGATCATAGTCAGCTCCCGACTCACGAAAAGAAGGCATACGTTAAGTAACACTTCAAGTCACCGTGCAATTTCTGAATTGATGTCTCTTTAACCAGAAACCTTAATAAAGTAATACTTTCGGCATGTATTTCGCTAAATTGTAAATGCAATTTTAAGAAGTCGTTGAACCAAGTGTCCCTAAGTGTTATTTCCATAAAATATGTTCGGAACAATCATTAGGATATCATTCCTTGAACTGTTCTCAAAAGAATTCTTTTTTCTAGAGTAAATCCCTTTCTCCCAATTTGCATTTATCCAGTTACATACAAGTTATAACTATAAGTACTGTCATATTTAGTTGTCAATAGTAAAATAAACAGCTTGACTCTGAAAAAATTCAACCGAATTGTGGATAATCAGTTTATTCAAAAATGGTTTAATTTGCATCAAATGATGCTTGAAGGGGAAAAAAATATAATTAAATGTATTTTTTCATTGATACCTATGCTTACTAATGTTACATTTTGAAAAAATGCGAATATTCAGATGCAATTCTCTCGCATTTTGAGTGTTCCGCTACTTTCAGCAAATATATTGGGAGAAAAGTAGCTAAAGAAAAAAAAACTATAGCGAGGATCACTTTCAGCGGTCGATAGCATAGCTATGGGGGCGGTAGCCAGCGGATCGAATGAATGGAGCAAAGGATACCTGTCATAGTGCCAACGAGGGACTGACATCCCCACAAATGAAGACAGGGATCAGGGGAGGAGAATTCACATATATTCGATGGGGACTCCCGTCTCCGGTGCCCTCGACATTCTTCGAAGTCGTTTCTAATGTAACATCTTAATTCTTATTTTGAAAAAAAAAAAAAAAAAAAAAAAAAAAACTTTTTATGTATTCCACTGAAATACAGCCGAACATTTTTCTTTTTCATTTAAGAAACTTAATTAAATTTACAAACAATTTCTCACCGACTGTACAATTTAATCCATTTATTCACATTCTTACTAAATTTTATTTTTTAGGAATGATTAAGAACAAATAAATAATAACATGAGCAATACCAGGAACTATTAATCATAATTACTTCGGATAAGACGATTTTTATATTGATAAAAAGCAATTATATTAATTACATAACTCTAAAACTTGATAGAAAATATATTAATAAAACTTTCTATCAGGTACCAGAATTCTGCAGTTAATGCTTTTGTTATTACACGCGAATAATGGAGTGCAGTTGGATTTACTTTTATAGAGCTAACGGGTAATAAATGTTAAACCACATTACAATTTCACTATTAATAGGTAGCAACGATTCCTACATGACGGCCAAGTATGAACTGCTAATACTACGTTTATCAGATTAGACGTATATCTGACCAGTCAAATACCCTGAACAGTTTTCATGGTACAGTTAATTTACATCAATCATCGTTTCTTTATGGACGGGTCATCAGCCTTTCTAATCATATAGTTATAGTTTTTCTATTACTATGGGAAAAAGGGAATCAAGTACACTGTTGTTCTGATAAATCGCAACACGAAGAAAACATAAGGTAAATCAGAAGTTTAGCAGTGATTAAGTAGTTAGATTAACCTCCGTAGGAAAATAAGATATGCGCAATAAATGTTGAAATCTACTTAGAGAACGTAAAAGAGACCTTAAGTAACATGTCCCAATAGCTGTACGTAAGAATCACTTGTTATTAGACCAGCAGAACATATGCATTTTTACCTGACAGTCTGACAGTATAGTCTCACTGGAGAAAGATGAGCAGCTAATAGAAACAAAAGAAAAAAAAACTTGAAATTTTCAAGAACGTGGCTACACGTATCATAAACTGACAGTCTGTTGACCAGTACGGCAACATAATTACGCGTATTTGTAGATAATTGTATATTGGCATGATGAAAGCAGATCATCTAGATAAATTACGAGATGAAAAATTAAACTCCTAGTATGTAGTCAGCAATAAATTGTGCAGAAACTTCAGGAATACTAACATAATGGATGACCATGGTACATTAAGCGGTTTCAGTCAATATTGTGCGTGCAAGATTGTCGCAACTAGTGCTTTTAGATCCATGTCCAAGTTCGCGGTTCACGTTGAATCCCCCTATCGTCATCACATACTGCAACAGAGTTGGGAATGTATAGACATTAGGATTGTGGAAGTAAAACATCTTTTCTGACGAATTAAAGAACAGTTTATGGGCCCATGACGAAGGATTGATCAAGTTAAAGTGAGGCCCAGGTCTTGTAAACTTAACAAACATTTGCATAACTACAAAATCTTTGTTGTGCTGTTGATTTCCAATGTCTATTATGTACATTTGAAACACATCACAGTTGTTGTTTTTGAATAAAAGGACAGTTTAATATCTATATATGGAATACCACTTTCAGAAGGGATAATTTGGTGTCCAAGTCTCCGGATCATCAGGGCAATGTATTAGTCTGGCTTGGCCCCTAGCTTTCGAGAGTTCACTTACAGGTAATAAAAGAAACTACATCCAGAGTTCCGTGAGTGTCATTATTGAGGTGTTCCAACACATTCACATTCCCAGTTTCTAAAACGAAGCCACAATAAATTGTAAGAGACGTGTTGAAATTTCTTAACATCACATGTTTCTTTTTTTTTTTTTTTTTTTTTTTTTGAAAATCTAAAATTTATTTAACTTAAAGCTTTTATAAAAATGCTCTCCTTAATTTCATATGGACGTTGCTTATGCAAAATAGTTTCATAAAACAAAAATAGTTAAAAATAAAACAATTTTTTTTTTATATTTTATACGTGTTTTTACTATGTACTGTTGTATGAGACACGTGGAAAAACTTTGCAATGCTATTTAATGTATATGTTCCAAACTCACTAATAAATTTCGGAATTTTAAATACATTTGAGGGACAAATAAGTGCATGTGAACTATGCAGTAACTGAACAGAGCGCAATTTGCGCTTAAAGAGAGTATAGGAATAAATGTTTGTCAAAGTAAAAGCTAATCTTCAAAACGTATCCATGCAATTTTAAATTACCGACCCAATATTTTTACATTCAATACAAAAATAAAAATTCATTTTTGAAAGTGCTATAATAGTACTAGGATTCAAGACCTAATTGAAGCCTTCTATTTAACAACGAAGAATTAAATTAGTCTCGTTTTTATGGTTGAAAATTATAATGGTCTAACTATAAACTATAAAATTGAATTAAAAATGACTGTTATGAAAGATACTTTTTGAAGTTCGCACTTTTTAAAATTTTAACTCTTAGTGATACAATTCAGTAATATACGCAGCAAGCCATTTTTACTTATTAGTTCGAATGCCATGAATACTGGGGCAAAAATTATTTTATTGTTTTTTTTTATTGTTGATTTATTTTATTTGCTATTTATTGCTGTTATTTTGGAAGGTGCGGATGATCCTAAGTTTTGTACGAGCTAAATTTTTAATTGATCGATAGTGGAATTATGAAGTCGGGCTTGATTTCCATTGTATTGTATGGAGTTTTTAGGATAATTACAGTAGCTTGCTAAACGTAGTGAAAAATGTAAGTTGAAAGTGAGTAAATGAGTGCTTGTAAACGAGTTTTATTACATTTTAGTTTCTTAAACTCATATTTAGTTACAATTATTCTTTCCTGAACCTCTTTAATTTTCCACACGGGAATGTGTTCCGAAGAAAGAGAGACACATTTTACTGTAGTTTATAAAAAAAATTTTAGTGAGCGTTATCGTATTACTTTGAAAATATAAGACGATTGATAGAAAAATATTTAGTATATATATTTCTCTTCGTGAAAACTAGCTTATTGTCAGCGGTAAGTAAAACTGAAATGCTCCTGAAATGTTAAGGGTTAATTCGGAGAGATACATCAATGCCACAGCTTGAGGCACAAAAGAAAGGAAATTTGTGTTTCGAAATTTAATCACTGACGGAACTAGTCGCAGCTTTGACTTTCCTTCGAAGATTCATTCAATTCCTCTAATACAGTACTTTTTGTGAAAAGTCTTTTCTTTTACAGGTATCCCAAGAGTGATGACTGCTTGCTGTAGGAAATTCAACAGATCAAAGTATACTTTTTAAATTATTTAAAATATACTAAATATACTAAAATTATTAGTAAAACGTACTGAGACAAAAGTAAGTAAAAGTAAAAACAAAAACAAAAAACAAAACAAAAAAAAAGCGTATAAAATGCAAAACAGTAAATTAAATCACTCAATAGAAAGTGAAGTATTTATTTTCATCTGAAAAATGAATTAAACAATTTAATTCGCAGAATGACGCTGTAGGAAAAAAATAGCTGGACGGTTCCGTTTTATAATGTTGTTTTATATATATTTAATATTAATAATTTTCAAGAACATATGTTTAAAGAAAATGTATTTAACGATAAAAAAAATTTCAATTAATTATTCTCATTTAAAGTTTTAACGTTCGTTAAAATTTTAAAATAAAGAACTGTAATTTTTATGTTATTGGGGTTTCGATTAGTTGAGTTTTTTATATACGAGAAAATTCACTGCTATGGACGATCACTTTAGAACACGTATTTCCATTTTTTTAATGACTTACTTACTTTAATGACCATTTTTTTAATGCCTTTTTATGCCTGTTGCATAAATCTTTTATACTTAACTGATGAAACTGCATTTTTACAGTAAATAAATTCTTTCATTTTTGAAAGTGCTATAACAATCCTAGGATTCAAAACACAAATGAAAGTGTTTTATTATGTACAGTGGCGCCACCTTAAATATGACAGTGGGGTCAAAGCCCACCCAATAATTTGCTCCTCCAGTTCCTAAAATTTTCATAATTTTATTTGGTTCTTTCTTTTATTTCTTTTTTTAATCGCCAAAACAAAATTTCGTTCTGTGTACATTCACAAAACCATTTTGTTTGAAAACTAGCAAGGCCAGTAATAACACACACAGGGACAGAAGTTCTTTCGGCTATAGGTTTCTGTTAAAAGATCATTTTTCTGCATATTCTACCTGCGCTAATTCAGTGACCATTTGTGTTAATTTCATTACATCCATAAAGATTTTAGGTGATTGAATGTTTTGTTCTATAATTGTCTTTTCCGCTTTCAATTTTTATTCATATTCGTGGTATTGAAGTAAATATTTGTGTTTTTATAAAGAACTCATGAGACTATAATTTAATAAAATTAATTAATTATTTTAAACACTTAAAACAACAACAACAAAAAACATAACATGACTTAAGATATCATATCTACTCACATCCGCTACATCCCTTGCTCCTACAAAGTAAAAAATTGCGGTGCAATTTTACCCAAAACTTTTGAGTCCACCCGTTATTTTTAAAATGTTGGCGCCACTGATTATGTATGAAGCAATGAACTGCTCAATATGCTCTGTCATTTTGGACATATTGAATCGTGAACACGCTTTCACATTTACAAATTTAAGACAAAATGTTGAAAAGAAGAGTGGAAAATATTTTTTTTTTCAGATTATTTTAGGTGTGTGTGTGTATTTTTATGGGAAAACGAGATTATAAATGCAATATGACTTGTATTGTACCTTCTTATAAAATCAAAAGAAAAAGCATTTAAATAGACGTTAAAACTGCATTTTTATAATAATTTTACACATTTGAGTGCCAAATTGTCCAAAAAGTAAATTTAACCATGAATACTTTTACATATTTCTTTAAACATGAACAGAAATATCATGGAAATCTAAAACGTTGAATTTTAAGATTTATTTTGTTACGTATGAGGTTATGAATATTATGAAACAAAATAGAAAGTATAATATTCAAAATACTATGCGTAATAAAAATGTCTCTAATAAGAGACCACAGTACATTACATAATATGTTAAGGGGGTCCAAGACACAAAAATCTTCAAATTTCTGAAAAATATTTTACTGTATTAAAACATTCTCTGTTTTTTTTTCGCTTAAAATGACGTTTAAATAATGTTTCTATCTTACTTAGAATAATATATGGGATTTTTTTTTTCAAAATACAACTTTTAAGTAGTGGTTGTCATGGAAACGTTTTTGAGTTTTTCTGAATGACGGGCTTTCTCACCAATTCTCGAGATACATGGTTCAAACTCGGAACATGTATTTTTCAGTTATCTTACTTTAATTTTGATTCAACAAATTTGAAAAAAAAAATTACATTTGACAATATAAAATTTTATAAACAAGTTACATAATTTTTTTCAAATTTTTAATTTAAAGATTTATAGTTTTTTTAGATTAATATTTAAGAAAATGCTGAATCATAATTAAAGCTTATATATTTTTGTTTAATTAAATGTAAAAAGTTTGAAATTTGACGAATAATATTTCGAGATATAACAATTTCAAACTACTCCACTTTTTTAAATTTTAAAATTAAATTAAAAAAAATCTTTACTAAAAATTTTAGGATTTGATTTTGTTTACAAATTATATGCTTAACCACTACAAAAAAATTCAAAATTCTAATTCAATAAATAAAAATATTTTTAAAATGCGTCCCGGAACCCCTTAAAATGGAATGGATTAGAGTGAAAATATATTTTACATGCTATATTTTATGTGCAAAAAACATTACGATTAGAATATACGTTTTGGATGCGACTTCTTTTAAAAATGAAAAAAAAAAACTTTTAAAACTGAAAAAAAGGTATATATTTTTGAAAAATCAGTTTAAAATATTTGGGTTCTATATTGTTAAAAAAATGATTTTTACCATGAGCATTTGCGTGTCTGTTTATGTGACAGAAGCATTATTTAAAGTTGTTAGTCAATGAGATATTAAATTTCCCATGCTAATGTTAAACCAATAAGAGTGGAATGTTTTTTATTTTAAAAATATCTCATACGGAAATGAATACTATTTTTAACTTATTTTTTCTATGTACTCGTCCTAAAGTATGCCTCTTCCTTTTTTAGCTTACAAAATATTTCGAAACTATATGCTTAATTTTATTTGAATGAAATCGTCCGCTTTTAACACATAATATATTAAATTATAAGCATATAGTTTAGAAATATTTTGTCAAGGAAAGACACATTCTTTGGGAAGAACACTGTAAAAAATTTGCAGCAAAGTATCCGATCATTCGACCGTTTTTGTAGAAACCGGTTATACATAACCGTAATTTAACAGTATTCTGACCATAATATGGGAAATAGAAGTTAAAAATATTAATTTTCTCAGGAGAAATTTTAAAAATAAATATGCATTATGTGCCTTTAGGTATTAGTCAGGGAATAATAGATCTCATTGACCAACACCACTGAGTCTAAAATATTGAATTTCATGCTTGATATCGCACGTATAAGTTCAGGGGAACAAAATATGCAGTATAATTCTCTAAATACATAAAATAAAAATTTGCGTCTCATATGGTTCTAAAGTAATGTAAAATAGTTTGAAATTTTAATCACTTTAAACGAAGTACTATACTGTAGGAACTGTTATTGACATCACTCCTGTTCGTTAATAAACAATTTATCTGGAAATTGGCTGCACATTATTGGAGAAATTCTTATGGTGTTTCATCATTGCCTAAACCTCCTCGCCATGATTCTTGATAACGACTGCAATAATTCTTCATCTGTCTAGTGAAATATTAATATATATATAATTATAATATCTTTGAATTTCAAAAAACATATCAAGTTCATGTAACATTCTAATTAAATATCCTAAGAGATAATTAGTAATAAAGTGTAGACAGAATACCACATAGTTAATAAATTAACAAGTGCAATCATAATTTTACCATAGCATTTGCTTCAATAGTAATTGGCCAAAAATACTGAAAATATGAAGAATATTTAAAAAGAGAGAGAAAAAAAATTATGTAATAAACCAGAAAATGATAATCATTTGAAGTTGATATCAAGTGAATACAAATGGATTTTGAAATGAAATATGAACTAAATATAATGGAAAATTGGATATCATGAGATTTAAATTAGAATTGGATATGAAAAAACACGTGTAGATATAATCATCAGCCTGGATGTATCCACACGTGTTTTAAAAATAATACAGTATTTCATAAATATACTGGCATTTATGCTAAGATCAGTATATTCATCCAGGTATTCTGTATTATTACCAGAAAACAATTGGAAATAGTAAAATTGGAAATAAAAACTTGTAAAGAATAGATAAAATATTTTACTCAGAATAATTATCAAAAATTCCGTAAACATCACAAGGTCTACATTTATACCATTACGACCACATGGCGCACATCATGAAATATCATAATCTTGATGAGATAGTCAAGTTGAGAGAACATATTTAGAAATAACACCTTAATTATTACACCTTAACACAAATTGATTTAAAACACACAAATTTATTTTTGTGATAAAAACCAATAAATACACCCAAAAACAAATTTTATTTGTGAATATACAAATTTTCCATTTAATTTTAATCTTTAAAAGTAAAATTTAAATACATAAGCAATAAGCACCCTCTATAGGTAAATTAAAAATATTATTAACATTTATTTGACAAGAAATGTGCTGCCCTCTATAGGAATAATAATTATTCAAAATTAAGTTTGATTTACATATTTATAATATTAGCTTTAATAATATATATAAATAGCAATAAATAATAATATCATTGTAGTTTTACTTTAACACCAGACATAATCCCATTATATGAATTAAATTTATCTGGAATTAAATTTATCTTACATAGTATTTCAAAAACTCTTACCAAGAGTAAATATTATTTAAAAAAATATATTTCTTATAATACATAGTGCTGGTGCTGCCATCTATGGTAATCTACTTATATATACATATATATTATAGAATTTACATAAAATAATTAAGATTTTATACTTCTACTAATTAGTTAATGAATTCTTATATAATACAAAATGCTGCCAGCTGTCTACTTATATATCAAATAGTATTTACCGCAAATAATTAAGATTTGATGCTTCTACTTATTAGTTAATGAATTAATATCATCATAATATATATATGTATATATACATATATATATATAGAAAGATGGAAAAAGATAGAGATCTATTTAATTATCAAATTTAATATAACATAAACAAGTTAAAATTTCACAAACTTTTAAAAAGTTCAATTAATAAATATTACATAATATTTAGATTACACATGTGTTTCAATCATTTTTTAATGCAATGCATTATTTAAAAGACTTTATTGAAATTAAACATTCAAATAACATAATTAATATATATATATATATATATTGCATATATTTATGTTTGTGATTTATAATCAACAATGTTATCCATGTGTAATTATATGTGCTTTTGTATATGTTATGTTTACAGTTATTTTAATACAATGCATATTTTATAGACTTTTTATAACTGATCATTAGTATCACTTAATATAAAGGTGATCGGTAGACGCACATTCACCATGACTATATAAAGTGTAAACAATGTTCAACCAGCTTAATAATAGTCCATATATATGTTTTAATTGTATTATTTGCTATATCATTTGCTATATTTTATCGCACACTAAAACAAAATAAATTATTACATAACATGTTTATATTTATATGATGTAATAAATGTTATTTAAAAGAGTTGATAATTGAATTTATCAAAAAAATAGGATAACCATATAGTTTTGCTTGATTTCGTATAAATCTAATATTTTTGTTTTTATTTATATCTGAGCATAGATATTTTTTACGATGAAGGTAATTGATAATTATATATAACCTTTTCCTCTCACTGGAAAGCGTTGATCAATTAAATACTTTAAAAAAATGCTATTTAGTAAGAATAGAAACTTATGAATCTAGGTATTTAGACGGTTATCTACTTAGTCTTTGATCATCCTAGTAACAAGCTAAGCACATCATATTCCAACAATATCAGCTGTTACGTACACAATCTTCTCATAAAGAGAAGTTAACAGTCAGTATAATTAAAATGCAGAGAAAAGACAGACAGCAGTTTTGCTGGTCAGAGTTTGTCAGGACTTCGGCCAAAGCAGGCGACTCACTGAAGAGATCTCGGTCAAAAAGCCATTAATAATTTTTCTATCTAAAACAATGTATCTAATTTTTTTATTTAAACGTCAGTATGCTAATCTAGACACTTTAAATGTTTGTAAAGTATATCAGGACTTTGTCATTATGGAACTGCTTAATTTGCATGAA
Source organism: Maratus michaelseni (assembly GCA_963931845.1). Lineage (NCBI taxonomy): Eukaryota > Metazoa > Arthropoda > Arachnida > Araneae > Salticidae > Maratus > Maratus michaelseni. Next base: position 218,477,798 of record OZ007586.1, on the reverse strand, counting down.
CACGTTTACATTTATGAAGATTCATCGACAAAGATGTACATTTGATTCGTTCTTGGTGCAATTTCTTGGTGCAATCTCCACATGTCTATAAGTGAACTATTCTTTCACTTGGCCATATAAACAAACGACTAATTTTTAAAAATTGTAATTGAAATATTTGAAGTGATATTTTTTGCATAGGATCAGTCGGTGTAATTGGGAACAGGGTAATTGAAAACAGGTGCCACAGAACCCTCTAATAGCGACAGATCAAACTATGATGCTACTAAACTTGTACAAGGCAAAAGATGAAGGAGTCTCACACGTCGTTCCCGCCTTTTCTAACAGTATCTGATTACCTTTGTCGACGTGTGATAAAATAGTTATCCCAAAAGTCTGGCAAATAAAGTTTTGCCTTCTGTTATTTTCTCTTCTGCGCACACACGATGAAGGGAAGTAGCACCAGACCGTCACTATCCACGTCGCGCAAAATGGTTGGGCCAACGTTGGCTAATTACTGGCTAATTGTCGTTGCACGTTGGCTAATTACTGGCTAATTGTCGTTCCACGTTGGCCAACATAGTATGAAATATCCGCCTTGCCGTATCATTAGCCAACGAACCATTTTCTAACCATTTGACAACCACACCATTGCCAATCCTTACCATTTTCCAACGGTTTCCACAAACTGCCAACGATGGGCCAACAAACTGTGCTACTTGGGTAATATAGTGATGTGTCTCTGCATAATGTGTGACTTAGTTTACAATTATGCCAGAACTTTCCTTGGGTTTGTAATGGAAAACAAGTTTTTGTAATTAGGTTTTTGTATTTCTGAAGATATAATTGAGTATATTTTTACAATTTTTGACGATAATGATATATAATTGGAATGTCCTTTGTTAGAATGCAAACGAGAATATGCCGCAAAACTTCGTGAGGAAACGTGGCTCTTACTCAGTTCTGGACTTGCATGATGCTGTTTTATAATGTTACGAATCCTTTCAGAGAAGCAGAGGAAGGGACAGTTAATAAGGGAACTAAAATTAAGGAGAACATACTGTTTAGAACAATAGGCGTGGAAAATCTACAAAGAAAAATCATAACTGTGAGAAAGGACAGAATGAAAGAGAAAAATATGAACTTGTAGAGGAAGTCGAGAGACTGAAAGAATTGGTCAATGCAAAAGTCTAAGGACCTATAGTAAAGCGCAAAGGTAAGAAGAAGAGTGAAGGAACACCAGTCAACACGAAGAAGCGACTAATCGCTAGCTGTCAAGAAATGTAGGGATGTATATTAACAGCAAGACAGTGAAAACACAAGTTAAAATTATCCTTCCTAATACCGTGGAGGAGAACGAAGGCAGAAAACTTTTATGTTTGTTTTTTGGTAGCGTAAATGTAAAAAAATAAATAAATAATCTTGTTTAATTATGTTTTGTTACATTGTTCATTAAATGTTTTAACTTGCCTATTTCAAAGTACACTTTAAAAGAGAGAGAGATGTTTCTTAATATAGCAGTAAGGTTTACGAAATTACATTATAACCACTTTCGTGTTACCAACTATCCCTAAAAACGTTCCTTTATCTTCAGAAAACTCAGAAACGAATATATTTCTGAAATGTATAGAAGCATACCGGAAAAAAGTTTCTGATAGTGCCTGTAATTTTCGGAAACGTTTCGTGTAATTTTTACAGTATATTAATCAGTTTTCTCGATCCGCTATCAACACGAAGTCTTGAATTTTTAGATGCTATTAATTCTCAAGTAAGCATATTCATGTTCAACAGACAAACATACTAAATTAACAGCATTAACATTAACATTATTTTGTTACTGCTGCATGTATAAATTCTGTCAGGCATCTGAAATTGTTTACTTGAAAATTGATAGCGTAGGAAAAACCGATATTTCGTGTTGATAGCGGGATGAGAATACTGATTAATACACTGTAAAAACTACTCACAGACGTTTCCGAAAATTACGGACAGAGAAAAAAAAATTGTGTCAGAGATGCTTTCTCGGAAATCAGTTGTCTTCTGAGGCTTTGAAGATAAAGAAACGCTTTTTGGAATCATTCGTACTTCGAAAGTGGTTATAATATATTTTAGGACAATTAAAAACAGGCAATAACGCCCCCCTCATAAACCGCGATAAAATTTTGATAAAAAATAGTGAAAAGAACGTATTCCAAAGAACGTTTTACTGCTGTTAGAGAGAAAAAAAGAAAAAAAAAACACGGATGATAGATGCTGCTTTGCTAGTAGGAGAAATGCTGAAATATGAAACTATATCCATAATTACACTGACTGATCCTACATATTTACTAAAAACAAAGCGAAATCCCAGAAAAATACTTTGCAACCGTATCTTATTGATAAGAATATATACGCATCAACATCTAAATGTAGAAAAAATGTCATTTATTCCCCTTCATAATGAAAAATTTGAAACGAGTTGAGTATATTAGTATTGGAGGGGTATAATATAACTCCAATTTTCATTCGAACCTAAAATGCAATACTCATCTTTTCGATCTAAATTGTAATATACAACACAACAGATGAAATGAGAATGAAGCTTACAAAAATAGAACAGCATAGTTATAGAATATATGTCCTGCAATCATTTTTTAATATTACATAAATAGAAAGCTTTTAACTTTCAAATAATTGTGCTTGCTCATAGAAAAAGAGAAGAAATCGAAAAAATAATGAATTCTCATTCGCTCGTTTGAATAGCAAGAGTATGCTCATCTGAGAATGAATTTTTCCTCCGTTTTCACAATCGATCTCTTGAAGAAAACTGATGTTTCAATTCACAGAAGCGAAACGAATTTCAATCATTCATCTTTCTCGGAGCTTCAGTACTTAGAAACACAATGGAGAATCTCTTTTCCACTTCTCTTTTTCCTCTTTTTATTTAGTATAAGTTTCAAAATTTATTAAAAAATCGGTATATTTGAAGAAAACATTATTGATAATGACAACATAAACGAAAAATAAATGAATGGATGCAAGAATTCTTTTTAAAATATTTTTTTCTCCTTTTCATTTATTTTCGTTGCGTTGTATGGCATACTTTTATGCAATATATTAAATGGTAGAATAATTAGTGTATTTTGAAGAGATGTCAGCGTACCAATGTGTTGTTTCAAGTGATTAATTAGACTAAGCTATGAAAATTATTAAGCACTGTTAAAAATAAATCCGTCAATTCACGGTAAAACTACTGGCAGCAAAGTTGCCGGACTTTTTCCGTTCCGTTAGTACATTTTCCGTTTTGAAAGATAGAAGAAGGGTAATTTTTTTTATTTATATTAATTTTTAATTTTAATTTTAATTTTAATTATATTTATTTTTATTTTTATTTTATTTTAATTTTATTTATTTATTTATTTTTGTAAATAAACTCGGTTTTAAAAAATGTCATCTCTATTTGTGCTGCCATCTATTGATTATTACAGGAGTATTTAATTTAATATTTGATATAATGGAAGAACATTTTCTGCCAGACCGGAGTATTGAACTAGGGACGTTAGCGGATTGAGCTGAGTGCTTTACCGCAAGACCAGCGGGTCCTTGCTAGAGTGAGAGTAGGAAACGATTATACGGGACGTTTTCAAATCGCAGCTTGGGACTAAAAAACAATTTGGGGTTTAGAAAACTCGTAATTTTGAAGCTAATTGCGGGGATATTTCGTAATGAGATGATGGTTGTAGTATTAATAGAGGATAAAAACATGAATTATATATATTCTTAATTTGGTTGTTAGATGTAAAATATAAATATTATATTTTGAATTAAATTCGATAATTTTTTTTTTTTTTTTTTTTTTTTTTTTTTTTTTCTTTTTTGCGAAAATCGATTTTTAGTCAACTATTATGTATTTTTTAAATGGGTTCGTTTAGAATATATTTCCAGTGTGAGTGTTTTTTATAACTTTAAAAAATAAATTGCGAATAATTTTAAAGGAATGAGTTTAATTCGAAAGCATTACTTTTGTTTGTTGTTTTTTTAAATAGAATCGATTTTTTTTTCACTTAACTTAGCTATTTTATATATATATATTAATCTGTTTGTTTAGAATATATTTTAAGTGCGAATACTTTTTTATAACTTTAAAAAATGAATTGCAAATAATATTAAAAGAATAGAAAAATTTAATTTTTGCTTTTTTTAAATTCGAAAGCACTATTTTCTTGTTGTTGTTTTAAATAAACTTGAAATTTTAATTTATTGAATTTTTAGTTTTTCTGTGCAGCAACATGTCAGTTTTTGAAACTTTGAAAATAAACATGCAGCAAATAACTGAATATCTCCGTTTGCTGCTTTTTTCTCCGTCCGTTCCGTTGTTTTCGGAAAAAATGAGGAAATTTTCTGCAGATATACGGGATAGATTCCATTTTTCTAACAAAACGGAAACTTTCTGATCAAAATTCACAGAAGACAACCTGTCAATAAACGAAATTTTTTAACAGTGAAGGCCGATATTGCAATTAAATATTAAAATTGCAGCATTAAATACCTTGTCTAGGATATCATTGAATATTATATATCGAATATATCATACATTGAATACATCATAGAAGGAAATTCAAATGTGACATACTGTAAATAAGATAAGATCACGTTTTGAAGATTATTCTTCAAAATATTTTTATAACATTTCTAACACTCTCTTTTCAATTCAGCCTTTGTGATCTGTGTACTTTATGTGATTGCTAGAAAGTGCACAGATATTATTGAAATTTAAAAATTTGATTTTTCGGAATTTTAACTGATATGTATCGCATACAATATCATCATACTAACAAGGGGACCGCCAAACATGATGAGCACAGATTTTGATGATTTTAAAGTATGTTGTATGGGTCATATCCCTAACTATTCAGGTCAAAAGTTTCCTTAAAATGGGCTTTAGTTTTCGAGAAATTTCGGTTTAAAGTTCAGCATGCTTTTCAAATACCCATTAGTTCGCGATCTTGAACAAGATCTCCGTGGTGCAGAGCTAGCGCTCGCAATTTGAGAGCCGGAGATGAGGGGTCTGTCCTCTCATGTGTCTTTTACCTTTTTTAAATAAATTTTATATATTTGTCGCGTTATAAGTTTTATGCAGAATTATGAATCCTGCATCTTTGAACTTTTTGATATTTTCCTAATAATTTCCATTTACATTTTCGAATTTTTCGCGAAAATTTATAGTTTTTGCGCAATTTTTATTCTAATATTTCTGTTGACAAAAATCCAAACTAATTTATGTATTGATATCTCGTCTTTTTAAAATGATTATTGTTTACATTTATGTATATTTACTTATATATTTATCGTATTTATGAAATAATGATTTTTTTTATTTGCATTTTCTATTAAAAAAATTTAATTGATTAAGAAAAAATTATCAAAATAATATATATTTTTTAATATTTGATTTGTTCTAAATATATTGAAGTATGTTAACTGCTGAAATACTAAAATATTTATCATCACCGACATCGACATTTTTAGTTTATTAAATATGGAACTAATTATGTGATACACATCGCAAAAAAATTCTAAACAAATTCCGTATTAAAAATCGACTTTAAATATATTCTTTAACGTAAATTGTTTTAATAATATTGGAAGAATGTATAAATACTTAAGAATGTTTAAATACTTAAATTGTGATAAATATATTAAAAAATGCATTAAATTTTAAAAAGAAATTATTTCCAATGTGGTAATTGTCAGCAAAAGAAGCTAAACGAAATGGATAAAAAGAAAATTTTATTTATTCTGATATTACCTTAAAAGTCATTGCAGACGATTTTTTTTAGATATTTTTTATATGTATTTTAATTTACAATCGATTTTTCATTTCTAGTTGAATTTTTCTGTATGGCATTGACTTGTTAGAATGAAAAAAAAAATTAATTGTAATATATTTTTTTTTTATTTATGCAGATCAAAAATAATGTTGAGTTTGAACTTTACAGTTAAATGTATTTAAATAACATAAAAAAAAATAACTGGCTAAAACTTGGATATAAGCGTTATTGCTTTAATATTTTATTACTCCTTTCAAGATATATTGTTGGAATTACCTAATCATACATACCTTTAGAAGATTTGAGATAAAAAATATTTTGTATAAATTATAAAAAATATATAAATTTTCATTTAAAATTTCATAAAGTTAAAAAAAAGTATTATTTTAGAACGGTTATTAAAATATAAAGGGTAAATAATAATAAACAAAAATAAACAAAATCTAGACATAAATTAGTTTGGAATATTAATTTCAAAACTGAAAAAAAAAAAAAAAAAAAAAAAAAAAAAAAAAAGTAAAGTTTTCTAAAAAATTCGAAAATGTAAACGGGTTTTATTAGGAAAATATCAAAAAGTTCAATGAAGCGGAATTCATAATTCTTCATAAAACTTGTAACGCGACAAATATATAAAATTTATTAAAAATGTAAAAAGTCGCATGAGAGGACAGAACACTCACCTCCGGCTCTCAAATCACGAACGCTAGCTCTGCATCACGGAGACCTTGTTCAAGACCGCGAACTAATGGGTATTTGAAATGCATGCTGAACTTTAACCCGAAATTTCTCGAAAACTAAAGCCCATTTGAAGGAAACCTTTAACCTGAATAGTTAGGGGTATGATCCCTACAATATACTTTAGAATTATCAAAATCTGTGCGCATCATGTTTGGTGGTCTCCTTGTAAATACTAAAAACAACACATTGCATGCGCCATAAATAACTAAGTGGACTATTTTATGACTATCATTTGTGGACACATGTAGTTGACAGGTCTCTTAAAATACATCCGTAAGAATTATAAACCTTGAAGCTATTTTACGCTATTCCTTTATTTTTGTAAATGATATAGTTTGAATCTGCATTCCATCCTTCAAGTTTTTGAAACAAAAATTTCTTTTCAGAACTTCTGTCCATTCTGATTCTAATACGGGCCAATTTTATTAATAAGATTTTAATATTTCCGCTACCAATTAATTACTAGTTATTGGAAAACAGCTAAATAAAATATGTATCAGTTATTAGTTAGTTTTCGGCTTATATAGTCGGCTTATATATTCGTTATACAATATTTTATAAAAAACGAAAAATTATGAAAAGCACCATATATTCTAGCGTCCATGTTTACATAATGCGTATTTCTCTTTAATATTTATTGGTAAAACCCGATTACCACAAGGACAAATTTCCACCATTATTTTTAATAGTAATCATCGCCTTATTTAAACACAGAATTTCTCTCATAATTAAAGTGAAAATTCGGAAAAGTCGGTGGATGTTAACCCCTGTGATAATCATTTCTGTTCATTGGTTTAACTTTGAATAACTACTGAATCCAAATTGATGAATATTTGTATTTGTTTTATATATAATAGGTAATAGGTAAATAGGTAAATAGGTTATCGATAATAAGTGATGCATTTCTATTATGATTTTTTAGAATGAAATGTTTTTGCAGTTTATATTATACCGGCTCTTTTACGAAAAATTTCTACGGTTTATAATTTTTTAAGTTCAAAACATTTTTCTTTCACTTGTCTTTCTAGCATCGGCACAGTGCTTGGAGCAACTTTGGTGTAGAGTATCCAATTCTAGTACTACCTAAATATATCATGTAACGTATGTAATTGAATATGTGTTGTATAATGTGATAAACTATTGCTTGTATATTGAGTATGTGTTATATAATGTGGTAAACTATTACTTGTAATACTGAATATGTATTGGCGAGTTAGCACCAATCTTCAATCTTTAATCCCCCTATCAATCCTCCTTTATTCTCCATTTTTAATCTACACTCACCGATCATTTATCCTTTTATGGTTTCATATTATACGAACAGGGAAGACCGAGCTATGCTCGGTCAAAATTAAATTTGAGTTAAAATATCATGACCCATGACCAAAATGACCCACTAATTGAATTTTCTCGAACATGTGAATTAGCCCAACAGTCTTCTCGTGTCCGAAAACCATAGTATGCAAAATTTAGTGTAAATAGTCTGAGCCGTTTTTAAGATAAAATAGCTTGACCCATAATGACCCATGACCAAACTGACCCACTAATCGAAATTTCTCGAACATGTGACCTAGCCTAATAGTCTTCTTGTTCCCTAAACCTGTAGGGTGCTAAATTTATTTCAAATCCTCTGAACCGTTTTTAAGATAAAATAGCATGACCCATAATGACCCATGACCAAAATGACCCACTAATTTAATTTTCTCGAACATGTGACCTAGCCCAACAGTCTTCTCGTGCTCGAAAACCATTGGATGCAAAATTTAGTGTAAATTGCGCCGCTTTTTAGATCTTGACCCACAATGACCCAGAAATGACCCACTAATAGAATTTTCTCGTACATGTGACCTAGCCCAATGATTTTCGCGTGCCCGAAACTCGTAGGATACAAAATTTAATCAAAATCGTTAGAGCCGTTTTTTAGATAACATTAATTTGACCCGCTTTGACCCAAAAATGACCCACTAATCGAAAGTTCTCGAACATGTGACCCAGCCCAATAGTCTTCTCGTGCCCGAAAATAGTCGGATGCAAAATTTCGTCAAAATCGTTTGAACCGTTTTTTAGATACAATTAGCTTGACCATGACCCGAAATGACCCAAAATGACCCATTAATTGAATTTTCTCGAATATGTGACCTAGCCCAAACGTCTTCTCGTGCCCGAAAACCATTGGATGCAAAATTTAGTGTAAATTGAGCCGCTTTTTAGATCTTGACCCACAATGACCCAGAAATGACCCACTAATCAAATTTTCTCGGACATGTGACCTAGCCCAATGATTTTATCGTGCTCGAAACTCGTAGGACACAAAATTTAATCAAAATCGTTAAAGCCGTTTTCTAGATAAAATTAATTTGACCCGCATTGACCCAAAAATGACCCACTAATCGAAAGTTCTCGAACATGTGACCCAGCCCAATAGTCTTCTCGTGCCCGAAAATGGTCGGATACAAAATTTCGTCAAAATCGTTTGAACCGTTTTTTAGATACAATTAGCTAGACCATGACCCAAAATGACCCAAAATGACCCACTAATCGAATTTTCTCGAACATGTGACCTAGCTCAATGGTTTTCTGGTGCCCCAAAACAGTAGGATACGAAATTTCGTCAAAATCGTTAGAGCCGTTTTTAAGATAAAATTTGCATATATATATATATATATATATATATATATATATATATATATATATATATATCCGCACCTTCCATCGGTGCAGCCTGTTAGTACTCTTGCCTAGTGCATGGGGAACGAACGCGGATGGGCTTCCTCCAACCCGCTTGGCCAGCGTGGAGGAATTTGGCCACCTCCCCCCTTATAAATCAGAAAAGTGGCCGGTGTTAATTGGATGACTAAAGCACTAGACAGGCAACAATGGAAAAATCTGGGGGAGACCTACATCCAGCAGTGGATTGAAAACGGTTGATGATGATGATGATGATGATGATATATATATATATATATATATGTATACATATATAAATAACCACACACAAGATTTGCTCGTACTAGAATATATGATACACGGCTGTTTCATATACGTTTTGTTTCAACTAATCTTTTTTATTTTCGTTTTTGATCAACAATAAATATATTATTTATTTATCATTGCGCATATTTCTCGGCATCTGATAACAATAAAATATGATATATTTAAATTTATGATAGACAACATATTTGATTTAATGCCTAAAGGGAGGCCACTTGCCTTGACGAAGGTATATTTCGGTAATTTGAACACAAGCCTTATATGAACAGAGCAAAATTATAATATGATTATCTTACAAGAACACAAAGTACGACCCTCTTCACAAAAGACTAAAATGCGAGGGTTAAAGATTTTTTATAAACTTTAACGCTTCATTGTACTTTCTACAATATGATGCATATAAATAAATGCTGTGTATTTCCCCCATGTGCCACAAGTTTGTTTCTTTGCGTATGAGCCTTGTTCCATATCTGGAATATCAGATGGCTTAAATGACACCTAATAAAGTCCAATTGCGATTGGCATCGTCATGCTAAATATTGTACATTTAGTTTTCAAAAACAAATAGGGGAGACCGGGGCAAGATGAAGAGTGGGGCAAGATGAAGAGTGGGGCAAGATGACGAATGTCTTAATTTTTCCGTTTTCCGCTAGGTGGCAGCATCAACCGGACACTACTGGCTCTCCTATCGGCCGTTCGTTAAACAATACTATAGAGACGCTGAAATCGCCATTTTTGTGTCAGTTGTGAAGCTTTGATTGTTTTCCGCTGCCACGTTATAACTTTTATGCATGTGTAAATAAGCTCTGCTACAGATACAGGTAAGATATATCGTTTCTCTTTAATATTTATGAGTAACTTATTTTAAATACTACCTATTACCATGAATAAATGTCAATTAATCGCCTTCCTTCATGGCAATGAAAACGAATATTTTTAAACAGGCAGTCCGGAGCAAGATGACGAGCTCGTCATCTGGCCCTGTGTTTCGGAATTTATTAAACTAACTATGTTGTCCATTCTATTTAAATCCTGTAAACACTTGTTTGTCTGTGTGTTTGTTCGCACGACATTGCGCTTCTATCTCCTCTGAGGCTAAGGGGCGCATGGGATCGGGGAAGGTGTCGTTCGAAAGGGGGCGACCAGAGGAAGACATTTTTGCCATCCGCTAATCCCCTCCTAGCCTCCCGAAAGAAAAACCCTATCGGGGTCCGTATCTCCACTTCCAAGCGTCCGATCGGTACGAGGAGAGTACCGTTCGACGGGGTCAAGACCTCCCTCCTCCCCCGCTGGTCCCCCTTCTCCCAAAAAATTCAAAAAGCGTTTAAGGCCAACTTCCGGCATTGTGACCCACCAACAGAAGAATGGATCCAGTGCTGTAAATGCCAAGAGTGGTGGCATGAGGAATGTTCCAATTATGAAAATGGCATTTTTATTTGTGACTATTGTTAGCTGCACATCTAAACACTTCAAAATTACGTTACAATCAATGCATTATGCTTAGTTTGATACTTTGTAAGATGTAAAAACACAGTTATCATTTGTTAAACCATGTAACATATTCAAAAGATAAAATTTGTTCAATCTTTTTCAGTGTTGTCATCTTGCCCCAAGGCCAAAGTCATCTTGCCCCAGTACTGAGGCAAGATGACGATTTGTTAATGTTATGAAAAAATAAAATTATCCTTTATTTTTTTTATTTGAAAAATTAAATGGTAATGTATTTAATACTACAAAGGTTAATACTACTCTATCAGTTCATGTAAAATTAATTTTACTATTACTTCAAAATAAATTAATAAACAACAAAAATTGTTAACATAGTCATCTTGCCCCGGTCTCCCCTATATTCAAAAGTGTGAATCATGAGTTAATATTAAGGTTATATTATTAATGAATACGCAAAGATAAATACGCAAAGTAAAATATTATCAAATTAATATGATTCTTTATTAGATAGGCTGGGTTTTTTTATCATAATATTCATCACATTTTTTAAGGTAAGTAATCTGCATTTTGTGTGTCACTTATGTCATGAAAAATAAAAGTCTGAATTTTAGCTGGAAATTTGAAGTCAAATTTAAGCAAAAAATTCTTTCTTTTTTTACAATACACAAATACAGTAAAACCTGCGAAAACGGAACCTATCTATAATGGAATCCTGTCAAAAATGGAAAAATTTGATTTAAACAGTCAACAGGGAATAAATAACATGCAAAATAACCTGTTTAGACGGAAACCAGTCTAAAATGAATTTTTTCCAGTCCTTAGCTATTCTGTTTCCATAGTTTTTACTGTAGTATCAAATATTTTTGACCCGTAAAGCTTTTAAAATAATCATACAGTAAAATGTTAAAATAATTTGTTCCAAAAATATATAATAACTGTATCAATATATCTTATTTGCTATAATGCAGGATACAAAATTAAAATAGTATACTGGATTTAAAAAAAAAAAATGTATTTTCCGCTCCGGTAACTGTGAATTAATTTTAACTTTTTTTTTCTCCCGTTTTATTAACACAGCATTAAACTGACTATATCAGAATCATGAATTTAGGAGTTCGTCCACTAAGACAACTAGGGCATGAACCCGGGCTTCCCGGGATGGAGAATATATGTAAAACCATTTTTTTTTTTTGAAAACTCTAATAAAATTGTTACATTTAATATATTTTTTAGATTCCCCCCTAACAACACCAAAGAGCATTTTTATATGAAATATGTCAATTACATATTCAAATAAATTTTTGAAATTGATTAAAAGCGGTAATTTCGTATTGGCCTCGTGCCAGAAGTTAATATCTGAAGAAATCGCTAAAAATTTCGTTATCTAGTTCGCAGTTTTTATTATTATTATTATTCTGATAATTTCAGCGATTTTAAGTGCTTATTTCGAAATTCGCTTATCATTGTTAAATTTGTGTTTTATTTACAATATTTTATTGATTGCTTAACCCTTAATTGCATAGTGATGTAAATTTCCATCACTTTTTATTTAACTTTTGATAAATAAATCAACTTCTTCGCCACCACTATATTTATATAGAAATATTAATCCACTAAATTTCCCGTGAACTATGTTGCTGAACAAATTTAAAAATCTATCTTAAAATTTCTGGTGTCTAATATTTAATATATGTATAAAAAACACAATTGTAAAAGAAAAACTCATGCAAAGAAGGGTTAAAGAAGTTTTAATTTCGTTATGGCATATCAGCTGGAAACAAATGCTGAACTTTTTATATCGTTTAAAGGGCAAAAGGATAAATATTTTGTAATCGTCTGCAAGCGATAGAGATAGATTTAAAAAAAAAAATATGCTTGAAATTTAATTTAAATAAGTAAATTGTGATACAGTTTTCAAAAAATTGCATTTGAAAGTAGATTTTTTACCCTATATAACGATGTAAAAATTTAAAATGTGCGATGTGTAGAAATTACAAAAATTCCAGATGCAGAAATCGCAAAACCGAAATTTCATCGTCAAATGTTGCCATTCGCAAAATGACGTCAGCGTTATGCACGGACGCCTTTGCCCTTTATAATATAGATATGATGCTGTTTACTTTCTCATTTGAAGTATTTATAAATTGAATATACATAATCGCACTCATTTTAACTTTCTTGCTTGTAAGGTTTTAATTTTTCCATTACTAATCAGCAATAAATTAAAGAAGGAAATAAAGTTCTATGCAACTAGCTAGGGTATGACACATTCCCTTCCTTTCTCTTCTAACTTTTCCTTAACTTGCAATATATTTGCACAAAGCTGCTCATTCCCGACTGAATTCAAATGCAAAAAATCACGAAGTATAAGGGAAGACAAAAGAGACCGAGCTGTAGCACAACGGGCCAGAGAGAATGAAACCTGCTCTCCAAATACACTACGTGCTTTATCAAAGCGTCCCCTGTTCCCACCAATATATGATTTTTTTTCAATACAGGACTATTTTTCATTAAACTTTAAGAATCGAACTGTTCTAAAGAGTCTCATTTTTACAACATTAAAGCCCTTTATATATATATATATATATATATATATATATATATATATATATATATATATATATATATATATATAATCACTTTAATTTCATAGACTTAAATATAAGCAGAAATGTCTTGCTATATTTTAAGTATTATATAACTTAAATATATACTATAAAAAATTATTAAAATTAAATTACCTTTGAAAATTGCGATCAAAGGTTAGAATAAAAAATAATTAGGAAATGATGCAAAAATTATGTTAATATATTTAAGAATACGTGTCTGTTAATAAAGATTTTATGCAAACCTACATGAAATCAGGTCAACATTATCCTCCAATAACCTCAAACATTTCTCTTTTCATCAAAAAAGCGAAATGTTTCAAAAAATTAAAGACGAAATGAATGATAATTTTACTTTCGTTAGACTTAAGTAGAAACAGGATTGCCTTGCTATATTTCAAGGATTGCGCAAATGTGTTATGTACTATAAGAATTATTGTTAATGTAATTAAGTATTAAGATAAAATATAATTAGGAACTATACCGCAAACATACTGATAATAAATCTGAAGACTACTTGCCCGTTAATACCGCTGGTAAGTGAATTCGCCGGTCCTGGGGTACAGTCAAACACCCTTTTTTAAAAATCAAGTTTGAAAAGATTTATATAAATGCTAAATTACATTATTAACCCTCTGATTGCTCAATTTTTTTTTCAAAATCCTTTCGACCAATATCTAATCGACCTTTATCTCCTATACTATTACATATTTCAAATCATCTTGTATATGAAATATGTAGTAAATTTATCATTTTCATTTTCAACCTTTGACTGTGAAATTTTTAATACAAAATTGCTTAAAAAAGTGTAAATTATATAATTTTTTCTACAAATATCTTGCCCGTGGAAATCGCGGGATAAGCAGTCAGAGCAGCAAGTTAATTTTCCAACAGGCGACATATAACAAAGGTTCTTAAAGCAGCGTCTGATGGATATTTGAGTTTATTCTCTTAGTAATTCGCTGTATATATATTTCTGTTTTCTTATTTAGCGGACGCTTACCATATTGACATCTGATATTTTCCTCTCGTCTTCATATGAAATTTCATGAATCGAAAGAATTCTCGCTGATAGCAAGAAAATCCTACTGGGGTCACGTGCTGTGAATCTTTTCCTACCGTATAGTGTTTCTTTGTCATAAAAATCTAGCCACATCATAATAATATGAATCATGTGTTTAAAATGTTTCATTAACGTAGCAATTTCTGTTTAAAAATTACCATCACCTTAAGAAAGTAATACTTTTATTCACGTTTATTTATGATGATTCTTTAGAATACTATATCCTTAAAGGACTTACAAATCAATAAATACAAATCAGTGCTATCACTCTCTCTCTCTCAAAAATAGAAAACAACTAGATTTTTTTCTGAACTGGTAGGTTAAATTATCAGGTACTAAAATTTTACCGGTATTAAAGGTATTAAAATTAGATATTAAAATACGACAGAGCTTTTGCATCAGCCTAAACAAAAGAAGCAGAAATGTATTTATTCCATATAAGGTTGTCCTCGCGAAGTAAGTATTTTTTTTTCTTTTTTGGTCCTATAAATTTTATTTTAACGACATAAAAATTTATAAAAATTATGGAAGATATCTGTCATAAAACGGAAATTTAAAAACGGATATTTCAGAATTCACGGAAAATTTCTTGGAATTTAAGGAATTTTTTTTCCGTTAAAATACGGAAATAGTACCGGCGTCTCGATTGCCAGTACAATTTCCTTTTTTTTTCAGGATTTTTTTTTTTTACAGTGAAGAGCTCTACCATTAATCAAGATCCAAGCTCTAGTGTATCACGATGTAACTACTTCATTCGCTAATATTGAGCATATTATTAATACAAATGGTCAAATCTACATTTACGAAAATGTTGAAGAAGCAGCAACGATGCGTCTTGACATAAAAAACCTTAATTTGAATCTTCGTCGGGAAAATTCCCTGCACAAGATTAATCCACATACACAGAAGCATAAAATGTTACATCAGATGACGAATCCTGGAGAAAATGCATATATGTTGCATTTTATTAAATATGAATTTGATGACAAACCCAGATACAACACGCTCTACATCTTCTGAAGTTGCTATCATCGTTGTGTCCAAAGACGGGTGTGTTCCATGTGTAAACCTGAAAGTTTATCCTAAACTAGAGGATGACCGCGAGACAACAATATTATCTCAAGCATCCCAGCATGCCGATCCTATCACTTCCCACTCCTGCTTCAACATGGTTATCTTAGATGGACGTTACAATATGTTTACGAATAAGGGAAATAAGATTTCTCCTGTGCAGTACTACGGTCATCGGTTGGCCCATCGGTTGGATTGAGGGAGTATGATCTGTCTTCCTTGAGCTGTCGGTCGAGTTTTTCTTTATAAGTCAGCTTCGTATCATCAACATTTTCCTCCGCACCTTTAATAAAATCCAACAAATATATTGCAGAAGAAGGACTTTAATAGCAACTTTTCATGTGGACCAATTATCCGCAGTTAAAACGGAAATAGATGTCGATACACCCATGGCTGGTCTTTACAAAAAAATGTCGAGCCTTCCGCATATTTAGCTTACGATTAGTGTATGGGTTAATAGAAACTGGGCCAAAGCCGAATTCTTGAACTCTCTCTTCATATTCGTTGAACTAAACTCAAAGTATAGCTACTTTAAAAACTTTTACTCTAAGAAGAACACAACTAAAAATTACGTTATAGAATGTAAAACATCCAAACTGTTGCAAATGTAAATTAATGAAAACACAGCAAAACAGAAGCGCCATTTCCATGCCTTAAATATTTTGGCATTTTAAAAGAAAAATAACGTTAGTTAAATTTTTAAATATTTTCAGACATCATCAGAATTTAAAACAACTTACTAAGTTTTTCTTATTTCTCTTTCTTTTAAAATTTTATTTTCATTCCTTTGCCTGGCTCATTAGAACATTTGAACATTAGAAGGGAGAACTACCAACTCTACTATGCTATCATTTGATTAATATCTATTATTTTGTCTATCCTTACAATTTAGTTTTATTGCGGTGTATGCCGAAATGTACAATTAAAATGCTATACGATTTGCCATCACTGCAATGAAATATGCTCAATCGTGAATGCATAATTTCGTCTGAAAATAGCTGTCTCATTTATCGTGCATTTATCATTAAATAACATAAGAGAAATGTTACACACTTCTTTAGAAAAATTTACTTTGATTATTTTGGATACAAACTTGGAGATCACACGCTAGGGTAAACCCTGGCTTCTACACAAATTTTGTCCAAGAAAACTGGACATCATGAAACAGAATTTACGTTTGATGTCATACAGCTGTGAAGGAAGCTTGTATTGTTCTAAAAGAGGTTGTCATTAAATTTTTATTTAACAGTAATAATCCTGATTACGTGGATATATTAAAAATGTTTTATGCAAATTTCAAGCTTTTGGGTTGTAAATGAGTTTAGGAGCCCACTTTTTAAAAGCCATCTTGAATTTTTCCAAGAAAATCTTGGTGCAATCAGTGAGGAGAAAGAAGAACGTTTACACTGAAACATTAGACGTGGTAAAAAGGTAAGAGTGTCATTTAATGCTAACATGATTGCCGATTAGCTAAATGTTGCAATGTAAAATTGAAGAATCATAACGTACGAGAAAACCAAAAGACGCTAGGAAAAGGAAAAAGGCAGTGTACGACCTTTTGACTAGGAAATATGTATGAATTTAAATTTAATTTAATGTATTTTGTAAAAATACATATATCTATGTAAAATCAAATTAAATTGATTTGTTTTATTTATTTATCATTAATGTGCTAAACAGGCTATATACATTAATATAAAACATAATGATAACTCAGATTGTGAAAAAAAAAGTACGTGATAGAAAAAAAAATTGCGGTCATTTTAGGAATATGCATCCTAAATATCTTTAGAACCAGAATTAAATTTTTAAAAAAGTTTTTACAAACTTTACAAATTTTACTTTTGTAAATTTTGTTGACCTGTGTTATGTAGAAGATTATAACGGCGAGGAAAGGTTTTCTGAGATATTAAAAAAATATACGGTTTTACACCTATGTAAATCTTCATATAACGTACTAATTTATATTTTCTCGTAAAAGATAATATACAAATGAATTTATAAATGAAGATTTACTGTCCTGGGATAACTTGTGTTGATTTAAATTTGACTTTTGACTAAACTTTTGACAACAAATTCCACATGTATATAGTGATTTATAAGTTTCACTGATACTATACTGTATTATTATATGATGCAGAAGAGTATCCCGACGGCCCAAGTAGTTTTTGATATAACTCACAAGTATACGTTATTTTATTTGCTTGAATTTTCACATGTCGGGTTCATAAAAATGGTTTGTTAAAAATAAGACATACCTGTAAGGGGAAAAAGTCCAAATCTTACAATTTTAGTAAAAGTATAAATTTAGAATTCCATTATTTTATAGCAAACATGGTGAAAAACATTTTTTATAAAACAACTCAAGTTGCTTATGATTAATATATAAAACTCAGTATTACACATGTAAGTATACGCACATGATTACTAGTCATTGATTCTATTTACGTCAATCACAAATCATTCACATTTTTCTTATGTTACTTATTGAAGCATGGAGTAAGCTTCTCTAAATATAACTTATAGTATCCAGGGACACTATAAATATTTTAATTTCGTAACATTCGGTGTAATATTTTTCGGAAAGTAATTTCGTTTTTCCCAACAGATGTCGTAATTGTATTATTTCCCAGCCAACTTCACGCTTAAGCCGCATTGACATTATATATTTTGAGAGCTGATATAGCAAAGCTTGTTTGTTAAAAAAAGTTTGTTTGTTCTGTGCAGTAGTTTTTGTTTTGTGCCCTATCAAATATGGAAAGTCGAAAGAAGCACTTTCGACATATTTTAATTTTTATTATAGAAAAGGTAAAAATGCTGTTCAAGCAAGAAAAAATTAATCGATGTGTATGGAGAAGATGTATTGACAGAACGCCAGCGCCAAAACTGGTTTGCAAAATTTCGTTCTGGAAAATTTGATGTTGAAAATGCTTCTGGAAGGCCAGTTGAAGCTGATGAAGGCAAAATAAAGGCATCGGCTGATGCAAACCGCCGAATAACAACTCGTGAGATTACTGAGAGATTAAAGTTGTCGAATTCGACTGTTCATGATCACATGAAACGCCCTGGTTTAATTTCAAAACTCGCCATATGGGTTCCACATGTTCTTACAGAAGGAAATTTGCTCCATCGCACTGACGTCTGTGATTTGCTTCTCAAACGTCAAGGAAATGATCCATTTTTGAAGCGAATCATTACTGAGGACGAAAAATGGGTTATCTACAACAATTTTAAATGCAAGAGATCTTGGAGAAAAAAACAGATGAACCGTCTCAAAGCACTTAGAAACCCCGTATTCATCAAAAAAGGTGATGTTGTCTGTTTGGTGGGATTTCAAGGGAATAGTTTTTTTAGCTTCTGCCGGACAATACCACGATCAATTTTGTAGTTTACCGTCATCAATTCGACAAATTGAGTGATTCACTCAAACAGAAAAGTGTTCAATCAAGATAATGAGACACCTCATACAAGTTTGGTAACTCGCCAAAAGCTTTTATAGCTTGGATGGGATGTACTACCACACCCACCATATTCTGTAAATCTGGCACCGTCGGACTATTACTTGTTCCAATCTCTATAAATTTTTTTAGGTGACCAAACTTTTACTTCAAATGAGGACGTAAAAAATGACTTGGATCTGTTTTTTGCCAGCATAGATAAGAAGTTTGAGTGTGGAATCATGCAACTGCCAGAAAGATTTCCAAAAGTATTGGAACAAACTGGAGAATATATAATTCAATAATATATTTATATACTATAAGAGAATCGTTTGTCATTTACACCAAGAAAAACGAAATTAGTTTCCGACTAACCCAATACTATATTGGTTTAAATGATTTCAAAGACAATAAAAAACAACATTTGAAACATTTTTGCAATTAGAAGTATATCTCTAAAATTAATGGTTTAGGAATTGGGTATTGGACAGGGGTAAGAGCATCTGTTCTTAAAGAAATTTTATGCAAAAGAATGAAATACTTTCTCAGTATTGTGTTAAATATCTATAAAAATGTGTGCAGGATTAGAATTAGAAGTGATAGTATATATAATTTTGAGGAAAGGAGCGTAAAATAGCCAAGTCTACGGCCACAGGAGTTAGTTAACACGTCTCCGGGTAAGAGGGAACACTCTGTATATATATATATATATATATGTGTGTGTGTGTGTGTGTGTGTGTGTGTATTACACACAAAGAAATATCTCCAATAATTAGGCCTTTTTATTGTTTTTTTCTATTGTACCTTAAAAGAGGACCTGCTAAACATAATAGAAATTAATTTTGATGAAATTGAAGTATGCTGTAGAGTTTCCATCCCAGATTACCTTTGTCAAACCAATCTTAGAAATGGTCCTTAGTTTTTTTTAGATATTGAAGGTCAATGTCCAGTTTACACTCCTCCAGAGACCTTGGTGGCCTCCTCCAGAGACCTTGTTACCCCCTAACTCACCGTCAACCTCAACTGGCGAGTTACGCTGTAACTCTCGGTTGACCCTGAAATCAAATTCTCCGCTAACTCAACTAGCCGAAAATGGAGGAGAAAACGAAACATAAGTTCAGTAACTGAACTAACCTATTCGTCTACAGTTATTCGACACGCGCATGTGCAATTGAAACAAAGATGGCGGTTGCGTTGACAAGTGTTTTGACGTTTATTTCGTTTTCAATGCTATTTGTGATGCAGAAAGCAAACGAAATGTTAATTTAAAAAATAATAATAATGTGAAAGAATGTGTTACTTTTAATTATTAGCCCTTTTAGGATATTTTAACTCTGTAAAGTCAAGATTATAGTGATTATTAAGAAAGTTTTCAAGACGTAAAATATCTACTGAGAATATTTGGTAGCGCCATCTAACGAATTTAAAATCAAATGTTCTTACACTCAAATATTGTATAATATACGATTCAAATCTTTTTTTTTTTAAGAATAAAAAACAGCAGTTTTTCTTAAATTTCAGATTTATTCCTACACTTCATGTTTGTTTAAAAAATAAAATTATAGAAGATGGAATTTTGCGTTAAAATATCGTTATAATATATAAAAATGTATATCCGTTTGTAATAGATAAATAATTTGAACTAATATGTACTTGTTAGTTAAAAATAATTATTTTTGTTTGAAAGAAACATTTTTAAGAGGATTATTTGAAACTTTTCGCAGTTCACGAGAATTTTTTCAAACAGCTCTTTAAATTATTATATATGAAATTTAAATATATATATATATATTAATTATAATAATTTACACATAAAAAACCCCCACCTTTTTGGGTCTCGTATAAGGGATAAATGCTACCAAGCATGCAATTTCATCCAAGATAATTTAATTGAATCTGTAATCAATTATTTTAGTTAAATAAAACACATACATTAGAAATAAATATATGAAAATATCTTTTTATATAATATTCTTGCAAAATAAATAAATCTACGTAGCTCGCTATTTGCTTTTATTCCACTTATTAGTGTTAGAATGGTCATAAAATTGTTTATTAAACGTAGATAATATATATATATATATATATATATATATATATTCTTTAATCAAAAAACTTAAAAAAAAAATCCTATAAATTTTTGTAAAAATGAGCATTTTATGACTGTGACAATATTTTTAAACCACCAAATCAAAATGTTAATTCAAAATTTATTTGTAAATTTATTTATCAAAAAGTAAACACTCCAATTTCCCTTTAATCAAATAACTAAAAAAAAAAAAAAAAAAAAAAAAAAACTTGTTAGTTAAAAATAATTATTTTTGTTTGAAAGAAACATTTTTAAGAGGATTATTTGAAAAAATTCGCAGTTCACAAGAATTTTTTCAAACAGCTTCTAAAATTATTATATATGAAATGAAATATATATATATATATATATTAATTATAATAATTTACACATAAAAAAACACTTTTTTGGGTCTCGTATAAGGGATAAATGCTACCAAGCATGCAATTTCATCCAAGATAATTTAATTGAATCTGTAATCAATTATTTTAGTTAAATAAAAAACATACATTAGAAATATATTAAAATATCTTTTTATATAATATTTTTGCAAAATAAATAAATCTAGCTCCCTATTTGCTTTTATTCCACTTATTAGTGTTAGCCTGGTCATAAAATTGTTTATTAAACGTAGATAATATAGATATTTTTTTTCTTTAATCAAAAAACTTAAAAAAAAAAAAAAAAAAAAAAAAAAAAAAATACTATAAAATTTTGTAAAAATGAGCATTTTATGACTGTGACAATATTTCTAAACCACCAAATCAAAATGTTAATTCAAAATTTATTTGTAAATTTATTTATCAAAAAGTAAACACTCCAATTATGCTCTTTCAATACTCTGTTTTGTTTCGTTATTGAAAACTGAATCAAGGGAGGACAGAACCCATAAAGACTATTGCTACGTCATGTGATCCCTTTGGCCAATGAGATATACACATTTCAACCTGCCGTCGAGTAACCCAGAGTCGAATAACCATGTCCCTGAAGTTAACGAAGAATTCGGAAATATCAACCGGCAGTTAGATTCGCGAACCTCGGGTTACTCAACTGAGAGTTGTACGGGAAGTTGAAGGTTGGTGGTGAATTGACCGGTAGAGGCTTAACAAACGGATTCAGTAGCCCTAGGTTTAGAACCCACTTATGATATTAAAAAAAAATATTTTCAATTTTTATATTTAAAAAAGACAGAAGTGAAGTAATTTTTAATTTTATTATTTTTAAACCTATCTAATTTTCCCTGAAAAAAAATGTTGAAAATTCTATAGCACTGTTCGGGTAAATGCATAAACACTTAAAAAGCATTTATACACAGAAAGATGATTTTGTAACAAACGTATGGATAATAACTATGTTTAAGTATTTGCATGGTAAATAAAATATCAAATAAATCAGTAAATATGTTAGTTATTAGTAAATTTAATTAAAATTATTAAATTTCCATCAAATAAATCAAATATTTCAATTCCTCAAATATTGCAGCAATATTTTGGTAAGATGCAGGACAGAACTTGATCCTTTGGATTAGAAACTTCAGTGATTTATTCCAAAAACAGTTGAAAGCTTTGAAGTATGGGGGAATAACAATTAACGTTAGCTGTTGATATAATTTTTCAATGCAATATATATAACTAAACTGCTGTTTGTTACTTAGTTTTTATAAATTAATTTTCTTATTTCTTTCTTATAATCGTGGTGCTTCTTTTAAACTTATTATCTTAATTTTTAATTATTTCCACCATTTCTTAAAGTTTTTTCATTAGTTGGGGGTATAAATATAATATATAAACGTTTTTACTAGGATATTGCCCAGATTTTTTTTAACATGAAACTTGACTTATATTTAGAGATATTTCATACACAATCGTATACTAAAGAAGGTGATTTACCATCTTTCTTTAAATAAAAGACTACAATTAACAAAAACTGGGTTACGAAAATGTAAAAATTCCATAATAAAAATATATGAAATATAAAATTGAAACTATTGAATTTCATAAGTGTTTAAAAAATATAAAAATAATTAATGTTACTCGTGGGTATTTAACCCAGTACCACTCACTTCGTACGTAAGCCCCTACCACGAAGTTCCAAGAACTTGGACACACTACCATCCATTAACTATTTAAAGTGTAAACTGATCTTTGACCTCCAATATCTCAAAAACTAAGGGTCATTTGAAAGAATACCTTTATTAGTATAATTAGGGATAGGAACTCTACAACATATATGAATTTAACCAAAATTCACGAGCATTATGATAGGCGATACCCTTGTTAGTGAGATTTTTGTAAAAAGTGTGAAGTGTAAAAAGTTTGTGGGTTGTAAAAATTGCAAGATTCACTTTCAGATATTTAGAATTATTGCGGAACATGATAGAAAAAAAAAGAAATAAGAAGCATATTAAACGTTTTTCGATATTTTAATTTATCCCACAAGGCATAAAAGTCTTGACATCGTTATTGTAATGTTCTCTATTTTTTACAGCTTTATTGCTGATTTAATTATAACATTTAAATTAATCTGAAATCCTAGAATGTGTGACTGTAAGGTAACAGCGATTAATTTCCGTTAATTAATTATTGGGGCAAAAATGTCAATACATTCTGTTATCTTATTGTTAAAGTAAATAATTTGAATGACATAAAAATGAAATCATATATATAAGAAGTAAAGCACTCTAATTCAAAACAGCTGTACAAGAAGGTAGGTACTTTTTTATCTAGTCTCGTAAAGCGTTTTAGTCACTTATTCCTTCACGTCTAATATATCTCTTATCTTATGTTTTGGCAGAAAGGCATGTCTACAATTCCAGTCTGATAAACTGTGTCAGGTCTGTCACTTATTATCACCTGAATCTTTAGAATCTCTGTCCTATTTGTTCGAGGTTTTAACACCTTCCCCCTACTTGCTGAAATGCCTCACTGTTTGGGACACTGGAGAAGCGTAAAGATCTTGATCATATGTCAAAGCCAATTCATGTTCCCTCGTACATTTTCTTTTCTTTCTCCTTCTTATATATATATAGAGAGAGAGAGCGAGAGAAAGAAACAGAAAGGAAAAGAGGGAGAGATCTATGTTATCTCTATAGATACTTTGCAACTGATTATGAAATATGTATACGTACTTAAAATAGTTAGATTTGAAAAATGATACAAATGATGTGCAAAGTACATATTTTATGAAACATGATATGGTACCCCAATAGCAAAACAATATTGGTTATATTGGTTGTATAAGCCAATATTAGCAATATTGCATGAAATATTTCCTTAACCTTGAACTGTTTATATTTTGTCAATGTTACACCAATATTAATAAGAAATATTTCTCCATTTCGTCACCAATATTTTCAATGTATACCCAATATTTAATTAATATTGCTTATTGGAAGCATTTTCGATGAATGCACTATTGATGTAATATTGGTTTGCATTATAACCAATATAGTCAATATTGTTTGCAACTAGCGACATATTGCATTAAGATAAAATATCATGCGTTATGTTAGATTACATTACATCGTGATGCTAATGATTCTGCATGCAAAATTATTGGAATAATTGCGTTTAAAAGAAAAGTTGTTTTGAAAATTAAATATCATAGTAATGGTAAGACAACAAGTTTTTTTTAAATATTCCAAAGATGATAACATGAAGTTTTCACTCTCTATATATTCTTGTTAATATTTAAAAAGGTTATTCTAGAAATTTTCCTTAATAATAGATTGAAAATCCAAATTGAATGGAAATATGGGCGTATAGTTCATCCCAAATCTAGCAGCGATTGATTCTTAAATTTTAGAAATATTTCTAACACATCCCGGTTAACAGAGATTATCATGAAATACGAATGAATAATGCTGTTAATATGTTCAGAAAAAGTAAATATTCTGAAAAACATGTTCAATTTATTAAGAATCAATTCTATTAAGGAGATAGTATCATTCTGTTGAAATTTTTAGCAGAGTAATTTTAAACTTTAACTGAACATAAAACAATTAAGCCAATACCGCTTTTATTTCTTATATCCATTTGTTTCCATTATGAAATTTACATTTTAAATCACCTTTTATGTTTGGATGTTATGTGAATAACATGAGACTACTATTTTTTTTTTCTACTGGGATTGGAAACATTGCATTTTCTTTCTTTTTTTAATCACATGAGATGGGAATTTTTTCCATTTTACTATCTATATACATTTTTAAAAATATCATAATTATTCATTAATACAGATGAAACTATTAAATATAAACATTTATATAAGAGAAAATAATATTGACATCTTTATCAAGTTAAAAGTAAATAAAA
The DNA here is from genome assembly GCA_963931845.1 of Maratus michaelseni. Taxonomy (NCBI): domain Eukaryota; kingdom Metazoa; phylum Arthropoda; class Arachnida; order Araneae; family Salticidae; genus Maratus; species Maratus michaelseni. Next base: position 218,452,273 of record OZ007586.1, on the reverse strand, counting down.
GTAGTAAGAAACATATGCTTGAAATTACGCGCATTTTCACTTTTCATTATAGCTTTTTGGACACTTCTGTCAGACGAAATAGACTATTTACAATAATAACAATGCTGTCCAACAGAGTTAGATGCCTAACCTTGTATACTTCATGCTGAGAAGTTCACAGGTCTCGGAAAGCCGTAAGCATAAATATTAGAAAACGATTTGTCTTAGAAGATCTGTAGAAAGAAGGTGAGGGCTAAATGGTAATCCATCATTGTACAACATAGGATTTTTATCACATTATCCAGATGCATCATGTAATTGTTTAAATGATGGACAGGAAAATAGACATGTATGGTCACGCTAAATGTTTCATTGAGTATGCAGATTGCTAAATACATAGCTTATCACAGATTTATAATAAAATTTAAATATAAGTATAATAATAATATAAAAATAAAATATAAATATAAAAATAAAATGAATATTAAAAAATAAAATAAAAGTATAAAAATAAAATGAATATGGAAAAAATTAAATAAAAGTATAAAATTAAAATGAATATGAAAAAAATAAAATAAAAGTATAAAAATAAAATGAATATGAAATAAATAAAATAAAGTATAAAAAAAAAGGAAAAAAAATGTTTTAAAATAAAATTCGTAATAATATTAAATGAATTAATAGAATCTTGCATAATAGCCTGTTTATTGCATATTTTGTGTGCTTGAAAAGAAAGCATTTTGCAGTTTTCTGTTTATCCTTTCCGTTCTTTTTCTTTGCGATTTTTCAAACTTTAAGAAGACGTAATTATTATCGTGAATATTTATATATACTCAATAACTTTCTTTTATTTACACCTCCCTTTTTTTAATACGCTGAAAAGACATCTTTTCGTTAGTCTCTCCCGCAATTTTAACTTAAATCATTATAATAAAACAATTAATCCAAAATTTAAAAGTATAATTATTTCCATCAATCATCTATATACACTTACAACAGAAAAAATAATTTTAGTTATTATACAATTACCAAGAGATTTTGACAGAAATATCTATAATTTATTTTATTATACATTCTATTACAAAGCCATTAAATAATAAGCCCAGTCAGATAGTGTTAAATTTGTTAGCGACACACTAGCGCCAAACCTCTGCTGCGGAAGGAGGACAAAACAGAAGTGGGTCGCAGAGAAACGATACGATTTTTATCGATGTTTTGTTTTTGCACTTCCTTTAAGAGCTTGCTAATTATTAGGATCTTTTACATTAAAGCTAAAACTATAATGAAAAAAAAAATGTGGAAATTTACTGGATTAATATTTCTATATAAATATAGTGGTGGCGAAGAAGTTGATTTATTTATTAAAAGTTAAATAAAAAGTGATGGAAATTTACATCACTATGCAATTAACCCTTTCCGGCACAGACAAATTATGTTCGTAAAATGTGATATTACTGACTGATACCGGAATTTACAAACGACTTTCTTAGACAATATGAACTCCTTATTTTAATCTTTAATTTTAGAAGCAAAATTTTATTAAAATATTCTTGGTGCCGAATGCAGCACTCCCAACCGCTAGATGGCGCTATTTTCAACTTGCGAAAAGTTTCCCATTTATCTGACTGGGCTTATTATTTAATGGCTTTGTTCTATTAAGAAAACATAGATATTCGATGATGTTCACGTTGATTCATTCACCTACTGTATGATGATATATTAAAATGATCAACTTGTCTGACATATGCTGCGTAAAGAAAATTGGTTCCGGAAATGTCACTTTACGAAGTAAATTTTTAGCTCTTGATAAATGTTTCTAGCACTTTCTATTCAAAAAACGTCTTCATTAAAACTACGAAATATGTTCATAGGGTGGCATCTCCTGTCGTTGTCCAATAGCTAATTCCTAAACCATTAGTTTTAGCGGTATAGGTTTAATTATAAAAAAATGTTTGAAATATTGTTCTTCAGCATACTAAAAGCCATTTATCCAAAATAGTTATTTTTGTAAAAGTTACGAAAGTAAAAATTTATACTGTCCATGAGTCTTGTAAGTTCTATATAGTTTTTTTTTTTCTCAAATTCTATAATAAATAAAGCAACAATAAAAGTAAATCATTCTTTTACGACTAAAACCCACCGAGTTTGATATTATGAATTTTATAAAAATTCAGTGTTTTCTGGCACTTAAAACAAATTTCCTCCAATTATAGGGCCAGAAAATGCTGAACATTTATAAAATTCAAAGTATCACAACTTGGTAAGTTTGGTTGTACAGAAAGGAATTCTTTCCGTTTTACTTTTTAGATCATGGAGAAAAAAATGTCTAAATATAGCTTCTAAACCGGGGACCTTATAAAATTTAAATTCCGAAACTTTTATAAATATAACTATTTTGACGTAAATAGCTTTTAATATGATCAACACGTAAAACAATTTTTTTAATGATGGACATTTTTGCAATTGGAACTGTATCTCTAAAACTAATGGCTAAGAAATTAGTTACTGAACAACGATAAGAAGGGACACACTGTATGGTATTTCAGTTCCAAAGTAGTATAAAATAAAAATATATTCAAAATAAGGATATAAGGCGGTTCTCAAAAAATAATTTTCTCCGTTTAACATCACGAAACGTTCTGACACATTTTCTGACTAATTTTTAAACACAAAAGCACTACTTGCAGGCATGATTATTGAAGTAATATGTAATCGATTTATTATTTTTTAATTTTCCGATAAATGAATTACATCTTGAGTTAATTATTTTTTCAGGACGACAGTTTTTTTCCCTTTCCTAAGCTGTCGGGTCCTGAAATTCGGTTCAAATTACCGACTTTCAAAACACTTTCTGAAAAATCTCCTAACATTGCCGAAAATCGGAAAAAAGTTCGATTACATAGTTTCGGAATAAGAGCATCTGCCAGTTTGATACGTTTGCGAGCAAAAATCAATTAACCGTTTGAGTGCTATATGAAGCGCGATAGCGCTGCAATGTATTTGCGGATCAAACAAATTTTGTTTCAACCCAGAAATTTTATTCGATAATTGAAATTATTTAATTTTTATTCAACAGTTGAAGTATTTACAGCGATCTAGTGAGTTACATTTTATAAGATAAAATTTCTGGGTTGAAACACAATTGTTTGTTCAACGGATTATAGGCGGAATTTTCAGCACTCAAACGGTTAAAAGATGTGTGTCAGAAAGTAGACAGTTTGGCTTTGATTGAGCTGTTGATTGAGCTGTTTTTAAATATTCAAAAAGGCTTAATAGAAAGTTATATTTTGCGCTTTAGATTAAATTCTTTTGAAGAACAAATGTAAAACCAGATCATTACATTATTTATTTTGACATTAAATTTTATTGCATACTGCAAAAATTGTCAACACGTCACCTTTAAAATGATATTAAGAATTATCTAGGATACATTACGTTTTGCAAATTAATAGTGAATTCTTTGTTACTTATATGGTTAAACATTTCACATACAAATATACAAATTTTTAATAATTTTTATCATATTATCGATTTTTTTTAAGCGTATGAAAATCTCTATTATTTTATTTTCAGTTTGTTCAATTCAAACATTATGAAATTTCTTAGTTCTTACTACGCTTTTAAAAGTTTATTTAAATTTTCCCATTTAGCACAGATTGGCCATCGTTGGCAGTTTGTGGAATCAGGTGGGGAATGGTTGGATTGATATGCAAACAATAAAGCGACATAGACTCTTCTAATTTTGAGCGTTGATCAGCCAACCAAAAATAAATCTGTCTTGGAGCAGCTATGTGTACTTTTTTCTACAGAATTTCTATCTATTATGATGTCCATTTCCCACATAAAATTGTATGGATATCTGATCAGTTAATGGTTGGGCCACAGTTTGGCCTTTGATGGCAATTGATTTCTTGGACGATGGTACGAAAAGGCGAACAGTTCTTACTGTTGTCCAACGTGGAACTGCACAATTAGCCAACATTGGTCCAACCATTTTGTATTACTTGGGTTTCGACATTATCTACCAAAACGATTTACATATCTTTCTATAGAAATTTCGACCCAATAAAACCTGACTATATTTCTTATTTTTTGTATTAATTTCAACCAATAATATTATAAACCTTATTATATTTGTTTGGCTTCATTTTATTTTATTGTCATTTATGTTTATATGTCACTTTTACAGTAACAGATTTAACAAATAGTCAAACCCGTGTATAACCATAACGAAGGGACTACAGCTTCTGATCGTTGTAGCATCGTCCTCCCAATAACCAAATTCAAAATTACCTATTATGAAATATAAGAAAATTAGTAGTTTACTTAAACTTATAATTTAGTGAATACCGAAGCCGGTTGGCATAAGGGGTAAATTGGATTGGAGCATAGCTTCTGTTTTTCTCCCCAATGAAGTCAGAATGTTGCTGTCACTACCCAGCAACCCACTACTGTATGTTCATCATCTACTGTAGTTTCAGTATGATGGATTAGCTCAGACATGAATTATGGCTAATTCCAAATTCAAAACACGTGTTTTTTTATTGTTTTTTTTTTTTTAAAGAAGGTATTTATTGTTTCACTGAAAGATTTCGCTGTTTTGTTCGCAATTGATTCCTTGGCCGATGGTACGGAAAGTCATACATTTCTTACTGTTGTCCAACGTGGAACTCCACATTTAGCCAATATTGGCCCAACCATTTGGTGCTACTTGGGTTTCGACATCATCTACCAAAACAATTTACACACCTTTCTATAGAAATATCGTCCCAATAAAACCATGAGACCATGTTCTAAATTATGATGAGACAATTTCAATGGTTGTGTTAAATACGACGATAAAAAAAATTGTATTCACATACTGGAATTGTTTGTAAAAACTGTGTGTAAGAATATGAAAACCATCTTGTCTAAACAGGTCTGGTGGGATAAGTTGGTATTCAATTTGTGGGGCATGTTGGCATAGAATACATGAATTATAGGGAATCAGAACTCATAAGAATACGAACAACTAACGTTCAAAGAAAAAGGGTGTTGAAAACAAGGCCTGATTACCACAACGGGCAAATATGGCAGCTGCCCCAGACCCCTCCTGTAAGATTGCCCCCATTCAAAAAATCAGATATTTTTCTTAAAATGTGTATGAATTGTAGCTATAAACAATGAATTGGTACGAATTGGAACAGTACATGAATTGTACTACACCCATTTGAACGTTTGTCCCTGAGCCCCCATATAAGGATATTTGGTTCCTGGTTGAAAGTACGACATTTGAAGATGCAATGTCAGATGTAATTAGCTATGCAGACGGCGAGGGTAGCTTAGTCTTCTTTATCGACACTGAAGATGAATATGAACCCGGGCCTTCAAGATCGACAGAGCAACATAAATCACCAGATTAAAAAAAATAAAGGTAAATTGGGAGAATTATTCCAATCAATATCACGTTGGTGACTTTTTGGTGGTGAAATATGCAGTAATATCAAGAAAGATAATTTTCATCGACGGCGAAGAATTCTGTGCATCCACAGTGATGAAGCAACGCAAATCTTGGAGATAGCCAGACATCGAAGACACAATCTGATATAAATAACAGCAAAATTTTGAGTACATTACCGCTGCCAACCATTTCAAATGGACGATCGACCTGCACTCTTTGTGAACATGAAACTTTAGCGATTCCCTTCTTCTTGGTTTATTTTTCTACTTTTCCTAATGTATTGAGAATTTCTTCCTATTATGATGTCCATTTCCAATTTAAAAATATCAAACAATATTTACTTGCATCTGATTTTTTTTTTCGAAATAAAATTACACATTTTGAAGAGTTTAACTTGCTTTATTACACAGATTGTAATTGTTATATAGTATGCTTACTTACCCGACGGAATAGGCCAACTTCTCCCATATGTGGAGAAGTTTACAATTTTAAATAATGTATTCTTTACTATTTAGTACACAAGGAATTTCATTATCAGCAATGCTGGTCCTTTTAAAAGAAGCATTAATGAAAAAGCATGAGGAGAAATTTTACTTTGCTAAGCAAGATAAAATTAAGTTACTAATATTAACCCTTTGTGACTCAACAACTCCGATTTAAAAACTATTTACTCAGATGTTAGAATACATAATTTTAATCATGTAAAAAGTAATAAAAACATTAGAACATAAAAATAAAAAAATTGTTGACTAAAATGTACTTTTTTCACAGATGCAACAAACAGAAAATTACATACATATCATAAATAGTGTCAATTTTCTAATAGAAAATTGTAAAGTATTTGAAATTACCTTTGAAAAAATCTATTTTTGGAGTTTTCCAGCGTTTTTAAATTGACAAAATTAACGAAGTTCATTTTAGCAATAACGATGCAAAACTTCTCAAATGCTAAACTATTTATTTATTCATTTAAGTAGCTTCTAAAAGCAGTTATCTTTTTGTAAAAGTGTTTAATGCATTCACACAATGCAGTTTTCTTCTAACGAATTCAATGAATTCAGTAACGGAATTGTAAAAATCTAAGTCATTTAAAAAGAGTGATTAGAGAAATGCTATATTCGAGAGTTTTTTTACCCTATTTCATTAAAAGTGAAAACACATTTTGTTTATTAGGAAAAGTTAAGAAAATAGTAAAATGTTTTATAACTTTACAAAATGCTCTATACAATGCAGTTTTCTGCAATGTATTTCACATTATACCAACCACTTCCTTTCTTCATGCTCGTTAAAACCGGGTTATCATTATATCCAAGCTTGTTATAGTTCAACTGTAGTTCCACATTTTCAAATTTTCAGAATCAATGCAGCAAAGAATCTTTAATATGTTTTACTTTTATTGAGTCATTAACGATTTTATGTCGATTTTCTTGCTCCCAAAGCGCTCGTGTATATCTTGTATACATCGTTGTGAAAATACCAGGTGTATTCGGTAAAAGTCTTTTTTTTTATTACCAAAACGTGGCATCTTTCTTTTGTTGGTTTTAACACCGAAACGTTGATTTTTGTTTTTTTTAGCAAGTATCAATGCAATTAATTTCCCAAAACCTTATGTTTTGCGAATAATGACTATAACTTCAGAAATAATGTAGAATAAACGAGAAACGGTATAGAATAAATGTGTCCAACCTGAACTGATATCCCAAATAATTTTGCTGCCTACACAAAAAATGAAGCATTGTCCTTTAAAGTGAATTCTATACCATTAGTGTCCATTGAAGGTTTTAGAAAACAAACTCGTGACAAATCACATTTGTTCAAATAAGCTATTTGGCTATGAACCTGCTTACGAAAAATTCATAATGTCAAATTAACCATAAGATACCTCTTTTCGGTACTATTTGATATATGTCAAGGAAAAGATAGATTTTTATTTTATGTTAAACAAAAAAATAATATAAACTGTAGTTTAATTCCTTAAAAGATACGTTGCATCAGAATGAGTTAAAAATTGGCTTTATATTTAGAATATTTCATGTTAATATCATGCATCAGATTGATGTTAATTTTTCATTATCCATTAACACTGATTTCTAAAAACAAATATTCAGTGAGTTTAAACGTGTTCTTGAAATCGTGTCAGTTGTTTTATCCTTTTAATGAATGTTCACAAAAGTCGTCGATCCCTCAAAAACAATGGGAGGAAGCAAGCTCCCCCGCAACACCGGAAGTGCCGCAGAATGGATCACAAGGGCGACCGTCAGACATTTGGATGCGAAATCGACAATGATTTCTTCTCACGCTTCAACGTTCTTTAGCTTCTTTTTTTATTACTTACTTGATCTTACATTAGATTAATTGTAAAACTTTTACTAGAAGAATAATCGTTTCACACTGTATAATATGTTACTCCTTTTTATTAACGATGATACATAGTATAAAAATTTTGCATGTTAGTCGGTGATGATGCGGATAACTAATGATTTAGTTGAATTGCTATTGCACTTTCAAGTTTATTTTATTAGGATAATGCAGTTGTATCATATTTTCAGAACAAAAGTATCATTTTTGTCTCTATTTTATTGTTTTTTTTTTAAGTGCTTTTAAACAGAGTGACAATTACGCTGTTTATAAAACAATAACTGATACTTTTAGCCATTAAAATTATTCTGTAATGTGTAAATCATGAGCTTCCATTTGTAAATAGACTCTAAAGAATTGGAATATAATGATACATCATGTCATACTATTTCTATGCTGATTTGAAAAATTTTTAAACGTATTTTTTTATGTTCTATCTATACAGGGTGTCCCCTCTTATTATTATTCTATAGCTATTCTCTTAGTCGTTAGCTTTAGAGGTATATTTCCAATTGCAAAAGTGTTTTAAATGTTATTTTTCCTTATATGAAAAGCCATTTACATCAAAATAATTTTTTATTCAAATGTTACGAAGTTTAAATTTTTTATATGCTCCCTTGATCCTAAAGTTATATTTAGAGAAAGTTTATTTATATTCTAGCAAGCAAACCAATAAAAATTACATTTTTGTATGCAAAACTTACTCACTTATGATATTCGAATTTTATGTATATTCAGCGTTTACGGGCAGTAAAAACGCATTTTTCTCTCTTTTGTGATAGAAAATGCTGAAAATCTACAAAATTCAACAATCATAATTCGCTTTATTACTTTAACACGATCATACTGATTGGGAAAGGAATCATACGAGTTATTGTTACACAAACATATTGATTGGTAGGGCTGATGGACTGATCCCAGCCTGGACTGTTTTTCCCTCCGTTGGAAAAATTACAACTCGTACAACTCGACAAGTTTTGGTCGTACAGAAATGAAATTTTTACTGATGCATTTTTTTGAGCATGAAGAAAGTTTTTCTAAATATAACTTATAGGATCAAAGGATCGTATAAAAATTTAATTTTGTAACTTAAAAAATTACTATTTTAATGCAAATGGCATTTGATGTTATGACGAATAACAATTGAAACATTTTTTCAATTGGAAAAATTTTAGGAACTAACGGTTTAGGAATCATCTATTGGACAACGATAACAGGAGAAAAACTGTATTAACTGCAATGCAAATTTACCAAACACTGACATCTAAGCGATCTTCACAATGATAGAATTTACGATATTTTATGATGGTGGCTCACTTTATTTGTGTCGGAACTTTTCTAAGAATATTTTAGAAAACTTGCAGTCTTTAGATATAATATTAATGCACGTGATTTTTCAAATACGTTTTGTAAATAAAACGCACTGCATTCAATTTTTTTGCTCCATGGTTACCATGGTCTTGACATCTGTCCATTCTTGCTGCTTTTTGGTAACGCCCGAAATCTCCACACAACGCTTTGTTGCAATTCTAAGATCTCAGCAGGTTAAGACTCTGTTTATGATATACGCTGTCTTCTACGGCAATGGATATAAAAAATTATTTCGCATATACTTTCAAAATCTGGATGCCAAGTGCGTAAAAATGTAAACTTACGTGTTTGAGAAGAATTTTTTTTTTCAAAAATCCCCGTAGAAAAATACACATAATGCATGCTCAAAGAGTTCTACAATGTCTCTGTGTTAGATTCTGCTGCAGATGAAGGCTGTAATTAATTTGATACATTTTTAGCTTTTGTTGTTCTTAATAAATAATTAAATTTAAGGTCATTGTGCATAAATGCGATGTGGCTTTTTACGCGTTTGTCACATTTAGGGTATATTTCACATTTTAAAAAATATAAAATGCTAAATATAAGCTAAAAATATTGATTATAATGATTGATATTAAGTGAAAACTAATTTGTTTTGAAGAAATTGAATTATTATTTTTAATCTAAGCAAAAATCCATGCTTTATCTTAAATTTGCATTGTCACATTTAGGTAATTTTTGCCACAATTACAATTATTAAAACCTAAATGTGATGTCCAAAGTACCTAATGTGACAATGCATTTTATGCATGGTAGTAATCTTAATTTTTTATTTTAAATGATTTCCATTTTTAAATACTTAATGCTGCATTAAAATTAAATAATGAATCATTTAACATTCAATGTTTTTAACTTTGTTAATAATAATAATAAAAAGACGTAACAAATGAATGGCTAAAAGAACATTAATGTTACTGAAACAATGTATGTTCTACACGACTGTTTAGTAAACTAATTTTTTTATAATTAATAATTTCTAGAACGCTATAGTTATTTCTGGAATTTAATATTTCTAGTAATGTAATAGCTGCCAACTTTCAATTAAAAAAAAATCAAATAAACATAATAAAGTTCTTTTATTAAAAAAAAATCTGGTTGTTAGTTTATTTGAGAAAAAGAAACGGAAGATCGGCAGGTAGGTTTAATTTTATTAACTTCATAAAATGTTTTATCAGACCGCTCTGTACACTTCCAAATTTTGGGCCTACTCATTACCATTGTGTTTACTTCAACTTCTTTATCTATCTTAATAGCAACAACAGTATCTTGAAAATTCCCCTTTATACTCAACAATTACATAGCTGCTAAAATTAATATTAACATTAGACTCTTTAATTAGTATTTTAACACATGAACTAGAGTGACTGCCCAAAATATCTTACCTTTTGCTTCACTATCTAATGTTCGGTAAGAAATGATTTTTTTCCTATGGGCTTATTATGATGTCAGTCGACCAACTTTAACACCCTCGATAGCTTGTTTAACTTCTAGGACTCTTTAGAAGCTCCCGTGAGCGTTTTGTTAGCTAGAAATTGTTGTGGAATTGTATTAAATAATCCATGTTTATTCCATAATAAAAATACCTTTTAAAAAATGAAATATAACTAAAGACAAGAGTTTTGACCGTTTACCCTGAGCCACATGTTTCTAGAAAAGTTAGGATAGGGCACGTTTGCATTGACTTTACCGACTGGATTCAAAACTTGATCCAATGATCATATTTTTTTTTTAAAAATATGCACCGCTATAATTACATAAAATTTTTGATTAAATTTTTATAAAGGCATACATTTTCCTATTTTCATCATTTGAAATACATAATTTGCACCACAGCATACCTTGTTAGTTTTTACGCCGATCATCGGAGCATCAGCATTGAAGTGATAAGCTCGGCGCCGATGAAGCCTATCAGCGCTCAGTTGCAATGAAACAATATTGGTGCGTCAAACTTTCTCGAGCAGTGTTTGCGAAGAATAACCATTATTTAGCACAAAGAAGGACACAATGTTCGATCATTTAAAATATGTACATGATTATGGCTATTAATATGTAATACGTTAAACAATACTCTATAATATGAACACTCTGACTCATAATACGTAAAATACATGGTGCCCATAAATTATTGTCGAAGTTTTCTTACCTGAACTTTTGATTTGAGAACATGACGGCAAAATACAACTCAAAAAGTTTTTTAATAACACAAAACAGTTAAATATGCGTAAAGTTGCAACTCAAAATGTTATCACAATCAATTAACGATTATAATCAAATGATAATTAGTATTAAAATTTTATCAAATTTATCAAAAAGATATGGTGAAAATTGCCCTGTGAAAACTATCTAGCTTTGTGCCCAGAATTCATTAATAATTTTTTGAAAAATGTTATTAAATTTAAAATTAATTATTATTTGATTAATAAAGTTTTGAGTTGCAACTTTACGCAAATGTAACTTCTATTCTGTTATTAAAAAAACCCTTTTTAGTTACACTTTACGAATATGTAAAAATATTTTTCGCATGTTCTTAAATCAAAAATCACAAAGTAAGGAATCCCCGCAATAATTTATGGACACCCTGTATATAAATTATACAAATGCTTTACGAAAAAATTACGAACTATTATTTCAAAAACAACCCGTTTGCTATTGATTAATTACAATTTTTGAAATCCGTGCTGAAAAAGTAATAATTTATATATCAAAATATTTATTTGCAGCAATTTCTAACTAGATTGTACATATAAATTAACAGTGCCAATATTATCGTGGTACGAATGGAAGCATTAATTTTCATTTATTTTCTGTTTTACATCTTCCAAATCTCTTAATAAAATAAGGAATTACAATTCATATTCTGAAAGTGTTATTCATGCCTTTTAAAAGTTTTTCTAGTGGGCTGTAATACCGCAAAAGACTTCAGAAAAATAAACAATGCTCATTTTTATTTTGAAGAATAATAATATTTTTTAAAGTCAAATTAAATATTCATTCAAAAGTAGAGATTTTTTTTTCTAATAAACAACCAGTTAAATGTAATATTCAAATATTAGGTCATCCGGAAAGTTCTGCGGTTTTCTGATATATTTTGTATCCATAAATGCTACATTCCCATTGGAATTGTGGAATAAAACTTTGCTTTTATAATATACGTGAAAAATCTACTTTCCTTATTTTGAAATGTATATATTTTTTTAAATTCTGGTGACATTCAATCATTTCAACATTATGTCAACAGAAGTATACCGCAGAACTTTCCGGATGACCCAATACGGATAACCCTCATTTAATTATATAAGTCCATTACTATAATTAAATTAATTTTATATTCTACATTAAACTTCCAAAAAGTAAATATAACTAAGGCCGCCCACTCGATCTGTTTTTTGAATACAGCTTTTTTCGAAAAAAAAAAAAAAAAATGTATTTTTAGATTTTTCTTAAAAATTTCGCAAGCACTTACCAGGAGCGTAATCTTCATTGCAAATGTTGTAAAAATCCAGTACGAAAAATTTCTTTACAAATACTGGTCTTAAAAAATATATACCAGTGGTGGACCTGTATATAACCACTGTGACGTTTGCGTTTTTATTTTCGATACCCCTATGGATCGATTTTGTGTATTATTTAATCATTTGAATTTCTGTAAAATGCCATAAGAACTTTTATCCTCGACATAAAAATTGTCTCTTTCTATATATATTAAAAAAGTGGCATTTGAGATATGCGAGCAATAAAAGATCTATACAAATTTTAAGATCAAATCCAACTGATGACTGGTCTTCCTGATTTTGATGTAGCATATTTCACTGGAAAAACATTAATATATATTGACAGAATTATCATTTAGATGACCAATGAGATTTTTGAATGGCGCTCATTGTAATATCATAATCTATTCTTTCTACATAAAGATGAAGGTCTTTTCTCTGTCTTTACTGTCCATTCGACTCGGACTGACATTCATTACACGTTCAAGGTGATAGATAACATAATCACGTTCAGTAAACCATGTCAATAGAAATAACATGTTTTGTGTTTTCAAGAAATATAAGGTTGCATTGCATTTGTAGTTTAACATAATTCATACTCATCTCTTCTGTGGGTTTTCTGAACATATACAGTACTGCTATTTTGCAAGTAACTGAAAAAAAAGGAATAAAGTTTAAGTTTATTCCAGATCATCAAAAACTGACATTGAAATTAAATTTCAATTTCAATTTCTAAATTATGGCATAATTTCACAATGTTTCTTTTAGAAAAAACAATTACTTTTTTTACAATCAATAGTGCTGCGATTTACAGGTTATTAAGTTTTAGTCACATTGCTCACAAGTTTAGGAAATTTTGCCACAACGAGGCAGGAAGGTGACCAAGGACCTGATTAAATAGCCGATCTGGGTAATCTAATCTAATGAAGTTTGAGCATACGTTAATTCGTTTAATTCCTTGATTCAAGGATAGATAGAGATTATGATTTCATGTTCTTATCACTACCGAACTGGCTAAATCACAACGGCGGTAAACTCAATGGCACCCAGTGACGTAATTCAGGGGGGCGCATGATAAAATTATGCTTTATATCTGACGAAAATTATCTTGAAAAGCTCTTGCAAAATAGGTTTCACTAATTTGTATTTATATTACAAAGGGATATATATATAATAATGATACTGTTTCTAGTATATGTATGTATAGTATGCAGATTATATAAATACGAATATTGCATATATTTTTGAGAAATAATGTAACATATAAAATGCAACAGAAACGCCCATCGGTGAAGTTACTGATATTCTAAAGTCGTGAATTCCCGCCTCGCTTATGTGTTAATATCTTTTCAAATATGAACTTTATTTTGTGATTAATGTAGTGATGATATTATTAAAATAACGGTGAATACATATACGAATTTTTAGAAATGATACGCTTCGATGATGTCAGCAGAAGAACGTATTTTCTCACTTTACTCTTATTTTTAATGATATATATTTAATAATGTCTGACAAATATGTGACATTCATAAAATCTGTGCATAAAAATCAAGATTAATTGTTAGACATGTTAATTATATTTCGTCTAAGAGATGGACATAATGCTCCTATCAGGCATACTATAAATAGCCTGATACGATATCTAAAATGCAAACTCATTGGAATCATTGAAATCGAGACGAGAATAATTAAAATATTTTTATAATATTAATTGCAAGTGCAAATAGTGTACTAAAAAATGGCATTGCAAAGGTACGATTATAAATACGAATATAAATAGTCAAAAAATCATCTAAACTATAAGAGATTCTGCTTTATTTTAGTGTTTGTATATGTCGATATGATAAATTCTGCTGAACTATATCATAATTGTTTTATCAAAAACCTCTCATTTTTCCTTTTCTAATTATTTTTTTACTGGTATGCACAAAAATTTCGAAAAGAATTATACGTCTGTACGTCGTAATTTTTTCAGCGTCTCGCATAAGATGTCTCAAAATGCAGAGTGGCGTTTGAAAGCTGGTTTTTTTCTTTTATAATCTCTTTTAATGACTTCTGGTCAACCACATTTTCAATACCCTTTTCTTAATATTAGGAAACTGCGTATCTAGCAATTCTTATTTTCCAAACGCACACACAAATATTTTTCTTCTAAAATATAATTTTCCTTCACAATTTTCTTCACTCCATTGCGTTTTTGTGTCGTATTGTAAGTTATCCATGGAATACTGATTTTAGACACTGTGTTCTGCTCTCCATTTGAGTCAAGGTTCCTGGTAAATCGTTGTAAATCAGAAATTCTTTAAGTCAAACACTCCATTCACATGGATAAAAAATCGCAAACTGAAGCATTGCTTTATGTTCCGTAAAGTATAAATGTAAAAAAAAAATTCAAAGAGGGAATAAAGTTAAATTTTTAAAGTCATTATACAGGCGAACCCGATAAAACGAGCTTGTTAATTTGAAGTGTCAGATAAATCGAACTTTTTAAATGGATGAAAAAACACGTCCACATGGGTGAAATATCACAAACCGAAGCGTTCTTTTATGTGCGCCGTAAAGTATAACTGCTAAATAATCTAAGAGAATAAAGCTAATTCTGTTGAAAACTCATTATACAATAAAACTCAGATAAAGCGAGCTTGTTAAATCGAAGAATTGGATAATTCTTACGCTTTTATTGGGTGAAAAACGCGTTCACATGGGTGAAAAATCACAAACCGAAGCGGGGTTATTTATGTATTCCGCAATAGTATAAATGTTAAAAAAATTCAAAAGGGAATAAAGTAAATTATTGTAAAAAATCCGTATAGAATGGAACACCGATAAAACGAATTCGTTAAACCATTTTAGATAAAGTAAAGAATAAATCAAACTCTTTAAATGGGTGAAAAATCCCAAACTGGTACGTTCCTTCCTGTGTTGCGTAAAATGTAACTGGTTAAAAAATTTCAAAATGGGAATAAATTAAATTTTTTAAAAAGCCCTTATGTAATGGAACCCCAATAAAACGAACTTGTTAAACCATTTTAGATAAAGTAAAGGAATAAATCAAACTCTTTAAATGGGTGAAAAATCATAAACTGCTACGTTCCTTCCTGTGTTGCGTAAAATGTAACTGGTAAAAAAAAATTCTAAAGGGGAATAAAGCCAATTTTATAAAAAGTCATTATACAATATAACCCGGATAATACGAGCTTATAAAACTGAAGATTCGCAGAAATGAACTTTTTAAAATTCCCTGCAAATCGTAATAATTTTCCTCCTTTTCTAAGCCTCTGTAAAGAATACTGAAAATTCTATATACTATGTATAACAAATTGTTGATTCAAAAGTTTTATCTAAGGTAGAAATAACAAATAATGTTAGATTTATTTCTACTCCGCATATATGTTTTTGTTTTGCATAAATCGGAATGCATTCAGTATTGTTCATTGTATGACTGACCCAACACTTTGAGAACCACCACCTAGTACAAGTTCAGGAATTCTTGTAGAGATTTTCTTAGAATTTTTGAAAGATGAATTAGTTTTTTATTATTAGAGTTATTATCAACATCTTACTCTTCGTTCTGTACATTTTTTTAAACATTTATTTCGTATGTTAATAAGCTGAATGATATTTAAAATACTTAACACATACAAAATAATTATAAAATTAATTTAATTGCATAAGTTATCCCTCACGCATTCGTTTTTTTCTGACTGAAGTCAAGATTTATGTCCAGATGAATTGAGGAAGTCGGGGCAAGAGAGTGCCAAGCCACATTTTTGAACTTTCAAATATTTCAATTTGAAAATTTTATCAAATACTCAAATCAAGATATATAACATAAGGTTTTTTCACCAATGTCTTAGTAACATTTGACATATTCTGAGTAACAATATGGCACTATTTTAATAATATTACTATTATGTTTTTTTTTTTTTTGTAAATTAGCTATCTTCATTGGGAGCATAAATATCTGGGGCAAAAACGAAACCTGTCACATATGCTGCCACCAAATGACATTAGAAACAAATTAAATGTTGGATATTATAATTTACAATATTAAGCAACAGATTACAGTGTTAGATTTATTTTTACCAAAAATGTGGCTTGGACTTTTTTTGCCCCGACCCCCTCAATTGTAGCTTCTTAAACTTGTGTAACGTTTTACACAATGTAAATTAATTTCATAATTATAAAAAGCTTTAGAGAAAGTTATCAACATATTAAATATGCACTGGAGAATTTTCAAATTGCTATGTTTTTTTTTTTTTTTTTTTTTTTTTTTTTTTTTAGTTAGTTTCATAAGCAGATGATTTATTTTCAATTATTCAATTACATTTTTTAATAAACATTCACATTTTCATACACAATATCTATTAAATATACTGAGGCGCTTACCAATAAAATATTTTGGCATAATGCGATAAAGTTAAATATAATGATTATGCAACTATTTCGCTGTCTATTTTTTTTATTATTATTTTTCTGGGCCTTGTACATATGCAAGCAAGTTTAAATTTGTAGATTTAGATTTATAGATTTGGATGTGTAGCATACGCTAATTAACTTAGATAATCTTTTTAAGAACATTTTTAAAGAATCCCCCCCCCCCCCTATAAAAAACTGCGTATTTTAAATATATGAATAATCTTTTTTTAATGCTAAAGTTCCGACACTGTTTTGTATTTGTACAGTAGTTTGACACTACTTTAGTTTGAAGAAGAAGAATCCGTAATATTTTCTTCAACTTGGTATGAAGCTAGTACACGCTGAAGATTAATTAGGCCAATATACAGGGTATCCCATCGTATCATTGTCCAATAGCTAATTCTTAAACGCTTAGTTTTAGAGGTATATTTCCAATTTTAAAAATGTTTCAAAAATTGTTCTTCATCATATCAAGAGACATCTATGTCAAAATAGTTATATTTGTTAAAAACACAACATTTAAATTTTTATACGGTGCCTGGAGCCTTTTACTTATATTTAGGGGAACTTTCTCCATGCTCTATCAATTAAACGGTAAAAATTTCGTTTTGTTACGACCAGAAATTTTCAAATTATGATACTTTAAATTTTATGAATTTTTAGCGTTTTCTGTCACTAAAAATGAAATTTTTGATCGTACAAAAACGAAAGTTTTACAGTTGTACTCGTTAGAGTACGGAAAAAGTTTTTCAAATATATAAATTTAAAATTCTTAACTTTTCAAAACTAACTGTTTTGCCGTAAATGGCTTTTGATATGATGAAAAACAACATTTTAAACATTTTTCAAATGGAACTATACCTTTAAAGCCAATCGTTTAGAAATTAGTTATTGGCAACGATAGGAGGGGCCATCCTGTATATTACCCGGATTTCTGATGGCATGTTTAGAGTTAGTATTTATAAATTAATAGCATAATTGTTTTGATCTGCTATCAGCTTACTGCATTCCTAGCATGTCACATATACACACACACACCAAACAGATCATGCGTATGTATACCGATATCCCTCACTACAGTGCGTCTCAAAATATATGGGCAGAAGATGTTTTGAAATAACAGGTCAAAAAATGAAGCAATAATCACGAAAAAAATAATTAACATATGGAATCATAACATAACTTTATTACAATACAGAAATATCATGCTTATATCACAGATTGCTTGTAAAAAAAATAAAATTTAAAATAAGCTGTCCTAAAAATATATGGACAATGAAAAGTATCGCTTTTATTACCATCGTATAAAAAAATTGGATATTCTGCGTTCTGTTCGAGGCTAACGAAAAAGAAAGGCTACCGCGGTGCTTTACGCGTATCTTGTTTTACAGACCGCGGAAGTCACGTGATGTTCGAATGCACCAATACAGGTGTACGAAAAGAGCATCACGTCACTCTAGCGGTCTGTAAAAAAAGATAAGTGGAATGCACCGCGGTAGCCTGTCTTTTTCGTTAGCCTCGGTTCTGTTCATATGACGTAACCACTTCGAAATATTAATTCACTGCTCGTTCCCGATTCTCGAATAGTTGGAAAATGCCTCGTAACATTCAATTCTCTGCAGCTGATATATGTTTGGCGTTTAAAGGCTCAAAATTTTCTGATTTTGCTAAACAAATGAAGCGTAGCAGATCTGGAATTTATCAAATTTTATCGAAAGATGGCAATGCGATTGCAAATAAGCTTTTAAGTCGACCAAGAAAAACATCACAGCGACAGGATAGAGAGATTTTGCGAGCAGTTTCAACCCAAAAGAAATCTGTTCCGGAAACTGCGAAGACTTTAGCATTTTCTATTTAAAGATCGACTGTTCACCGTCGCATACAGACAAGGAAATTTGATAAATATCGCAGAATGTGTCGGACACCTATACAGAAATTGCACATAGAAAGGCACGCGTTCTTTGTGCTAAAAACACATGCACTGGACGGATGAATGGTTAAATGTTTTCTTCAGTGACGAACAGAAATCCAATTTGGATGGCCCGGACGGCTGGCATGATCTACGACGAGAATCTCGCGAGTTCTTTCGGCGACAACAAGCAGGGGTTCTCTTATGGTGTGGGGCGCGTTCTGTTTCAGCGAAACAACAGGTATTGCTTTTTTAATGATCGACAGTGCTCTGGGGATTATCAAAATGTCCTCAAAAGCAATCTACTTCCAACGGGGAACATCTTAGAAGGAGAAAACTGGAAATTCCAACCCGACAATGCGTCGATTCACACCTCCCATTCAACAGCAGCTTGGTTTACGCAGAGTCAAGTGACTGTTATAGCTGGCCAGCCATCATCCCGGACCTGAATCCATTTAAAAACATTTGGGGAGTACTTTCACAAGAGGTGTATGCCCATGGTCGTCAGTTTTCTGCCATTTCGCAATTAAAGCAACAAGCAGAGCAAAGTTGGTTCTCTTTGAAGCCACACATTCTCCAAATACTAGTTCAAAGCAGGCTTGATAGGCTTTTCAAGATAATTCAATGGAATGGATTCAACATTTTAATCTCAATACAAAATATTCGAAAAGTTCATATATTTTTAGGTCAACCTGTTTTTATTTTTATTTTTTTTACAAGAATTCTGTAAAACTTATATTGTATTTCTTTGTTGTAATAAATTTATGTTATATAATTCCATACGCTTATTATTTTTTCGTGATTATTGTTAATTTTTTGAACTGTTATTTCAAAAATTGCCTGTGCATATACTTTTGAGACGCGCTGTAAGGGCGGTATCTGTTAGTGCGATTTTCAGTTCGTGAGGGGAACATTTTTTAGATGAACCATTGATTGGTGCGCAAAGCACAAAATGGGTGATCTTTTTTTCCCCCGCAAGATGGCGTCAAATTTTGGAAAATGACATTTATTCAGAAAATCCCGAAAAAAAGAAATAACATTTAAATAATTCTAAGAATCTTTACAAAAATTAGAACTCCTCAGACAGCATTTAATGTATATAGACTCAGACAGCAGTGGAAGTATCCAAGTGCGCCAAGGATTAGAAAAACAATTTTTGTGTTAGCGCAAGATGTATTCCAAAAAGACGAAAAAACTGTGCAATTAGCAATGGATGAGTTTTCGCTTAAATAAGTTAAAATGTATGTAAGGTTGCAGTAGTCAAATTGTGTTTAAGCTTTAAATCAAATTATGTAATAAAAAAAAAATAACATAGTGGTAAGTTAGCTAGCATAAACAACCTAAGGAATTTTAGCAATATAGAAGATATTTCAATATATCTCGATTGTTACTTATTAAATTAGCTCACGTGTTTACATTAATAGAAGTTCATGAACATTAGATCAACTTTTTAATACTTTCCAACAGAGTTGAAAAGTGTTTATGAATTCGGTTTGTCTGTCGTCTGTGTGTCTGTCCGTCCACCTGTCTGCCTATCTGTGCTCTAATTCTCGTAAAAATACTCGGATTGCCATGCAATTTTTATATAATATTGAATTTTACTATTGAAAATGAAGTGTGTAGCATTAATAGTTCATTTACAGGGACACACAAAATAATTCCATTACATTATGGTCTATGGGGTAAAATAATTTGCAGCACATTTCATTAATTGTAAAATTTTTCAAACATAATGAAATCAATGTGCATTACTGAGGTAGATTACAGCATGCTTTTACCGGAGTATACAATTAGTAGCATTTAAAGTTCAATTACAAGGAAGTACAAAATAATTCCTTTACATTCTGATCTATGGAGAAAAAATCGTTTGCGGTGCATTTTGAACATGTTATGATACTTGAAATAAAATTAAATTTAAAAGGAAAACTAACGTTCAACACAACTGATTTTCTATATATATTATGGAGTGCGTAGGATTTATTGTTCATGTACAGAGACGTACAAGATAAATCGGTTAAAGGACTGACTATGATCAGTAATTGCTAGAAGTGCTCTTTTCCGCTGTGATATGCAATTTTATGTAATTTTTAGTGTACTACGTGTTTTTTACAAATTATGTAGATCATATACAGGACTACTCGAAAAACTTCGAATATGGGCAGAAATTGCTTAAAATGGATTTTTACTGAGTTATGTATCTTTAAAATTGCTTATTTATACATCACATTTCATCGTAAGAAAAAAAAATTAATTTCTTAATAATATTCTATTTGTGTTGGAAAGTGTCTCATAATCTATGCCGGATGCATGATTTTTCGTTCTCGCTTTAAAGTTTCAAATCAGGCTGTTTACTCCCTAACAATAATACATAAAAAACATAATTGTAGTACATTATTACATTGTATATATATATATATATATATATATATATATATATATATATATATATATATATATATATATATATATATATATATATATATATATATATACTTATTTTAATTCTGAGAATCTTAAACTTTTGGAT
The DNA here is from genome assembly GCA_963931845.1 of Maratus michaelseni. NCBI lineage: Eukaryota > Metazoa > Arthropoda > Arachnida > Araneae > Salticidae > Maratus > Maratus michaelseni. Next base: position 218,430,776 of record OZ007586.1, on the reverse strand, counting down.
ATATTTATGTATTGCATTGTAATTATCGGTTTATCTATTGCAGTTTTTCCCATTTAATAAATGATATGTTTCGATTAGTGCAGTAATATCGCGGGATTAATTAACCGCATTAATCGATTGAAACCAGTACATATATGTACATAGTGTCTTAAAATCATTCATATAAACATTTAGGGTGAATAATACACGTCAAGACAAAAAATAAATAAATAAATACATAGAAAACCAGAATAGCAATCCATTTATCGTCAAAAATAAAGATGTTTTACTCCATTGCCAAAGCCTAATTTTTGTTTATAACTTTAGTAATAATGAAGATATGTTAGTGAAGTTTCGAACACACTAAATTTACATTGTGTGAAACGTGGCGACGGAATTGGAAGTGCTGGAACTGGACTTCAAATCTGTTAGTGACACGCAGTGACTGTCAGTTACATTCATAGTTAGAGCACCATATCGTTCGGTGTCATTAATGCATCAATGGTGGTTATTTCCAACACCTCTTGTGAGGTCAACATATTTCAAAAAGGAAAAAAAGTAAGCACGGTGAAAATATTCCTACATTAACTTCATTAATGTTATGTTATGGACAAAAATTCCGGTTTAACTTGGAACGAGACACCCGGTACTTTATTACGATACTGGTTTCCGGCACAAAAAAATTTCCTGGAATGTGGCCACCTCAAAACACTTGTATTAATAAAATCTGAACTAACATGTAATTACAAATAAATAAGCAAGTAATATTATACATTTATTTACATATTAATGTATACGAATAAATTATCATTTTTCAAAAAGTATGCATGATTTTCTTAAGAGCCTACGCTAGTAGCGAGAAGGAACTCGCAAGCTAGTGTTAAAGAAATAGTACCGTTCTTTTCAAATTTCTTGTTTGGATTTCAATATTTTTAAATGATTTCTTTTATTTCATGGGATATCAGAGGTCAATGTTCGACTAGACATCATCGTACTTTTTAGATTTCAATTGCTGTTTTTTTTTTTTTCTGGTGACATATTTAGTTTTTAAAATTGTTACGAAATTGGAATCATTAAATCATTTAAAAATAGTGAAATGCAAGCGAAAAGTTTGAAAATAACGCTGCCATTGCTTTAACATTCGCTTACTAGTGTCTTCGGTTACTAGCGTAGGCTCTTAAGCGCACATATCAGTGCTATCTATTTGAAGTTAATTGACACCATGAAAAGTAAAAATTTTTTTAAATTAGTTTAGTCAGCAGAAACTTCCTGATCTGACCTCGAAGGAGTCTATTTGTCAGTAACTTTTCCAAATGGAGGTAGGGGAGATTCTTGGCGCGAAAACTGACGGAAACGATGTTCCAGTTGGCTGAACGCTCAGCGCCTCGCTTTCCTCTCATTGATCTTTCGAGATGGAAAAACTTCCTTACGTGTTCTGCTCATCGACTAGCTTTTGACAGCCACGGAGTTATTGTATTTGCCAACACATAGATCTCAGCAAGTAGCGAGAAGTGTTTTCTTTGCGCAATGAGCGATACGGATTTATTTAGTTTACACTACACAAAGGATGATACTTAAATAATGAAATAATCGATTAACGTTTTCAGCGAATTTTTCTCGCAGTCTATGTATATATATTTATATATATATATATATATATATAAAGGAGAAGAAGAAAAAAAAAAAAGAAAAAAAAAATGTAGTAAGAAAATGCTAAAGAATATTTTTTTAAATAATTGATTTTTTTTTTATCTGGCATTATATTAAATCGATTATATTGAGAACCTTTTTGCTAGGTTCAACATATCTTCACGACCATCCTTTATAAATTGTAAATCATTGTTCATAAAGATGAATCCCATAAAATCAACATACATAAAAAAGATAACATGAAATCGCTATTGAATTTCCATTTAACAAATAGTTTATGAAGAATATTTAGAAGAATATTTAGAATAAATAGCGGATTTTTTTTTTCCAAGAAGCAAATCTGATCTTGTCAATGCAAAAACCTAGCTAAATTAAAGTAACATGGTCCTAAGTTAAACAAAATAAATATTTTCGACTAATATTCCTTATGATTTTGTCTTAGATAACCAAAAAGTGATAAATATTGGAGTTTTAAAAATGTTGTTTAAAACATATATAAATTTATTGTTCAAAAATCGGAAAATCACAGATGACATTACTTTTAAAATACTGGCTGTTAGGTAGAAAATTTTTCTTTACTCAAAGTATATTAGACACGTATACCTATTTAAAAGAGTTCCTATGGATATATAAATTATACCTAATGTTAATAATAGTAATTACATATTACATACACGAATGCGCAGATATATAACAAAGAATCATCACGACATACAGTACTTTGCCAAAGCCTCAAGGAAGACACATTCAGTTTAAGCTAAAAGCATAGAAAGTATACATTGCAAACGACAATTTCTGTATTTAAGCAATTATTGCATATTCTCACATGAAAAACAAAACAAAACATGTTACAGTGTTTCTAATTTTCTTCATTAAAGATAAAAATGTTGTTATTGAAAATGAAGACAATATTTTAAAATTTTATGTGCTCTACTTGAGCTTTGATGATGGCTTTAATGTACTTAGAGTAATTTCAATATGCGATTGAATTGTTTCATGAATGTGAAGCTTTTTCCCATTTATATATTAATTTTTCTATTTACTCTATTTCGGTGGAGGCGGTTGTTTTGTTATTTGTTATTTTACGTTTCAGATGGATGTTTATGCATCAGGCTATGGAACTTACAACTGCCACTTCAAAAATACTACGGAAGTTTATATTTTGAGTTGCAATTATTCAAAATTTGAAAAATACAGTTGCCTTAGATAAAAAAAAAAACAATTAGTAAAATTATAATATTACTATTTAAAAAGTTGGGATATAATATTTTACTGAGGTCTCTAAATTTTTATCAGTGGATCTAATAATTTGGCAAGGAACTGTTGAGTAAATTTTGTTTTGATTAAAAAGAACTTTTTTGCTGTTTTTATTCCTCTATCAAAGATATTTATATGATTTTAAATATGTTGCTCTGTAGTATACAAGCCTCACAACTCGAAGAGACCTTATTTTAAAAAAGCGTATTTCTAAATATATAGAGTCACCTATGGTCTTGAATTTAAAAAAAAAATTCTATGCATGACCGTTTCATTAAAAATGTATATTAGTTAAATTCAGCAAAACATTTTCTGTTAAAAATTTAAAAGAGAAGTTATTACTTATGATAGATGAAAGTAAGTTGTACACAGGGTGTTCCAACGCGTTGTAATTTTTTACCTGTTGGAGATTAGAAGGCGATGTAAATTGAAAAAAATGTTCAAAAAAGTAGGAAGTAAGATTATATTAAGGGATCTGCGGGTCAAAATTATTTTTTCTTTATTTATAGGTATTTTTTATTGAATTTTTTTCTGAAATATGTCTTTCTATAAAGGTCATTTTTCAAAAAAAAGATTTTGAAAAATTTGAAATTTTGTTTCTTAAAAATTAAAAAGAATTAAACAATTAATTTTTTATATAACTCAAGAACCACTTGCTTGATTTCATTCCTTTTTTCACAGTTGAGTGCCGAAAATGCTTCTTGTTAATTTATCTTCAGCATTTACAGAAAAAAAAAATACTTACAAAATTTATAATAAATTTAAAAGTTTAAAAAAGAGGATTTTTGAGAGTGATTCGAGGTACATATTTTCTAAATTTTCACATGAAAATAAAAATCTTGAAGACAATTTAATAAAAACACAACATAAAAACTCTAATCAAACTTTCATACACATATCTTGCAAGGAAGTTTAGATATATCCTTTTAAACATGATAAATTATGAAAAAAAATCCGCTGAATTCCGCTGAATTCTGTTTAATTGTACAGAAAGCTTTTATATATGTATATATATATGTTTCGTTAATGTTTCATTAATGGTTATATACACATATATGAATTTATTTTTAGAATTTTGACCCCCCGGACACACTTAATCAAATAATCCTTCCATTACTTTTCAAATGGTTACACTTTATAATTTTTTATCCGACTCTTCTAAGCAAAATTGGTTAATTAGAAGTTTTTTTTTAATAAGATCATTACAAAGAATTGCATATATATATATATATATATAATTATAATATCTATGAATTTCAAAAAACATATCAAGTTCTATTCTACATAAATCTCCAAAGAGATAATCAATGATACTGTGTATACAGAATACCACATAGCTAATAATTAACATGTGCAAACATAATATTACCATAGCTGATGCTTCAATGGTAATTGGCCAAATTTTACTCATACCAAAAGAATATTGAAAAAAGAAATAGAGAGAAAGGGGGAAAAAAAAAAAATTATAAATTGGAGTTGCAATTAAGTAAACACAAATGGATTAACAAATTAAATATGAACCATACACAATGGAAAATTGGACCACATGAGAATTAAATATGAATTGGACATGGAAAAACACATGCACATGTACTCATCAGCCTGGATGCACCCACATGTGTTTTAAATAATAATTCAGTGTTTCATAATTCTACTGGCATAATGCTAAGATCAGTAGAATCATCCAGGTACACTGAATTATTACCAGACAACAATTGGAAATATTAAAATTTGGAAATATTTAAATAGGAAATAAAAAACCATTAAGAAAATACAATATATTTCACTCACATCGATTATCCAAAAAACTGTAATTAACACCTCACTAAATTACCACGAGATAACAGTTTTGAAATAATAAAATTGGAAATATGAACGCGTAAAGTGTAGATAAAATATTTTACTCACAATAATTATACAGAATCCTTAAAATATCACAACGTCTACATAATATTCACATCCACATGGCAATGCATCATACATGTTAACTAAGTCGAGTTGAGAGAAATGATTTGTAAGACAAGTTGAGAGCACACTTTTTTTAAAATACAACCCCATAAATGACACCCAATCACAAAATGATTCAAAAACACTCAAAATAATTCTGGTTTTAATACACTTATAACAAATTTATATCCGTGAATATATATTACTCCATCCAATTTTAATTCCTGAAAGTAAAATTAATATACAATCAATAGCTCCCTCTATAGTTAAATTAAATATAATATTAACAGTATTATCTACAACTACCTGAAAGTTAAAGTGTCGCCATCTATTGGTATTATAATAGTTCATAATTAATATTTAGTTAAATATCCACTTTATTAGTTACATACTCACTTCATTAGATTTATTTATATAAATAAACTTTAAAGAACAATACTAACTTGTAGTTTTACTTAAAATTCAAATAAAATATAATACTACTATATGAATAAATCTACACAGAATTAATTCAACTTGCACAGCATTTCAGATATTCTTAACAAGAATATATTATGTAAAAGAAATATTATTTTAATTCAAATTATTTTTGCTGCCAGCTGTGTTAATCCACTGATATTATAGACATTTATTAAATAATTAATGTTTTATTTTTACTACTACTTAAATATATATTAGACTTGTTTTTAAATAATTAATGTTTAATTTATACTACATTGTAAATATATTTTATATTTATAGATTAATTTAAATATCTAATTAAATAATTCATAAACAATTCAAAATATCTCAAAATTTATAATGTTGATAATTAATAGTATTACTACTGTTTTTCAATCAAATTAATGCAATGCAGTAATTAAAATACTTGTTAATTTTAATTATTCATAGACAAAAATAAAAACTATATATATTTATTTATATATATATTGCAAATAGATATATATATATGAGTTATAATCACCAATGTTATCATTGTATAATTTAATTTGTTATTGTATAAGTTAATTTATAAATGTATGAAAACTGCACATCAATAATACCTTAAACAGAGGTGATCGGCAACGCACAATCACAACTATACAAAGTATAAATAATGTTCAATCAAATATTAAATTTCCTAATATGTTATAATTGTAATTATGTATGTTATATTTGTAATTTTCTACATAAAGTGTATATAATGTTCAAACAAATATTAAATATTAAATTTCCTAATATGTTATAATTGTAATAATGTATGTTATAATTATTATTTTCTATATCTTTTGTTATATGTTATCGCACACTAAAACAATAATTTATTACATACCATGTTTATATTTAAATTATATAATAAATGTTATTTAAAAGAGTTGATGATTGAATTTATCATAAAAATAGGATATCCATATATTTTTGCTTGATCTCGAATATATCTAATATTTTTGTTTTTATTTATATCTGAGCATAAGTATTTTATACGATGTAGATAATTGATAATTATATTTTTATAAACAGATTTATGTAAACATGAAGCATAATTGGTAAAAATATTTACTTTAAATGGGAAATCAAATCTCTTATCATAAATATCAAAAATTAATTTATAATTATTAGTAATATTAATTTTTAAGTCAAGAAAGTTTATATTATTATTAATTAAATCATTTTCGCTTAATTTAAGCTGAGTAGGATAAAAATTGAGTGGTGATGTGCAATTTTTTTCATTGAAATAAAATATGATAATGTCATCAATATAGCGATAAAATACATAATCATTGTTCGGACTTATATTTCTTTCATAATAATATAAGTAAAGGTCAGAGAGAATACTAGATGCGGTTCCGCCCTGCGGAATTCCCTGGCATTGTTTATAGATAATATTGTCATATATAATGTAATTATTATGCAATGTAAAATTTAGTAAAGTTTTAAAAAAATTTACTGAAATATGTTCTTTTAATTTTAATTGAGATTTAAATTCTTTAAATAATATACACATTGTTTTATGTAAGTCTTTTATATCAATGTTATTAAATAAATCATTAAAATCCAATGTTTTTATGAATTTTACCGGATTGATATTATGTATTTTATTAATGAGTTGAAAACTATTTTTTAGGCAATGTTGGTTATTATGTTTTAGCGTTATATCATATATCTGCTTTAAAATATTAAGTAGTAAATTGCTTGCATTTTTATTATATGTGTTACAACCGATGGTAACAGTGCGAAATTTAATAGGATTTTTATGAAATTTTGGAATTATAACAAGATAAGGATAATTAAAATTATTACATTTGATTTTTAGTAATTTGTGATAATTTAATAATTTTCTGTTATTTATTTCAATATTTAATTTAGTTTTATTAAAAATATTACTTGTGTTGATTGCATTGTGAATTAACACTTTATAGTATTCTTTACAAATGATAGCATAATTATTTGGAGATTTATCTACATAAGTAATTATAAATTTGTTTTGTAATTCTGATATATGTTTATTTATGTTTTTAAAAGCTGCATGTGTAATATGATGATAATTTTTTATAATTTCATTTTTTAATTTATCAATTACAGAAAATCTCCATTCACTGAAATATTCAATTGGTTTATTGTAATCAACAGCAATTTTATATATAAACAAATCAATATCTTGAATAAACTGCAATATTATGGATTTGATATTACACTTATATGGAAGACGAAATTTAGTGCCATTATGCATTAAGTTTTGTAAAATAGGTTGTTCTACAATATTAAGATCACCAGTAATGATACGACCATGTGTTGTATTTATATACTTTTGATATTTTGGGTCATTACAATAACATGGGTAATTCTTTGAAGAGACCAAATTTTTTGCAAAAGAATTGTAATTAAAAATTTTACGTCCAAGTGTGCGATTATATTTATATGTCTTGTGAATGGTAAAATTTTTTATTGGAAAATTATTATTAATGTTGTTTATTATATTGTGTAAATTTATATTATTAAATACATGATTGGAAAAATTTATAATTAATTGTGTATTATTAGTTTTATATTTAGGTTTATTGGAAAGACTTGTATTTAATAGGTTTGCTCTATAATGTAGAATATCATAAAAGATATCACAAAAATGTGGAGAATATATATATATATATATATATATATATATAGAGAGAGAGAGAGAGAGAGAGAGAGAGAGAGAGACTTTTTTCATAATATGAAAGTATTTTTAGCAGAACCAGAATTCTACACAATATTTAAACATTAATTAACAAGTGAAAAACAACAAAACAGCAAAATTAAACAAATCAAGCAGAACAAAATAATGATAAAAGGCTGTGGCCTCATCGGTAGTGGGTATAATATAAAAACAACAGCCATGCTATGGAACGAAAATTATGTAGTGTAAAAAAGTGTAAAAAGTGGCAGTGGGTTTCGGACAGAGTGTCGCAATGCATAAATCAAATCAAATTTGAAAGCATATTGCAAACACTCCCCCACCGGATTCTACGCCACATTATCCAGTATATCACAGACCCAATAAATAGCTGAAATAAAACAGATACATGTAAAATATAGTAGGAGATAAGTATCATTTTGTACCCAAAAAGAGCCACATAGCCACAAAACAAACCAACATCCAATGTCCAACAATCTATCCAATTCCGTTCCATATCTGTTGCCACACAATTGTAGGTATTATTGTAAAGCCGTCCAAAAAGGCTTTAAGCAATACAAGTCATTGACTGCCCACGGCACGGCAAACATTAAAAAATGGAGACTACCTGCAAACCTCGTATGTGTATTAATAAAATTAAGTGGTATATTGTTTTGATAATCTAAAATAATAATAAAAGGAAAAAGCTCTTTTGAAAATAGGTTTTTATTAAAACATAATTTAAAAAAAAAAAAAAAAAAAAAAAAAAAAAAAACGAAAAACCTGACCTATAAGGAAATGTGAATACTATTTAAAATATCTAAATTCAAGTCAAGATAAGCAACTGTTTTATTGTTTTCGTTTGTCTTTTTTTAAACCAGCATATCAGGATATATATTGGCAGAGATCTCGAAAAATCAAAATCATAATTTAAAATTATTAAATCATCAACGTATCTAAAAGATAAAAAATTAGTATCGCTATTGATAGTACAATACTGAAATTCATAAAATAATAAGAAAAGGATAGCTGCAGTTAAGCATAAAAGGTATTGTTTTGTAATTTTTATTTGGCTTATATATATATATATATATATATATCTTTAAAACTGAATAAGTTATTCTCAAGCAAAAATTAAGAATTTTGAATCGGGACCGTATATCAAAATTGAAATGAAAATCTGTGAAATATTGCAAGAAAAAGACAACACGGATATATACATATGTAGATAAAGATAATCGATCTTTGCAACAATATTAGTATTTATAAGAACTCCAAAATATTTACTGAAGTATAATTACTAGAGCAGTATTTGGAGATATTTATTGGAGATGAGAGAAAACACTTTACGAGTGCTTTGTCAATCGCGTTCTTTAAAATATTTTTCGTAAATTTAAAACTACATTTGTCTTTTTACATGATCAATATTTGTGAAATAGTTTATTTGGATGTATTTGTGATGCGACATTTTTACACTTGTTAACATTCTTAGATAAAGAACGCCTTCGTCAATTTGTGATTAGTCCCAATTTTACTGTTGATGTAGAATTTCAAATATGGTACGGAAAAGTATTAATAAGTCAGATTTTTCCTTTAATTAAAATTCGTTTATTTTAAAAGCAAAGGCATGCAGTTTTTTGTGATGATTTTGTTGGAGCAAAAAGTTAATTAGATATAAAATTAGAAAGGTTAATTAGATTTTTAATTTCACCAATTTTGTCTTAAGGGTTTGAAGAAAATTTTAAAAGTGTAACTTTTTGAAAACTAATAGGAGGGCTATTTCATTAACATGAATTTGTTTCTAACCTTACGATTTTCTGCATTATTGTTTTGCACACACACAATTTACATAGTTTATTTATCTCCAATAAGTAAAAGATTAAAAAATGTTTAAACCTTTTTAGGACAAGATCTATATCAAAAGAAGTATCTTAAAATGTAGCTATTTGATACAAGATAATTGGAGAATTCTTTATCCTATTAAAGAATAAAAAGAGCGAAATGAATAAATAAATAATACAATTAAACAGGGGTGTAAAATCTGGGCATAAATGGGCCGATTGTCACCACTAAATTTTATTAGTATTTTTCGTCTAAATTTTATTAGTATACTTCGCCTAAATTTTATCAGTATTCTTGATAGGCAAAGAATAATAAAAATTTAGTGGTGGCAAGCAACTCGTTGGCGCCCAGTTTTTACACCCCTGCAGTTAAAACAAAAATCAGATTGTTTCAAAATGTCAGCCACCCTAGAATTTCAAACTACCATATCTCTGCCATTTTGTAAGATATAGCAAAAACAAAAAATGTTCCAGAATCATTGTATCACGTTCTAACACTTAACAGAAACAGTTTTTCAATTTATAAATTTTTTGTACACGTTTTTGAATTCTAAAAAATTTAAGAAAATTTCACTGGCCGCCATTTTGAAACAAGATGGCGGATGAAGCTGACCAACAAACTCGGTCGAGACTTTAGTATGTCCTATACACATGCTCAGTTACATCCAAATCGGTTCATAAATAAGAAAATTACAGCATGACATATGTCATATATATATATATATATATATATATATATGGATATATATAAATCAACATTTGAACGGAGGGGGGTCTGGGGGTCATGATCGGTGAAAATATACCAAAATTTTTTGGAATTGCTCTCCTCCGAACGGCTGCAATAGTAGCTTTTTATATTGAAAGCTACCTAAAAAAAATCGAAGTATAAGAAGAGGTTTCTTTTTAATTGAAATAAATCGCTCTTTAATTATAGAATCTGAATACATGATAGAAACACATTTAGAAGTTTCAATGTACTCAAAAGTTCTCAAATACTATTCTTGGAATATATGAATAGGCAGATTTCATTTAACACTCTGCTTTCGAAAAATTATTTTGTCGTTTCATTCACTCACTACTGATTGTTGAAAGGAATTGAAGAGGGGGATGGCAAATTAACCTTCTTCCCCCTCCCATCACGCAAAGCTATAAAATAAATATAAGGTTCTTTAAGACTGTGACTTCCCCATGAGAAGAACAAGTTCTTCTTTTGTTGTAGCATTCACCGTCTCGACAGAACAGGATTTTATGGAAGATTTTTTTATACACCAAGAACCAAAATTTCTCTGAAATACCCGGTAAAACTTCAATGCTTCAGCTTTTAGACTCTTATATGTTTTTTTTTTTTTTTTTTTTTTTTTTTTTTTCGATTCCACTTATTCCTTATAGCATAATTGTTTATTATATTTTTCTTTTTATCTATCAATGCATCTTTAGGGTAGTTATTTTCTAAAGAAAATTCATTTAAAAGTGAGGAACATCGTTAAGTTACGTGCATTACTTTGAACTTTCATATAAAAACACTTGTATGTATGTATCAATATAAATAGACAAATAGATTGGCAGATAGGTATAGACGTATATTGAATTGTTGGAAAACCCATGACACATCTGCCAACTTTTACGCTTTTTTGTTGCCACAATGTCTGTATAGTAATTTAGCCTTATTTAATCATAGAATTTCTGGGCTTAAATAAAGCTAATTTTACTATTTAGAAATAGTGGTAACAAGAAATGATAAAGGTTGGCCGCTATGCGCCATTTTTTTTTCCGACAACCCAGTAGTAAGGCAAAAAATAAGACAAACAGATTGTAAGAGAAATACGTTTGCACACATGTATATACGTACGCACACATGTATATGCGTACGCACACATACGCACATGTATTAACATATAAGCGTGCTACCGTATTTTCGTTTTTCAGTCTATGTTTAGCTAAAATTGTCTTATAGGTACATACTTTAATTTTTTTGTGGCATTTTATTTTCTTTGGTTTCTTTAAAAATATGTACATCATTTGGAAAACATTTTAGAATATGCATAATATTAAAAAAACAAGACATGTCCTAGTTTTTAAAACAGATAATACATTTTTAAAATCACAATATTTTATGAACCAAAAGTAAAGTTTTAAAAATAAATAGTTCCTTACTTTGGTAAAAAAAAAAGCCGATGTCAGTTTATTCTCAACATTTCCTTCAGCTGGCATTTATCTGTGAGGAACAAGATACACTAGACGGTCACTATATATCCTACATTCACATTATAAAAAAATGAAAAGAAAATCTTACTGTAAAATCGCACATGATTAATACGTAACAAAGCAACTCGTATTTCAAAATGTATAACATAACGTAATGTAATACAATGTATTTTTTAAATATGATATCAAAAGCGAAGATATGAGTACAGTGTATTTTTTTTAAACACGACATTAACACTGAAGATATGAAGAGTTCGGGCGTATAACTAGGTAAACTAATAAAAGTTTTGTTATATTCACGATTCAAGTTTTCTAAGCTGTATCTACAACCAAATCTATTATGATTGCTTCCTCTAAAACCGCTGACTGTTAGAACTGATCATTCAGTTAAATATATGTAATATATTTTGGCTGATAGATTGTAATTTATTGTATTTTTTTTATTTTAATAATTATAACACTTTTACCTTATGCGAAATTTATCTTTGATTATGTTGCCATCTATTGAGTAATAAATAAGCCTTATACTTTTAAAAGGATGCGGTATGCAGTTAAATATTTTTCAGTAAAAATCAGAAAAAAATAAAAGTCACCATGTTTTATACCCTAGTCCTTCATACACCTGTACTTTAGTAGAAAGAGGACTAACGCACAAAAACAACAATTTTGTTCTTTGATCTCCAATCACTTACATTATCCATAGGCATAATGGAAGAAAGTTCGAGCATTTTTCGCAATAGGCACTACCCTTTTATACTCATCCCTTTTTCGCCTATGTACACTAGTCATTTCACCGTAGTCAAGGAATATATTACATATATATTACATAGAATCTATCATATAACAGAATATATAGCGTGCGTTCCCTCTTTAATTCCTTCGCGATGAGCGTAGCGTATACATGAAGTATCATTTTCAAGGAATTCTTGATTAATCCTACCAGCAAATTTTTAAATTTTGCCTTGTGTAATCACAGAAATTCTGAGATTAAATTAGATAAATTTTTCCAGTTAAAAATACTGGTGGTTAAAGTTTAAAAATTATGTAAAGTATACGCTCGCCGTGAAAATATTAATATGTTCCGTATTTTTTTTCTGTAAATTTTCATAGCGATTTAAAAAAAAAAAAAAAAGAAAAAGAAAGAAAGAAAGAAAACGTTAACTCGGTTTTTTTCTTAAAAACACTTTTACCGAAATTGGCCCCTTTTCTATGAAAGTACAAAATTTAATTAATGACTGTGTCAGGGTAACCTCGTTTTTTGTGTAGAAATTAAAAATTAGAGACTTCTATATGAAATGAGGTACAACGCCACATTTTAAAATGATTGCTACAATCATGTGGACTTATCAGAAAAAAGTGAAAGCATTCGTCATAAATATTTCAATCCATTTTCGTCCGGTATTTACTTTAAATTTTAATACAGTACGTAATATGAATAAAAAATGTCAGATTCATCATATAATTTTCCATTGTCACCATCATAACAAAATGAATCTTTGACTTTATTATGGCAAGAATTATGCCTGCTAGTGATGGTCATTACCATGGTCATTGCACCAAAGAGAAAGATTTTTTTCAATGCCTTACGTAATTTGATCAAAGAATTGTGGAGCACAGTTTTAAATTACATCTGTCCCTGCCACCACCTCCCCACCACTCACTTTCTTCTTCAGCTGAACCGTAGGGCTAATATTCCAATTATCTTTCTCTATCATAATGGCTGGCTATTTTCCGAATCATTCGTCTCGCATTAGAATAGTAAATAATTTGTTGCTTGAAATGAAATGAAGATCAATTTCATTTAATTTTTCAAACAAACCAAGATTTGAATGACATTTCCTACATTGCCCTTGGATTAAAAGAACAATTTCATACGGAATTCTCACATCACAATATATGACAAACATATTTCTGCTGCTAAAATTATGGTTCTAGTTGTCTGTAAATGTAAATTTCTAAATTATGACATCAATGCCATGGTGCTTAACCCATGTATAAAGAAGACCAATAGGATTTTAATTAAGGCATGACAAATTAATAACTACTCATTGATGATCTCTCAATTTAACTAGTATGCTTGCAATCAGTCTACTATTTTGAATGTTTACGGTAGGAGTGCACAATCTCTGGCCCGCGAGCTAATAAGCTACAGCTATTTTAGAATCGGATAATTTACCTTATTTAAGGACAGGAAATTTGCGATTAAATAAAGTGAAGATTACCTTCCGTTAATTGTGGTGGCAATCGATTTTCCGGCAAAACGTTTTTGCAACTCTATTTTATTAATTAATAAAATATTTAGTTTCAATGACTTGGAATTTTTTTTAATGACCGAATAACGAAAAAAATCACCAATAATGACCAGAAACTTTTCTATTGAATTTAAGGAGCAAAATTATTTTACGAAGGTTACAGTGAAATTTATTGTCTGCCATGTGTTTTATCTTCGATGTACTCAATCCAAGGAAAACGACATTATATCTAAGAACACAATCATAATATATCATGAAATTGTCGTGCTCCTAGATGTTTCAGATTAAGAGTAAATAAAACCTATTAGAACATTTTCTGTTTTCATATACTTCATTTGACTGCAATCGGTTAAATTCCTATTAAATTTCATTTTATGTTCCTTTTTGACAAAAGTTTTAAAACAAAGTACGATTAAAAATCTGAAAATCATTTGGAGTAGAAATTCATCACTTTGATCTTAAGAGATTAGCAATTATCGTGACGTAGAGCTTTTTAAAAATCAAAATATATATTTAGATTTCTCATTTTATATTTTTATAACAAACTGTCTGTAACGATTATCAAATTTATTAACGTTTGCTTAATTCCGATTGGTTATATCTTTTGTGGGCAAATTAATAACATGCTTGAAAAGTTTAGATTTAGAATAAAAAGTAATTCAAAATAGTTTTAACAAACTGAAGTGAAGAATTCAAATTAATTCAAAGTGCATGCACAACTTCCACTTCGGTACAAAGTTCATATTATAACGTAAAGAAACAACATTTATATCTATCAGGAAGATTGTTTTAATTGTTCAATTCCCCTTTCATCGGAAATATTTATTATTTATTTAATTAATTGAAGACATACATTAGACTGGTATGCTTGACAACAGCTATGCCTACTAAGTCTTCGTCGAGATGAAGACAGAAAACACAGCGCAGCACCATAGTAAACTAAAGGCTTAATGTTCGCAGCCACGAAGGGATTTTATTAAGTTAAGAGCAATGAAATATTTATATGGGTTTTCTATATCATGTTTCTAATATTCCGAATGTTATTGTAAATATTTACCAAGTTTTCAAATGGCTTTTAAAGAATTTAACTTTATGCTCGATGCTTGTCGCTGTATATTATGTAAGCACATGCATTCACCTATTCTTAGGCATAATGATTGGCTGGAAAACCAACAACAAAGATAGGTACAGATTTTAAGTCACATAACTTATAAAACGCTTTAATTCATTATTTTAAACTATTTATACATATTTTCTGTAGCATTTTTCAAATATTCTGTATGTTGTTCTAAAATTTTCACAGAATTTTTAAAGAATTTCACTTTATGGTTGATGACGGTATATGTAGCATATGCGTTGACATATTAATAGAAAAAATGATTGGCAGACAAACCATTAACAACGATAGAGACCTATTTTCAGTTACGCAAGACACGAAACATTTTAATTCATTATTTTTAGCTATTTATATCAGGGGTTTTCAAACCTTCTGCCTGTCCGATTAAAAATCTTCAACTTATTAAATCGCAAAAGTTCGCAAAATTTTTGTCATGATATAAGACAAATTATTCTATTCGCATTTAGTGGTATAGCTCTGCGACCCAGCGGGCCGCATATTGGACACCCCTGTTTTATATCGATTTTCTGTAGCATTTTTTAATATTCCGAATATTATTCTGAACATTTGCAAAGTTTTCACAGAAATGTTTAATAATTTCACTTTATGCTCGATTGCTGTCGCTGCATACACTATATGACCAAAAAGCACCAGGTCCTTTCGATTTTATATATTTCGTGGATAGAGAAATACTTGACAAATTGTTCTGGAACTTCAGGTATGTAAAGAGCATGTTTGACTTCATACTTTTCAGTGATGGTTTAAACACAAGGGTAAATTAGTGGGCCTGCAACAAAAATTTACGATCACCCGGTAACACCACTGGCGTCCACTGACTTTTTGTTACATGGTGCATGCATTCACATAGTCATGGATAAAAGGATTGGCAGACAAACCATGGACAAAGAGAGGGATCAATTTTTAGTTAAGTAATTTATGAAACATTTTAATTCATTATTTTTATCAATTAATATGGATTTTTTCTAGTCTTTTTTTTTTTTAATAAATTCTGGATGTAATTCTGACCATTTGCAACGTTTACACAGAACTTCTGAAGAATTTCACTTTATGTTCGATGGCTGTCACTGTATATGTTGTATATGCATTTAACCATGTGTCATTCTACCGAAAATGTTACTTTCTAAGCGTTAAAATTTGAATAAAATTTTTTAACCAAAACTTTTTACATTAATATACATAGTATATCTTTCACAGCTTTTAAAATATATATAGGCGGCCGTATAGTCTTCGCATTGCTTTTTGTTTATTTTACAAATATTTAGGGCGTAAATTTCTAAATAATATTGTAACAGAGAATATACAATGTTTTGTTTTATAATGTCATGCATACTTATGACAGGATATGAAACATGAAGTAAATATCTCAAAAAAAAAAAAGTTTTATGTAAGGTAAAGCTAGGATAGTCTGCGCACAATTCAGCAGAATAATAAAAATACATATAAATATTAATTTTTTGCTAAACTATACATGATTAATTTTGACTTTATTTGTTTTTTATGCATTTCCATTGTTATTTTGTTGTTATGCTGTAATTTAATAGAACAATTGTAATAAAACCAAGAAAGCTATTTTGCGCAATCTGTCCTCACAGGGTTGGTGTGATTGCGCACATGGGTAGGAGAGATTGTTATTAATAATAACTACAATTTAATCGTTAACAATAACAATTACACTTAAATGGCATTGTTGTAAGGCTTTTGTTAATAAATATTATTGTATTAAGAGTGAATATTTCAACCTAATGGTACAATTCCAGACATTCAGTTCACCCATCCTCATTGCCCAGTATTTTTTTAACAAACGAATTTATTGCAAAATTTAGTTTCGATAATTATGTGTTTTTCAAAAATTATTTCAAAATTGATTCATTCACATGTTTTACATGTAATTTGTAATATGTAAATTATTTACCATTAAACTGCGTAATCTCTCCTAGCATGAAAACTAATGGGAAACAATGCGCCATCTCTCCTAAGTAGCAAATGCGCAAACTCTCCAATTTTGGTAGGGGAGATTATGCAGCCTTTTATTTAAATATGGCCACTTCTAAAACGAACCAGTGGTGTTCGCACCGTTAGTCTAGGTTAGTAGCTTATGGAAAATCGTTTAAGTTTAAAATATTTTTTAATACTGATTCTATATAGAAATTTTGACGAATAGTTATGAAAATTCAAGCACTTACTTTCGGAAAACAAAACAAAATATAATGCTTTATCTTAGACGCTCGAAACAATCGACGTGCGCATTCAAGTAGACACTGCTCTACTGCTGTTGTACAACTACCTGGAGCCGCTGCACGCTGACTTTACTCCTTCCCCCCGAACCTCTTTGTGCGCAATCTCTCCGACCGCGTCATCTCTCCTGGCTTTACCTTATATAAATTAAAAATTTATTTAAAAAAAATAAATTATGCTTACGTTTTAAATCAAGAACGTAGGTTACATTACGTGCATGATCATTTTTAGTTCAGTGAGAGTATTTCGAAATTAATGACAAACGAAAATGCGCACAATCACGGATAACAAGTGAAATTAAAATAAGATGCCTTTTACCTCTAAATATTTTATTAGATGGCGAATGTTTCAATATTTTCGAAATTATTACGCAAAGTTTTATTGTAACGGATGATACAAGAAAGTCTCATAGGAGCAGTTCAAACACAATTTTTGCAAAAAGAAATGTTTTCTTTTCCCAATAAATTTAATTTACATATAAAGGAAATTGCAGAGAAAAATATACATTATTGAATGAGGAAAGCACACTCACAAATTAAGTGAAGATGCTAATAGAGAAATTTACGTGTACGTAACGGAGGTATACAAGTATACTTCCTTTCATTAAGTAAAATAATAAAATAAGCGAATAAAAAAAATTACAAATCATCAATTTTCATTATATATATATATATATAGCAAAAAATATATTTGTACCGAAAAAGTAACTTTTTGTTTTGTACAATGACCTGGCTATTAATAAATTTGACGCGTTTGAATCTGCTCACAACTCATTTGTAGATGCACGTTCTGATTCTCTCTATTTGTGGTAAATAGTTTACCGAAAAAACAGAAAAAATAATCTTAAACACATTTTATGATGAAAGAAGCTTTTTAAGTGCAACAGGAAAAGAAATGATTTCCGTATCAGTGAATAATAAAATTGAGTTTGTTAAATAAAATCTTGAAAGTTACTGAAAAGAATATCCTTATTATTTCTAAATGTTTATATCTTAAATCAGCCGTTTCGAAACATTATTGTTCTGTGACCCACTTTAAAATATGATTTTTTTTTGCGACCCACCTAATATTTAGGTACATTCAATCTATCCTACGAATGAAAAAACGTGCTATTGTAATATGTATTCCCAATGTAAATAATCTTAATACTGATGCTTTTTAATCATAAAGCATAATCTTCTTTTAATATGCTTAGAAAAAAACATTCATTAATAAATATATTATAAAAATATAATATTGTTTAAAAATTCATTTGAAAATTAACATTGACATGCACCAACGAGAGGGAGAGCATATTATGGTTAAAAAGTATTAATTTTAGCATCAAGTCCTCTCTACATAATATTTAATAAAACACTGTATTTTAATGAAGTTGATTATCTATATTTCTTTATGATTTTCTCCTTTAAAGATGAAATATAATGTGTTCGTTATCTTTTCACAGCAGATAATAATAACAACTGATTGAGCATTTCGCAACCCACGAAAATATGGTATACGACCCATAGTTTTGGAACTGTTGCCTTAGATTACGAAAAAAGAAAGATTTCAATTGTCGATATTTCATATGTGATTAATTCCCACACAAGCTTTAATGAATCACTTTAGATGCTCTGTACCTGTCGGTGAATGTCTGTTTTGTGTCTTCACTTATTCTTAGGTTTATTTATTATTAGCAGTAAACGTAAAATTAAATTTGACATGCAAAGAAAGACATATTTTTAGTTACGCGAAATATGAAACTTGACGTTATGTAAAATACTTATTGCAAGTGCAAGAGCAGAAAATGTAATTTGTTTTGGGGTCAGAAATCTGTAAAATCTAAATCTATAATCTAAAAGAACAGAAATGAATCTCCGATTTTACTGTATCATCGTTGAAAAGTGGGGTTCAATTAGTGTGATCTTAAAAAGTTATGAGAAGAACATATTGGGCTATTACTAAATTTGACACCTTAGATTATGCAAAAGATTCATTTGTAGTTGACACGTTCCGCTTGTCTGTTTTGTGTGGTTATTTCCATTAAGCAAAAGACAGTCTCCAAATAGCCCTAGAGGCTGCTTAATTTATGAAGCAATAACTCAGGAGCTTAAAAGCTTGCCATTTCTGACCCCGATTGACCTCCCTAAGGCTGTAGAAAGCTGATGGCTAATTGGAAGTCCTCACCCTAATGAACGAAAGAGAAAAAGACCGGCAGTTCCTTAATGAGAGTCAATATCAAGATTTCATGGAACTGAGTCCGATTTTACCTCCAAATAAAAGACAGTCGCCGTTTATTGAAACAAAGACAGACGTATAGACGGCCGATTTTTAGTTTGAATAGTAGTAAAACACAATAAAAATTAGTGACTATATATCAATCCAGGCATATAAAAAGTGTAACATTTGGCCTAAAAACGAAAAAAAGAAAGAATCACGAAAAAATTTTATGAAAAACGGGCGGATAATATAGACAGGAAACAATTTAACATGGTGGCAGCGTGGGTTTTCATAAATTATATCTTAACACGCGATAGTGTAAAGGGAATTCTCGGGCCTAGAAATAGTATCAAAACTTACGTGTCTGTTGTTTGTGTACGAATATTTACGTCTATTTTCAAATATTTATTGGATTGTCACAAATTACAACATACACGTGCCCGAAGTATCTGAGAAATACATGGCTGTTCACAATTTCAATGCAATCAAATATAAAATATATATTGGCATTTTGAGATGAATTATGTAGTTTTTTTAGGAATAATGCTCGATTTTTAAATTCTTTTGGGTGGGGTAGAGGAAGAGTACTTTTGTTAAATAAATATTCTTTTTATTAAATGAAAAATATCGGAACTTAAATATCGTGTATATACGTGTTATTTAAATTATTTATCCTGCTAAATTTAATAAAATACTTTTTAATTAAGTAATATTTATTTTTTCATGCTAAAAATTATACTTACCTAAAATAATGAATTACCTTTGGTTAGTCTATTTGAGATTACTTTATGAAAAAGTAAAGATATCGTTCACTTAAACGCAATATTCTCTATATGAATGCACAGATGCCACGTACGATAACGTAACGGCCACCACCATTTTAAACAAAAATCTTTGTGATACAATTCGACAACATGCGCCAGAGAATTCTATAATAAAAATTATTGTTGAAAATACTGATAGCTCGCATCAAACTTTCTACCCTTGCAGCAGTATACTTATTAAAATTTCTGTAAGATGCAAAATCTGGTAGCGAAGTCAGCTCGAGGGCCGTACTTACATTTTTGCAGTCATATATGTCTATGTATTACTATTAATTACTAATATATACTAATCAGTACTATTTAATTTTTAATTTTAAACAATGTTAAAAAAATAATATCCAATGCAATTATTGGCAATTTTATTAAATGTAAATATCAGCAGTGGTGTATATGAGTATACATAATTATTACAAAATTTAAACAACTTTTCTGAGTTAGTCATTTTTTGAGGTAAATGGGCAAAATATGTCAGTTTTCTGTATGATTTTTTGTCAATTTTAAGCGGATTCTTTGGCAACAGCGATTCGCTAGTATTCAAGATTTTCATTTGTAATGCAAGACCATTTATTATTTTGAACGAACTAAATCCAATCTTACAGAAATATACTTAACTTAGGAGATTCATAGACTTTTTAAAGCAAGATCATAAATATGGAACATATTCTGCAATTTTCTTCCAAAACATAAGTCTGTTTATATATATATATATACATATATATATATATATATATATATATATATATATATATATATATATATATATATTTAATTATGTTTTCGTCACGCATATTTGAAATGTATATGAACTTTAAAAAAAAAAAAATGGTCCAAATAAAATTACAGGGAAAGCCCCAAAGCAGAGATTCCAGGCAAAGCAAGTAAAAAAAGAGCTGTCTCGTACATTTACATCCAGAGACGTAAAATAACGGGATTTTTCAGTTTAGCTTGAAAAAGTGGCATTTCCCACAAAATTGTATAGTAAATTCCAAGGAATTTACACACACACATAAATTACAGTGAATAAACTGTTATTTTAAGTTTTGTTTTCACAAAAACACTATACGCAATTATTTAGCTCATACATTTTACTATCAAAATAACAAGAAAAAATTTGTACAGTATGTCCATAAAATGCAGAAATAATAAAATTCTGTTTTGTGACGCTGTATTTTAATTTTTGACTTATAAGGTAAAGCCAGGGGAGATGACGCGGTCGGAGAGATTGCGCACATAGAGGTTCGGAGGAAAGGAGTAGAGTGAGAGCGCAGCGACTCCATGTAGTTGTACAACAGCAGTAGTGGAGGGTCTACTTGAAAGTGCACGTTGTTGCTTTGAGCGTCTAAGATAAAATATTGCTATTTTGTTTTGTTTTCCCAAAGTAAGTGCTTGAATTTTCATAGCTATTCATCAGAATTTCTATACAATGTCAATAGTACAAAATATTTTAAACTTAAACGATTGCTCATAAGCTACTAATCTAGACTAACAATGTGAGTATTAACGCTTCGTTTTAGAAGAGGTCATGTTTCAATAAAAGGCCGCGCAATCTCTCCTACCGAAATTGGAGAGATTGCGCATCTGCTACTTAGGAGAGATGGCGCAGTGTTCCCATTAGTTTCTATGCTAGGAGAGATTACGCAGCTTATTGGTAAATTTGCATATAAAAATGAAAAATGAAAATCGACTAATTTTAAGTTAAAGGTGTTTTTAAGTAACATAATTTTATTTTGTAATCTTATCCGGACTTGCTTTTTCTGATACTTTAATTTTTTTCCCTTTAATTAAAAAAAATTAATCGTTTTTAAAATTATTACCTTTTTCTGATTCTTTAATCATTAGGTTGAAATATTCACTCCTAATACAATGATATGTGTTCACAAAAATCTTACAGCAATGTCACTTAAATGTAATTATTTTTTTTAACAATTTAATTGTAGTTATTATTAGTAACAATCTCTCCTACCCATGTGCGCAATCACACCAACCCTGTAAGGACAGATTGCGCAAAATATCTTTCTTGGTTTTATTACAACTGTTCTATTAAATTGCAACATAACAACAAAATAGCAATGGAAATGAATAAAAAACAAATGAAGTAAAAATTATTCATGAATAGTTTAGCAAAAAATTAATATTTAGATTTTTTATTGCTATTCTTTTGAATTGTGCGCAGACTATCCTAGCTTTAACTTATTTATTCCCTACATTCTGGGGAATAAAAATTAATACAATATGGGGTATCTTTTACAAATTTCAGTAATTATTGTGTATTTTCAAGAAGTTTGAATCATCGTTCAAAAATTATACTATCGTTGACTAAGCATTTTTTACAAGTACATAAAATTTGAAAGGATATAAAACATTGCATTCCAACTGCAAGTAAA
Organism: Maratus michaelseni; assembly: GCA_963931845.1. Lineage (NCBI taxonomy): Eukaryota > Metazoa > Arthropoda > Arachnida > Araneae > Salticidae > Maratus > Maratus michaelseni. The sequence continues at coordinate 218,407,735 of OZ007586.1, read as the reverse complement.
CACCAAAAATAAATATTTTGCACGTAAATGCCAGAACAGGGATCTCTAGCATAAGTCTGTAATCAAATCCAAAGAAGTTTAATTTCTGACACATTTGTGAATTCATTTTTATTCGGAAACGCATAAAATTGGCAGGTGTTCTTATTCAAAAACTATGTAATCGAATGGCGTTTTCTTTTTTTTTTTGGTAAAGGTAAAGGATCTTTCATAAAATACTCTCAGAGTTGGCGTTTTGAACCGAATTTCCGGACGCGAAAGCACGTAAAAAGAGAAAACCCGGTTGTCACGTGACAAAAATCGCTTATAACTCGATACGTAACTCATTTATGAAAAAATAGAAAGCACCATTTGATTACAAATCGCTTCAATAGCAAGTTCGTTGAAAAACGAGTCCTTTAAATGTGAGAAAAAGTGCTTCGTTGTTGAGCGGGAATTTTATTATTATTATTATTATTATTATTATTATTATTATTATTATGAAAACCGCCTAAAGGGATTACAAACCACTGGTAATCCGAATCAGGATTCGTTCTCTGCACCTCTAGACTACTAGCCAAACCTCTAACCATTAGAGAAGCAGATTAGAAAATCAAAACGAAAACAGTTTTCGCATCATGTCAATGATAATTTTCCATCGCTCAATGATGTAAGCTCAAATCTGCAATATTCCCATTCATCTGATATAATCTGAAATATCTGCAGTGAAAACTATTGTTTTCCCTTTTTATATATAATATATTGCAGTTGCAGTTGCTTTCACAAATTCCTAAATCGTAGACTTTTTAACACTTTCCAACCTAGTTGAAAAGTGTTTATGACTTCGGTTTGTCTGCCGTATGGCCGTCTGTCCGTGCTCTAACTCCCGTAAATATGCTCGGATTGCTCTGCAATTTTTATATGTTATTGTCGTTATCTATAGCATGTTCCCTATATTCAACGAAAGTGTGTAGCACTTATAGTTGTTTTACAGGGACACTCAAAAGAATTCCGTTACATTGCGGTCTATGGGGAAAAAACATTTGCGGTTTATTTAAATAATGTTTTACTATTTTAAACGCATTGAAATTTATATATATCACTAAGGTGCATTACAAGAAGCTTAATATGGAAGAGGGTGTGCATAGCACTTATAGTTACTTTACAGGGACAGTCAAAAGAATTCCGTTACATTACGTCTATGGAGAAAAATCGTCTGTGGTTTATTTACATAATGTTTCCCTATTTTAAACGCATTGAAATTTATATATATCACTAAGGTGCATTACAAGAGGCTTACTACAGAATATTGTGTGTATAGCAGTCATCGTTCATTTACAGGGACACTCAAAAGAATTCTCTACTGTCTGTTAACAATAATTCCAGTAAGTGCGTTTTAAGTTACTGAACGCGATTTTAAATTTAACTCGCTTTTTGTCTATTACGTGTTGTATATAAATTCTGTAGATCATATACAGGGAAGCACAAAAGTTCGCGAACACATTTCCGTTTATTGACAGAAACTCCAGAAGGATAATTTTAAACTGTGCTACGCGTTTCCTAATTAAACTAAAATTTAGCATCCTATGTAGTATATATACAAATCTATAGATCATATACAGGGCTGAATAAAAGTATTCGGATATTTTTCCGAATATTGTATATGTTGGAAATTCCTGAAATTATGTTTTTAAATATGTTATGCGTTTTCAAATGTTATCTTTCAGCTTATTAAACGGTATGATTTGTAAAATTATTTTGGAAGCGTTGGAAAGTGTTACGTAATCTATGCTTGACGCATGATTTTTTGTTCTTGTTTATTCTTATATAAAATTGTGCTATCTATTTCGATATACCAACTACATAAAGATCGCAGAACTCAAAACTCAAATAAAGTTTTTGTATCTACTTTAAGCTTAAAGGATTCAAGATTGTTCCAGCAATAATTTTTTTTCTGAAAAATGAGCTGCCTAATTCTTCATTTATAATGCGTGAATATAGAATGTACATAAAAAATAAAAGTATATATATATGTTATATAAAATATATATATATTAATAGGAAATGCAAGAATTTATTCATATAATGTCTGTTTGATATATGGACATTATTTTTTCTTTTAGACATTGCATGTAGTTCCTTACAGTCAAATTTGTTATACACCAAATACTTCAAAGTAACACTATGTGAAACGATCATCAGGGAAATAGAAAAGAGAATATCGTAAATTTCAAAATCAGTTCAGTCAGCAAAACAAAACACAAACCTCTATATATAATGCATTTATAAAAATCAATCTGTCATTAAGAAAGTTAAAAAACACGAGTAGATACAAAGTGAATGAAAGATGCATATTATGCTGCATGTATGTAGCAAACTTTCTATGTTTTTAATCATTGTTTATCACAAAATCATTCTTAATTCTTCAAGAACAGCTTTTGTGTACATTACAAATAAGTGAACAGTTTAACAGTCGAAGACACAAAAAAAGAGCCATTTTTTCTTCGAATATTTCCATCCATGTCTAATGAGCATTACATTTACTTGAAATTTGTTACATTATTTAAAAAAGAAATGTCGGCAATGCAAACAAAGGGGTCATTAAGTACTATTACATTAGCATACGCTTTCATTTATAAAATAAACATGAGAAATGAAAATAAATTTTGTATTGTTGAACATATCGTTAATAAGTTTTAAACATGCAGTAGGTAATGTTTTAACGTCTAAGTATTACAGAAAGAAACTAAATTTAACTAAACAAACAATTTGAGAAGTTGATATAATCAAGTATGTTTTTGAGAATTTTAAATATAAAAATATCATTGATTTCTGATTTTCAGTTGTCTGCTAATTCGAAAAATTTGAGCATCGGGAAACAGAAAACAGGAAGCCTGTTTTTCTTTTTCTTTTTGAAATTTGGCTACCTGTTGCGATTTATACAACCTGTGTTTAAGCTACTCAACTTACAAAAGTGGTAAATGGTAAAATTGCATTTTTTTTTCAGTTAAATCATTTTCATCTGATCTTAAATATGGCGGTATGAAATGCCTAATTTTTCTGTCACATAAACAATATTAAAACGTGGGACAACAAAAACTCTTTCTAGGGTTAGGTGGTGTAAGAAATCAAAGTTTCCAATAATTTCAGGAAATCACAGACATCACTCAAATCGAGCCTACTATTGTAATATTAGTTAATTGAATAAGTCAAGTTCCGTTCGAGCAAAATCAATAATACGAAAATTCCGTTATAATGAAATTTTAGCATTCGGCGGCAAAATCATTATATAAAGTCCATTATGACGAAATTTCATCACAGCGAATAGATATTTGCGATCTTGTGGAGTTTGTTTACTCGAAATTCAATTTATCCTGAAGTATTTTATGTTTTAAAATTTTCGTTTCATGGAATACATGTACGGGATTACGATAAATATATAAATAAACACGATTTTTGAAGAATTTTATTGTAACTTTCAGCAAAGTAGCTTTTTGTCTACGGAGATTTTTTTAATTTGATGTGTCTTATCATAAAAATTTACAGATTTTCCAATTATAATTTTGCGTCTTTTTAAAAAATCTTAAAAAAGCTCCTTTAAATATTATTTAAAAATGACACACTTAAAGAGAGAAAGTTTTGTACTTCCGGACTGACCTAAAAGATTACCGACTATAATAATTATAGAAAAATACAGAAGTGTTCAAAAAGTTGCATCAAATCGTCATTCCGTCTATAAAAAAAGGCATACTAAAAATTCTTATTTAAAAAATATATACTATAAGAGGAATGAATGAATGGCTTATGTATGCTGTATGCATGCTAAGATCTGTATGCATTTTTAATCTAACAGTTTGTTGAACCTGTGAAGAGTAGTTTAAATAAAAAAAAAGAGAGAAAATTAACGTTCTTTAACACGCAATTAATTCATTAAAAAAAGCTAAATAAAAATTCGAAAATTGCTGCTCAATTTCCTGGGATTACTTTGAAGTTTTAAAAATTTTCATTGCGAGAAATATTAAGAGAAAAACACGATCCTAATGGTTACTATATTAATCTCATTACTTTTTTTAAACAATCGTAAAAAGTCTTGTAATTAGTATCGTTTGGAATTATATTTTTAAACATTTATTGAATATTCTCTCCATACAGGGAAATAAAATTTAAGTTTGGATAGCAGAGATTTAATATCGAGATCGTTTAATAAGAAACAAATTCCCATAGCTACCATTTTTTACGCATTTTTGTTACCACTAAAATTTTGTTTTATTTAATCACAAATTTCGGCAAATAAATAAGACAAAGTTTGCTATTAAATTTTAATGGTAAGAAAAAAGTAAATGTTAGCTATGACAGTTGTCATTTTCTCCATGAAAGTGACTTTTTAAAAGAAAATACGAAACTTAAAAAAGTTGCTGTACGAATTCCCAATGCAGTGTATTAAAATGAGTGCAAAATTTACTGGACTGTGGTAAATGCGTGTAATCGGATTCTTTTTATCGAATGCCGAAACATTGCCGACGAAGCTGGAAAGTCAAAAACTAAACGTGAAAAATCGATTTAAACATAAAATAAGAAAGAATTCAACAAAAAACTTGAAAATCGGAGTTTAAGTTTGGACAGCAAAGATTTAATATCGAGATAGGTTAATAAGAAACAAATTCCCATAGCTGCCTTTTTTTTCGCATTTCTGTTACAACTAAAATTTTGTCTTATTTAATCAGAAATTTCGGAAAATAAATAAGACAAAGTTTACTATTAAATTTTAGTGGAAAGAAAAAACGTAAAAGTTGGTAGCTATGAAAGTCGTCATTTTCTCCATGAAAGTGACTTTTTTAAAAAATACGAAAATTTAAAAAATCGCTGTACGAATTCCGAGTACAGTGTATTGAAATGAGCACAAAATTTACTGGATTGTGGTAAATACGTGAAATCGGATTCCTTTTATCGAATGCCGAAACATTGCCGTCGAAGCAACATCAAAGATCAAAGACGATTACTGAAGAATTCCTACGTGGGGCGTAATGCCCACGCTTACTTCACATCTAGATGAGAACAGTCTATGGAGATGGCATCAGAAGATTCAAAAATATAAAAGTTCTCTCGCAGCAGGCTGCGGTGGAGTGATGCAAATGTAGGAGCAATCTGGATGTGCGCTTTGATACTTTGATTGGAGTCGGAATGGTGAGCATAGAGGGGAAGGGGGGGGGAAAGGCCCCATCAGAGCCAGACAATTTTTCTAAATCATATAATTAATATTTTTTTAATCTAAAAAACTAATTCAAACAATTTAATTTAGATAAGATGCAAACAATTAGTTTATATAAGATTCAAATAATTAAATTTTGAAGATGCAAAGATAATTAAGTATAAATACAATTAAGATGCAAAAAATAATATAAGTATATTTTTTTTCCTTAAAATTGCAAAAGAGGTAAGAAGGAAAGTTAGCAGAACCCGATGCCAAAAGCAAGGCGGGAAGACGTCAATAGGAAAAATTTAGTGTAGGAATGTCAAATGGGAATAACAATGCAGGTACCAAAGTTTTATTAATTTGGAATAGCACAACGAAGTGTTTAGGGTGGTTCCCTTCGCCTTCTTTTGGAAGGCGGAGCAAAGCCGTCATCTCTACTCAAGATGGCAAGCGGTCTCTTCTTTCCTCTACTGGTATTTACAATGTAAGGTTGAATGGACCGCAACGCTTCGTTGGGTATTAAAAGTCGATCTCTGTGGAAATTTTGTGCAAGTTTTTTAATAACTTGCGAGATAGGCCAAATATTGAGATCAGCATGGATGACGTCATTCCGGACAAACGTTGTCGCCTTGCAAATCCTACGTAACAAAGAGTTTTGAAAAATTTGAATTTTCTGCACCCGAGTTTTACAGACTGACCCCCAGATAACTGACCCGTAGGTCATGGTTGATCTGATGAAGGATTTATACAGTAACAATTTATTCGAGAGTGACAGACGTCTGTGATAAGCCAGTAAAGATTTAAGGGATTCTTGAGCTTTGGTAGATTTGGCAATTACGTCTTGAATCTGCCTAGCCCAGGTTAATTTTGAATCTAGATAAATGCCTAGATATTTATAACTGGCGACCCAGGGTATGAATTCACCATTTAGAGAGAGTTTTGCAATTGGGGTGATAGCTTTGTTTGAAAAGATCATGGCGGCACTTTTTGAAGCATTGACTTTGATGCGCCAATGTCTTAGCCAAATTTGAAGGGCCAAAATATAAGCTTGGAGTTTAGTTAGCATGTCGAGTAACATGTTGCTTGTCATGATGGCAGTATCGTCAGCATAAAGTGCTAATTTGACGTCGGGAATACAACGAGGAATATCATTAATGTAGAGTTTGAACAGCCAAGGACTTAGAATACCCCCTTGAGGTACGCCTGCCTCAATAAATCGAGAGGTGGAGATTGTATTGTTAACTTTAACAGAGAAAGATCTATCTTTAAGGTATTTAAGGAATATTAGGATTAGTTGAGGCGGAACCTTGAGCAGAATTAACTTATAAATAAGTCCATAATGCCAGACCCGATCGAAGGCTTTAGCAATGTCTATGAATACAACGCCGGTTTTATGGCTGCGGTATAAACCCTCATGAATGAGTTCAGTTACTCTCCAAAGCTGGTGTTGAGTCGAGTGTTTGGGCCGAAACCCAAACTGCTCGGGTATCATAATCGAATTGGAGGAAATGAACTCTTTCAGACGGTTTGCAAGGATGTATTCATAGACCTTAGAAAGACAAGATAAAAGAGAGATAGGTCGGAAGCTAGAAGGAGCATGCCTGTCCTGTCCCGCTTTTGGGATCGGGACAACCAACGCCTTCTTCCATGCGTCCAGGAACATACGAAGATTAAGCATGCAATTAATTAGGATAGTAATAAAGAAGATGAAGTTAAGAGGAAGATGGAGGAGCATATTGGTAGAGATATTATCATGGCCAGGCGTTTTGTTCTTTTTGAGGTTCCCGAGATAGGTAATTACCTCAGAGGGTAGAGCAGGTTTGAGTGTATTTGTGTGAGGTGAGTTAATGAAACGTTCAACCTTTGTGTTGACGATGTCGACCGTTTGACGGTTAACGACATCGCTATTGAGTGTAAATTGGCTTCTAAGACTGTCTGCAATGAGCTCAGCCTTGTCTGTGTTAGAGTAGGCCATACCATTTGGGCCATTTAAGGCCGGAATGTGTGTTCGTGTCCTACGAATGCGGGCCGTTGCCGACCAAATTGTGTTGTCAGCTGTCGATAAAGACTCTATGTATGTGTTCCAACGTGAAGTACTAAACTCCTTGATTGCAGCAGAAACCTGGTGGTTTTTTCTGTTAAGAGCAGTTTTTAAGAGGGGGTCCCTAGACGTCTGCCAGTCGCGTCTTAAACGATTTCTCTCTCTTTTCAAATCCCTGATGTGCTCAGGTAATCGAAACGCATCAACCACCCTCTGCCTAGGTTTCGCGACTTCTTGTAAAGCATTATGGAGTGAGTCTCCAAATGCTTCAATAGAAGAAGTTACGTCTTCGGCAGAGTGAATCTCAGTGGGCGGGGTGTCCATGTTTTCTAGGACATAACTGAAGTCTTCCCAATTGACCGAGAAGGCCTGGGGGATGTCGAGTCTGAAATTCCCACTTCGAATCTAAGCACAACCGGGAGATGGTCCGACGAGAGATCATTCACCGTTTGAATGGTGTGCGGGAAGGGAAAATTGCGGGTGATGGCGAAATCAATGATGGAGTGATGATTATGGCGGGTGGACTCAAGGGGCGCTAAAATTTGCGCATGATTTTGATCTGTCCACCTGCGCAATTTATAGCCAGTGTTGTTGGAGCTATGAGAACCCCAGGAAAAATGATGAGCATTAAAATCACCCGCAATAATGAAATTTGGAAAAGTACGGGTTAATATAGAGAGTTCTTGTGCAAGCAGACGCATATCCCTCGAAGGGGGATTACGAAGCAACAACAACAACAGGTTTCAACAGGATGGCGCTCCTGCGCATACGGCCAACGACACTCTGTCATTTCTCCAAGAATTTTTTGGTGATCGGCTAATTACAAAAGGACCATGGCCTCCACGCAGTCCAGACCTGTCACAGCCCGATTTCTTCTTGTGGGGCTATATGAAAAATCGCGTGTTCCGTGAACCGGTAGCCTCGATTACTGAACGGAAAACTCGCATTACGGAAGAGAAAAACCCTATCACACCAAACACATTACAGAATGTGTCTAGAAACCTAATCAAACGGGCCCAGATATGTAAAGATGAAGACGGCGGTCACTTCCAACATCTTTTGTAGTCGTTTAAGCACTTTTGTAATTTTTTTTTTTTTTTTTTTTTTGGGGGGGGGGGTGTTGCAAAATAAATGAAACATTCTGTATATATTCTATATTTTAAAAATAGTTAAATTATTGCTGATTATAGATATTTTCAACTTAGCATTATATAAGAAATTAAAACATTGTACCTCACATGAAAACTTAATAAAACATTTTTCTAAATGCCATTTTCTTTCTTTTTTCATTTACATAACAAAACTGAAGATAAATTAATTGAAAACAGAAAGAATTTGCTTTTTGCATTCATCGAAATACAAACAATTCAGTATCAAGTACCGAGAAAATTTTGTTTTTTATACAACTAAATTTTAAATTGATTTTTTTTAACATAAATGTAAGTTTCTCTGATTTTTCATTCACTAAACTGTTGTGCAGTTTAAGCAGAACAACTGCCAGATTAGAAAAGATTCTTTCTAATAAAGCTGTAAATAACTGAATATCTAAATCAGACAGTTTATCCTTCAACGGCTTTTCTAAGTTAAAATTGTCGCACATGATTATTGCTTCTGCATTTAAAATCCTTGTTTAAAGTCTGGAAAAGATTTTTTCTTTCTTAATTTGGGGGTTGGGGATAAAAAAGTCACTGCCACATTATCAAAAAAAAAAAAATGTTTTGCCAGTTTGCCAATAAGTTTTTTTAGGTTTAAGAAATCAGATTTGACAAAAGACAACCCCCCCCCCCCCCCCCCCCAAAAAAAAAAAAAAAAAAAGCTAAAAAGATTTCCCTCCGAAAATTGTACATCTCTAATTATAAAATATAAACAATAGGTTACAAAGCAGGTGTTTGACTGATGACAGGTGTTTGAAAATATTATAAAGATTCCTCAGATTGATCAAAGCAACATTAAATTCATTAACATATCAAAGTGTAAAAAATAAATAAATAAATAAATAAAATAAACACAGCATTTTTTTCAGCATAAGATTTGATAATTTTCTGTTATTGTTTTTTTTTTAATAAAAAAAAAGGCATATTTTAAAATAAGCAATTTTTTTTACTGTAACATTATTGATATTTTTACAGTCAGAGTAACAATATGTAATCACATAAAAAAACTGTATTTCTGAACTTTTTTTCATGGGATAGAGAAAAAAATATAATACGAAAATTGTTGATTAATTTGTGTGTGAATACATAAGCAACAAAAACAATGCTGTGAGTTAATCAATAATCCAGATTCTTTACAATATATATATATATATATATATATATATATATATATATATATATATATATATATATATATATATATATATATATATATATATATATATATATATATTGATAAAGTGGAGATCTAAAGATGTATTTAACAAATTTGTTAATTTCGAAAATGATATGAATTTATTTGAAAATCATAAACAATAAATACACAAATCTTTTTACATTAAAAGATATTTATTGGATTTAAAAAGAGAAAAACTAAATAAATACACATTATTATTATCAAATTAATTTAAATATTAATAAAATAATATTACATAAGTAATTATATGCAACAAAAGCTTTATTTGAAAACGAAAATTAATCGTTTTCTTATAATCGCCCTTGATAATTTAGTCATATCCACAATCGTAAATAATTTTGATGCAAATATAACATAAAAATAGATAATTCTCAGATTAAATATTGATTTTATAACATTTATAACTTGTCAATGGAATAGTCAGAATTGATTGGAGAAAACAAGATGTTGAGTGGACTCGCTCAATTAAGGCAGTTGCACACTTCTGGCAAAACATAAAGCACTGTTTTCCAACTCGAGTTGTTGAAATTATATATCTTCATTGAAAAGAAATCACACATATATTCCTTTTGAAAAAGTTTTAAAAACACTCACCAGTCGGATTTAATAAAAATAATATAGAAAAAGCACAGAAAAAAAATTAACAAAATACACACCAATGTTATAACAATTATAACATTTTATAACATTATAAGCATTTTCTTGATATTATATTATTGCTTTTTATCGTTTCATGATTACTCAAAATTACTTGTTACACACATAAGAAATAACACAAAATTATAATCACATATTTTTTCACTATAAAAATTACGAACACAAACACTTCTTCAAACTAATAAATCGTTGAACAAACATTTTAAATCGAAATATTAACGCGTCAGCCAATCGTTATACACGTCTCCCAACAAATAACATAGTCGTCATCTGTAGTCTATTAAAAAAAAAAAAAAATACGTCAGCATTTCCAATGAGGCGATCACTGACCCAATTGACTCATTAAAGCTGATTATCAGAGGGCAGAAACTTTTTATTTTCTGTCGTTAAATTTATCAATTATCCAAATATAATTACTACAGTTGTTATATTTTCAGACAGAGGGAAAATAGCTTAAAAAAAGATTTTGACGTAACACTTGCAAATAATATATCGATTTTTTAAGATTTTAAAAGCAATTTTCACACTTCAAATTTTTGCTTTAGATGTAGAAAATCCAAAATATTATTCCTCCATTAACTTTTGAAAACCTTTATAACTTAATCTGTATTTTCATACATTATTAATACTAGAGTGGTCACTATTTTGTATATACAACTTTGAAATCAGTGTTGTTAAACATTATATAGAAACCAATCAATGTTACATCATAATTTGACTTTTGCGATCGCTTATGGAAATTTTTAATCACGTTTCTGTTTAAAATATCAGCTAAACATTATTATTTTAAAAATAAGATATTAAATTGTTTTTAAAAATGATAAAACTTACTATTCCCAGTGAATTTATAATAATTAAACACCAAAAAAATAACGTTTTTCGTACTAAGATTTTTTTCGTCAGAGAGGGGGAGAGGTGTCTCTGTCCCACTCCGCGTAGAAGTCAACTTTAATTTTATTTCCCCTGTTCATGTGTGAAACGGGTGCTCAGGGGGAATGAAACCTTCTAACTAAAAAAGAATCAACTATTTCAATTCTCCAACTTGGAATAATAAAAAAAAAAATGTAGAAACTATTTTTGAATATTTAATGTTTTTTAATTGTTAAATTTTTGCATATTTATATCGGTATGTTTAAACATTGTTCTACCTTCAGAGTTCTGACACAAAATTCTTAGTTTGTTTCATATTCATATAGTCTGAATTTAATAAAGGTTGACTAGACAACCAAAGGCACAGTTGTTCCAAAATAATGCCCTCAATATGAATCTTTCTCCCAACACTCATATCTCTTAGTATTTCAAACTATGTATCTTAGATTTAGGAGAGGGAGGCATCTCTTCACTGCATCCCTCCAGCGTACATCCACGAATGTAAGTAATTTTTGGAGAATTTTAAGTTTTGTGAAAGCAAATTCTTTAACTACTTAATACACTGAAAATAACTCAGTAAGCAAACTTGTAAAATTTTAACACACGTTTTATGCTCCAATCAAACTCCTTTTATAAAGTAATACCAAATTTAGTGGATAGGAAAGTATTTTAAACACCTTTTACCCGTTTGAAAACATTTTCTGATGGTGCTGGCATATATAAAGATACACTTGTAACACAGTCATTACACATATGTTATTATTATATCACTTTTCAGACACTTAAATGTTTGAATTTCTAAATGTCTTAATTTCAGACATATAATCGTTATTCAGACATGTTACTCAGTTCGTTTATACAATGTTCATAGTAAGACACTTAGATGTCTTAAATTCAGACATATATGAAGTGTGAAATTTCACATTCAGACACATAAGTGTCTGAATTACTTTTTCAGACACATATGTGTCTGAATTTAAGACGCCTCTATTTGCAGTGTTTGGAAGTACAAGAAAAAGAGAAGAAAAAAATCTGCTCTTAACATTTGAAACATGAAAAATGAGTTATTCTGCAGCAATGATGTTAAAAATGAAAATATACCTCCGAAAGATCCCTCAAAGAAGATTTACGTATAGCATATATCTGACGTATAACACGTACCTAAAATTTAAAGCTTCATTTGTGCATTTTAAGGCATATTCGTCGTACAATGCGCACTTTCTTATTTGCAAAGAAAACTTCACGAAATACAAAGGGAAGGATAAAATAAAGATTACTTACAGACTATAAAATTATTGCTTTTCTTGTAATCTGATAGCAAAAATTATTATTTTTCAAAAATATAGAATGCTTATTAAATTAGAAATCATAGTTCTTATGATGATTTCTTTTATTATTAATTTTAATCTTTCATTTTTATAACCGGCGTATAACGCGCCCCAGTAAATTTCTATCAAATTTCTTGTACTATCAAATGTGTGCGTTATACGCTGGAATATGCGGTATTCCTTTCCGAAAATCTTCCGATGAAATTGCTTAACATTTTTTTTTAGTTACAAATTATAATAAATTATTTTATTTTTATCGCTCTTATAGATCGTTTTGTATGTGTTATATTAAATGAATTTTAAAACGGCACATATTCTTTTCATATATTTTTTCATCATCATAAGTTTAGGATGCCTCTGAAGGTATAACCGTATAAGTTCAAAAGTGGGAATGCGGTAAAAAGGGTTGAGCTACAGCGCCTAGAATATATAGTGTGGAAAACGGCTACAAAATAGTGCTAAAAAAATGAATCCAATAAATGTAGAACGATGCTGAAAAGATAACGGGTCGATCGCAGCGACATCTTCTAGCAGTGGCGTAGACAGTGTGGAGGTCCAGATGGTTTGGTTACCACTAATTTTATAAAAATATTTTGCCTAATCTAATCGGAGAATTTCTGCGACATTGAAGGCGAAGAAAAATTTATAATATTACTGGTTTCCAGAGCATTTGGACCCCCCCCCCCTTTCTGGCTACGCCACTGTATGTTAGATCTTTTCAACGCAAAAATTGTATAAGAATCGAACTGAGAAAACGTTTTAGCTGGTGGTAAATATTTTAAATAATTAAATTATACCCTATTTCCTTTGACTTGGATAGTGATTTTCATAAGCTTTGAAAATATGAATGATATTGATCATGGTCAACAAATGTAATACGCATTCTTTTGTGCCTGGTTGCAGTACACGATACAAGACAGCAAACTATAAACTATCTATATTTAGCATACAAAAGGATGAATCTCTGCTAGAAGAGTGGAAAAGGTTAATTTTCTCATATGATAAAAACTAACTTCAAAATCAGTTACATCTGAAATATACACTTACAAGAAGATTTTATTAACAGAAATTATGTTCCTGTTGTCAATAGTGTAACGGTTACTTTTGCTAGAGGTAAATCAATTTTTAAAGCAGATGTCGCTGCGATCGCCCTATTATTGTATCACATCGTTGCACGTTTATCGGCTGCAATTTTTTAGCACTTTTTAAAGCATTACCAGTTTGGCTTTTTTTTAATTCCAAAATTTCGCATTCATACCAGAAATTCCCTATAATGTTATTTTGGTTACTTAATGGCAGATATTTCGTGACTTCTTAAAGTAAAAATTTTTGTTTCAGAATTTCCGGTTTGAATTTCTAAAATGTTCAATTAAAAAATGGTAAAACCGTTTTCCACACTATGTATTCTAGGCGCTGTAGTTGAGCGAAACACTTTTGGAAAATATTAAACCTACCATTAAGTATAAAGTTTCAGCTCATTTTCTAACTGATGAAGCAGGGGGATCTTTTGCTAAATCATTCTAAAAACAAAATTTAATGTTCATAATGAACTATTTTCTTTCTCAAAAATAAAAGCAAATATATTAAAAATAGTTAAATCTCAATATAAATATTTATAAGAAGCAATTTTGACGAGTGAACACTAAATATACCAACAACCGGTCATTTGACCGGTACCAAATGAAAATATTTCGATTCGAACTAGAAATTTTTTCAGAAAATAAATAAAATATAAATCACACAAAAATATGTTAAATAGTTTTAAATAACAATTCTTGTGTGAAATAATTTTACATAACTTGAGTAAAATTCGTGGTATGTTTAGTACTAAACAATTGCACTTACCATAATTTCCGGCCTATAATCCGCGGATCAAATAACTATGTATCAATACAGAAATTTTATTTTATATTATGTAACTTACTAGATCACTGTAAATATTTGACTTTAATTATTAAATAAAATTTCCGGGTCGAAACATAATTCCTTTGATCCGCGGATTATAGGCCGGAAATTACGGTAATTAAAATAAAAAAGACATTTTAAAATTATAGATTTAATAAAACTAATATATATATATATATATATACAGCGTGTCCACGTATAACCTGACCGACCTTTATTTTCGCAACCGTTGGTCCTAGATGCATACTTCCAATTACAAAAATGGTTTAAATAAGGTAAATAATAACTTTTAACGTGATTTGGGTCAAGAAAAACATTTATTAAAAAATTACGAAAGTTAAATTTTAATACGGTCCCCCGGTCCTATAAGTGATATTTAGTAAAAATTTACTGTGATACTAACAAGTACGACAAAAAAAAAGTCCCATTCATCTAACATTAAAATTGACCGAATAATAGCTGTTTAAAGTTGGAGTATATTTTTTGCTGCGAAATAGGGGTCATTCACAAATGTAGTAGAAATATAAATAATCGACAGATATATCAAAAAAATAGTTGAGAGAAAAATTAACATTGCAATCTAATATAATTGTGAAATCTATAATCATTCTGGCATATTAATGCAAAATATACAATTTGTACTGTACATATAAGAGGATAAAAATAACAGAATTTTTGTTAAATAAAAGGATGAAAAACAACAGCCTCAATTCTTTACAAAATGATACAGATTTTAAAATGCTGTTAGATTTTAAAATGCTGTCTTTCAAATTTTCGGTTGTGCCATGTTTTTTATCTTTTGAAAATTGATTCTTATGGATTTTTTAGTGCTGAATCCGAAAATGACCTTCATTTTAAACCATCACGTTAGGATTTTTCTCAAATCGCAAATTTCAAAGTTAAAAAGCTCAAAGTTAAAATTGATCCCCCCTCCCCTCCCAACCTCATCGGACCCCTGAGCTGTTTAGCTGCAAGAAACCCAGTATAAGCCAAAAATTTGAATAAACTTTTGAATTAAATAAAATTAAACTGAATAAAAAAGTCTTACATCTATATTATAATATCAGATTTTTCGCTGTTTTTTAACCTTGAAATTTACGATTTGCGAAAAATCCTGATATGATGGTTAAAAGTGAAGGTAATTTTTTTTTTTATTCAGTGTTAAAAAATACATATAACGTAATTTTAAAATTTAAAAAACACAACCATCGCATGTTTATGTTATCTAATCTAAAACTCTTTCTTAAACTTGTTGACGATAATCTATCCGAATTTTTTTTGTGTTATCCTCTAATATAAGTATGTATAAGATAGTAAGCGTCGAAAATCATAATAATATTACATTGCCATCGGATTTAAGTCAGTATGTAAAATTTAACTTCAATCGGACATTTGAAAGTGAGTTAAACTTCGAGTACAAATTTTAAACTGGAAAGACGATCGTTGCAAGTTAAATAAAACCTTATGAAAATAACAATTTTTATTAAAAGAAATCATAGCCTCAAATCCTTTCAAAATAAAACATATGTTAAAATACAATTATTTTAATTAATCTGAAACTTAACTAATAAAAATTAACTCAATCGTAATAGTTGTACGATTTATTTCAAAGCGCAGATACCTTGAAATAAGTTTAAGTACTTTATATACGACCCCTGAAAACATGGCCGAAATCATCTCTTTTTAGATGCAAAAAAGTGGTATGAGTCATGCATTTCAAAGTTTTAGAATTCGGTCAATTTTAATGTTAGATGAATGGGACTTTCTTTGTCGTACTTGTTAGTGTCACAGTAAATTTTTGCTAAATATCACTTATAGGACCGGGGGACCGTATAAAAATTTAACTTTCGTATTTTTTAATAAATGTTTTTCTTGACCCAAATCACGTTAAAAGTAATTCTTTACCTTATTTAAACCATTTTTGTAATTGGAAGTATGCATCTAGGACCAACGGTTGCGAAAGTAAAGGTCGGTCAGGTTATACGTGGACACGCTGTATATATATCACATAATAAAAACAATTACAGTACACGTTTCAAGCTTTATACAAGCTCCTCATCAGTACAAATGTAAATCGAAAACCAAACCACCATTGGTTGTGGATTTGACATTTTAATTTGATTTAATATTATGTAATTTATATTCAAGATAATAATTTTTTAACAGACATTGATATGCATGTAAACCCTCTCATGTATGAATTATTTTTAAATGTCTAAAAAATATTTTGCTCTTAAAATAGACTTAAAATGGATTATTAACACCATGTCGCCCGGCACTTTAATATGAAATCTGGGTTTTGAAACTATACAAGCCCCGCCTTTTTCTCAAAGTTCTTTGGTAATTTCGATTCCGAGACAAATTTATCAAATTTATGCGTTAGAAAGTAGATTGTTTTATACATAATTAATCTATTTAATAGAGTCTAACAAAATATCTCCAAATATATGGTATAAATACATAATCGTTCTGATAAATATTTACGAAACTTTTACGCAAGAAAAAATACGTAGGCGAAACTGGGTATTCAGGAAGGACACGCCTTTAGTCAACGGTATAGGTTTTAAAACATGAGTATACTGGTGAGCGGTCAACAAAGTGCTAAAAGCATATAATACTGATTTTTAAAAATCTTACATTCATCATAAAATTAGAAAACGACACTGATATCATATAATGTGCAGATGCACATTCTTATAAGCTACGAAATAATTTTATTATTATTATTATTTGTTGTTGTTAATTTATACTTTGGACAACTTCAGTAAAGGTTTTAAAAAATGCATTTTTGGACAAATTTTTGTTTATACTTGGCGCATCCAGGAAATATCTCGTGAAGAAGAGAAAAAAAATTATTTAAAAATGTTACATGTATTATAGAAAACGATGCCGATGTAATTTTTGTATGTACATTATTAAAAGCTACTAAATAGTTCTATATATATATATATATATATATATATATATATATATATATATAGTTTATACTTTAGACAACTTACCAAATGATAAATTTAAAAAAATGCATTTTTGGACAAGTTTTTGTTTAAATCCATGAAATCTTCTCTCGTGCAGAACAGAAAAAAATGTCATAGATGGATTTTCACACTCAATATTCGATAAAAGAATGGTTCTGATGCCTACTGTCGTATTTTACAAGCATATTGAACTTTATGAGGTTTATATGTAATATAGAGGGAAAAAATGAACAGTTCGATGGTCGATTTGTATTCTTTTCTACCTATGAAATATGTGACCGATTTTACTTTTTCATATTTGAAAGTATAATTCATAAGTGAGGACAATTCATTTATATAAAAGTATTAAACTGATGTAAGCAAGAAAGCAAAAGTCTTACGTTTACTTAATAAGTGTATTTTTGTCTTACATCCTACATATGTACGAATTCTATTTCAGCTTGAAGAAAATAAGTTTTTTTTGACAAAAGTGCTTTGAAGTCCATATGTTTTGAATCTTCTGAGAAATACTGTAAATCATATCACGTGTACAATTATTTAAAAAGTTGTTAGGGGTGCCAGTTTTCATAACATGGACTGCTTAGCTCTAAATTATTTAATTATTCGAAGCATGGTGAAATTTATGTATGGCCTCTATAAGCTTAATTGGTTTTCTTTTAAAGCTTTAAATCACAAAAGATTGTATTGTGGATAACTCACAAGAAATAATTTGCTTAGTTTATGTTTTCACATCGTCTATTTTTTCTGCAATATTTGTATTATAATATGATCAATTTACAAAGTTCACTTAACCTTTAACTTTATTGATGTCATGCTTGAGCGCATGATTCTCGGGAGATTTTTGACATGAAGTTAAAATAACTTGCACATCTGAGAACGTTTCTCTCAACGTGACAAATGTAATTAAAAATAGGGGGATAGGGGGGGATCTGAAAGACTTTGGAAACGTAGGTGCATAGACACGTAGCTTTCAGTTTCGATCTATAGAGTTGTCTGGTTTGGCGTCTGCAAGTCTTTCCTAAGAAAGATATAAGAAGTCAAGACTTCTTTTGCGAGAACTTTCTTCTTTTGGCGGTCTCTGGCGTTATATGTTAGAGAGATGAGCAGGAGAACCAACTATTGTACGTTCTCTTTTTATAGTGCGGTTTCCGAACAATGCATTCCTCTATACACCGCCTCTCTTCTGACAGCCCCCGGTTTTTGCTTCTGTGTTGCTTTTGAACGTTTTTCAAACACTATTCAATTCAGGTAGTCCCTATCAAGTTACATTGCCAGTCTATTGGTTTTCGTTAGAAATGCTACTGACAAATTATTGTACTGAACATCAAAAATAGAACTCTAACATTTCGTTTAATCTCTGAATAGAAATAGAATGCATGGGATGTGCATTAAATGCAATGCATTATTGTAATCTGTATTAGTTAGGGCAGTGGTACTTTTTACGAAAAGTATTGTCACACGGCTATTTTCAAAAAGTAATATTAACTTTATTTAATGATAGAAACTCTGTGGTTAAATAAGGTGAATATTTCTTTAAAAAAAATGTGGTAACATTGCGCCCCGCGAGTCACTTAGTGAGTGCTATTTAGTTAGAGAGCGATATTCTTAGGTAAACATTTGCGCTGCTGATATAAAGTACCTAGATTTAAAATAAGAACTTCGTCTTCTTTCACAGCTAATATATATATATATATATATATCAGTACAAAAACCCTTAACGGGTTAAAAGTTGTGACGCAGCATTTTCTTTTGGCTCTAAGAATTTTAAATGTGGGTCTTAAAAGCAATGATATCAAATTTGAGTGACGCTATGTTAATAATATTTTTAAAAATCATCATTTTCCTTTTAGTTTTATTTATATTCACAGGTGCAATTATTATTTTAACATGAAAAAATATATAAAATTTATTCGCTGATGCTTTTTCATTCAGATCTCTCAGGAATTCAAAATATGGGTTTTAAAAGAAATGATATCAAAATTTGAGTGACACCTTGACGTGAATTTAGTAGGATTGTTTTAAAATTCAATTTAAATTATTTTTCGTTTGTCTTCTAAAGTATATTTACACATACAAACAATATTTTTAATTTTTCAATACACTGTTAAATATATTACTTTCACTGAGCCTATATTATGTATTGAAATGTATTTATTTCAATAAACTGATTTATGTTTTGTGCCACGCTATCCAAAATCATAAGTAAAATTTATGTAAATGATTATTTTCCATTGATTATTTTCCAAATGATTATATTCATATTATCCACTTGCATACATTTCCCTTTGTTTGGATAATATGACGCAAAATAATAATTTACATAAATTTTACTTATGATTTTGGATAGCGTGGCACAAAACATAAATCAGTTATTGAAATAAATACATTTCAATACATAATATAGGCTCAGTGAAAGTAATATATTTAACAGTGTATTGAAAAATTAAAAGTATTGTTTGTATGTGTAAATATACTTTAGAAGACAAACGAAAAATAATTTAAATTGAATTTTAAAACAATCCTACTAAATTTACGTCAAGGTGTCACTCAAATTTTGATATCATTTCTTTTAAAACCCATATTTTGAATTCCTGAGAGATCTGAATGAAAAAGCATCAGCGAATAAATTTTATATTTTTTTTCATGTTAAAATAATAATTGCACCTGTGAATATAAATAAAACTAAAAAGAAAATGATGATTTTTAAAAATATTATTAACATAGCGTCACTCAAATTTGATATAATTGCTTTTAAGACCCATATTTAAAATTCTTAGAGCCAAAAGAAAATGCTGCGTCACAACTTTTAACCCGTTAAGGGTTTTTGTACTGATATCATTACTTTTTTGAGGTTATTGATGAAAATGTCAATTAATCGAAACTAAGCATAGGGTATAAATTAATCATTAGAATAAAATTTTAAAGAAATGCTAAAAAAGACCCCTAGGGCCCCAATAAAAATATGAGGGTGGTGGCCCGGGGAGAGAAGTGCAAGACTCAACTTTAAAGTTACGCAGCGAGAGAGTAACATAATTAGAGGGATGAAAATGCATGGCACAAAAATGTTCAAGGGTCCCGGACCGGATTCAGGCCAGTGTCCTAAATGGACTGTAGAAATGGTGGAATAATTAAATGGAAAAAAGGTCACAAAAAACGAAGAAGATCAGATTAGAAGGAGTCAAGTTATTTACAATTTATGGAACAAAAACGTCAAGGGGCCGCGTACCGAACCCTAGGGTCTTAACTAGAATGTAGAAATGGGAAAATAACTAACTGGAGAAAGGGGCCCCAACAACGAAGAAAATCAGACAAAAAAAGAGTAAAGTGATTAAAAATTTAGGGCACAAAAACTTAAAGGTGTATAGGGGACCCGGGTCTTGTCTGAGAATAAAATGTTGTTCATGTAGCAGCTGGAAGTCCTAAGAAGGTGTTAGAAAAAAACGGCTAGTGAATTGGACGATTTTTAAGGGAGCTATAGTAGGAGCCCCAAAAAGGGCTAGGTGATAGTTTTAAGCAAGAACTTAAGATGAAGGATCTGAACTGGAATTCAGAAATGAGGGAATAACTAAATGGAGAAAGAGGCCCCAAAAACGAAGATCATCGGGGAAAAAGGAGGCAAGTTACTAAAAATTTAGGGCACAAAAACTTAAAAAGTTACAGGGAGACCGTGTTTTGTCCGAGAAAATTTTGTGTTGTTCATGTAGCAGCTGGAAGTCCTTGGAAGTTGCTAGAAAAAAAAGCTAGTGAATTGGACGATTTTTAAGGGAGCTATAGTGAGGGTCCCAAAAGGGGCCAGCTGACAGTTTTGAGCAGGACCTTAGGATGAAGGGTCTGAACTGGAATGCAGAAATGGGGACTAATTAGAAACAGAAATTGGAACTAAAATCGATGTATCCTGTCGATGTCGAATCGAATGAATCAAACCGCGTTGCAATGGGACCCATAGAACTCGAGTTAGCTGCAAAATCCGTTAGTCCCACCGCCAGGGGATGCACTCCGTTCTATACAAACATAGCTGAAATCTTCGAGGCTCTCGATTTCAAATCGAATGAACCATACCTCGTCGTGATGTGACCAATAAAACTCGAGTTAGCTGCAAAATCTGTTAGTTCCATCTTCCACCACCAGAGGGCGCACTCTGGTCTATACAGACATAGCTGAAATCTTTGAGGATGTCGATTTCGAGTCGAATGAGCCATACTTCGTAATGATGGGGCGCATAGAACCCGAGATAGGAAAGCGCCCCCTGGTGATGAGACTCGAGACTAAAATCGATATATCCTGTCGATGTCGAGTTGAATGAATTAAAGTGCATTGTGATGGCACCCATAGAACTCAAGTTAGCTGAAAAATCCTTTAGTTCCACGTTCCACCGCCAGGGGGCGCACTCTGTTCCATACGAACATAACCGAAATCTGTAAAGCTATCGAAATCCAGGTGAATGAGACAATTTTTGTCGTAATCGGGCCCATAGAACACGAGATACGAAACCGCCCCTGGTGGCATAACTTGGAACTAAAATCGATATATCCTGTCGATGTCGAGTCGAATGAATCAAACTGCATTGTGATGGGATCCATAGAACTCGAGTTAGCCGCAAAATCTGTTAGTTCCATCTTCCACCACCAGGCAGCGCACTCTGTTCTATACAGACATAGCTGAAATCTTTGAGGCTGTCGATTTTGAGTCGAATGAGCCATACCTCGTAATGATGGGGACTATAGAACCCGAGATAGGAAAGCGCCCCTGGTGGTGAGACTTGAGACTAAAATCGATATATCCTGTCGATGTCGAGTTGAATGAATTAAACTGCATTGTGATGGGACCCATAGAACTCAAGTTAGCTGAAAAATCCTTTAGTTCCACCGCCAGGGGGCGCACTCTGTTCTACACAAACATAACCGAAATCTGTAAAGCTATCGAAATCCAGTTGAATGAGCCAAACTTTGTCGTAATCGGGCCCATAGAACCCGAGATAGAAAAGCGGCCCCTGGTGGTAAAACTTGGAACTAAATCGATATTTACTGTCGATGTTGAGTCTAATGAATCAAACTGCATTGTGATGGGACCCATAGAACTCGAGTTAGCTGCAAAATCTGTTAGTTCCATCTTCCACCACCAGGGGGCGCACTCTGTTATATACAGACATAACTGAAATCTTTGAGGCTGTCGATTTCGAGTTGAATGAGCCATACCTCGTAATGATGGGGCCCATAGAACCGGAGATAGGAAAGCGCCCCCTGGTGGTGAAACTTGTACCTACAATCGATAAGTCCTGTCGATGTCGAGTCGAATGAATCAAACCGCATCGTGAAGGTACCCATAGAACTCAAGTTACCTGCAAAATCCGTTAGTTCCTTCTTCCACTGCCAGGGGGTGCAATCTTTTCTATACGAACATAACTGAAATTTTTGAGACTGTCGATTTTGAGTCGAATGAGCCATACCTCGTCGTGATTGGGCCCATATAACCATAGATAAGAAAGCGCTCCTGGTGGTGAAACTCTGAACTAAACTCGGTAAGTTTTATTGATATCGCGTAGAATGCGCCAAACTGCGTCGCGATTTGGGATGCACAACCTGTGGCCCGCAAGCTAAACGTTGCCTGTGATGGGTAACTCGTTGCCCGCGGAGACCATACATGCCAACATATCCAGAAATTTCGATTTCCTTAATAATTCGTGAAAAATTGCAAATTTTGTCCATTGTAGGAAAACATCATGAATTTCGTCAATCGGGTGCATGAAATCATGAATTGCGTCGACTGGATGCAAATTTTGTTGAATGGGCATGGAAAAATCAAAAATTTCTCTATTTTGTCGCAAGAAAAAAAAAAAAAACCCGCAAATTTCAATAATCGATCGACAGAAACCAGAGATGCCAAAATCGGAAATTCTGGAGTTGTGAATTTTCTCAATCACTCAAAAATTTTTAAAAAAATCTTGAATTTTGTAAACCATAGGAAACCCCCCCCCCGAATTTTGTCGATAAAGCACGTAAAAGCATGAATTTCATGGATCGAGCACAGACTAACAGCAAATTTCATCGAATGGGCGTGGAAAAATCGCAAATTACAACGAACAGTCACGGAAAGAGTTTGCAATTTGTCCATAGATCGTAGGAAAACATCATGAATTATGTCTATAGGGTCTGTAAAATTATGAACAAGCATGGAAAATTACGAATTTCGTGAATTGGGCATGGAAAAAGCAAGAAAAATTCATTTATCGCTTCGCCAAATTCGACGCCACCAACTATCTCGCTTGTTCTATGATTTAACCCTGTAAGCTTTTCATTTACTTGTTAACATCATCACTTATTTCACAAGTATAATTATGCTCTAGTTATACACTGGACATTTTTATTCTGCAGACTTTCCTTTTCTTAGTATAAATAAAGTTATTATAAACAGTTTAATAAGAAACATTGTGCCAACAATACGAATATAAATGCAAAAAACACAAGAAATTTTGTAAACAAATTGGTAGCAAGAAAAATTTATTTATCGCTTCGCCACATTTGACGCCACCAACTATCTTGCTTGTTCTATCTTGCGTTGAGTTGTATGGAAAACGTCATACAATAAAATTAAAGTTAAAATAACAGTTAATATAGTTCCTGTTTAACATGGAGTTAAAGTTTATGGATAAACAGTTCAGGATACAGCTAACCCGCCACAACATCATCACTTATTTCTCAAGCATAATTATGCTCTAGTTACACACTGGAAATTTTTATTCTCTGGCCTTTTCTTTTCTTAGTATAAATAAAGTTATTATAAACAGTTTAATAAGGAAAATTGTGCCACCAATACGAATTTGCATGCATAAAAACACAAGGAATTTTGTAAACAAACTGGTAGCAAGAAAAATTCATTTATCGCTTCGCCAAATTTGACGCCACCAACTATCTCGCTTGTTCTATGATTTAACCCTGTAAGCTTTTCATTTACTTGTTGACATTATGGCGTCTTGGTTTGCTAGCCACTCATATTTGAAGAATTATGCTGACATCTTATGAAAAGGAACAGACGGTGTGTGTTTATGGCGAAGAATCAAGTAGGAACACACAGGTTAAACTTTAACAAAAACATATAATTATTTAAGAAAAACAAGTAAGTGATGAGATTCGACTGGCACGACAAGATAGCCAGCCTAACTCAGTTAGCGGCAAAAACAGACTGCCTGTTACGTTGTGGTTACAGCTAAAAGTAACTCATTACACGTTGAGTTGTATGAAAAAAGTCATACAATAAAATTAAAGTTAAAATTACAGTTAATATAGTTCCTGTTTAACATGGAGTTAAAGTTTATGGATAAACAGTTCAGGATACAGCCAATTCATTATTATATCATTTGTACTGTTCAAAATTGGCAGTCGTTACCCGTCAAATGCAACTACATTATTTCATTTGACAACTACAAAATTATTCGGTTCTTCTCCATTATCCTATTGACCACTTTTCATAAGAAAACTATCGCCAAACTGTAAGGCCAAATAAACAAATGGAAAAATGTTGCCATTAGAATATCAAAATAAATAAAATATAAGAAATTAAAAAAAAAACTCCACTCATCAAAGTGTCAACTATAAGTAAGTTTAAACAAAACAAACAAAAAATTACAATATATTAATGAAAACAGAAAAAATATAATCTTTGATATTTATTTATTTACATTATTTTTCTTAATTATCCCTCTCGGTTGGTGAATAAATGTTTGTGACGTCAGTTGAAACCGATTTATTACTCGTAACTGTACATCGCAGCATTTTTTTAATGCTTTTTCTCTTTTAATATCATGGCACTGCCATTTAAGGACGCAACTGTTATTTTAATTAACAAAATAACTAACAAATCAGTAAAACATAATGAAAAATACAGGCAAATGTCAAATTAAAAATCACTTGATGACATAAACACATGTAATGCTTCTGACGTCAAGTAAATGGGACTGCATTTTTGGCGTTTAATCTTACAGTTTGGCGATAGTTTTTTGTTATGAAAAGTGGTCGACTTTAGTTCGCATAAAGCTATAAATCTTAGGTGTGTAACTAAAAGATGTATTAAATGTCCCAATTTAAAAAATAATAATAGAATTATCTTATAATGATTGTTTCATTTGCAAAATAAAAGTAGTTGCCTACATATCATTTGAAAGCTGCATTTTTAGTATCAAGCATTTATTAAAATTAGTGGCTATTGCTTGAGTTTGATCTATGCAATTTATATACATTGCATTATTTTTTATGTTTGTTTGTGACTTAGGTAGGTATTTTGTACAATTTATTTACTTAATTTGATTTGTTGGATGTTCAATTAAGACTTTTCATTTGATTTAGTCTCAGTCTTACACTGTCAATAGAAAAGTTCGAGTCTTTTTTAGTTAAATAATTATATATATTTTTTTATATCATTGTTGTTATGACAGAATTTAAACAACTGCAAAAATAATTCATTACTACACAGGGCTGGGTTTTAACTGGCATAAACACATTTCATGACATAATATGAGACTTTTTTAGTAATATTAAATTCCTTAAGTACATTTTATTCAGGATAAATAACAAATAAAATCTTGTGGATAGTTTTAATTAGAAAATAAATAAATTTGTATTAGAAAAATGAGTAATGTTACAGATAAAATTTTTATAATATGGTTGTGTAATTTTATGTATAAACAATTATTAGAGTATTTAAAAATCAAAATAGAAAACTATATGCAATTATAGAGTAGATAATCTGTAAGTTAATGCATTGTATTATTTATTTAAAAACACTCTGAAAAGTGATGTTAAAATATCATAGAATTTTTTTTTAAACTTTTAAATAGAAATTTAACTGTAAACAATAATATTAATATTTAAGCTTATACAGCATCAGATTACCATTATGAAAATTTCTGTTTTTCAAGTGAAAGAAAATTAGTAATATATAAACTAAGTATATTTATATGATCATTATTACATTTTTTGCTACTCTGAATAACGTTCATAATCTTTAGTTTTAATTTTTACTTTAATTGTTTACATATCAAATACATGTGTGAATTATGAATCATTGCAGATTAAAGTTCTTATTAGTATTATTTCTTATTTTCTGCCACTTACTGGCAGAAACTTGCCAACCCTGTTACTACAACAATACATTTTCTTTCTTTTTTTTTTCTCAATAAAATTAAGCTATGCAACACAGGAAAGTTTAGTATAGGACAGAACTTGGTACTATATTTACATTGCGGAAATTTGGAGAGTTGCAAAATATAGCTAACAATTAAAAAAAAAAATTCTGTAGCCGTCAGTTTTTAAAATGCTTCTTAAAAATTCACTCAACGATAAAACACGTAATTCTATTGACAATTATCTTACCATTTAAGTAACTAAATCAAATGATAATTTCTAAAAGGACAATCAAATCAAAATAAGTAAACAAACAATAAGTAAATATTAAAATACCTAATATCAGTGTTAATCCTGTAAAAAACGAATTCACATCGCTGTTGTCATTTGCTTTTCGCCCATGAATAAATACAACGAGTGATTGGTTGGTTAACGATGCTAGTTTGTCTTCGCTTAGCAATAATAACTAAGAAATGGAAAATCTTTTAACCCTTAAAAGATTGAAAACTTATTAGAAATAACAGTAAAATTGAATACATGTAATTAAAAAATATTTCCTCATTTTGAAAAAAGAATCTAAATATTTTTTCGAATATATGCATGTTTACAATCTGAAATTATTTCTTTGTAACAAAAAGAGAAAACATATAAACCCCAATTGAATTTAATACATATGTTTTACATGTTTAGAGTATATAATTCATTGTTTTTGCATTAAAAAAAATTAAATAATTAGCTCGGTCAGAAGCTTTATTGATATCAGAAGCTTTAACGTCGAACCGTACATCCATTTTTAACTGTAATGCGCGCGGAAGAAGAGAGTAAACACTCCTATGCATTTGTACAGCCAGGCTTAAGAAAATAGTCCCATTTTTAAACCGGATTATATAAAAAACTAGAGTTTTCCTATTTAAGCGGGTCGGGGGATTCGCTTCATCTAAAACCGATTAATATCATATATTAATTTTAAAAAAATCGTCCGGGCGGAATTCGAGAATAGCGTTTTACACCATGACACCATTACATGCAGAGTGAAAAACTTCCCATTTTACTTAAAAATGAGTTTCCAGATCTTAAAATCTATTGCATGTAGAAATGTATAAATTTCAGGATAGAGTTAGACCGGAGATATAAGACAGCTGTGAAAAAATCAAAACGTTATGCCTCATATTTGCTGAGATATTAAATGTCGGCGTTTCGCTTTTCCTTTGAACTCAAACTAGGTGTATATATAGAGTGACGGAAATCTTCGGTTTTGGGCTCTCGGTTTTCGGTTTTTGCTGCGTCACTCGAGAAACTACCGTCTCTCATGATATATATGTATGTATATTAATGGAGGTTAATTTTACTAAAATTAATGTCCATAATTTATTCTTTTAAATTTATAAAATGCAAAATTAATTTTATTTGCACAGGTGAGATCAAAGTATTTAGAAATTTAAGTAGGCTTTAGATATAAAATCGAAAACTATTAATTATTTTAAATGAGACATAGTCAATATTTAACTCAACGAAACCAGAATGCTCGTGATGAGGACTACTTCATTACTGATCAAATGAAAAAGTTATATTAAAAATTTGCTGTGTGGGAATACAGCAAATTTTGAATATAACTACTCTCTTTTGATCTTTCAATACACTGTTAAAAATAAATCCGTTAATTCACGGGAAAACTCCTGTCAGCGAAGTTGCCGGGCTTTTTCGTTCCGTTAGTAGATTTTGCGTTTTGAAAGATAACAGAACGAAAATCTGCGTTTCAAGAAACGGTATTTTTCTGTTATGAATGACCTCGGTTAAAAAAAAAAAAATCCCTCTCTGTTTGTGCTGCCATCTGTTGACTACAACGGGAGTATTCTATATTTGATTTAATTCAAGTATAATTTCCGGCTGACCTTGGGGTTCGAACCAGAGACGATAGCGCTTTGAGCCAAGTGTTTTACCGCAAGACCAGCGGGCCCTTGCTAGAATAAGAGCTTGAAATGATAATACGGGATTTCTTAGAAACCTGGTAATTTTGAAATTAATTGGGAGGATATTTTGTTATAAGATTATGACTAAAAACTTTAGTATTAATAGCGGATTAAAACATGACTTATATATATTCTTAATTTGATTGTTAAATGCAAAATATGAATATTATATTTTGAATTAAATTTGATAAAGTATGTTTGCTTTTTTTGTGAAAACCGATTTTTTCAACTATTACATATTTTTTTTAAATGTGTTCGCTTAGAATATATTGTCAGTGAGAGTGTTTTTTATAACTTTAAAGAACAAATTGCGAATAATTTCAAATGAATGAGAAAATTATTTGATATTTTTTTTAATTCGAAAGCATTATTTTGTTTGTTGCTTTTTTGAGTAAATACGATTTTTTTTTCACTTAATTTAACTATTATATATAAATATTAAGCTATTTGTTTAGAATATATTTTAAGTGTGAATATTTTTTATAACTTTAAAAAATAAATTGCTAATAATTTTCTAAGTATGGGAAAATTAATTGTTGCTTTTTTAAATTCGAAAGAACTATTTTGTTCTTTTAAATAAACTCGAAATTTTAATTTATTGAATTTTTAGTTTTTCTGTGCTGCAATCAATATGCAGAAGATAACTGAATATCTCCGTTGGCCACTTTCTTCTCCGTCTGTTCCGTTGTTTTCAGGAAATATGGGGAAATTTTCTGTTTTTAACGGAAAATGCCCTTTTGTCGTGAAAAGGGACTTTTTCTGTGAAATTCGGTAAGAAAATACCCGTGAA
This sequence comes from Maratus michaelseni, assembly GCA_963931845.1. Lineage (NCBI taxonomy): Eukaryota > Metazoa > Arthropoda > Arachnida > Araneae > Salticidae > Maratus > Maratus michaelseni. The sequence continues at coordinate 218,378,558 of OZ007586.1, read as the reverse complement.
TTTCAGATTATTTTTAACAGTGTACAGAGAAATAGTAAAACTCTCCCATGCCTTCTTAAGCGAGTATCAGAAATATCTTTGCAACAGATAATTGCCAATATCCTTTTTTTTTACGTTAACTTATTTCCCCAATCGTTGATCGATGCTTTTTTTTTTTTTTTTTTTTTTTTTTTTTTTTTGTACAAACCAAAAAATGAGAGGTGACGAAAATGTATTTAAATTTGCAGTCCATCATTTTATAAAAATGCAGAATTTCAAAAAATCAAGAACTAAACATATATATATACAACATATTTCGGCGAATAACGCGAACTTTTGAAAGAAGAAAATTGGTCTAATTTTATAGGTGCGCGTTATTTACCGGGTATAAAAATCAAATCTTAGAAATCAAGCATAAGAATTAAAATTTCTATGTTACTAGAACAAGAGAAAAAGACGTGATTATTTGAATAAATGATACCTCGATTCCAAACGCTTTGTGGGGATTCAATTCCTCATTTTGCATTTGGTTATTCTCTTTATATTTGTACTATAGTTATAATTTTTAATGCTCGTTATTGTATTTTCATGCTACATATCTCATGAAAGTTTCTTTTCAAAAAAGGAGGTACAACGATTATACCTAAAAATTCAAAACTACAGTCTGAAATCGTAGGTGCGCGTTATGCACCAGAGCGCTTTATACGCCGGAATATACCGTATATATTAACGTACTTTTTGTTTCATTGTTTTCAGATGAAAGCACTGAAACAAATCTCTGGCACCGGGGAATGCTACAATGCGCAACACCGAGGAAAAGAGGGTGAAAAAAGTAAAAAGAATACGCAATTTTCAATAAAAATGAATATATATATATACATTAAGTTCAAAATATGTGTTTTTTATGCAAAAGCCGCAATATTTCTACCTTGTTTCTAGACGTAAAGAAAAAAAAATCATACTATTTTTATGTTTCAAGACGAAAAACTTCTATGCCCCCTAAATGGACAGATAAATTCATTTTCTTAAAATGCGGTTTTTTTTAAGGTGCCATTGTACATATACAGTTCGTCAAAAAAGATTAAAAAAAAAAAAAAAAAGAATCTGAACTAATATGTTCATAAATTTAATTCCAAAAATCGCATAATAAAACGGTTTGCCCCAAATTTTCTTGTTTGCGACGTTTTACACTCCTACAGTGAATTTTTCTTGAGAGGATGTTTACATATTTATTTTTATACCAACTTTGCAAATCATATACCCCTACAATTCTTTATTTAATTAAATTTTTTATGTTGCATTTACACAAAAAACAAATTTCCATTGCCTTATCTTTTAAAACACGCTAATTATGAGTTAAAATATGTTCGGGGACTGTGCCAATGTTGAGAAACGCATTGTGAAGATTAACTGATATTGCAGCTAAAGATGTTAAAATAATGATGTAGCAACAATAATATTTTTAACGAGAGTAACAGTACTCACCAGGAAATTCCTAAATAGATCGTCGAATTGCTGCATGTTATATAGCATACATGAAATGTGAGAGAGATTTTCAACATTAATCTAAAGCTTGCCCCATATAGTTTCCAGTTTTACATATTTGCTGATAACTTGACAACTAATGGTCAGAAGTGCACGTTTACTTATATTTGGCAGTTTTCGACCATACGTATTCTGATGTTGACGAAAATAATACATGTTTCTATTTAGGATTTTTTGATAATCGCATTATTAATATTTAATTCATATTTCAAAAACATATTCATCTAAAATATGATATATTTTGGGTGCTTTTACAAATTGCCATATAAAAGGAAAATTAACGAAATACATAATTTATTGTTCAAGGTATGTGTAAACAACGGACGTTTCTCTTTAACACCAAATAGTGCACCTTTTAATAATTTGTATCTCAATAACTCTGTAGAGATTCACAATCACTTTACTACCACAGGGCTGCCACTGGCGACTATTTTTATATTCTATTCGCACCACTCTTTAAAAAATTAAATTTTGTAGTAAGCACGTGTGTCAAATTGTATCTGAAAAAATTTCCTTTTGAGAAAGTGGTGTGAGATAAAATTAAAAGATAGTCGCAGTAGCAGCCCTGCTACCAGTATTTTTTAATATATATTTCTCTTTGTTTAATCGAAGAGCATTCCACGATTCCATAAGATCAAATTTAATGCACTAAAATTATGGTAGTGGAGTGAAGGTGAACCCTGACGAAGCCGCCACTGCACTAACTTATTATTGAAAATTGACGTAAATGTATTACTTCAACTTTTTTTTTTTTTTTTTTTTTTTTTGTAAGAAGAACATAGATAAGATATAAAATTTCGGTGTAGTTTTTTAAGTTTTAAAAGTTTTGATTCAATTTTAATATGTGGATTAGAATAATAGTTATATTATGACGCCCTTCTGACAAAATGAACCATATACAATTACAAAGAACTAAAGCGGTGTTTTACTTTTTTTTTCAATAATTAGAATTGAAGTTATAGCCATTGTTCGGATTTTTTCCTTTCACGTACTGTACCTTTTCAGAGAAATTATTGCTTATGTGTATAAACTTTTCATAACACATTTTTTATGCAAGCTATAGTATTTACTGGAATGACTTATTTTGTTAAAATAAATTTTCATTATTTTTTTTATGGTTAAGAAATTTTGTTTTAAGTGTACATCCATTAACGATGTCACACAAATTTCGTGTGTTTTCACCTCTCTCCCCAATGTCACAGATTGTCACACCCGAGGGATATCCTTCCTAACATGATTTGATGTGACATTTTTCTGCAACTATTAATTTAGAGCTAATTTCATGCAGAAATATGTTTCATACGAGGATTAGTATTACCTACTAATATAAGTTCTATAAAACTTTCAAAATATTTTACTTCAAACTGTTGAAATTCAAAGAAAACTAGAATATTATACATATAACTAACTATACATGAATAAAAATATATAATGAGCTTTAATTAGCATTAATGAGCATTAATGAGCTTTAATGAGCTTTATTATGTTGCTTGCAAATAACACCTACCTAAGTGTGTTCACATTTTAGATGTGACGTCCACCGTGGCAACCACCCCCTCCCCAAGTCACACCGTGTCACACTTTGAGGGCCTCCCTCTCCCTCATGGGGACGTAATTAATGACCCCTAATTATGCATGATACAAAATATTTTTTTATTTTTTAAAATCAAAATTTCTTTAAAAACGCATATCAGCAGAATATTAAATGTATATTTTATTCACAGAAAAAAAAAAAAAAAAGTTTATATATATAACAGATTCTGAGAAAATGAATTACATCGAAAAATATCTTTAACATTATAGACGTTACCATTATCATGGGCGTTCCCGACATCCCTAAACCCTTTGATTACAAGGTTGTGATATATGTCGTCCCAGAGACTATTTCTTTATTCTAATCGCATCACTTCTTGAAAACTAATTTCTGCCATAAACTTATACCAGGATAATTTCAAGAGAAATGTACCACAAAGAAATTTATTTGTAAATTGTGTTACGAGTTAATATAAAAATAGTCACCAGGCCTACCCCGTAATCAAAAAGTTAAACATGAGTAAATTAATAGCAAAATTAAAAGCTGTATTAAGACTTCTTTATATTTTTTCCTCCTTGTCAACTTAGGAAATACTGTATTATTTTTTTTAAATAGGTATAAAAATAGTTACTTCGACTAAATAGCCGGTATAAGTTTTACTCTTCTTAAAATTTGGACTCAATCTCCTTTATCCTACATAGCAACCATAATAACCAACACCGTGTCGAGGCATGTTTCATTCAATGTATTCAATTCATACAATAATCTTTCGTGAAATTCATTGTTTTTTTGGTGTGCTGTATATCAAATTACGCTGTCAAGCAGAAAAAGGTGAGTGCAAGAGGGGAAAACAATAACAACAGCAAAAATCGTAAGATGCGTGACGGAGTGTTACCGCGATATGGGAAGCTATAGATTAGATTAAATTTCGACCGTTTCTGTTGAAGCCGTTACTCATTAGAACTGCACTCACGTTTTAGAACTTTGATTTTAAATTAAAAAAAGAGAGATTGTTTTACGTTTTAAGCTATACTTCTGTTTGACTTATTTGAATGATTGAAGGACAAATAATATGAGGGAAAAACAACAAACTCTTTTTGATTTCAGCTACAAAATTTCTTAAATTATTTACTCTTAAAAAAATTCTCAACGAGAATAACTGCATCATACTGTAAAGAATATGGCTTTAGAAAGAGTAATTTTGCTTTTATTCGTCTTGAGTTTATAAATAAGTTTTTATTCGAAAGCCAAAGAATGGTTGAGATTGTCTCGAAAACTACATTTCTAAATACGCCGAAAAATGTCAAATTAATTTTTGTCATTTTCAAAAATTATGTATTCTTTTCTGAATGACCTTTTTTATTAAAAATTAAATTTTATTAAAAAATAATTTTTTAATTTTAATAAAAATTTAATTTCAATAAAGTAACCTCTAGCCTATAATAACAATTTGACTGTATTAGCAATAAACAGACAGAGCTTAAATATCGAAACTTTCAGAGTTATTGTTTTAATAAAGTTCTGTAAATTATCCATTCGAAATAATGAAAATTATTTTGACAATTGCAATCTGATCCGCACAATTTAGGACCAAAGATGAAACAAAAGATTTTGTTCGTTATTAAGTATTTTAGAAACTATATTATCATATTAGAGTTTTTATATATTATAAATTAATTCTTATGACTGAAAATATTGATTTTATGTTGGACTTTTATATCTTTAAGATATATCTTCTATTTTTATTTAGTTTGAAGATGTTATAAGTGACGCGACATAAAATTCATCTTCCTTTCATTTTATTTAGTATTAAATAATACATTAATATTTAACTGAACATTTTGAAACATCTCAAAATAGACTAAGAAAATATTTCTATAAAATATATGGCCAAAAGTCACCAGACACTTTCAATTTTAGACGAAATCTAGAGAAAGACTTGAATTCTTCTTAACCCTTCCTTGCATGAGTTTTTCTTTTACAATTGTGTTTTTTTATACATATATTAAATATTAGACACCAGAAATTTTAAGATAGATTTTTAACTTTGTTCAGCAACATAGTTCACGGGAAATTTACTGGATTAATATTTCTATATAAATATAGTGGTGGCGAAGAAGTTGATTTATTTATTAAAAGCTAAATAAACAGTGATGAAAATTTACATCACTATGCAATTAAGGGTTAAACTTCAAGACTCTAAGGAACATTGTTGACCTCATATTTTTCAGCGAAGATTTGGTCACGAGGACAAACAGGGGACCAATAATAAATTGAACAAAGCATATAATATTTGTCATCACCCTGTAAAATGAAATGCTCTAAATGATCTGTAACTGTATAGCACATGACTATGTGAGTTTCTGTACAACATTTGTGTTCACTTGTGTAAAAATAGTACGTGCATTCGTGGAAATATAAAGGTTTCTTTTAATAATTAAAGAAATTTTCGCATGTTTTTTGTTTATATCATGCAGGGTTTTCAACTAAATTGCAATATAAAGAGGAACAAATTACAATAGAAATAACATTCCGCAATTAGGATATAAATATATTATCATTTGTATGAAATAATTTTAACTGCGCGTCAAGTGAGAGGAATTAAAAAAAAAAAAAAAAAAAAAAAAAAAAAATCCATAATTTAGTTGTCAACTATATAGGGCAACTCATATAACAAGGCCAGTTGAATATCTTGAAAAATCAAAAAGATATTGGCGATATATAGTGAACAAAATTTCAGTTGTTTTCTAAAAGTAGATGGATGATAAAGGATTTTCCACAAAATCAATAATAATAAAATATTAACTGCATTTTCTCAGCTGTTATACTTGGATTTTAATGTTATAACGTAAAATGTGAAAGGCTTTACTCTGGTTTAACTCATTAACGATTTAATAAATAATAATTAAATAAATAGATTATTAATCACTGTTAATTATTTATTGATGCGCATTTAATTAATTTTTAATATTTAACTAAAAATTAAACTTTTAAAAATTAAAACTAAATAAAACTGCTTACTTAAGTTCTACTAATGTGCAATTTCTTACCATTCTTCAAAAATACAAACATATTTGTTTCTTTACTATTCATTATTAATTAATGAAAGAATGAATAATTAAAAAGTAATTCATAGGTAATTAATTAATCAATATTTATTATAAAATAATAATTAATTAATAACAAGTTCATCTTAAATTATAAATTAACAATTTAATAAGTAAAAATTCAGAGTTCGTATGCTTTTACCACAATTTTTAATAAAATTTTTCTATTTAATATTTAAATAACAGAAATTGCGGACGCCTCGTTAATTGCAGGATTTGTGATACTTTTCTGCATTTAAATAAAGCGAAAATTTCTTTTAAAAATTTGTGGTACAAGAATACGAACCCTGCAATTGTCTATTATAAACTTTTATTACTATGCGCAACTCAAAAACACAGACTTTTGTTGTTGCATTGTAGAACTGGCATATACAGATATGTAAGAACATTATAGAATTGTCATTTAATGTTTCAGGATGCGAGATAGTAAATGAATATGACGCTAGTGCATAATGAGTATTTTGTCTTTAATTATTATTTTTTATATCAGAGAATATCTGCTTAAATATTATGTATTAAATCGCTGATGGCTAAGCTAAAATGCATCATTTGAATGCAATCACAAACTGATAACTAAGCAGCACTTCGGAGAACAGTATTTGTGGATTTATTTCACACAGAAAAAAGACACCTTTCAAAATCGCGACACATTCACAGACTCATTTTTAAATGTAAAACCTTGCAATTGCCATGCAAGATTATTGATTAGATTTTAAATCGTAGCGTTCTACATTTTTCGATAACTGTATTATGTCTTGAGTTATAAGCGATTTCTGTCTCATGACCAGGCCCTGATTACCGACGGGGCACACTTCCACCAGTAAAATTTAATAGACATTTTCGTCTTATTAAATGTAAAATTCGTCTTATTTTCATGCAAAATTACTGCCATGAATAAATGAAAAATTTTTGTTATTATTTACTGGTGTAAGTGTGCCCCATTGGTAATCAGGCTCTGCTCATGACGATCGTTTTCGGGCTATCGTGTCTAGAAGCTCGGTTCAAAACGTCTATTTTGACAGCATTTTCTAAAAGTTCCTTTTCTTTTACCGAAATATGGAAAACACTGTTCGATTTTATATTTTCTAAAATAAGAACACTTACAAATTTTATGCGTGCATCAATTAAATTGAATAAAAAGAAATGTGTCAGAAAGAGAATGTTTGAGAACAGCATTAAGAAGTGTCTTCCATAATTTTTCACCTTGAAAAAAAAAGAAGCCGTTTATTCGGTAGACAATCAGATTAACTTTCGCATTATTTAACAAGAATAAAAATCACGCGCCAGGCATAGATTATGGAATTATTTTCAAGAGTGACAGAATATTATTAAGAAATTTCATTTTTTCATACAATGAAATGAGATATCTAAATAAACAATTTAAAAAACACATGGCTCACAAGGAGAGGGCGAAGCTTGATAATCACAGATTTTGATTATTTTTATATATGCTGTAAGGTAGAAGCCCCTTAGTGTCATGTTCAACTGATTTTATACAACGCTCCTTATTTCTCGAGAAATAGGGGTCTAATAGTATAACACAAATTAAATACCGTAATTTCTGGCCTATAATCCGCGAATCAAGCAATCATGTTTCGATACGGAAAATTTATTTTATAAAACGTAACTGACTAAATCGTTGTAAATATTTGACTTCAATCATTGAATAAATTTTCTGGGTCGAAACATAATTGTTTGATCCGCGGAATATAGACCGGAAATTACGGTAATTAACCCATCAAGGCCTACCGGTAACATATGGTACCAGAATTGCTGCCAATCAATTCGCTGTTTGAGTACCAATATTTTTTAGATAAATATTTGCTATATTTGATGACAGAAATTCCGCTATAATATTGCACCAAAGTTGCTTTTCTGAAAAATTGGTACGAAATGCAATTTTTATTCTAAAGAGAAAAATAATTATCTCCCTAGTTCTCAAGAACTAGGGAGATAATTATTTTTGATAATGCGAATAATTGAGAATAATGCGAATAATTGAGAACTAGGGGGTCTAATATTATAACATAACTTAACCCATAAAGGACGGAATTATTTTTCTCTTTAAAATGCAAAAATCGCATTTCGTACCAATTTTTCAGAAAAGCAACTTTGGTGCCATTTTATAGCGTATTTCTGTCATCAAATAAAGCAAATATTTCTCTTACAAAATATTGGTACTCAAACAGCAAATTGATTGGCAGCAATCCCAGTACCATATGGTACCGGTAGGCGATAATGGGTTAATTACCGTAATTGCCGGCCTATAATCCGTGGATCAAACAATCATGTTTCGACCCAGAAAATTTATTCAATAATTGAAGTCAAATATTTACAGCGATTCACTAAGTTACATTTCATAAAATAAATGTTCCAGGTCGAAACATGATTGTTTAATCCGCGGATTAGCCAAAAATTACGGTATTTAAGTTGTATTATAATATTTCACCCCCTGTTTCTCGAGAAATAAGGAGCGTTGTATAAAATCCGTTGAACCTGAGACTAAGGGCTACAACAGACTAGGGGGCTACAACATATATAAAAATAATCAAAATTTGTGATTACCAAAATTGGCCCTCTCCTTTCAGTAAAAATCAATTTTCAGCAATTGCTGTCTGCATTCGTTAATGTTTGCGAATTCTTTCATGCAGTCTTGTATATGATCTACAGAATTTATACACAGCATTTAACACTTTCCGGCACACACAAATTCTGTTCGTAAAATGCGAAATTACTGACTGACACCGGAATTTACAAACGAGTTTGTTAGAAAATAAGAACTCCTTAGTTTAAGCTTTCATTGTAGAAGCAAAATTTTATTAAAATATTCTTGGTGCCAAATGCAGGTGTGGAATTAAAATTAGGTGTGCCAGGGGTGGGACCACTGTGCCGGAAAGGATTAATGCACTAAAAATTCGATAAGTTTGAAAATGCATATCACACCGAAAAACGCACTTCCAGCAATTATCGATCATGGTCAATCCGAATTAAGTTAATAAAATTATTTTATGTGAATGTGTAATCTGTATACAAAACACGCTGTATAGGGCACCTTGGTGATCCTTTAATAGTTCATTATGTTTGAAATATCATAATGTCATTAAAATGCACCGCAAACGATTTTTCTCCACACATTATAATGTAATGAAAATATTTTGCGCGTCCCTGTAAACGAAATATAAAATTTATTCTATACGACTGAGAAAGCATGTTGTAATCCACCTCAGTGATGCATATCAATCTCATTATGTTTAAAATATCGTAACATGAACACTGTAAAAACAATTTCTCAAATTGACAAAAAAAAAAAAAAAAAAAAAAAAAAAAACTGTCAATTTTGGTGCCAGTGGAAAACCGCTTTATTTACAGAAAATATTTGTATATTTTCATTAAAACAGTTTTTTTCTGTAAAAAATATAGAATTTTTCTTTAAGAATTACAAAATCCGCTTTTTTACAGGAAAAAACCGTTTTTCTTTAAAACAGTTTTTTCTGTTAAAAATACAATATTTTTCTGTCAAAATTATAGATTTTTTTTTTTTTTTTTTTTTTTTTTTTTTACAGTGAATATAATGCACAGCAAACGATTTTTACCCATAGACCATAATATAACGGAAATTTTTCAGTAAAAATTACAAAATCCACTTTTTTTACAGGAAAAAAACGTTTTTCTTTAAAACAGTTTTTTTCTGTTAAAAATACAATATTTTTCTGTCAAAATTACAGATTTTTTTTTTCAGTGAATATAATGCACAGCAGAAGATTTTTACCCATAGACCGTAATATAGCGAAAATCTTTTGTGTGTTCTTGTAAACGAACGATAAATGCTTCACACTTGTCCTGTCTATTGTAAATCTCAGTAACATATACAAATTAGATGGAAATCAGACTATTTTTACGGGAGTTAGAGTACGGACAGACGGAAAGCCAGACAGACAAACAGAATTCATAAACACTCTTCAATAAGTGTTTATGAATTTGTTTTTCTGTCTGTCTGCCGTGTGTTGTAAAGCGTTAAAAATGAAAAGAAGAAAACATTTTTTTGAAAAGAAAGAAAAGAATTGGAAACGGTAAGTATTTTAAATTAGATAAAGTGTGGGATGACCTTTTGCTCCTATTGTTAATTTCGTTCATATTTGCGATTTAAGAGAAAAGAAAATAGCTAGAAAAACTAACGGTAAATTAAAAGTTATTTATTCCTTGAAAAGCATTAAAAATTTTTGTTCAAATTCAAACATATTTAGCGGTGTCTTTAAGGATCGGAATCATTAAAATAAAAACATCCAACAGATGCTAAAATAGTAGTTATTTTATATTCATTGAACAGGACTTATTATATTAAGAAAATTAGGAAAGATTCCTTTCCATAAATTTAATTTCTTAAGGGAAAATATTTTACAAAAATTCTAGATAAACAGACTTTGGTCATTGGCTGTATATTAATAGATTTTCTTTTTGTCACTCACCGTATAATTAAAACTCATAAAAAATATATATATTTTAAGAAAATTTATCATATTTCGTCTAAATGTCTGTTTCTTTTCTTCTTTTTACTATTGTAGATTGGATTTTTAGGAGCGTTATTCGTTATAGAAGAAATCAAATAAGAAATTAGAGGGCATTTGCTCCGTTAGTCACATCAAAATAGTAATTGTTATGAGTTCGTTGAACTGGATATAACTATATTCAGAAAAAATTGCTGATTCTTGTGTTTGTGTATCTGAATCATGTGATTCATAAATTGAATATCTTTCAAGGGAAAATAGCTTAAAAATTATATAAACACAGGCGTCGGTCATTGGCTATATTAATAGTTTTCGTGGCCACTCAGCGCATATCTGACATTCATAAAAGAAAAATCAAAATTTATCTAAATCTCTCTCTCTCTTTTTTTTTTTTTTCGTTTTGCAAATTGGATTTTTTAGTGGAGTTATTCATTATATAGGAGTTCAAATAAGAAATTTTAGTGCATTTATTATGTTAGTGGCATTGCAAAGAGTTTGTTATGCGCGAAAAAATATTTAATTCCTGGAGTTGTCTCAAATTAAATTAAGAGGAAAAAAACATTACATGAGTTCAGATAATAGGAAATTTCAGTTTGCTGACTCACAAAAGTCATTGAAAAATGTTTGGTAAATATATTTAGTTGTTTATAACCCACTTCATAAGAAGGAGGGCTACCCAATTCGCCAATATATTTAAATGTATCTATATGTATGATCATATGTATATGTATGTGTGAACTGTCGATACATATATACAGTCGGCCAAGAAAAAAAAAGAGAGAGAGAGAGAGAAAACAACTTATATATTTGAATCACCAAATTCTCACAGAAGAAAAATGAAAATAGCCAATCGACTGTAAATTATGTCTTCTTTCAATATATGTTTAAAAAACAGGCTTAGGGGTCATCTTCATATTAAAATTGTACCAAACTCTAAAATTTTGAATACGAACTGGTTATATACGAACTGAAATATTTGGATGGCTTAGTAATTTTTACTTTAGGATATCACAGAGGGGTAGTTTAGGAATTATAAAGGTTTAAAATTTGAAACTTTTAATGTTAAACTCATTTTTAATCGTTGCAAAACAGATTGCAATGCAAGTAGCTTTATTAGTATAACTCAAACACCACTTGGCGGAATTAGCTGTAATTTTGGAATCACATAATTTAAACTTTTATAAATCGATTTCTTTTTAAAACTTCATAGGTTACAATTAATATGTTTTCGAAAATTTATTGCGAAAACATATATCAAAATATTTAAATTAACATTTAAATTAATTTTCTGAAAAAATATGAATTGTCATCTGTAAGTTTTTAACAGAAATCAAATTTTAGAAGCTTCAAATATGCAAATCTAAAATTAAATCTCGTTCCGTGAAGTAATCGTTTAGTGAAGTTCATAAACTAATTGAATTTCAATCGGTTTTGCAACGATTACAAATGAATTTAACAGTAGGAGTTCCACATTTTAAACTTTCATAATTCCTAAACTACTTAACCAAATGACTTCCCGTTTGGTCCTCCCAGGTAAAATGTCTTGAAAAAGCAAAATTTCTAAAATCTTGAAAAGGCAGCATTTCAAGTGTGGATGTTCTCTTTGGAAATTATGAAAAGAAAGTAATTTCTAATTTGTTTGACCTGAAATCTACTCAATTAACTCTGATACATATGATATATTTTCAGTATAAGTATATATATGGTATTTCAGATCGAATATTATACATATTATGTAGTACTATTTCTCCACTTAATACCCAGAATTTATTTCTAGCAAAGCCGGAGGAAGAATGCGTAACGGAAGTATTACATTCATTATTTTCAACAAATGGATGTGGGTATACAAGTGAGACAGAACGCTGCTACACAGTGTTTAATTGTGTAGCATTACAGTTATCTTTATTATATAATGAATAATATGCATTATATGTTACTTGAATATGTTTTTATGTCCTCGAGACATGGGCGCCCATAAATAGGGGACATTTTTCTGGCCTTACCATCGTATTGCATCTACAAACTCCGGTCCTTGGATTTATCAGTTTTTGGACCCTTTAAAGCATTCTATAACGCAGCCTTTGATACACAGATGCTCCAAAATCAAGACAGAACCGCATCATATACCAGATTGCTAAACGTGTCTTTAATATACCTAAAAAAAAACTCCACTATCTCACAGTTTTACTACGTAATGACACACAACGAGACGAATTATAACGATATTTTATAGTGATTTCTTTTCCTGTATGTATTAGTAAATTAGGTATGCAAGATGCTCCCAATAAGCATATATATTTATGCAATGGCTAAAATTTCTTCAATCGGTTATATCTAACTCTTAATTATCATTTTTTTTAAATCTGTCTCACTCTGTGCGACTCTTCCCGATATGGGTGTGTGATTGATTTATATATTTTTTTTGTATGTATATGAAAGTATAAATATTTATGAATGCATGTACATACATATATGTATGCATAAAGATCTTCTGTAGTGCGCACGAAATAATGTATGGAACATTTTGAAAGTATAAAAGAAAAATTTTGCACTCCACGCATGAATTACCGAACATTTTCCAGTAAGTACACATGTTATTCTATCCTATTTTTCATTAATGTACTTTCAGCGTATTAATTTTCAGTATGTCTCTACAACACATCGAAATCACATGAAACGTGTCACATACATACATCATTGAAATTTATCAGAAAATTAATTGTCCATGTTTTATAATAAAAAATTTATGTTAACCCAGTTTTGAAATTAAAAATAAATATTTTTGAACATGTAATTTAGTATAATTTAATCTAAAACTACTGGCAATCAAAGTATTTTTATATTTTATTTTTGTTTTGTAATTTTAAATAACAGATACAGTTGTTTAATGCTTTTCAGTGACGAACGTGGTAAAGTCTGATTCATCAACATTTCCAAGTTAGGTTTTGATTGGAATTCATTAAAAAATTACAAACAAAGGTAGAGGTAGACATGAATATTTTTCAACAGGAGAGAAAAGATTGAAATTTTTGTTTCAATTAAATAAAAGGAGGACGAAGAATTCTTATACAAGCTTTATGTAAACTTTTAAAATACAGTTGTCTTTTTTCGAAAATACAAATTTTATTCATGTGAAAGATTTAGAGAAACATTTAATTTATGCAAAAGGAAATCAACTGGCTTATTGTTATGCAAAGTCCACACGAAAGGGAGGAGATAATTCTCAATGTTAATTGAAGGGAAAATATCGTTTTCCACTGACATAACAGTTTTCATTTTCGCTTGATTGCAAACAATTTTCAATTAGTTTAAGTTTACTGAAATACTTTTCACCATTAGCAAATAAAACAAATAAAGTAATAATTTTCATTGCTATCAGAGGATTAAGAATGTTTTTTAAGATTGTGACAATTAATCCTCTTTTATTTATTTATTATTTGTTTGCTTGTTTTGATATTTAAAGACGACGCTTTCATTTAAAACAGTTTAAATTCTATTTAAAATTATTTTTCTTCAACATTTTACTTTTCTGCATAACTTTTTTTTTTCTCTATTGGTTTACATATTTATTTTTTATTGTTGTCCTTTTTTTACTTCTTTTAATAGTGTATAAAAAATTTAAAAGAACTTAAAATCTACTATTTTTTTTATGCTTTTCATTTAAAAAATTCTCGTTGGAAATTAAATGTCGAAAAGTTTACCTTTTTTTTATCGAACTGTTTAAGAATAAATGTTTTATTGTATAATGGTATATGATGTTTTATTGTATAATGGTATATGAAATATCGCCTCTTTTTTACTCTAATTTGAACCTCATAAACCAAATCGTCTAGAAAAACTTGAGTACAATGAGGAACAATTAACATTCAAAATATTTTTCTTTAAAAATTTTTCAATGTAAGTGGGGAATAGTAAAACTATGTTATTTTACTGTTGCAGCTGATGTTGTTTTCACATCCATTCTCTTTGATTAAAACAGTTTCTCTTGGGAAAATTTATTTTTATTAATATCTAATTCTAGATGACTCGTTCGAAAAAGAATATAAAGTTGTTGGTTTACTTTACTCTATTTAATATTGTCCACAAAGAATAGACAGCTATTTTTCTAAAATGCTCCCCTAAATTCAATCTACCTTCATAGCAGTGAAAATGTTCAGTGCTGCGTTTATGATGCTTAAAATTCTCTCATGCGCCACCAGTGATTTGTTCCAGTCTTTGCTAACGAATATTTTTACTATAAAATATCTTATAGAGAAAAAGTGCGGTTTCTGTAAGTGCGATTTTCAGTTAGCGTGGTAAACTTTTTTTTAGATGCTCGTTCGATTAGTGCGGTAAAAAATTCGATTAGTGTGCAAAGCAGAAATGGCTGATTTTTTTCCCCACAAGATGGCGTCAAAATTTTGAAAATACTGAAAAAGGGAATAACATTGAAAGAATTCCAAGAAGCTTTCCAAAAATTAAAATTCCCCAAACAGCATTTGATAGATATAGACCTGACCCAGACATCAGTAGAAGTATGCAAGTGCACTGAGGTTTAGAACATCAGATTTTGTCACCTTAACATGTAGATGGCGTCAATTTTTTTAAAATGCTGAAAAAGGGAATAACATTGAAAGAATTCCAAGAAGCTTTCCAAAAATTAAAATTCCGCAAACAGCGTTTGTTAGATATAGACCTGACCCAGACATCAGTAGAAGTATGCAAGTGCACTGAGGTTTAGAACATCAAATTTTGTTACCTTATGATGTAGATGGCGTCAAAATTTTTAAAATGCTGAAAAAAGGAATAACATAGAAATAATTCCAAGAAGGTTTTCAAAAATTAAAATTCCTCAAACAGCATTTGATAGATATAGACCCTGATACAGACATCAATTGAAGTATGTACGTGCACTGACGTTTATAACCTCAGATTTAGTTGCCGTAATATGTATTCCAAAAAATAAGAAAAAACTATGCAATTCGAAATTGATAAGTTTCCTCTTAAATAAGTTAAAATGTATGTAAGTTTGAAGTAATCAAAATTTATTACAATAATTTTTAAATCAAAGTATATACATTTTTAAAAAATAACCGAAATGGTAAGTAAGTTAACACCAATAACGTAAAGAATTGTAGTAATCCAGAATTAAAATTGAAATAGACTTTTTAATGCGTCTTGATTGTCTCTTATTAAATTAAAATTAGCTCACGGGTTTATGATAATGAAATATAATAAAAATTACATAATTAAAAAAAAATCAATTCAAGCTGTAATATGTACTTTCCAATAATAATACATTAAAAATAATATCGTAGAACATTATTGCATTGTTTATGTATATTATAGGTTTTTGAGAAAATTGATTGAGGATTTGTTCCAGTTTCCCCCCAATCCACTGCATGTTTCGATTAGTACGGTAATATCACCGGATTAATTATTCGCACTCGAAGGACACCTGTACATAAATATATACACAAACTGGGCTGTAGAAGTCCCATCTGCCAACTGTCTGATATGATCAGATTCATTTTTTAGTAGACAAAATATTACAGTTAGTATTTAGAATTTTAATATAATTACAGGTTCTATTTCTTAAAGCTTAAGATAAAAAAAATTGACAAGCGTTCTCATGTCTTTATCTTTATAACAATAAAATAGATAAATAAATAAAAATTCAGTGTCCGCTGCAGACTTCTCATATTCAACACACGCTACGCACCGTTTACACAAATGTTTTTATCTTTATAAGAATAAAATAATTAAATAATTAAATAAAAATTCCGGTTGCTCCCTTCGCCCAAAGATGCCCGTGTGCATTGCAAACTTATCAGACACCAACACACGCTAAGCGCTGGGGCTGAATTTGTTTTACTTTCTTTCTTTCTTCTTTTCTTTACTCTTTTGGGGTATTTCAAAATAATGCAATTTATCAATAAATTCTTTTATTCATATAAATATAATACATTCAGCCAATGCATCATGCACTGCATTTTATCTCTTGCACTCAACCGTTACACTCTTAATAAGGTCGCCGCAGTTCACACCATGTTTCTAAACAATGTATAACTTTTCAATATGCATTTATGAATATTTGTTTATCTATCATCTATCTATAGAAAACAGATATATTTGAATATCTGTTTTCCCATTTACGAATATTTGTTTATCTTGTAATGTATGAATCTCTTATATCTACCTAATTATGAAAAATCCTGGTTTTTAATTTTTTTCAAACTTATTGTGAGTATCTTTGTGTTGGAAACTAATATAAAAAATAAGTAAGTTTGGAATAATACAGTCAATTGTTATCCGAAAACATATAAAACGCTCAAATAAGTATTCTTATAATGAATCAAAAGAAAAAAAAGTAAAGAAAGAACGAAATAGCAAAAGAAAACGAAAGGAAATGGAAAGAAAGACAAAATAGCTTATTTTTACCTATTAAAAAAATTATATATAGAATATTTTCTTTTTATGGACTTTAACTTTCTTTTAATAAATATATTGTAAATTCATAATTTATACATTTATATTGATGAAAAAAGAAAATACAGAATATACATTTCTTCTATATGGAAGAGTTAAATTTTACTCCGGAATTTTAGCTTAGCATTCTTCAATGGGAACGCATAAATTTACTTCTAACACGAATTCGATATTTTACATTGCTTGAGAATATATTGAATGCAACTTTGATGTCGATAAAAAATTTTACTTTCTCTATACCTTCACCCCTTAACTGTGTAGCCCGAACTCAGTTCGGGCAAGAACAGTTTGCTTGTTTTGTTACTAAAAGCTTTTGCACACCAGTAATTATTTAACGCAACCTTCGCTTTATTAATCGGCAGACCATTTTCGATTACACAAAGCAAATATTTTAGTACGGAAAAAGTGGTGTATTGTGCTTATTTTTAGTTTATGGTGTCAAAATACCTCCCACAGTTAAGGGGTTAATCAGACTAAATAGCAGACGACAATAACCCCTTCAGGGGCAAAGTACTCTTTTAGCTAAATGATTGATTGACACCAGGATTCACGAACGAATTTATTTTAAAAGCAAGTAAAAGCTATTCCTCACGTACCTTATAAATTCAAAATTTGATTATAAAATTCTGGTGTCATTGTGGAATTTTGGGATTAAAATTAAGTGGTGTATATAATATACCGGTGCCCTTCAAGGGGTTAACCCCTTGACGGGCAGTAGTATATAATTTATGCCATTTAATTTTATTTCCAAGCTGCCAAATGGCATCTAGAATTTTTGAATAAAATTTTGCCTTTATAATGTAAGTGAAGAAAACTATTAAATTATTAAAAATTAATTTGTTCTTAATTCTGGTGACATTTATTTATTTCAACATTTTAGCAACATAATTACTTTGCCACTGAACGGGTTAATTAAAAGTTGTACAAATCGTACCATAGTCATTATCATTTAAAATTTCATGAAATTTACGAGAGAGTGATTTGATGTATTATCTTGAAAACACATTATTTCAATTCATTTGTCAAGATTATCAATCAATCAATCAATGTATGGTACTTTAACTTCACTCAGGTGATTTGTACTATTCAAATTTTAAAATACGATTAATATTTCACTGTTTTAGTTCTGCGCTTACATACAAATTCAACCTCCCAGTTAGCTAACCCGTCAGCACACGCGCCCCTTTCCATTACGTTACTACACACGCGGGATAAATTTTACCCCAATGGGTTTTCTTGTGTCAATTTCCCCCCGGTTTGATTATAAACGAAAATTTATATTTTGAAATAAACTGTAAATCAATAAAGAACATAATTTAATTTAAAAATAAGAGCCTCTTTTATATTTAAAGCAAAAACATAAAATCTAGCACTAAGTTTTTTTTTTTCTGCATATCATTACATACAAAGCTTTTACAGTCCAAATTCATCCATAAAAATACAAAAAAATATAAAACTGATGTATAGAAACTGTATGTGCAAGAGTTGTTAACGTTTAAAAGAAAAATTATATTATTATTTGCACACTACATTTTTTACATAAACATTTGCATTAACATTTTCCTATCATTATGGGTTACGTTATAACACGCGTGGGGTAAATTTCCTCTTACGTGACATTTTTATAACAAAAGAATGGAAAATCTCACAACCGGAGGTAAATTATTTTTGGCCACATCTTGATATCTTTCAGCTTGAAAGATACTATAACGCTCAGAATCAAGACTCCCTTATCATAGATCAGACTTGACAATCCGGAGAAAGCCTATGGGAGAAAATGTCCGCGGTAATTGCCAACTTATTAATTGACTTTCTCCGGAAAGTATCGCCGCCTGGTGGATACTACCGCACAGTTGCCATGTTTCGGGCTTTTTGAACACCAGTATATTTTTAGAGAAAATCTTGTTCTTTTAAATCCCAGAATTCTCCGATCAAACAAAACAAAATTGTCTCTACAAAAAAACTGGTATCCAAAAATATAATAGAAAAATCTATAGAAAAATCTAGCTTGTCTGCTACCGCATAGCTGCCAACTCTTACGCTTTTTTCTTACCACTAAAATTTAATAGAATTTTTTTCGTCATGTAATCACACGATCTTGTCAATTTAATAAGATAAAATTTACTATAAAATTTTAGTGGTAGGAAAACTACTAGTTCATAAGCAAATGCATAGAACAAATGGAGCTGTGAAAAAATTTCGTGTGATTTCGTGTCGTAAATACTATTACTGACGATTGATGGCGCTAGTAGCGATGTTTAGAAATTTAAAAAAATGGCAGTAGTAAAAATCCCAAAACCGAAATTTCATCGTCAAGTGTTGCCATTCGCAAAATGACGTCAGCGTTACGCACGGACACGTTTGTCCTTTATAATAAAGATATGGAATATAAGAGAGGAGTAAAAACCGTAACTCATTACTGATGGTGATGTACACCATAGAAGAAGGAATATAAATATCTCGGAATATTTATATTCCTTCTTCTATGGTGTACACCATATTTGCGAGTTTCTACGAAATTATAACTGCTGCCGTCGAAGATAATTTTACATTATGTATGTTATACTATTTCTGAAAAATATGCTGAATAATCATTATTTATGCAACAAATTACTGCACATATAAATAAATCGATAAGAATTACTGTCTTATTAAATTCAGAGTATCCTTTTTAATTCTAAATTCAAGAGATACAGTATTCAAATTATCTGAAATTTGAATTAACGAAAACATGTAAATTAATATAAATTAAGAAAACAAAACACAACTAAATCAATTAACATATAACAAACTCTAAAACTTGAGACTTAAACAGGGTGCGGGCAGTTTTACTACATTTTTTAAATAGAATTTTTTGCCTATTTAATCTCAGAAAAGTACTACAAATTCTGCGATTAAACGCGGTGATTTCGAATTTCTTATTTATTGTCAGAAAAATTAATACATATTCTTCAATTAAACGCGTTGATTTCGAATTCTACTATTTAAATATTGAATACAAATTTTCTTATCTGAATTTCTTATCTGAATTGCAATCTGGTGATAGATTTTTTGGAAATTCCAAGGAGTGTACGAACCTTGCTTGAGAAGACGTACAAAACGTACAAAATTCTATGAAAATCAACTGATATTGAAAATTTGAATTTAAAATTGAAATTTCTCTTTCTCGAAAACCAATGACGCGATTTCAATGATTTTTTTTTTTAACTTTTGGCAGTAGTTAAACAAAGAAATGATCTTTCGGTAAGAAATAAAATTAAAAAGTTCAGTATTCATGCGTCTATAAATTTAGATTTTTAACACTTTCAAACAAAGTTGAAAAGTTTTTATGAATTCGGTTTGTCTGTCTGGCCGCACTCTAACTCTCGTAATATACTCGGTTTGCCATGTAAGTTTTAAACGTTATTAAGGTTTATTATAGACCGTTTGGTACTGAAAAGAAAATGTGCAGCCTTTATAAATTGTTTACAAGGACACATAAAGAATTCCGTTACATTATGGTCTATGGAGAAAAATTGCTTATGGTGCATTTTATTTATGTTATGGTAGTTGAAACATAAGAATGATATGCACATCTGAGGTGGACTACAACATGCTTTCTGGGGAGTATAGAATAAGTAGCATTTATAATTCGTTTACAGGGCCGCCGAAAAGAATTCAATTTTATTGTGATCTATGGGGATAAAACGATTGCTTTCAGTAAACCCCCTGACCACCGAGCAAAAGGGCAAATTTGTAATGTTGCTTTCTCTGTAATTTTTTCAAACTTGAGATAAAAAACTTAATTACGTATATAAGTACAATCTTTGAGAATGGCAATCATTACTTGATGTTTTAAAAATGCATTATATTTGTAGAATTATATTAATTTAAACAAACCTTGTATTGCTGTGAAACCTACAGCATAGTGAACGGATATATCAGGTCGCGGCGGTGAGAAGGTTGATGTTATGATTTCTTCAAACATAAAGGATCACAAAGGCGCACTACAGCATGTTTCCTATAGATTATGGAGTGCGTACACTGAGAAAAATGACACTTTCAAATCTGAGTAAATCGATGTTTTTATTTTGTTGTGAAACTTTTTGTTTCAAATATGACGATGACGACCCAATGCTTTCAATTCTGAAATACCAGAAATACTCAGAATATTGAAACATAGACATACTCAAAACTGAGCACATAGAGGTCAGTTCATACTCATTTTTGAAACATGGACATACTCAAAAATGATTCTAATCATTTTAAACTCATTTTTGAAACATGGAAATACTCAAAAATGAGCACATAGAAGTCAGTACCTACTCATTTTTGAAACATAGACATGCTCAAATAGGAGCACATAATGTTATATTCTTGAGTGTGTGCACGTTTTAAGAAATGAGTCTATACATGGTTCAAAATTGAGTAATTTTGATTCAGAGCCATTTTGACTATGCGACATACTCAAATTTAAATATTTTTTGCTCAGTTTTGAAAATGTCGTTTTTAGAGTGTAGCATATATCGTTCATTTATAGAGACGGACGTATAAAAGAATTGGGTTACAGGACTGACCATATGATTTATAGTTGCTGGGAGTGAGTTTTCCACAGTGGTGTTACGAGTTTTTAAACCTATCTAGTTTTTAGTGTATTAAGTGGTATGTATTAATTCTATTAGATCATATACCAGTTTGTGCGACAGAATTAGCATACATTACTGCATTGCAAAATGGATTTTTACTGAGTTAATGTGTGCGGTTTTTAGGTGCGTTCGTAATTATATAAATAAGTAGCACCTATAGTCGTCGTCTGATCCGTCCATCTGTCCACATATAACAACGCAAAAACTACCCAACTGAATGATTGGAAATTTAATATGTATAATCGTTGCAGAATTTTGTCGAGTCATTTCAAATTTTAAAAAAATCGAATCAAAACTTTAAAAGATATTAATAAATATAGTTATTAAGTAATTTGAATATTTTAAAAATCGGTACTTGCTTGTTATAGCAACTTCCGAGGATTAATCGTCAAACGACCGAGATGTATCACCAAGTTATCTGACATGTATGATGTTATAGTCATATATGCAGTATATCACATTTAATTATCTCTGTGACCAAGTTATAGTCACATACTTCATTCTATTAAATCCTATTATACGTAATTCAATGTTATCCCATGTTAGGTAATGATTCTAGGTCGCCCTGGTGATTACTTCATATTTAATATGGAGTCACAATATTTCCGCATTACTGAATTTACTAACAGAATTTGTATACCAAAATTGTTTAATTATAGCAATCATATAATCTACCAACAGTTTTTTGGATAAATGTTTCCAGAGAAATAGATATTAAATAGAAAAAGTATCTAAATATGGATTTCAAGCTCTGAAATGTACATAGCTAAGCTTAAGTTTTCCTTTAGAATTTTCAGTAAATGTCAAAAATGATAAAATGTTGCGAACTTCAAATTTACTTATTTTATTACAGAAATTAATCATATCATAATAATAGACGATATAATTCATTTCACTGAAACTAGTTATAGTACGAAAGCACCTCGTTTGTCACGTGTCACGTACAATTTCCAACTTGTTGCTTATTTAGAAATCTCATTTTAATGTAGTGAAAAGATGAAATTTCTTAATAATTTTCTGTTACTGTTTTGGAAAGTGCTTCATTATCTGTGCATGATATATTATTTTCAATCTTATTTTAAATTAACGTTGCTTAAGGGAGTCAGGGGGTCAAAACTTAAAAAATATGCCCTTTTATTTTATTTGCTAATAAAATACTACAAAGTTAGATAAATTAAATAAAGTAAATCGCGTATTTCTACGATGATTACAACAGTAGATATAACAATTTTCGTGTTGTACTATCAGTCCTGGCGCGCTTATAACTAAAACTTTAAGTCCATATTTCTCCGAATGGATTTTTTCATAATTTATCATGTTTAAAAAGATAAAATTGTTTTAAATTTCATGAGAAATGTTTGAAAATATATTCTTCAAGGTACAAGTCATTCTCAAAAATCCTCTTTTTTTACTTTTAAATCTATCATAAATTTTGCAAGTAATATTTTTATAAATCCTGAAGACAAATTAACAAGAAAACTTTTCTGCAAACAAAAGTGGAGAAAAGTAATGGAATCGGGCAAGTAGTTCATGAGTTATATAAAAAACTAAATAACTTTAAATTTTAAAATTTAAATTTTTTTACTGAAAACTTCTTAAAATTTTTTTTTAAATGTTTCAAAAACTTTTTGTCTAAAAAGCAATTTTTATAGAAAGACACATTTCAGGGGAAAAAATCATTAACAAATGCCTATAAATAAAGAAAATAAAATTTTGATCACCGGACACCTTTAAAAGGAACTGATTTTCCAGAAAAACAATACCAAAGAGAAAAGATAGATTTTTTTTATATCACTTTCACTTTAGCAGTTTCGGAGAAAAAGGTAACATCAATATCAGTTATTTCCACACGATTACGCAAATGTCGCTGTCCCCTTAAAATATGTTTTTCGGTAATACGGAAGAACAGTAACAAATAAAGAAAGTTATAAAATCATTAAACTGAAATTCCAAATAAAACACTAGGATAAGAACATCAAATATACATATAATAGCAAATCATACATTGTGATGCTTGGTCGAATGCATTACCAATGTTTCCTCGCGAGTAATGGGTTGAGTTGAGTTGATTATTGACGGCCAATTATCTACACTTGGGATATAGGGCCGGGGGGAGTGCCCTTCGTGGGGGTCTTTCTAAGGGAACCTAACCCGTATTTACGCATTGATAAATCCACGGCTCGAAGAAAACCACGAAAACTCCGAACGATTAGGCCGACGGGCGCGATTGGGATCGAACCCAGCACCTCCCGTCTACCAGCTTCGAGAGCAGAACCTCTCAGCCACCGCCTTTTCTGGCTTCTTTGCTCATAATTTTTTTTTCACCTAATCATAAACTGTAATTGATTATCCTTGTTTATAAACGCACCCAAGAAAATCCAGTTTCATTTACTTCTCAAAAGTATTCGCCAATACTTCACCAAAGAGCAACAAACATTTTTTTTTTCAGTTTCCTGTAAATAGCTGAAAATTAACTAAAGCTTTTCTTTGTGAGGAACCATAGCACACAAAGTTTATAATTACGTACAGCGGCCAGCGGCCTCAGTTAATTTGGTCCTAAACACAAAATTTTTGCCTTTTTTGAAAAAGGCCAGATGTTTTTTTAATCAGTGTTTGAATAGTATATTTATATAAACTACAGGTAACATTATTGTTAAGCTCAGTAAATATCATATTAGCATAATAGCTTTTTCAAATAACTGCAAAATTAGATGCTTTGTCGACTGAACAAAAAACAAAGGTATTTTTCAATTTCAATATTTCCCTCTCTAGATCTGTATTTATACTATGGTAAGTGTAAGTTGAAGAATCATTCATATATTTTATTTGAAATGTTTTAAAATCATCCAAAATTTTTAATTTCCATTAATTGAAAAGGGGGATAGGTTTATTGAATTTGTAACTCAAATTGAGTATAAACATATGTAATTCAGAATTAAACAGGCTTAAAGATTTTTTTAAATTCATCTTGTTTAATCTAAATTTAGTACCACTTCATTAATTGTTTCAACTCATCATTAGATATGAAATCAAGGTCGCCAGTAACTATATGGTGTGCATTTTTATCGTAAAAAGATGATTGCTGAAAATTCCTGCACTCTCACTGCAAATTCAAGTAGGAGTCTAAATTATGTGCAACCTCTCTATAGTTAAATAATTTATTATCCAAGGTATTTACATATTTGTAAGTTGAAATAATAGACACATTTTTAACTGGAAATATTTCATTGTGTCTG
Organism: Maratus michaelseni; assembly: GCA_963931845.1. NCBI lineage: Eukaryota > Metazoa > Arthropoda > Arachnida > Araneae > Salticidae > Maratus > Maratus michaelseni. The sequence continues at coordinate 218,353,559 of OZ007586.1, read as the reverse complement.
GTAATAATTTTATTTAAATATAAGTTATCAAAACTTTTTTGCTGAATTGTACAAACGATAGTACTACATTGTACTATTTTATCCATTTTACACTGTTGATATTTAAATACAATAAAAAGTCCGTTAATAAATCCTTAAACTGTGTGTTATCACAAACAAACTCTTTAATCTTCTGCCGTAATCTCCTTAAAATTTTAAATTTTAAACTGAATAAAATACTTTTAATTTCTTTAATATTAGAATTTTTATTAAAAAGATTGTATAAATCATGTAGTACTATGACTGGATTTATATTTTTATATTTGTCAAACAGTTCCTGATTTGAGTGATTCCCTCTTTTCCCTCTATTGCAAATAAATGAAGGTTTGTAAACTGATGAAAAGAGATTATAAATACATATTGAACTTTCTGTATGATAGCAAATTTTAGTGTTTAACCCCTGTGGATATAATGATTCTGCAAGCAAAATATAAAAACTTTCGCTCCGCAACCGATATGCGTGATCAAAAATCTGTTCTAAAATTTGTATTCTGACATTTTTAAAACCACGTAAGTGGAAATGCTTTATTACGAAAGATGAACTAGCCACATTTCTGTCAGACAATGATCTATGATTATTGATTCGCATGTGTAGTTCATCAGAAGTTTCACCCACATATTTCTGATGTCAAACCAAGCAAGTTAATAAATATGTGATATGAGTAATTTTTCAGAAATTATAATTCAAATTAAATGTACTCTTAGCATAAATGTTTTCAGACAAGTCCTCATTCGGGCATGTTTTTCATCTTTTATCTTTACACTTTTTTAATCCAATAATTATAGCAAATTCATGAAAATTTTTAAATATATTTTTTTTTCGAGCGAGTATACTCTTTGCAAAAATGTATAGCTGCTTAATAATCGAAATGCCAAATATAAGCTCAAAAATGATTAAAAATAAAAGTAAAAATAAAAATAAAAATAAAATCCATTGAAAAAAATTATGTTTAAAAATGTTCATCGATTGTTTGGAAATAACTGATATTGATGTACCTTTTTCTCCGAAACTGCTAAAGTGAAAGTGATATAAAAAAAATCTATCTTTTCTCTTTGGTATTATTTTTCTGGAAATTCCTTTTAAGGTTGTCCGGTGATAAAAATTTTATTTTCTTTATTTATAGGCATTTGTTAATGATTTCCCATCCCCTGAAATGTGTCTTTCTATAAAAATTACTTTTCAGACAAAAAGTTTTTTAAACATTTGATTTTTTTTTTGTTTTTGTAAAAAATTTAAAATTTTAAAGTTATTTAATTTTTGATATAACTCGTGAACCACTTGCCCGATTTCATTACTTTTCTCCACTTTTGTTTGCAGAAAAGTTTTCTTGTTAATTTGTCTTCAGGATTTATAAAAATATTACTTACAAAATTTATGATAGATTTAAAAGTAAAAAAAAGAGGATTTTTGAGAGGGATTTGTATTTCGAGAAATATAATTTCAAACATTTCACATGAAATTAAAAACAATTTCATTAAGACAATTTATTAAAAACATAACATAAAAACTCTGTTCAAAATTTCATACACATATGTGGCAAGGAAGTTTAGATATATAATTTTAAACATGTAAATTATGAAAAAATCCATTCGAAGATATATGGACTTAAAGTTTTAGTTATAAGCGCGGCAGGATTGATAGTGCAATACAAAACTTTTTATATCTGCTGATGTAATCCTCGTAGAAATACGCAGTTTATTTTATTTAATTAATCTAACTTTGTTGTATTTGATTAGCAAATAAAATAAAAGTGCATTTTTTTAAAGTTTTGACCCCCCCCTACCCCCGATTCCTTTCAGCAACGTTAATTTAAAATAAGATCGAAAAATAATATATCATGCATAGATAATGAAGCACTTTCCAACAGTAACAGATAATTATTAAGAAATTTCATCTTTTCATTACATTGAAATGAGATTTCTAAATAAGCATAAGCAAGTTGGAAATTGTACGTCAAACGTGACAACGTGACTAGGCTTTTATAATATACCCACTGCTGACGAGGCCACAGTTTTTTGGTTGTTTTTTCTTGTTCAGGTTATATTTGTTGAAATTTCTTTGATGTTTGTTGTTTATTCTTAGTGTAATAATGGTGCGAGATTCTGGGTCTGCCGAATGCATTTCATACATAATGTGCTATGTTTAATCTGTGTGGTTATTTGCAGCTAAAGCGCTTATCGCATGGATTTTATTTTTATTTTTATTTTTATTTTTAGTTTTAGTTTTAATCTTTTTTGAGCTTATATATATGAAAGAATAAAAATAAACCCTTTTTAAAATGCAAAATTAAAATTTAAAATCCCAAAACATTTTTTCTGACTTATAAATCTAATGCTTAAATCTAATCTGCTCCTGTGATCTTTGTTTCTCAGCCTCACAAATATTACTTTAATCTATCAATTTAGACATCTCTTTAAGTTTTAAAAGTGATGAGTTTGCATTTCTTGCAGCAGTCTGTGGGGTGCGGCTCCCAGGCCCGGCCAAGCCTTGGTGTCGGCATAAGACCCCAGACATCAGTCAAAAGCTAATCGACCAATTAAAATAAATGATCCTCCCAATTTGACTCTTTCTCCCTCTGCTGGAAAATATTCTAAATTCTAATTAAAACCAGTATACAAGGACGAGGAAGACAGATATTTGGCACATTTGAGCGGTCAGCCAAACCCTCGGCCATGTAGATCTCAATACTCGCGGGACCTCCGACTGAACGCGCGAAGATGACTGTACGAAGAAATGCTGCAATAAACGAGTTCGATCCGTAATAGAGGTCCCGAGTCCAACTTATTTCTCTGTTTCTGTCCATTATTAGTCTCCCAAGTCGTCCCCGGATAATTCATGACATATATAAATAATATATATATATACGTGTGCGCGCGCGCTCGTGTGTGTGTGTGTGTGTGCTGTCCGATGCGAAGGATTTTCAAAAAGGAGCTTAAGTGTAAAGCATTTCCTTATATTTAGATTTTATAAAAATTACTATCTAAAATTACACACATTGATGAATTAAGTGGGTGTTCCGGGGATGCATTTCCTCCTCCCGGGAGCATCAACGCTCCCCCCCCCCCCCCCACACTACCCTGGAAGTTTCAAGACTTTTTAAGGGTTAAAATGTGTAATTTCACTTCGTCCTCCGGAACTCCTCCCTCTCCGGAGCTACAAATTTCCCTCCCGGGGGAAAATGTCTGAATTCAACACTGATTTAACAATTAAATTAGTTTTATATTGATTTACACATCTTAACACTAGAACTACCGGAAATTTTACTCAAGTTTTTTAAAACTATTATACACCAGAAATTTTATTTAAAACTGCTCTTAACTTATTCATTTAACGTATTTCTGTGAGTTTTATATTTAATTTATTTTAAATAGAAATTTCTGGTTTGAATCGGAATATATTCATTTAGTAACCGTCAAAATGACGGCTCATGGTAGTTCTAGTGTTAACCCCTTAATCGTCGCGTCCGATAAGTGTAGGCTACTTTTTAAAAATTCAGATTGCTTGATTACCACCAGTTTTTTTTTAAGTAGAAATATTCGCGTTGATGAATAGGCAGATAAAATATGCAAGAATAAAGCCAATTACACTACTTTAAAAAATTGGTGGGAATCAAACAATCTGAATAAAACAGGCGTAACCTACGCTGCCCGTGAATATCTCGGGCACGACGATTAAGGGGTTAATTTCCACACTTACATATCATGAAAATATCTGCAACGCACGACGTATATGCTTATTGTTACTCACGAAGAGAGAACTACAATTACTGTTTAAAACCTGGTAACATGCAAAAATTAGTGCAAATTATCATGAATTATATGGAAGTGAGAATTCGCCTCTTTTTGAAAATCCTTTTAAATAAATAACAAAGTAATTTTTATGATAATTAGTCTTTTGAATATCAAAAAAGAATAAGTTAAATGAAAAATTGATCAAAAATGAAAGCCAATAATATAAATATTCACAAAATGCAGTAATAAAAAAAAAAGTAAAAAATTACCTTCGCAAATTTTTCATTTTCTTTGTCAAGTTCAGCCAGGTTCAAAGTATTCTAGGCGTTGAATATTGCACTGAAGAAAGACAAAAATATACAAATAAATAAAAAGAAAAAATAAACCAAATAGGAGGGGTTAAACCCCAAGGTCACCGCATTGTTCATGGCCCTGTGTGTGTAAAATAAAATTACATGTTCAAACTGAAAGGTAAAAATATTACGTATAGGTATAGCAGTGGTAAATCGATATTATTCAAAATAAATAATGATAAGACAAAATTTAAAATCATTAAAATTAATTTAAGATAGAAGATATAAAAAAATATATATGAACAATGCAAATACATCAAGCCCCCAAACATTGAAGAAGTGAATACATTGGATTGAAAAATATAAAAATTATTCAAAATCATTAACCAACAAATATATGGGAAAGACAAAAATAATAAAGTAAATCTGAAAGTGAAGAATATTGTCGGCTGGGCGTAAAATATCACAATAATACAACTTTCCTATTTCATACCAGGAATGTAAAAGCAATCGGAAAAAGATGATCAAAGAAATGAATCAGGAAAAATTTGAGAAATATATATATATATATACATCATTACTAATTGAAAAATAAATTAATGTACGTATATGTGAACGTAAAAATAATGAAAAAATATATCTACAAAAAATAGTAAAAAAATAGGATAAATTAATTGTTTAATACATTTTGTAAAATGAAAAAGCATCAGAAATTGGCTATTCGGTGTCACCTCTTACATCTTATACGACAGCAATTTCTAAACCGCCAGTTTTAGAGGTATGGTGCCAATTTAAAAAATGTTTCATATGTTTTTCTTCATCAAATTAAAAGCGTTTTACTTCAAAATAGTTATTTTTTTTAAGTTACGTAATTGAAATATTTATTGGTTCCCGGGTCCTATAAATTACACTTAGAACTTTCTCCCTGCTCTAACGAGTAAAATAGTAAGAGTTCGAATCTGCTATCCAAACCGTACCGAGGAATGATATTTTAAATTTTATGAATCTTCAGTGTTTTCTGTCACAAGACCGGCAAAACGTGTTTTTAGGAATTTATAGGAACCAGAGGTAATATACAAATTTAAATTTCGAAACAAAAATAACCATCTAGGCGTAAATCGTATGATGAAGAATAACATGTTAAACACTTTTAAAATTGGATCAATACCTTTAATACTAACGATTTAAGAATTATCTGTTAGATAAAAATAAGAGGGGACATCTCTTGTATATAACACATAGAACAACCCATGTGTTAAAACGAATTGTACACCTCCTGCGCTGAAAGCCAGTTAACAAGGATTTTTTACTGTCGTCCCCACTGGCAGTTTTTAAATCAAATTTACTGAGTTTTTTAACAGCATATATATACTGCACATACGTGTATGTACAAAGATTCCCGTTATTTTGCTCATCATAACAATAAAACGGTTTAAAATAAAACAAAAATCAACACAATAGCTGTGTAAGGGTATTAAAGCAAATTACTGTCTGCCCTATGAAAGTAAAACCAAAGGTTAACAAGTATATATTCGGATTAGGCGAAAACAACCGCGATTAAATTATGAATACAATAAAATTGTCCAAATAAGATAACGCTCATGATTACTTAAACAACGCTACTGAAACAAATGTGATTTTCGACTTTGATTGCTGTTCGCATGTTATTGACACGCTCGAAAATGATATAGCACGATTAGATTACAGCAATTGTGCGCTAATCAAGTAAAACTGTCAAAAATTTGGACATGTAGTGATAGAAGTAATTAATTATATTTAATAAAATAGATTCTATTCTGATTGTTTATTCATAACACGAAATCAGAAGAAACAAATTCAGAGTCACGAAGCGATAAAAATACTGTTAGCATCTTCGGACAACTAGAAAAAGTTTTAAATATATATATATATATATATATATATATATATATATATATATATATATATATATATATATTTTTTATTATTATTTTTTTTTAATCTATAACGTTTAGCTGTGACCATCTTTTTTGTAAATAATTCATATTTGCATGAATATATAAGAATTATAATTGAAAAAAATGAAATTAATTTTATATTATGAAATTATCTGAAATAGTTTTTATTATCAATAAAATGAACTATAACGTTTATTTTTATCATCCTAAAGCTGCAGACAAGGATGTAAGCAATGTGTATTTATGTAGGGTTCGACCATGAAAATTTTGGTCCCTGAGCAACTATTGAATTTTAGGACCTCGTCAATTTTCACAAAATACATAGGAAATCTGGATGAGCACAGTACTTTGCATTACGGAATTTACAAATAAAAATTAAGAACTGTACATAATTTGCATTAGAAAAAAAATGTATAAATGATGAATTTGACAGGATTAAATACGATGTAAAATAAGCATGAATTAATAATACACAATCTTGTAAAACATTTGCCAGTGTAGCAAGTATAAAATTATGGTGTTGCTATTAAACTTTTAAAACAATGATTCAGTTTTAATATTAGATAAATGTTTATGCCAAATGATCTACTTATAATTAAAAAGCGATATATGCAAAATCAAATGGGGCTTTCCTTGCATCGATTAGAACTGAATGTGAAAGTATAACCATTGTTTGGATTTTTTTTGCCTTCTGCACAACGATTCCGTACAACGCTGGCAAATACAATTAGCTTCATACAACTTGTGAAAATATATTTAAGAAAATCCGGGTGAGATATGACTCAGATGCTTAAATCTTTAACAATGTAAGTAAATTATAAAAACAAGTGTTTTTTTTTTTTTTTTTTTTCAGAGCAGAAGGAGTTTTTTTTTTCCTTTTAATTCTTAAAATATTTTAAGGAATCTGATAACAAAAGAAAAAAAAATTGCTCCAAAACTTTATTCCGAAGAGACTTTCACAGAAAAAAGATGAAACATTTTTATGTTATAAAACATTTAGCTGTGGAATTAAAAGATTTTCTTATATATGTTGTTAATCTATTATTTTTATATACATAAATACTTTAAAGTGGCAAAAAAAAATGTTTTGAAATCTGTAGTACAAAACAAAAATAAATATAATATGTAGCGATTTTCATTTAATAGCTTTTTGGTTTTCTTTCCAGCAAACTTTTATAATCTTTCAGTAGCATAATATTTTTTAATTGTAGATTTCAGTTTGCCGACAAATTAATTACACTATAGGATTTACAGTAAGGAGCTTCTAATTTTCATTTAGGTTACTTAAAGGGTGTGGATTTTTTATATATATATTCAAATTTCAGTGTTACTCGTGAAAAGTTCATCTTTTGGATACATTTTAATATGAAAAAAGCCCAAAGCAAGACTTATATACATCAGTAATAATATATTCCGTCCACGATAATTTGGACCGATGACCTTGAAACTGTTTGCTATGTTACAGGGAAAGAAAACAGGTAACAGACACAAATGAGAAAGAAAACGCATTATTTAATGAAAACTAGCCTTCTGCTAGTTGCTATTGTCACATTAATTAACGAATAAATAAATCTAAAATTTTACTACACATCAGGTATCCCAGTTATTGAGTACCGGCATAGCTGCCAAATGCTTACAATTTTTTGACACCGCTATTTTTGAAAAAAATTCCTTTATACTTTAAAGGTTCAAAAAAGGCAAAAATAAATAAATAAAAAATAAATGATATTTTGAAAATTTTCTGCCAGAACACCCCCCCCCCCCACCCCGCTTAATATATTCTCTTTAGATTATGTCATTAACAATTTAATGGCCTCGAGATTTTGCAGAACTAGCAAATTAAAGACGGGGGAGAAGGAAGGGGGCGTGCCAGCCCGTTAACATAAGATGTTTTTTGTAGATTTTTGAGAAAAATTGACAATTTCCCAACTAGAATTATCATTAGATTAGACAAACTTTAAACAACTAATTCCTCCAAAATATATTTAATATATTTATCAAGAAGCTCGGAAAAAGAAAAATCTACCACAGGACTCACACACACACATCTGACTGGTAGTAAAAATCTTAAGCTTAATGTATAAATATTACAAACCATTATTTTCAGAAAGAAAATTATACTTTTATTATTTTTTTTAAATTTTAAAGCGAAATTTTCAAAATAAGGAAAAGGGACGTTAAGATAAGTTTGTCACAAAAATAGGAATTATAAGGACAAACTTAATGGTTTAACAGAGAAGTATATGTGTCATATAGAATTACTCCCAGTTAGAATCAATAGCTTAATTATTAACTTTTTCACAATGCCTACCAGTTCAAAAAATACCATTTTGAGAAAAACGCATTTAAGGGAAGATACATTTATGAGAAATATAGCCCGATTTTTTAAAATATGAACATTGAATAAGGAGTTGGAAACGAAATGGAACGTAGATTGTTTTTAGACTAAATATAAATATATATATTTATATTGTCGATTATTTATGTGGTTTAATGGTTATTATTTACAAAAGTTTTATTATATAAATATATATATATATTTCCTCGGAGGATACATCCTTAAGAAGTTCTAATATGCGTCTGTTGTTAAACTATAGGCATAACTAGACGCTGATTATAAGTTCTCTCAAATATTCAATCACTTAAATGTGTAACATCAAGCATATTGTGAGTAGGCACATTTTACAACGGACTGGTGAATGAGAATATCGTTAAAAAGGATTACAGAAGATTACAAAAAAATGCAAGACGTTTGACGTTACAGTAACAAATGTTTTGAGATCCAAGCTCAGAAAAAAATACTTAGGTTTTACTTCTACTTAATCCAATAACATTGTACATGAATTTGTGAATTTTCTCTGAGTTTCACAAGCTCTGCCGGTTCTGTCCGGATTAACCTTTACAGTGCATAAGTCCATGGATAAATTTTTTCGCATAATGATAAATTAGCACCGACGGATTTAGATATTTTCCCATTTATGCTTGTACGGGCTACATCCGTAAATACCTCCAAAAATTTACAAAAAGTTTTTGATCATTGTTTTATATCTTTCATAGCTAGGATATAATTTATTTGTGAAAAGGTATATAGATGTCCTATTTTAAACATTCGTAATTCCATTGCACTGAAATCACTAAAATGTAGAATTACGCTGCATACTAAAAACTAAAAGAAATAAACATTACTAACTAACTAATGAAATAAACTACAATAAACGTTTTTATTATTTCAAAAGTTTTTTAAAATTTGTTTTTAATCTCTACGTTAAATACAGAAGAGAAGACAATCTAACTAGTACCGAATTTTAAAAAAATATTACAAAATCATCCAAGTTATATATATATATTTTCATATTGTCCTTCTATATTAAAGGTATGAGCAAAGAGAATAAGTAAAACATATTTGTTACATTAGTGTTTAATTAAGTCTTATAATAAAATGTACGAAATTGTAATAACCGTAAATGCGTGTATCGTACTTTGTGTAAGGATAAAATTCCTTTATATTTAAAGATCTGTTTTACAATTAATCACTTTCTATAAAACAAACAAGTTTATAATTTGTCTTTTGCAAAATATACTCGTACTCTTTTCAAAGCCTTTGCCTTTTAAATATCCTATATTTCTACTTTTAGGTAGATTTCGTAAGAAATACTACCTATTACATTCTCCCTTAAGTTGGAATTTTTGAAAATTTTTTGCACATCTACGCCGATCATGACTCCCAGAACCCAAAAACACCCCCATTTCAAAACTTTATCTATCTATCTATCTATCTATCTATCTATCTATCTATGTCACTTTTTTATGGACACGATAACTCTAATAATTCTGCACAAATCTCTTCCAAATTGATACATAAAATCAAGGGGCATAAAATCAAGGGTCAAGTTCGTTAACGGGCAAAATCGAACCAGGGGGGGGGGGGGAATGGGGGGAATGGGGGGGGGGGCTTTTGTGAAAACAGAAAAAACCCATAATTTCCTAATTATGATACGTATCGAATCCGTTTAAAGTTATTATTACTTCTAGGAAAAGGGCCAAAAATTTATGTATCACAGATTTTTGATTTCATTAAAAAGGCCCCCAAGGAGGGGGGGTGAATAGGGTTTTCAGAAGAAAAAAATTCAATTCATAACTTCGTCAATTCCCAAGATATCAAATCCGCTTAAATATACTATAAATTTTCTTAATATTATATACAACTTTTATATTGACAAGTTTTTTATAGGACCAGCTTTTACGGTAAAAAAAAAAAAAAAAAATCCCTGCTGGCTCCACCTACAGGCAGAGGTATATTTCGAAGTGGGTGGTCCCAACTGCCACATCATGGCAAATAGGTCTTTCTTCTGCAATTCCCAATAAACAGGTGCCTCACGGCCTGCGTCTTCGAAATCTATCTGTGCCTGTAGGCCGAGCCGTCAGGGATTTTTTTCTTTTAGTAGCTTGATTTTCCTGCGATATTTTCTTATGTCAAAAGTTCATAACTGCCGAGTTTGCTTTTAATTCAATTAATGCAAAACTACTTGATATTTTACCTCAATAGAAAAATTAACATTATTTCTATATCATGTATGTCAATTTCAATGAATAATTTCACATAATATTTAATATATTCAAAATTTAAAAGTTTTTCTTTAAAAAACACTGAATCTGTAGTATTTTGCTTAATAGTTCCGCGCAGGATTTTTTTTATTCGTCTCACACTTAGAGATAAAAATTATTTTAATTATTTTGTGTTCGATTTAATTTTTTTGAAACATGAATTTAGGTTTAAAATATTAAATGTCGCTATTTAAATGACAAAAATGAATGTTTACTGAAATTTAACGAATCTCGTTACTTTGCATAATATTAATATGACAATAAGCCATGAAAGAAACTTTGAAAAACTTTAGAAAATGTATTACAATAGCATTCAATAGATATAACAGTTTTTCAGTTATTTTTGTCTTTTTTATATGCATAAAACACACATATGTAAAATCGGCAATTTTATGGGACCATACTTTATATTAAAGTTGCAAATATCTTCAATATCATTTCATATGTGTACAGCTGCCAACTTTTACCCTTTTTCCTTACGGCTATTTTTTAAAGAATTTCTTGCCTGATTTAAGCGTCGAATTTCGGAGGTTAAATAAGATGACGGTTACTATTAAAATATGGTGTAAAGAAAAAAGCTTAACTGTTGGCAGCCATGTGTATGTTAAATATCAGCAAATCAAAGGCATATTGATGGATTACTAAATAAGTGTCTTCACCCTTATTAACAAATAATTGCTATATCATTATTTTCATAGTTTAAACTCAATCACTCAATCTTCTAAATGCGTTTCTTAATATTGACCTCAGCTCCCAAACATGTATTAACTCATAATGAAGCGTTTTTCAAGGTAGAGCAATGAAAATTTGTATTTATAATAAATGAGATGTGACAAATCGAATGTAAAAATAAAAGGATAATGTTGATAAGCATATAAAAGATATACATTATCTTTCGAAGATGAAAACAAAAGTTTCTCAGATTTTTTTTAATTATAATTTTTTATTGTTTATTACATCTATTTCAACATTATATAACATTTAGGTTCACTCTTTTTGTAAAACAGATCAATTTTGGTGGCAAAAATAAATAGCAAAAATGTGAGAACTTTCCATTTTTCACATTTTCCCTTGTTATCTACCTTTTCTACAAAAAGCTAAAGCAAGTACTATTTTAATTTTGTTATATGTCTATGTTGATTGTATAAGGATTTAGAATATGTTAAAATAAAATTGGTACCTGAAATCGCGCATGCTTAAAAAAACTTTTTTTATATATAATAGAAAAAATAAAGTTGTTTGTTTTTAACGTTGTTTTTATTAAAATTGTTTGTCTTTGAAAAGAAAATATCCATATTAGTTCACTTAAATAGTCAATGTGCAAATAATTTTTACATATACAGTTGCGAATTATCTATTAATAAATCTTTGCAAGTACACAAGTTAAAACTTGAAAATTACTATGGTGATAACCGTGGGCTTGTCGACCATGGGTCGAGTGATGAAAGTATTTATAATTCAAACATATATGAGATGGGATTTTGTAGTATTTGTATTGAAGTATTGACCAATTTTTTGGACATATTGCTATAGGAGGGAAGCCTTCAGGGGGGGGGGGGGGACTTTTAAAGTCAAAGGACCCAAATTATCGTTCTTATACACAAGGAAACCATATGGAAACGTCACCGCGCCCAGACCACGAAGGTTTCAAAGCCGCAAACATCTCAAACTTATCTCAAAATTAAGAAATTTACTGAATATATATTTGATTATACATAGCAAAATAAAACTTTCTGTAGTATCAATAAATAAATTATGTTTCTCTAGTGTTAATAAAAATATCACATTTCTGTAGAGTGGGTAAATAAACTATTGTTGTATCAATTTATACTAAGTGATGTTTAATATCCATTATACATTATTTATTTAACGGATTTTAAAGAATATTTGATTGGGTAATATTAGTTAATAAATGTTCTATGCTATTTATGTCAGTTTATAAATATTCTATGTTTATGATACTTTAAAAGAAAGCATAATGTTACCAAATTATAATTTGCGTTCGGATTTATTTCGATACTGTAAATTTTATTCCCATAAATTTAGTAAACTGCTGATTTTATTTGTCCATGAAACAGTTTAATCCTTTCAGGGGCAAAGCGCTTCCATTTCTAAAATGTTGAAATGAATGAATGATACCGGAATTTACAAACAAAGTTATTTGGAAAAAGGAAAATACACATACATAACGGAAAATTTTATATTAAAATTCTGGTGCCATTGTGGCATTTGGGAATTAAAATCAAGTGGTTTCGTAAACGTACCACCACCCATGAAAGGGTTAATATATGAATTTATTTTTTCCCATATCTCATATAGATAAGACTCTACAAGTGATGGGGAACATATTTTTTTTCTGAAAAGTTGTTTATTAACTTTTTAATTATTTATTATAACTACTTAATATTATATTTCATTTAGGTTCACTGAAACTGTTGAACAGATCTTTTTTCGTGTTTAAGCTTGGTTATTTTATATATATGTTTGCAATTTTTTTTCTTTTTTTACATTTTGCTATTTATTTTCCCATTTTTTCTGTTTGTTTCACACGGAGCGGACGAAGGTACCATTTTTATATTGACATATGTTTATGTCAAATACACGGAGATGCACTCGAATAGTTTTGTACAGTTTCGTGTATATTATCTATAGATTTTTATACACTCCTCATATTAATCTAAAATTTAATTTAAAAAAAAAACCTGCACAACACAACTAAAAACTTACTTTCAGAAATTACGATAAAAACTTGGTTTAAACCAAAATCCTTCCTGGTTTTTCGGTTAAAAACAAACAAACCTGGTTTTTATGCAACCCGATTCACTGTTCAAAATTCCTAACATGTTCAATTATTTTTAAAAACTAACTTTTTTTTTTATCTTAAGAGGACAAAAAGAGTGCAAAAAAGGTGAGATTGAAGTACCTTTTCTCAGAAACCACTTAATCTATTTCAATATAGGGTCATCGAAAAAGAATGCCGGGATTTTCCAATCTTTTAAAAAATTAATTCTTAAACGTACGGAAATAATTCTTGTGTTGAAATGTAGTGAAAGAATGTAAGTTTTTCTTCCGCTCACTAGATGTGCGTGCATCCTTGAATGAGAAGTTCCCCAACTCATGGATTGGACGAGATGGCCTAATTCCGTGTCCTCCACGAAGCCCCGGTCTTATGCTTATTGACTTCTTCTGTGGGGCTACATTAAGAGCATTGTGTACAGTGAGATAATTACTGATATCAGCCATTTAAAACGTCGAATCATAGACGCAAACGAAACTGTAACTCCAGAGATGCTTTACAGGATATGGAGGGAGATCGTCTGGACATCTTTCGAACGACTAATGATACACATATCGACAAATATTGAAATGGATATAAAACTTGGTACTTTTCTTAATATTTTAATACCAAATTACCAAATTTATGTATCTATGTGTTTCTTTCTTTTTCTTTCTTTCTTTCTTTCTTTCTTTCTTTCTTTCTTTCTTTTTTTTTTTGCTTAATACAAATTTGTAATCCCGGCATTCTTTTTCGATGTCCCTGCATTTTTTTAGTAGTTTTGGAAGTAAATTAATTATAAATGGATTGTTCGGCAACAAATAAAAATAAAAAGTAGAATAGTTACGCGAATGGAATTTTAGTCTTTTTTTTAATTAACGTTATTTAAAAGGATTGGATTGGTGTTTTACGGCGGAAAAAATGATCGAAATATAGCCAATAAAAAAATATGAAATCTTTTCAGTAGTTCACTAGAAAATGATACATCAATAAAAACCGTTTTCTATCGAAAAGTCTGCTATGTCAACCCGAAACCCCGCCAGAACACGACAAAAACAATTTCGTCAACCCGAAGACAACCGGAACACGAAGAAAATTTATCTGTATTTTAATACAAATATGGCAAAGTAGTCTACAATTATATCTATAATATCCATTTTATCTTTTCTGTACAAAAATGTACACATACACACATATTAATACTCAAATATATATAGTTTTTCCTTAAAAAAAATATTCAGGATTTCCTTTTAAATGTCGGGTCAACCTGCACCCGACCGAAAAAATTAAAATTCAACCCGAACTCGACCCACACCGAAACAAATTAGCGTCAACTCGACTCGAACCGAACCGCTGGTCGGATCTGGCTCGAGTAAAATCTGGTAACCGATCCGATACAGGGACTCTATTCCGAGCATACCGCGTATCTCGGATATTCACTATTTGAAAACGGATTTCAAATGGATACTTATTATTCGAATTTTGAAAGCTGTGAAGCCCCAAATGAGAGGTTCTAATAATCTAAATATTGTATTCTGATCTTTTCTTGAAGATCGATGCAATACCAGGAATAGGGTGTTTCTAGCTTTGACAGGCCTTTGGATTGCGAGTAGCAGGTTATTGACTTCGTTTTCGAAAAATGTGTGTTTTCTCTCCTGAAGTCACCTCGGTCGCTATGGTCTGCTGGTTTTCTCCCACGCATTTCAAAATCAAAGCAATGACAAGAACTGTTTCGGAACAAGTTGAGGGAAAAAAGAAAAGAAAACAACACGTTAGGGAGATCTTCAAAAGGGGATAACTCTTAACTTCTCCTCAGGACTATCCCAGTCCAAGTAGTAAAATAGGACAATTTGTTTCTATCAATATACAACAAAGTTCTAAATTAAAAACATAACAACATAATTATTTTGTCTAAACAGGCACTCTCTTTATGGTTTAACTGAATCTCCGTTTAATATAAAATTATTATATCACCAAGTAATTTGTAGCTTCGCGTGCTATAGTGATTTAACACTAAACTGCGTGAATTTTTCTTTTGGAAATATGTTTTTTTATACTTATATATTGGGTTATATACCACAAACTTTAAAACGTAACTCTTTGCCTTATTTAATAGCAGACTTGTGGGATTGCGCAAGGTGAATATTTTTATTCCAATATAGTGGTACCCAGACACTGAATTTATTTATTAAATGTTATATTTTAATTGATTCACATATGCATCACTGGGCAGTGTAGGATTTAAAAAAACTGGAATGTTTATAATTTTCACAGAATTATGGAGTGAAATTAGCCCAATGGCTTGCGTAATTCGAAGAATATTGGGAATTTTGAGCAAAAGTTAGCCAATTTAAAACTATCTGGTACAAGCAGGTTGAATACAGAGGGTCACCCTTTCATGAAATAGAGAAAATGGGATATTTTCCATGTGAAAATACATCCTGAAGATGTTCCATGATTGTTATAGCCTAGCTTCCTTATAGGGAGTTCAGATGTAACGAAAACTCCCTTTTAAATTGAATTGATGATAAATTGTTTGGTCCAATAAAGAAATACTTTCTAAAGATTTTTTTTTCTATCTGCAAGCACACAAAAATGTCATATTTTACAGAATAACTACTTCAAGGAAACATATTTTATAACGTATACACCACAGCCAAAAATGATGAAAATTAGAAGGGTAATTATGATTCAGATGAGTGTGAAACAATAGCCTCTTCCTCAACATACACAATTGATTTGTACTGCAGTTGTTTTACTTCTTAGAGGCAAATCAAGTAATCGATGATGTTTTTTGTACAACGAATTTAATTACACAAAAAGTATGTGATGAAAAATATTCTGCAAAAATGTACAGAGTGAAATATCATTTTCTTCGATCTTACATATAATAATAAATGAAAAGTCAGAGTGGTTTCCTTTTCTTTTTGTTATTGAACTTTATTTACTCAAGCAATAAAATAGTACGAGGATAAAATTAAACACAGCATTACAATAAATAAATTGTTTTCATACTTTTAATGAAATATCTAAACAAGTGTGATTATTCATTTGTTTCTAATGATATTACTAAACTTGCATGTATTCTCTTATTTCTATAGAGAAGAGAATAAAATAATAGAACATGAACTCGTTTAACTCCATATCTTGGTTATAGAGAGAAAAAGCACTGTTCTCATAATCATCATTATAACAAAGATCAACTGTTAGTACCACTAAAGATAACTGCATTCAATATAAATCTTTATCGGAGGATTCTTTTAGATAAAATTTGAGTTGTTTCTATCATTTAAATTCCGACTACCCATTTTTTAACCATTTGTTTAATTATATCTAATAAATATACAGATTAGATACAGTAACCGAGACCTCAATTTTTTTTTTGAAGGTAGATAAACATATTTTGAACCAGTGATTTAACTAATAAATGAATTCAAATACGCAACACAAAGAAACAAAACACATTTTAATAAAGAATTTTTCTGGTTCGAAATAAGTGTTTCTTTGTTTTTATTAGAGAAAAAAAAATGCATGCTATACAGATGCTTGTTACGCTATATTTGTAATAGAAAAACAATATTTTCAATTTAAATAAATCTTTTGAAAAAAAAAATGATTTGATTGAACTAAACCATGTATGTTTACTTCCAACCTTATTGTTTTTTCAAATTAAATAAACATATTTTGAACAAATAATTTTACCTAATAAAAGAAAATAAACACCTAAAAAAGGATACATTTCATGTATTGAATCCTTTTTCTTTTATGTATTCAATAACTGTTAGTATATCAATGTATGCTTCAACATTTGGAATAAATCGTCCTATCATATCAAGACATAATGGGAATTAAAAATCTTTACTCTTTTCGCAATAGCTAAATCACTTAAAGTAGAATTATATAGTCAGACATATCGGGTTTGGTCATCCTGATTAAATTGGAACATGATGAGTGTATTTTTGCTCTTGATTCTTTAAGTATGCAAACCTATTAGGTAGATTTTCTTACAAAAAGCTACCTAATGCAGCCATTCGGAGGAAAGCAATTCCAAAAAATATTGGTATATTTTCACCGATCATGACCCCCAGACCCCCAAACCACCCTCCGTTCAAATGTTGATTTACATATATCTATATATCTGACATATGTCATGCTGTAACTCTCTTATTTATGAACCGATTTGGAAGTGACTGAGAATGTGTATAGGACATACTAAGGTCTCGGTCGAATTCATTGGCCAGCTTCCTCCGCCATCTTGTTTCAAAATGGCGGCCAGTTAAAAATTTAAAAATTTTAAAAAATTCAAAAAGATGTTCAGAAAAATTATAAATTGAAAATATTGTTTATGTTAAGTGTTAGAACGTGATACAATGAATCTGGAACATTTTTTGTTTTTGCTATATCTTAAAACATGGCTGAGATATGGCAGTTTGAAATTCTAGTGTGGCTGAGATTTTAAAACAATCTGATATTTGTTATGCTGTAACTCTCTTAGTTATGAACCGATATGAATGTGACTGATATTGTGCACAGAACATACCAAGGCTCGACCGAGTTCGTTAGCCAGCTTCATGCCCCATCTTGTTTCAAAATGGCGGCAAGTTAAACTTTTTAATTTTTTAAAAAATGTAAAAAAATGTATAAAAATTCTAAATTGAAAAAGTTGTTTCCGTTAAGTGTTAGATCGTGATACAAGGATTCTAGAACATTTTTTGTTTTAGCTTTATCTTAAAAAATGGCAGAGATATGGCAGTTTGAAATTCTAGGGTGACTGACATTTTGCAACAATCTGATTTTTGTTATGCTGTAATTCTCATGCTGAAATTCACATTCAAATTCAGTATTAACGAAAACCGGGATTGAATTTTCTATAATCGAGTAACAAGCAATTTAGCTTCGGACGTTTGAGTAAAATGGGTTGAATTTTTAAAAACCTGGACTGTGAAAGCTACCTTTTCCTCCCGGTACAGTCTGGAAGGACTTTTTTGAACAACAAGCCAGATTGTATAAAAAACGATGTTATAGAAATGTCCATTAAATATTTTATTATTGAAACGAAGAAATTAGAAATGTAATCTAAGCCATCACTTTGTAAGAATTTAAAAAATGGGGTGAATTAACCCCTTCGCGACGAGCGTCCTTTACAGATTTTTTTAATCTTTTACCACCGGTTTTTCAAAACAGAAATTTTCGCCTAATTGAATCGCAGAAATGCTATCATTAAATAAGGCAAAGCTAACAATAAAAAGTAACTGGTGGGGATAATTGAGGATTCTGAGCATCTTATGCGTCACGTATACGTGTCGCTCGTCCCCAAGGGGTTAACAAACTTGAAATTTCAGGGCTCCCACTCGGTCCGTTTTTTGAACACCACTATTTTTTTAAGAAAAATCTTGTTTATAAATTTTGTAGAAACTAACTTCGAAGTTTGCTTTTGTTGAAATTGTTGCAAATACATACCACAATTTTATTTTGAAAAAAATTACTGGTTTTGGAAAAACGGACCAGTGAAAGCCCTGACATTTATATTTAACCCTTTCAGGGGCAAAGTACTTTCAATACTAAAAGGTTGAAATAAATGACTTGCACCGGAATTTACAAAAGAATTACTTGGAAATAAGAAAAAGGGCTATATTTCACATACATATTAAATATAAAAGATTTTAGCAAAATGCTGGTGTCATTGTGGCGTTTGGAAATTAAAATTAAGTGGTTTCATAAGCATACCACTGCCCCTGAAAGGG
This sequence comes from Maratus michaelseni, assembly GCA_963931845.1. NCBI lineage: Eukaryota > Metazoa > Arthropoda > Arachnida > Araneae > Salticidae > Maratus > Maratus michaelseni. The sequence continues at coordinate 218,334,433 of OZ007586.1, read as the reverse complement.
TTAATGGAGCTCGTGTTGTTAAAGTTTTTACATTCAAAGCATCAAAAAGCACTCCAAAAGAATGAACAATTGAAAATATTTATTTGCATTTCCAAATATCTTTGCTGTATTTATTAAACTTCTGTTTGTGGCTTTTTTAAAACTACCTTTTAAATAATCTGATTAACTTTTTGATAAAAAATTATGCGTCTTGAAATTAAAAGACGTTTTAAATTATTATGCTATTCGTCGAGTATATCAAAATTTGGTTCATTTTATCAAACAGATAAATTACTCAAATCAACAAATATATATAATTATTACTACAAGTGACAGCTATATCTTAAATTAAATATCGAAAAATTCCCTTATGAAATGTTTAGGTATTTTTTTTTAAATTACTTTAAATTTAAAATTAAGAAATCACCAGGTTAATTTGTTGAAACTTCCGTCAACATGCTAACTGTAGAAGATAATAAAAATAAAAATGTAAAAAGCGAAAGGGTGAAATTGAGACGGCCACTAGTTTATACGATAATAATAATTATAAAGAAGTTTTCACCAAGAGCAAATTATATTTTTTCAGCCTTTTTAAATTTTATTTGCAGATGTGTTTATCCTTATTGTTAGAAGCCGGAATTGGAAACGAGATTTTATTTTTATACCTAGATAGGAATTTAATTCTCTTCACGTTAAACGTCTATATCCACCTACTACACAAGAGAAGTTTATTATAGGGAAGACCAACCCATATTTCTTTATGCGAGTAGCGAGAAAATTGCTATTTTTAAAAAATGTGCAGACATTTAATCTTCCAGGTAAATCTGCAGATGGTTTTGGCTTGAGAGGGTCATAAAAGATCAAACTGGATTACAACTTTATATTCTTCAGGCATATGCAGAAGCCAAAATGAGCGGCTTTTGTGATATTGGTGGTAAAGATAGGCTTCCGCGAATGAATGTTCTCTTATTATTATTATTTTTTTTTAATAAAATAAAACTTACACCAGAAATCACTCTTTACTACCCGATTAAAATACTAACAAGGTTTACACCGCTGAATAGTAAGGCAGAATGTTTATTTCGATTTTGGCCGTGTTACGCAGTTACTAAACTTTGTGATGACCAGCTAAAGTGTGATCCTAAAGTTTTCTTGTAATTTTTTAAGCGAAATGCGAGAGATAGATCAATAAAGTAATGATTTAATTTAAAGTTTACTGATAAAAGAATAATAAATTTATTCGCTAAAAAAAATTATGATATACATTGTTCTGATCGTATATCACTCTAATAGCAACTATTGTGTCTAAATATTATCCCATGTTAAAAAAAATTCCAATACAGTCTATAGCAATGTTCCACACTTTATTGTTACGCGACCCACCTTAGATTTAGAAAATTTTTCATGACTCACCTTAAAGTTTTAAAATTTATCATGACCGACCTAATACCTAATACAAGTATATAGAGCTTTTTGCATTATCTATTCTACGGAAAAGACAAACTTCCATATACAAAGCATATACGCACGATAACAGTAATGTGAGAGTTGAAAAGTTACATAACAAAACCTTCTTACTAAGTAAGAAAAAATATGCTTATTAATGAATGTATTATAAAAAAATATTTCTGACATTGTTTTGCACCAACTAGAATCTATATTAAGGTTGAAATTTGTTAAATTTAGTCTTAAGCTGCTCTTCATACAAAGTTTGATGAAACACTGTCTTTTCACGAAGTTTTTTATGTAATATATTTTAACGTATTTTTTTATGCAAAAGTGTAACATACAGCGTTTGTTGTATTTTTAAAACGGATAAATTTCATAACGTAATTTTCAAGACTTGACTGATCGTTTCCCAACTCATCAAAACATCGCTCAATGAACTACCAGTGTGGGTCGCGACCCATAGTTTGCGTATCACAGGTCTATAGATTAGGGTATTCTAGAGGTATTCTGTGGTTTACACGTAGTCGCTCTGGCGGTAGTTAAAATATAATACCATGTTTCGGGTAAAATAAGACCCAGTTGTACATTAATTTCCCGACCCACCAAAACACCACTCAACGAACCACCAGCGGGTCGTGACCCATAGTTTTGGAATCACAGGTCTATAGATTTGGATATTCTAGAGGTATTCTGTGGTTTACACGTAGTCGCTCTGGTAGTAGTTAAAATATAATACCATGTTTCGGGTAAAATTAGAGCTCCTATACTACCATAGAAAAAGTCTTAGGTAAAATAAGACCCGGTCGTACATTAATTTTTGTTCCAAAAGATGTACTATAGGTATTATTTCCGGGGGATTTCATTTTTTATTTTTTACATCGGACAACAATTTGTATTAATTATTTTGCAACGTTCTAAAATTATTCATAGGCTCATTTTAAACAATCTATATTTATGCACAATAACTGTATTTATGACAATCATTTTCACAGACTTTTAATTTCATTAGCCCCAAAATAACGAGCCAGAGACCCTAGTCTCAGTACTGTAGAAGCAAAAGCCAGGAGAAAATTACGTCATTTTGACGCAATTATGAAAAATATGCTTAAATATAAGTTTATGAGATTACTTTTTAAGCGTTCCACCCTTCTAAAATTAGGGTAAATCTTCAAACGACACGATATTGTAAAATTATGTAATTTACAATAATTTTTATTTAGCTGGTACTGAAATTGACACCGTAAACTCAAACAAGTTGGAAACTGTACATTAAACGTGGCATATGAGGTGCGTTCTTTTTATAACTAATTCATCCTTATTATTTCAGTGAAATGAATTATATCGTCTGCTGTGAGCGAAATGAGCATGCCGTTTTCCTTTCTTATTATGTATATGCCACGCTTACGAATGCGATTTTTTTTCTACACCAAACAGTGAACTGCAAAATTCCCCATGGAGATCTTGCTTTGCGAATGATTACCTCCATGGTTTAATAATTTATGACTCATAATGAACGAATCTCCTGTGTTTATTTACTCTAATGAATTGAGATATTCGGCTGTTAACCTAATTACCACTGAAGTTCAGAACATATACATTTTTTAATGTAAGTTATCTCTCAAGCAAGCAATTTTTTCAACGATATTTCTAAAAATGTAGCTTTTATGCAATTTTATTGTAAAAAATAATTTTGAATAAAAATGGCCACCTGGCATGTGAAAAAAAAAGTGGTTTGCCCGTATTTGTTTTCCTCAGTTGCATGACTTGCGCTTTTACTATTATTTAAATTACGTACGATAGGATTCAATGGAATAAAGAAAACGTTTATTAATATCTTTTTAAGTTTTGATTCGATTTTCCTAAAATTTGAAATGACTCGACAAAATTCTGCAACAATAATACAAATTAAATTTCAAACCATTCGGTTGGGTAGTTTTTGCGCTGTTGTATGCGGACGGACGGACAGACAGACGGGCGGACGGAAGGACGAACTAGACGACGACTATAGATGCTACGTACTTATATAATTACGAACGCACCTAAAAAGCGAAATGCTACCGTCCGAGAAAATCATGTCATCTTTAAACGAAAGAATGTGGAAATGTACTTAATCCAAATTAATTAATTCATATTAATTTTGTGTCAAATGTATTTAATTTGATAATAAGGAAATTAAAAATTTAGTAGCCCAACTTTTTGTTCAAATCTTAAATGCATAAACCTACTTGAGAGCAAAAATATTTTAAAATCATTAATTGAAAGTAAATATACATTGTTTGAATTACTCATCATGATTGTATGCATTTTTAACGTATGAACGCACTGCCTTAAATGGCTGTTTTAAGAAAGTGAGACGGGCTTATTTTTGAGGTAGGACTTATTTTCCAGGTAGGTCTTATATTCCGAGTGCCCCGATTCCTGAAACACCATGCAATGTTTTATTTTTGGAATAGGTTTTATTTTCGAGGAAAAAAGTAGTGGAAAAGTAGTAAAATAGATCTAATTTTAATATAAAATTAGAGAAGATTTACCTCGAAGTTTTAACAGAGACGAATGATGTGACATTAGTAGTTTACATTCCAACAAATAAATAAAAAATCTATGCTAATAATTATGTGTTGATTCAATTCACTAAACCGAAAGTTAAGACAAAATAAAATTAATAATTATAAAATAAGATTCCGATAACACGCGTTTCTTTTAACCAAAAAAAAAAAAGATCTAACAGCATTCAAATTTGAGGGGAAAACAATAGATAAAAGAAAATGATACAAAAGTCAAATTATGTTATAGAAGGAAATTTTGGCTTAATAAAAACTAGAAAATTATCACTTCATTGGCATTGGTATTGTTTGAAATTTTTTATATGAGTATTTTATAATATTTTTTGACATAGATTAAATGGTTTTGTGAAGGAAATTGATTTAATGAAGAATTAAATGCAATTGTTATGACAAAATTTAATATATTTTTCAAAAATATTTTGGAAAATTTTAAACTTGCAGTTCTTCTCAAATTTTAAATTTTTTGCAAATATTTTTCACATTACTTTTTCTACAACGGTGTTCTATAACTGTGAGGACCAGATTTTCAAAATTGTAATTAGTTTAAGAAAAATAAATAAAATATCTTGAAATATGTAAAAATATATTAAAAATGACTATTTGCTTATCATGTTTTACTTTTGAATAATAAACTATTTATATTACTGAAAATCATATCCTAAATTTTATGAAATGCACATTAAGGATCCTCCATTTAAAAAAAAATCGAGTCAAATGAAAAAAAAATTATGTTTTATCATTTTAATTAAACTAATATGTTGAAAAAGCACAAACTGAGAAAAATGTACATAATTTTTGGAACTCCGAATCATTTCAAGGGAAATTAATGCTGATAAAAGCCCTTTCGGATATTTTTAACTATCGGATTTTTGCCACGTTTTTCGTCAAATTGTACCACAGATGAGTAAATTTTTGATAAGCAAAAAATTAAAATTTTCGTCATTTTTTTTTTTTTTTGCAACATAAAGGGTACAGAGCCCCCATTATAAAACATACAATAATCCCGAATGCATCTTCCAAAAACATAAAGTCTTTGGAAGAATTGCTGTAACGCTATTACTAAAATTAACACAAATCTCTTGAAAGCTAAGGTTATGCAAAGTAACAATAACGCGCACTAAAACAAACATCCACATTTAGTGAAAATAGTGTATTACGATATCGAAAATAACTTCTCATAAACCTTAGTTTAAGGAAAAAATCACCATATGCCGTAGACGACTGTTAGTTTTAAGAAATACAATATTTCGGAATTTTTTTTACAATTAAAATTCAAAAAATCAAAGCCCTATTTAGGAAATTGCGGGCCGTAAGCACAGACGCTGTTCGGGGCCCCCATACTTTACATATTTTATACAACCCGTTTTCTACCTGATGCTTCCCAATAAATTATAATTAAAAAACTATTTTGATTAAAATATCTAATATTATATTAGGAAACAATAAACCATTATTAAATGAATGAAACAATAATATTGTTAGAAATAAAGTTTGTCTCCGTTTGTCTATTAAAATATTAGACGGAATTATAATTCCACTATATATGAGAGAATATTTCAGATGGGAATCAAAAATTGCAGGTCATTTATCTCAATGTATGGGAGACATTATGCTTGCTATATCTAATGGAAAATCAGACCCCGGTTATCAATAAATATAATCATATTTAGTAACACGTTTGGCACTAATATCTATAATTTATTTTTAATGGGAAAATAAAATTGCAATGCTCTTTCTATTGGTGTTTTATTCGAAATAATTCATTTCTTAATAAAAATAACCTTCTCAAAGCTTTATAAATGATTCTTGAAGATCTGTTCATAATGCGACTAATAGTTTTTCCATTATACACTGCTTGGAGTAGGGGATCTTTAAGTATGGATTCACCATGATATTTTTCTCTTAAGTTTCTACCGAAACCCAATGTGGCTATTTTCTGACACAGTCAGTCATTTTTAATCTTAGGTGCATGAAATTGACTAGTGATCTTGTTCAGAAATTATTAAATTAATTAGCAGTTTACCATTTTTCTATAAAGGCATGGAATCTTTCAGAAAATGCTGTCAAATTTTGCTCTTTATACCGAAATTCTGGGCTCGACAGCCCGAAAAAGGTCGTTATGGTGACAACAATGGTTTTTAAGCCTTTCAAACCATGGGTGCATACGTGCATTTTCAAAATCTAGTTAAAGCACATATTTTGGGTACCAGTAATAAAGAAAAATTTAATTTGTCTTATTTAATTAGGGCATTTCCGTGCTTAAATAAGTAAAGATAACTGTTTAAAAGAAGTAATGTCAACCGAGTAAAATTTGGTTGGCACTACAGGTTGGCTAATCCGAAGAGGTTAAATCAAGATGTAACACATTTATCGAAAAATGTAAAACGCTATACGATTCCAAATCACTTCAACTGTTATGCATGTCATTTTCATGCTTTTAAATATACAAATGGAGTCTATGAATGTGTCTGAAAGTTTCGCGTTATAGAGCGGAAAAATATGTTTTTCAAAATCGTCTTAACTGTTACTTGTAGTAAATTGTCTTCTAACTGAACTGTCTAGACTAAAACATACTATTTATAATCTTCAATATTAAAAATATAGAAAAAAATTATTACATTTTAGAGATTTTATAAATAAACATATCAAATAATTTCATAAGCCTTACACAATTACATAATTAAAAGTAGAATATCTTATTAAATCTTAAATAATAATAAAAATCCATCATTCTTATTAAAAGCAACTTCTTTACTATTTATCAATATCACTAACGAACCGTAATTAAAGAAAAACAACACTCTATAATATGTGTAGTGGATAATCCAAAGCTTTAATTAATGCATTAAAATCAGAGTTTTAGAATCATTTATCATTCATTTTTTAAAATGTTAAAAGCAAATGAGGGCCTTTTTAAAAATTTTGTTCTCTTAAAGAACGGTAAGATACTTTATGTAATTAAATTGCTTGAATTTATTACTTGTTTCACAAAATAAATCTTACAAAGAGTGCACTAAATAAGTATGAAGCTGTTTTTCTACTTTTTATGTGCACTTTAAAAATTGGTTTTAATTAATTAACAGGCATTTCCGATGCAAAATCACTTAAAAAGAATATTTAATTCATTCTTTTTCTTCTCCTTTCTTAATTTTATTTTTCTTAATTGCTTACAGATATGAATAATTTTCTAATTATATATAACAATACTTTCATTCCAAATAGTTGAAAAACAATGAAATGTTTTTAGGGTACTAACTTTCAGTTAGTTCGAGAGGTTCAAAAATTTATAAATTGTTTTTTAAAAATGTGACTCGTTGCAAAATTTAAAAATCATTTATGATGTAAGATTGTGATAATTCAGTAATCAGTTTATAGTAATAATGATAAATCAGTTTATGTACAGAGTGTTTCAAAAGTTCACGTATAAATTTTGAGCGGGGGCAGGTAACATCGGTATGAACCCTTTTTACCATGGAACTAGGAAGGTTAGTTCGTAGTTCCATGCTTTTCACATATGAATGCATGACATGTAACAGATAAGTGGCGCTGCACGCCCGTGCTAGATTTGTACGTAGTGTAACCATCGTATGCCCGTATACATTCAGTTGATTTATCTAGCAATGATTTGTTTCTTTTGTGGACCATGGTCAACGTCGGGTCATGCTGTACAGCACAGATTACCCTCTAAATGCCAAAGTGAAGCTGCGTGAAGCGTTGTTTGTATAGTTGGTAGAGTCACTGTCTGAGAAAATTTTGTTGCTATTGGCTTCCGTGTAGTTACCTGCACGTAAAAATAAGTGGTAATGAGAGACCTCTTGCTGGAAGGTTGGTAAGGGGGAGAGAAGTTGGGAGCTGGGATATTCCCAACTTCAAGTCGAAGATTCGTGTTGAAGATTATAAATAGTATGTTTTAGTCTAGATAGTTCAGTTAGAAGGCAATTTACTACAAGTGACAGTTAAGACGATTTAAAAAAAAAAAATATTTTTCCCGCTCTATAACGCGAAACTTTCTAACGCATCCATAGACTCCATTTGTATATGCAAAACCATGAAAATGACATGCATGGCTATTGAAGCGATTTGGAATCGTATAGCGTTTTACAATCTTCGATAAATGTGTTACATCTTGATTTAACCTCTTCGGGATTAGCCAAACGGTAGTGCCAACCGAATTTTATTAACACTATTACATGTGACATCGCTGTCCGGAAGTACAAATTGATGGGATTTAAACACGTCTTCTGAAACTGTATTATATGTCTACCAGTTTTTCTACTGTTAAATCTGGCTTAATAAAGCAGTGTATAATGCTTTCTGTATTGATTTATGGTCTTGTCTATTGTGTCTGTTCTATATCCCCTGTGGCATATCTGACCATGCTTTTCTGTATGATAATTATTTATATTTATACAAGCTTTATGTTCTCTTTTCTCAAATTTTATACATGGAATTTGAAACATCCAGTATAATTATTAATCCAAAATGTTATTTTAAAATATGAAGTACCCGTTTGAATTTTTCTGATCTACACATTTTTAAATTTTTATTATGTGTTTCGTATTTTAAACCATTTAATACAAAAACTCATGAGCATTACATTAATTCAAGATAGCGCATTAATCTTAGATTTGAATCATCAACGATACAACTTTCACTACATAGGCCTACTATGACTTTATTTCTTTAAAGTGAAGGGTATTTCTGATTTATTATTTGATGATGTTTTCGGGGTAAATGCACAAAATATCACGTACTGTTTCGACACGAAATGAAAATTTCTGACTGGCTGGTAAATTAAAAAGCCATTCTGGCCTGTACCGGGAGAAAAAAGTTGCTTCTCTAGACCTTGTTTTTAAGGATTCAGCCAATTTTACTCAAACACACGAAGCTAAAATTCGTGGAACCCAATTATAGAAGAATTACAGTTTTCTTCAATACTGAATTTGGATGAAAATTTTTAAAAATTGGCAGCATTTGCCAAGTTGGATTAATTTATGGCTAACTTGTTTTGGTACCACATATGGCAATATCTCGCCAAGCATCGCCAAGATTGGCGAGAATTTGACTCTGGTGAATATGCCTATGTAGTTTTAAGCATATGAGAGATGGAACAATGGTTACAACAATGAATAAAAATTTGGAGAGACCGCATTCAATAAAATTCATAGATTAAACACGTTTATGGAGGAATTCCTTTCTGTTGTCTTGTTTGAAAATGCCAACCACTCTAGAATTTCAAACTGCTATAGCTCAGACATTTTTTAAAATAGAGGCGAAAAAAAAATTGCACTGGAATCCTTGTATCAAGGCCAAACATTTAAAAGATTTTTTTTATTTCTAATATTTTACACACCTTTTTGAGTTTTATATCTTTAAAAGGCCGCCATTTTGAAACAAGATGGCGGATGAAGCCGGCCAAGGAACTAGTTTGAGACCTGGGTAAGTTCTGTACACACGCTCAATCATATCTAAATTGGTTGACTCTGGTGGATATGACTATATCGTTTTAAGCATATGAGAGTTGGGACAATTGTTACAACAATGAATAAAAAATTCCGAGAGATCACATTCAATAAAATTCATAAATTAAACCCGTTTATGGGGCAATTACTTTCTGTTGTCTTTTTTAAAAATTCCAGCCACCCTAGAATTTCAAACTGCTATATCTCAGCCATTTTTTAAGATAGAGGCGAAACAAAAAATGCTCCGGAATCTTTGTGTGAAGGCCAAACACTCAAGAGATTTTTTTTTCTATTTATATTTTTTATACATCTTTTTGAATTTGAAATCTTTAAATGGCTTCCATTTTGAAACGAAATGTCGGATGAAGCCGGCCAACGAACTCGGTTGAGAGCTTGGTAAGTTCTGTACACATACTCAGTGATATATAAATCGGTTAAAAAATACGAGTGCTATCGTATGATAAAAATCAGATGTTGATATATATATATATATATATATATATTCCGGAATTGCTTTCCTCCGGACGGCTGCAATAGGTACTTCTAACTTTTGTAATGGAAGCTATATAAAATTTACTCATAAAGACACGAGAATTTATAGTAGGTAAATTAAAATGTAGTCTTTAAGACACCAGATACCACTAAATATCATAGGGAACTATACTGTTGCTTTCTGCATAAGAAAATGCCGCAGGAAACAAGAAAAAACGTACTAAAAGAAGGTGGGGGAGTGCATCTTTTTTCAAAGTCACAAAACCCATTATAATGATATTCTACTTTGTGACAGTTATAGCAATAGTAACAAATCAATAAAATATAATTTGCATATTAGGAATGTAAGATTTTTTTTTCAATAACGTTTTCTGACTGTACCAGACAGTCTCTGTGACTTTCGTAGATTTTCATTTTCATTTTGTGGTGGGAAAAGCTCGGTAATTTTGATCTGCGTGTATCAAAAAACATTAGAATCGCACTAAACGGTGCAAAAAGGAAATAAAAAAGTTTTATTTTCTAAGCCTGTGTTGTCGAAATAAGGATGTGTTTCTGTGTAATAAATCAAAGGCTGTACAGAACTCAGTTGAAATGTTTCCATTATCGCCAAAAGAAATATTTGTTTTAGCATCGTGACATTATGAAAGCTTTTTGATAATTTGGTGACAAGTTTCAGATAAATTTCGCATGTAAGTGTATGGAATTAATTAAATTATTCACGTCACTGATTACCTCATCTTGCTCTGTTATGTTACAGTTTATGTATAATTATTTGCTATTTCTTTAGTTTAATTAGTTATACATAACCAGTACTCATTATATTATTTCATTATTTTTCAGTGTCCAGCAAAGGAACAGAGTCGTTTTCAAACAATACACTGAAAGGACAATTTATTATGCAAAGTAGCACCAGGAACATGCGAATTCGCCAAAAAGAAGTCTTGCACCTAGTAGCAGAAATATGCCGTACAAATAAATAAATAAATAATAAATGCAGATGTACATAAACTTTCGAACGGTACGATGATTTATTTCTGCGACCGTCAAATTTTTGGGTATGACCCTTAATATGGTAATAAAGGTGTACCAAAAATATTTCATATACGGTAAAACTAGTGTAGATCGGAAAAACTTTGGCAAGAAACCAACAATCATTGATGGAGGTCAACGCAGATTAAGTTTGATAGTACCTGAGAACAGGGAAACGTTTTTTAAACCAAATTGGTACGCACAAAAACTATCCCTCGAAATATAGCTCAAAATAGCAGCCGATGATCGCATCGCTTCCCTTTGACTAACGGGCTCAAAGCTTTGAGGATGTAGTGTGGAATATCTCGCCGACATTGGACTTTTGATGATTATGTTATCTAGTCAGTCGAAACAAAGTTACACTTTTGTCATTTTAATGGAACAGTACGGGTGTGGCGGAATCCTCATGAAATAATGAAACCTTGTGCAAGACGGGAATTCTACAGGCTGGCAGTAGTGGTGCAGGAGTGCATTTACATTTATATTGCCATACCTATGTCATCTCACAGCATTAGAAACATCTTCACTGTTGCATAATATGTTAACATATACTGCGTACTACCATTTATCAGAAACTTTTTTGCAAGCGATGGTTCCATCTTCCGACATAATAATGCACCTCCACATCATTTACCTTTAGCAAAATATTGGTTATAACAGCATTCGAATGTATTTTAAACATTCATTTTACCTCCAAAATCACCAGATAACAAGCTCTTTTGATAAAGTTTTAAACGTACTATAGTACGCTCCATTTTAGCTTTTCTTCCACGACGCTGCTCGATAATGCTTTGTGTCCGGTATACTTACAGATTGTTAGAATGTAAGTGCTACAATCTTACTTCCATGACCTCCTTATTTCTCCACCAAGGCGTATAAGTGCTATTATTTGAGCGAAAGCTGAATCTACACGCTACTAGCTAGGTGTGTATTATAAATTGTACTTCAGTTTATTTGGATGTACTCAGGCTTTCAAGAGCACTAATATTAGCATAGAAGTGTAATAAATTCCTTTCATTATTTTTTTCAGTCATTTAAAGCTTTAACTTTTTTCCCCGATAAACAGCGGTGTTGGGATTTAATTATAAGTCGTGATGTTAAACTACTCACTATAGTAGGTTATTAAAACGCAAAATTTAAATCGAGGACTGTTTAAGGAAATGGGACGGAAAATTATCAAAACTACAATAATTTGAGACAACCTTAACGTTCGAGTTCAACAGAAAACAGAAGGAGAAACTTCCAAAATTTTAACATGTTACTAATTACACTGGTCTACAAAATAAAACTTTTTTATTTGCCTTTTAAATAAACGATATATTTTTATACTAATTTGGGGTTAAAGAATATGAATTAAGCATTAAAATTTTAATGTTAACTCTCGGTGTAAAAATATGGCTAGTACATACTTGCCAATCTTTCATTTTTTTAAATCGAAGAAACGTATAAGAACCAGCATTTTTTTTTTTAATTAAATTGCTTCCATACAGTAGTCATTTAAAATCCACTTGATTTTATCCATTAAATAAAATTTTGCATTCGGTTTCAAGGGCATCTCTACTCAAGTTCCAACAGTAGTCTGTTAACATTGGCGAAATCGTTATAGCTGCCCAACAAAATATAACGCCGGTAAATCACTAAATATTTTGAAGTCTAAAACAAGAACGAAAAATCATGCGTCAAGCATAGATTATGTAACACTTTCCAACGCTTCCAAAATAATTTTACGAATCATACTCTTTTATAAGCTAAAAGATAACATCTAAGTAATCCGAATACTTTATTCAGCCCTGTATAGGATCTATAGATTTGTATATATACTACATAGGATGCTAAATTTTAGTTCAGTTAGGAAACACGTAGCACAGTTTAAAATTCTCCGTCTGGAGTTAAATAATACGGAAATGTGTTCCCGAACTTTTGTACTTCCCTGTATAGGATCTACAGAATTTATACACACCACGTAATATACAAAAAGCGATTTAAAATTAAAATCGCAGTCAGTAACTTAAAACGCACTTCCAGGAATTATTGTTAACATACAGTAGAGAATTCTTTTGTGTGTCCCTGTAAATGAACGATGACTGCTATACACACACTATTCTGTAGTAAGTCTCTTGTAATGAACCTTATATAAATTTCAATGCGTTTAAAATAGTGAAACATTATTTAAATAAACCGCAGACGATTTTTCTCCATAGACGTAATGTAACGGAATTCTTTTGACTGTCCCTGTAAAGTAAGTATAAGTGCTATGCACACCCTATTCCATATTAAGCTTCTTCTAATGCACCTTAGTGATATATATAAATTTCAATGCGTTTAAAGTATTGAAACATTATTTAAATAAACCGCAAATGATTTTTCCCCATAGACCGCAATGTAACGGAATTCTTTTGAGTGTCCCTGTAAAAAAACTATAAGTGCTACACACTTCCGTTGAAATAGGGAACATGCTATAGATAACGATTATAACATATAAAATTTGCAGGGCAATCCGAGCATATTTACGGGAGTTAGAGCACGGACAGACGGCAGACGGCAGACGGCAGACGGCCAGACGGCCAGACGGCCAGACGGCCAGACGGCCAGACAAACCGAAGTCATAAACACTTTTCAACTAGGTTGGAAAGTGTTAAAAAGATGATATCGAACTACTCACATATTATTGTAAATATGGTATAACTGAGCATCAAGAGCTATTATACTTTAACATCTATTAACATTACTTTACATCTATTACTTTTAAAGTTATGTGATCAATTCAGCGTATTGTAAACTATAGGTATAGGTTTTATTTAAAAGGCAATTTTCATATAGACCGGTGTTATTCGAATCAATGGGATATTGTTTCTCTTACGAAATGTCTTCGCAGCTATTTTCTATTTCTACAGTGAATTGATATGCATATTTAATAGTTCTCCAGCTTTAGCAAATTATTAATAAATTGTGATATATTGAAGTGAGTGAAAACTGGCAGCTTAGCAAAAGTCAGAGTCGATATTACATGAAAACTAGGCGGAGTTGAATTTTCTCTAATATCTAATTAGGATTTCGTAAAGGAACATTTGTAAAATTACTTTAAAAGTTTTCAACTGTTTTATGTATTTCTATAAAATAGCGATTTCGAATGAAACATTCTAATAAAAACAGTTTTATTCGTTTTAAGGATCTCAAAAGTAATAGGTGGGATTATCAATAAATTATTATTAATATTATTAATTACTTCCATGATTAATCAGAAATTAAAATGTTCATGAATAATTTTTGTTACTTCCATTTCATGAGAAATAAGTGCTAATTAATGCTGAAAAAGTTCACTGAAAAGAGAGTAAAATAAATACCATGGAACTGTCGACATATAAATAGACTTATATTCTAAATCATCTTCATAAGCTACCCGTATAAATCGGAACTAACATTACCAATAGAGAAAGAAATGGGAAGTGTTCGCCGTTTGAAAAGCGCGACCATTGTTTTTTCCGGAGAGTAAAGAACTATTGTTCAACTATTTCAGAATTTGTGGAAAATACTTGTCTCATAAAACAGAGCGAAAATGTTATTTATAATTTTGGGGCAAAATTCTGTTAAAAAAAGACAAAAGCCGATTGTTTTCGTTCACATGACATTTGTATGAGTATTAAAACTTTAGGGAAGAAGGGGGGTTAATATTATTCGGAGAAACAAGTTTTCTTCCCCAATTGTTGTAGACAAAATGGAAAACAAAATAAATCATGAAACTGTATAGTAATCGAGGCATTTTGGAAACGAAATATATCACTTTAGTTTTCATATCCTTATTATAAACTTTATGCGATGTTCATGAATTCATTATGAAGATGTTAGAATTTTAATATGGGGTCATAAGGCGTCTCTTAAATAACCAATTATCAAAGCGCGCATTTGCTCATAACAATTTACTTTACATACAGAAAAAAATTGGCGGAATAGAGAAAGTTTCAAGCAATAATTTTTAGGACAAAAAAAGTGTTTAATAAAATGTTGCCGAAACAATTTTATACAAACATGAATGAATTTAATTTAGGTAAATGATGCTCTTTGGACTAACTATATATATATATATATATATATATATATATATATATATATATACAGGGAGTTCATAAATTATTGTCGGGGTTACCTTACCTCATAAATTTTGATTTCAGAACATGACTAATGATAATATTACATATTCGTAAAATACAACTCAAAAAGTTTTTTTTAACAGTACAAAGTTATATATGCGCAAAGTTGCAACTCAAAACGTTTTTAATCAAATAACCATTATAATGAAATAATATTTAATATTTAAATTTCATCAAATTTTTCAAAAAGTTAATGAATAAATTATGAGCACAAAGCAAGATGGATAGATATTACATAATTCATTAATTATTTTTAGATAAACTTGATAAGCTGTAACGGCATGCAGAAGTAATGAAAATAATTGCATAAAGATGCAAGTTTCCCATCTTAAATACCTAAGATCTAAATGTTAAAAATATCATCGACAGTTTTGTGATACGCTTTTTTATTTCGATTTCGTTCGGTTTATGTTTGATGCAGAAAAAGGTAGGGGAAGTTTGCCTAATATCACACCTATTTAGAAATTTGAATCTAATTCGGCTTGACTTCATAACAAATTGAAACTGATTGACGGTAAGGGTTCATAAAACATTTTATTAAAACATTTTTTTTCTTATAATGGTTTCTAATAAAAGAAACATTTTATTTTTTAAATAAGTATGCAAAACGCCTTACTACCAACTTTCAAAAAGTATTCCTAATATCGCACGGGAGGTGCGATATTACACTCAGGAAAAGAAACTGATTAAAACTACAAAACATGTTTTTGAGTAAATTTTGGTTGTTTTAGCAAAATTCAAGTAAAATTGAACCATTTTACTTCAATTAACAAAACATTTTTGCTGACGATACAAATTTTTTGTTTGGAATTGAAAAAAAAAAAAATGTTGATTCAAACAAAATTTTTATTGACCTATATTTAAACAAAAAATTTGTTTAAATATAGGTCAATGGAAATTTTGTTTGAATCAACAATTTTTTTTTTTGTTGTTGAAAACCATTTTTTTTTTTTTTTTTTTTTTTTTTTGCAATTCCAAAAAAATTTTTGTATCGCCAGCAAAAAATGTTTTGTTAATTGAAGTAAAATGGGTCAATTTTACTTGAATTTTGCTAAAACAACCAAAATGTACTCAACAAATATATTTTGTAGTTTTAATCAATTCCTTTTTCTGAGTGTAGGAACACAAAAAAATGTACTCTTTTAAAAACTTTTTGAAAGAAATATGATTTGTAACGTTACTAAAGAAGAACCTTTTTATCCCGCCAAGAAATTAATTTTCTATACTTTGTCCTTCAGTGTCAATTTTGGAACTTCATAAAGAATTGAAGTTCGTCCTAAACCCATTTCCTTGAACCGTATTTCCTGAATTGCTTTAATCATATTCTAAATTATAATGGGCTAAAATTACTAATGGAGGATCAAGTTTAGTCAACGACCACGACCGAGGTACTTCACTTAGAAATCATGGGGTGCGATGTGCTATATTAAGCACACTCCCCCTACTTTTAATTCATTTATATTCTTAATATATATATATATATATATATATATATATATATATATATAAAGCTAGTTTTTTACAGATTTACGTATTTTATGATTGTGCTAATTAGTTTATTACTCAATACCTGAAAGCTCTTAAATAATTTGATTACCAATATTTATAATTCTTGTTTTTAGTTTTTTGGAGCGTTGTGTCACAATCAAGGAAACAAAATCCAAAAAATTGAGCATTTACTTTCAATTTACTAATAATTTATTTAAAAAACATCGAGAATGTTTATTTAATTAACTTAAAAAAACAAGAAATTAGGAAATATTCAATAGAAAAACTGTAATATAACATATATATCGCTGAACATATAACCATAATGTCTTTAGCGGTTTGTTTTGAATGAAATATTCTTCAACAGTTCTTAAATGACAGAAAAAATTGTTAAATTTTTATTTGCATTATTTTTGCATGTATATTGATTTGAAAGAATAATAAAAGTTAGTTGCTATTATTATAAAGATTCTAAATTTGAAATTTTTATTGAAGAAAATGTAAAATAACTCTTTTGAAACTATTAAACTAGGAGGAGTAACAATGTAATGATACATTTAAAAATAATTAAAAGATATACAGGGTGAAAAAATGGGAGGAAGGGAATTCTATAGATATTTATTTTAGTCATAGGTATACTTTGTTTAATATTACTTAGATTCAACATTATTTATTAAGCTCAAATTACACGTCATGCAAGCAATTAATTATAAATATGACGAATCATCAGATTCAGATCAATAGATATCCATATTATAAACTGAAATCAAATTGTGTAAATATTTTTTTTAAATTTAAGGTTTTAAAATATACATAGTTACGCAGCATATCTGCGAAATAAATCATGGCAACGGCAGAAATAAATTGAATTTCTATATTTAACCTCTTCGTGACGAGAGTGACGTTTTAAACTTATATTAAACACATATTATACTTATTTGTATGAAAAAATTCGAAGAGTATTAAAAAACAAATTGTATGTATATATTTTTTTAAATGGTGACTGTTACAAAAAATATCCATAAACTGACAAGTTCACTTAAAAGTTCTATTATGGCAGGAGAAAGAAGTCTCGATATGAGAGTATGGACATAATTAGCCATTATTTTAATGCTATCTAAATCTTGGCTAATCCATTGAGAATCATGGAAAAATGTACAATACAATAGTCATGATACTTTAGAAAATTTGAATAAATAATTCCAAAATTTCCATAATTCATATAAAACCTTTTGCATTTTGTTTGCTTTAAGCTTTTCATGTTAAGAAGTAAAATATTAATTTATTCTGGAGAACTAATTAATTGCATCTTTATTGCATCTGAAGAATTTTTTGTAATAACTACTACCAGTTGAATGTAATACATTGGTATTCCTTTTAATGCTGTATGAATTTTATTATTATTATTATTTATTTATTCATTTTCTCTTCAAACGAATGATTTTTTTAAAATCGGCATTATAACTCTAGAACGATATAATAAGGAGAGCAAATGTGGTTAAGAAAAATTCCGCCGAAGTTTTTGAAAAATTTTAAAGATAAAACTTTTGTAAAAAGTCTACTAAACTAAAAAAAATCAAATGTGGTTCAGAAAAAAAATCGCAGAGTTTTTTTTTTTCCAAGTTAAAACTTTTGTAAAAGATTTTTATAAGACTTTTGTAAACTTTTGCTAAATTTATACTGAGAAAAAGAACACTTTCAAATCTGAGTAAATCGATGTTTTCATTTTGTTATGAAACTTTTTGTTTCAAATATGACGACCCAATGCTTTCAATTCTGAAATACCAGAAATACTCAGAATATTGAAACATGGACATACTCAAAACTGAGCACATAGAGGTCAGTTCATACTCATTTTTGAAACATGGACATACTTAAAAATGATTAAGAATCAGTTCAAACTCATTTTTGAAACATGGAAATACTCAAACATGAGCACATAGAAGTCAGTTCATACTCATTTTTCAAACATGGGCATACTAAATCGTTGCTACATGATATTTTATTCTTGAGTGTGTGGATGTTTTCAGAAATGAGTCTATACATTTTTCAAACTTGAGTAATTATGATTCGGAGCAATTTTGACTATGCGACATACTCAGATTTGAGTATTTTTTGCTCAGTTTTGAAAACATCGTTTTTAGAGTGTAGTTTCCGAAAAAAAAGGAGAGGTGTTGAGTTCGATGTAATGGTCAAAGTCAATGTAATCGTCCAAATGCGAAAGTTTTTATTTATTTATTTAAGATTTGATATTTTGCGATTAATACAAAGTGTGACAGACAAATACGGTTATATTTCTAAAATTTTTATTTTTTGTTATCCAGGCTTCACGCAGTTCTCAGTTTTACCACACTTTTAAAATATAATTGTTCGCTTTAATTAATTGTAGAAAAATATTACAAATTCTCAGATTAAAGGAGACGATTCAAATTCAGTTTAATATTAAATAGAATATTTCTAATCTGAAATTGTGGTGTCATATACTCCTTGGAAATTCTATATGTATCTTTTTGTTATCTTGTCCCTGGCGTAAAATTGCTATCGTTTACTCAATCACATTATGGAATCCTCCTCAATTTGTAAAAAGCAGTTACCAATGATTCTTTTTGGCCATTAATTATTCTTAAACCAGACTTTTTTAATGTGTAATCTCCCGAGAACATTCGACATCATACTTTTCGCATTTATTTTATTCTAATGAAGAATATAAATTTAAAATAAGCTAAACTAAGAATTTTTAATCAAAACCATCTTGCAGGGAAATTAAAAAGCAATACAGAAATGTAACAAAAAAAGAAGTATTGTATTTTCCAATGTATAAGACGCACTTTTTACGCTTAATATGCGCCTTAAAATCGGGGTGGGGAGGGGACAATGCAACTTATACAATGAAGATACTGATTCCTCCCCCCCCCCCCTTCCCTTTAGAATTTCTCATGTTTGTATGATGCATATTACGCTTTTGTTAATTACTTTTTTTAAATGAAAAAAAAAAGAAAAGAAATATAATTAGTTACTAACGTAATTTATAGTATATGACGAATCATATTTAATTTTAGGAAATGTATACTTTCATAGATATTCTACTGATTAGATATTTATGTGTTACTGAAGCTCTAACGTAAAATTTTTTTAAATATAAGTTCAGAAGATATTATCATTGCATTTAAATAAATATTTCCTTTTGATTATTAAAAAATAGCTCATAACTGATATTAAACTACGTATATATATATATATATATATATATATATTTTAATTAAGTATTGTCATTATTTTACTTTCATGTCTTTTCTTTAAAAAACGTATTAAATGTTGGGGTGCGTCTTATACACTGAAAAATACGGTAATTAGAAATACAAAATTAAGCTTCAACCGATTATTTTTCAAAATGGAGGGTTATTTTTATTTATTTATTTATTTATTTATTTATTTTTTTTTTTTTGTTAGGGGAGCTGTACTGCACTGCCCCCTCCCCCTTCTTATTTAAGATAATTTTTAAACACATAAACGTGAAAAGGAAAACAAAATATTTTCTTTCATGGGGAGTTCAGCTGTCAGAACCCAAGTTAAAAATCGTTAGTTTTTTTTTTCTCTTAGTGTTTAAATACTTTAAGTCATTTGGGACGAATAACTTTTACGTTTTTTTTTTCTTCCCCAAAATCATTAGATAAAAGGAAAATTCAGTTTATCAGATTTCAAAATCCAAGGAGGGGCAATGGCTCTCCCATGCCTCCCGCTCATTTGCTGGTGCCTCAGCTAGAAAGTTAAATATGTTCTTTGAGTTAGCTATCTTATTTGATTATTATTGAATATTGGTAAACTGTGTCGCTAATAAAGTACCTTTTAAAGTTTCACCTGTCTTGGCAAATGATTTTTCATATATAATTCATCATTCCGGCGTACTTCGGCAGCAGCATGCTCTTTTCTTCAAAGGTCATTCTTTGTTCTGTTGGTCCTTGTGGAACCCCAAGTCCATCAACCTGCTCTCGAGGTCACCTTTTACCGACATCTCTCAGAAAATAGAGAAATACAGCGAAGGGGGGGACCCACCTATTTGACTTTTGACTACATAAGGAAGGAAAAAATATGCCACTTTTTCAAATATCCCATTGTTTCGGCTGTCACAGGATGGGCTCCTCGCGTGGAGGATTTAGATCGAGGGAGACAGTTCGGATGAACACAATAACACGAACGAAGTAAAAACAAAAATACTCACAAAAGCATAGGGGGGCACCTTTCTTTTTTGATCCCCACAACCACAGAATGACTTCAACCAATGTTCATTAAGACTTAACTGAATCAGAAAAGAAAAATCAAATAGTAACTTACAATTAGGAAATGAGGATGCTGCCTATTCGAAAGCTTTCACATGAAAAGAAATTTTCTCTCTTTCTTTTGAATGTTTCATTTTTCTATTATATTTCATAATGAAAAATCAATCTAATAAAAAAAAATGGTGTATAAGTAAATATACAAGTGATGAATTTGATTGGAAAATGTCTTTCTTAATGCTGATTTTACCCAAAAGAGATATCTTTGACGCAACCTAACACTTGTTCAGAGATATTGTAAGTTTGTCATTGTTAAAATTAAGTAAATTGCATTTTTTTAACGCAATAATTAAAAAAAAAAAAAAAAAAAAAAAAAAAAAGAAAAAAAAAAAAAAAAAAGTCACATTTTATATAAATGTGCTTCATTAATAAATAAATCTAATTATTCTTCCTTTATGAAAATAAATCATTTAAACGGTAGATTCAAATATTTAAATTGGCTTCCATAAATGAAATAAAGATTTTTTTTTTTTACACAATATTTTTTTTTATTACAATCAATTGAACGACAATATAGTTTTAAATGTCGGATATGAAGTGAGTTAACACAAGATATTAATTAACAAATGCAATGTTTAAATACTGCAAGTGCGATGATGAAAACGAATTTATTATTATATAATCATATATTAACATCCACTTTTAATAGATCAAAATCAATATTTAACAAGAATGAAAAATCATGCATCAGGCATAGATTATGAAACGATTTCCAACACTAACAGAATGTTATAAAGAAATTTAATTTTCATAGAATGAAATGTGATATCTAAATAAGAACAACACTTAAAAAAAAAAAAAAAAAAAAAAAAAAAAAAAAAAAAAACTCGGTAATAATGCAATTTCAGCAATTGTCATCCATATCCGATAATGTGTGTGAAATCTTTCGTATAGCCATTTATGTGATCTATAGAACTTATATACAGCACCTAATATAACTGAAAATTAGAGGTTTAAAAATGCATGCAACAGCGGAAAACGTTCTTTCATTAATTATCGATCTTAGTCAGTCCTGTAATCAAATTCTTTTGTGTGTCTCTGTAAATGAACGTTAAATGATATGCACTACATAATCTATATAGAAAACATGTTGTCGTGCACTTCCCTGATTTCATTATGTACAAAGTATAATAACATAATTATAATTCACCGCAAACGATTTTTCCCATAGATCATAATGCAATCTAACATTTTGTGCGTTCCTGTAAACAAACTATGAATGCTACTTATTATATACACCTGAGAAAGCATGTTGTTGTCCATCTCAGTGTTGTATATCTATATTATTAAGTTTGAAATATCGTAATATCATTATAATGTACCGCAAACGATTTTTTTCTATCGACTATAATGTAACGGGATTATTTTGTGTCCCGCTGTAAACGAACTTTACATCATGCTACACTCTTCATTTTCAATACCAAACGATCTATTGTAAACCTTAATAATATATATAAATTTCATGGCAATCCGAGTTTATTTATGAGAATTAGAGTACGGAAAGACAGATGGCAGACAGACGAACCGAATTCATAAGCACTTTTCAACTATGTTGAAACGTGTTAACAACTATGTTAAAAAGTGTTAAAAACAAATTAATATACTTATTAATTTTTAAATGACCAGAATGAAAAGAGCCTAACAATGAATTTAGATAACATGCTCGTCACACTTAGTAATGGAAAACTCTATATCTGTTGGAATTTTGTCACAATTCCCGACACTTTATAATTTAAATTCAACAAACCAAATGACAACATATCTCTGTATGTACTCTGTTGCTATTATATAAATTCGTCTGTGAAAAACCGTTTCGAACATGACGGCAATGAAAAATAGGAAATTTAATAGTGTTATAAAACTAGACATAAAAATTTTCAACTGTTTTCTTTAGCAAAAGCTCGAATAAATGTCCCTTGTTCTCGTTTTCTCAAAGAGAAAGAATTACAGATATTTTTAAAATGAATCTTTGTGTGAATATACGACCAAAAAATTATTAAGTTTAATTGTAAACATTAATGTGTCATTATTAAACAGGAACTTCAAGTACCATGATCAATAGATCAAGTACATTTCATATTGAAAAATATTCAGTAATGTTAGAATTTGTATGCAACAATCGCTTGTAAATAAAACGCGCATTAAAAGAAAAAAAAATTTCCCTCCAAAATATCTTTGCAATATACCATTTAGTGTTTTCATAAATTATGCAATAATAGAGTAATGTTTGGCAGAGCATGTTCTCGCAGAGCTCGAATGTTCTTTTATTTTTTGCCAAAATGAAAAATAATTTCAAAGTAATTTTTGAAAAATTCATTTCTAATCACGAAATTGAATTACAAAAATTATCTAGGTATACAGAATCCAAATAATTGAGAAAGGTTAAGTTGATTTATTAAACTAAACGTAATCTGGAAAAAAAAAAGAGCGACAGAGAGAAATTATTATTGTAAAAACCGGCGTATGAGCCCAAATCAAACATGTTTTGGACCAAAAATTTTACTTAATAAATTAAGTAAAATAAGTGCGACACAAGAATAGATTACATTTTATTAAATCAAATTTCTAGTTATAAATATGCGGCTCATACGCTGGTTTTTACGGTACAATAAAGTAGGATTATATTTCTCAAATAATTTTATCATTGCAGTTTTCTAGCTAATAAATATGTTGAGTTAATAAATATACATTTACTACTTTTTAAATATGGATATATATAATGCATTTGAATAAAAAATTATCTAGATTTACTAAATTAATCAAAATTTAAAATAATTTATTTAAAAAAATAATTTTAAATTATCTAAAAGTTTTTTTTTTTTTTTTTAATTTCAGGTTTCTTGCCAGTCTGTACACTAATTCTCTTTTAAGTTCAGAAATTATTTCAATGGAAAATGTTTAAAAAGGGGAAAAAAAGAAAAAGAAAAGAGAAAGGGAAAGAAAATAAGATAAAAAAAATACTTTGAAAAGATTTCTAATGAACTTTGTTGCAAATGTGCAAATGTAGCTATTGCTCTATTTAAAATGCATATCTAAAAGCCATTCAAATTTATAGGCTTTTATTTTTTTTAAATTATTTTTAATGATGTAAAATGGTACCTTTTGAAATTTATATCAATATCATCTAAAATTTCACTATGTAACATATTCATCATCACGAGTACAGTTGCAATTTTTGCAAGAAATGAAACTACTCAGACCATTATACATGGTTTATTTTTAGTAGACGATATCTAGTAAGATAAAAAAGTTTAATAATTTTGGTCAGTCCTTAGACCTGTAAGGTGTAAGTTCTATGTCGATTTATCAATTCGTTTTCTAACTTTTTCAAAATTAACGGACTCCTGCGATATTTTAATGTGATATTTGAGTAGTTCTATAGTAGTTGCTTTCGTTCAGAAAATGACGGTATGGAACTGAAAAAAATGTTTATTCATTTTTCACAGTAAGAAATTACATTAGAAAAAATGCAAAACTGTTTATTATTATTATTATTATTATTATTATTATTATTATTATTATTATTATTATTGTTATTATTATTAATATTATTATTGTTGCTATTATTATTATTACTATTATATTATTATTGACTTTCTGTCATTATAATGCTGTGATTTCATGAAATGTCCACTTGTTGAAAATTTATATTCCAACTGTAACTTCTTAAAATTTATTAATAGTATATCAAACTGTAGTAATAGTATAAAAATGTAGTATTACAATTTGAAATTCATCATTTTCTCTTTTGAAAGAGAGTTGAAAATCAATTAATATTAATACGTACACTCAAATGAAACTTTCACAATCCCCATTTTTAAAAATGTACTTACATTTTATTAAACTAATTAAATGAAGAATAACTATAGTAAATATACATATTAATATTCTAACTGTACCTTCTTGAAATTTATTCATAGAACAATAAACTGTGGTAATGAAATAAAAATGTAGTATTACAATTTGAAATTCACCATTTTCTATTTTAAAAGATAGGTGAAAATCAATATTAATATTACTCGCAAATAAACCTTTCACAATCCCTATTTTTTTAAATGTACTTATGTTTAATTAAACTAATTAAATGAGGAATAACTATAGTATATATATATATATATATATATATATATATATAACTTTTCTAAATAATAACCATTAAACCACATAAATAATCGACAATAGATAAACCGATAATTACAATATAATACATAAATATATCCAAAAATTTAAGATTATCAAAATATCAAGAAACTCAGATGCAGAAAAAACATATGATATTGTAAAGCAGTGGCCAAAATTGCGATAATCAATGTAATAATTAACGGTAAGCATCACAAAAGTAAGTGATTAAGCAGCTTTTGTACACAAAAATTTATTGAAAATAAAAATATGATATATATATATATAATATATATTTAATGAAGTCACAAATTGTCATAGATATTTAGATTATTTTTTCTATATCGATTTCTAAATCGATTTATGCAAGTAAATTTTGATTGGTGCATAACAATTGATTGGTGTAAGACATAAATATATTTTTTGTGTTTAAAGTCATACTTTTCATGTGCATTTACATTAAGAAGAGATAGATTCAACAATTCAAATTGATTATTCAATATTAAGTTCATAAATTTCCATTTGTCTAATATTTTATAAATAAGGTTTTAAAAAAAAGTTTATGGCTTGCCTCGCAGAAAGCATGTTCTAAGCAAAGTAACTGAAACAAATTGATTTATTGAAATTCTTAAAAATAGAATAAGTAAACATATTAAAGAGTAAAAATATATAGTAAAGGATTTTTATTTTAATATGTAAAATTGGCTAAAATACACAACAACAGTTTCGACGACAATCAATAATCAGCTTCCTTCATAAGATGGAGCAGAATGCAATCAGAGGTAGAAGCGTTATTATACTTCTGATGTAAGTGTACTTGGCGGAGGGGCCCCCTAATTAATTACTTCTGTTGCTTAGATATTGCTTTTTATGGATTATATGGGGTAAAAAGAAGATCATATTCCATGTGTTCTGTGATTATTCGGAATGCTCCCAGCATGTTCTACTTTAAATGCTCTGGTATAGAGTGTTCTAGATAATGCTTTTACAATGTCATGAGCGTTATAAGAATGTATACAGTCTGAGCACTCTTAACATGTTTTTATAAATCGTAAAAATTGAATCTAGGAAAAAAGTCTCTGGAAAAAAAGTCACAGAAAAAACAAGAGCGGAAAAAAGTAGCCGGGAAAAAGGTGACCGGAAAAAAAGTGACAAGGAATTGATAAATATTGAACTTATTGATAAATAAGTTTTAAAAACTAACGAGGTAATAAATGTCTGATTTATATCATTCCCGTAGGCGAATATTTGCTGTAAATATTTGCGAATGCTATTAGCAATAACTGTAAAAAAGTGAGAATTGTCGCGTACGAGAATGCTCGTATTTATCACTACTTGATTTTGACATTCGCGAACGCGAATACGAATATTTCTCTTCGAAGTCTAACGAATGCGAATATTGAAAACTAGTGTGAATATTCGCATACGAGAATACTCGTTTTAATCACTACTTGATTTTTGACATTCGCAAAAACAATTACTACGAATATCTACATATGTCAAAAATCGAGTAGTGATTAAAACGAGTATTCTCGTATGCGAGTAATTCATACCACTTTTCAATATTCGCGTTCGCGAATTTTAAAAATCATGTAGTGATGAATACGAACATTCTCGTACGCTAATACTTTCACTTTTTTACACTATCTCTAATAGCATTCACAAATATTTACAGCAAATATTCGTCTACGGGAATGATATAAATCAGACATTTGCTACCTCCAGGATCACAGCAACCCTATTTGGCGTCTTGTGCAAAAAACAGTTACACACCATCGGCGCCTCAATAATCACAGCTGTAGGCGCCGATGAGGCCTGCCGCGCCTACACTGTTAAAACTAGAGTTGACAATTCGGTGCCTTTTGGGAACCCGGGGTGAAATTCTGGTGCCGTTTGAAACGCTAGGGTGCCGTACAGGCTTGAAAATGTGATTAGGGTGCCATTTGGTCACTCACTGGGTGATTGAAGCTAATTAGGGTGCCGTACAATGCATATTGCTCGAACTTTTTCACCCCGCCATTCGACTGGTATCTTGCGCATGCGCTGATTCGTTTCCTCTTCATGAGGTGTTGACTTGTTTCCTCTCATTTTTCGCAAGTCATAGGGGAGTTCGAACAAGATGGCTGACTTTGAATTTCAGTGCATCGCTGCTGCATAATCGTTGCCGCATAGTTATTAATATAATAACTAAATAACGACATTTATTTAGAATAAATAAACCAGGGGAGTCAATAAAAAGAATCACTCTTTACATACAGGTATGTGAAATGTTTCAGTGTTGTTTGTATATTATGTTTTATTATTATAAAATGATTTTATATTATGTTGTATTACAAGTGGCTCCACACATTATTTTCAAGCAGACATTTTAAGTTATAATCTTGATGTGGAAAGTTGAAATTTGTATCTCGTGAAATTAGAATGATGTAGCCTCACCTATTTGCTTGTTTTTTAAATTATTATTTATGCAGAGCTTATAATAATTTCATTTTATTCATATTTTTATCTAATGAATTTTCTCGCACAGTTTTTGTTGTTTACGATCTAGAAATAAATTTAATGATGCATTATTATAGTAATAAAAAATATATAGAGAGAAACATAAGTTGTTATATTTAAAAAAATAGTTTAATTTCTTATTTTTCTGATATATAAACAAACTATTTGTAAACAATTAAAGAATTTACAAGTTTTAAAGGGAATTGATTTTTACTAATTTGAAACGTATTAATTTGAATATTTGACAATTTTAAATTAGTTGATTTGATAATATGAAATAGTAAATTTTGTAACATAAGAAATAGTAAACTTTGTAACATAAGAAACAGTAAACTTGATAAAATATAAATTTCTGCAGATGTTTTTACTAATCAAATACTTTTTACTATCGAAATTTTTAGAGCTTGTGTTTGATGATGAAATGAAATAAAAATATACCTCATTACATATTATAAATTATTAACAAAATAAATAAATCGTAATTCCTGAATTGATATTTGACATTTATACATGTGTCTTCTTGAAAAATGTTTTGTGAGTCTCTTGTACTATAACATATTAATAATAATAAAACACTGGAACATTTCACAGTAGTGTGGCTGGATGTAAGAATGGCTTAGATGATTGAGTGATTTATGTAAATATATTTAACTCGCATAGCTAGAAGATTTTTTCCCCTCTTAAAATAATAATGATAAATAAATATCTCTGTACTTACTACATCTAACTTAAAATGGTAATAAATACTAATATATATGGTAATAAATACTAACCGGTTTTGAAGGTAACAAAAATGACCTGATGATGTATATAATACATTTCTCATAGATATTAACCTGCACATGCAGGGGTCGATGCAAGTTTTTTTTTTTTTTTTTTTTTTTTTTTTTTTTGTGTGTGTGTGTGTGGGGGGGGCATTTTGTGAAATTTATTATATTTTTCAGAAAATGCCTCCCTTCCCTCCCTTGTCTAGCAATTGTATTGAAAATAATTTGAAAATTCTTATACTTAAAAAAGAAAAAAAAAGGCTATACATATATAATTATAATGCAATGTTTAACTTTTCAGCAATAAAATGATCAATACTTCATTTTCTCTGCTGAAATTTATACAAAGTTAAAAATTGATCATCTCATGTCAAGGGTCTATCCAGGCAAAATTTTGGGCCTTTTCAGAGCTCCTTCACAAAGATCTGTTTAATAAAACAGGCTCCTTCACAAAAATCAATTTAATAAATTGGGCCCCTTCAGTAACATCTATTTCATAAACTGGTCCCTTCACAAAATTCCTTTTAATAAAACAGGTATCTTGAGAAAATTCCTTTTAATAAAATAGGCCCTTTCACAAAATTCTATTCCATAGAAACTTACTATTTTTATTAATTATTCATTATTTTGATATGTTTTAAAATGTGTAATTTGTAAACAATCTTTCGAACCAAACATTTATTAACATAACAAAAACTTTTTAAAGTCCTATGTGTTTTCCTTTCTGGTGAACTTGATTGTTTACAAATTGCACATTTTAAAACATAACAAAATAATAAATAATTAATAAAAATAGTATGTTTTTATGGAATAGAATTTTGTGAAAAGACCTATTTTATTAAAAGGAATTTTGTGAAGGAGTTTGTTTTATTAAAAGAAATTTTGTGAAGGTGTCATTTTATCAAATTGATTTTTCTGAAGGGGCCCATTTTATAAAATTCATTTTTGTGAAGGAGCCTGTTTTATTAAATAGATTTTTGTGAAGGAGCTCTGAATAGGCCCCAAATTTTGCCGGGATCGACCCTTGACATGAGATGATCAACTTTTAACTTTGTATAAATTTCAACAGAGAAAATGAAGTATTGATCAGTTTATTGCAGCTAAAGTTAAACATTGCAATATAATTATATATGTTTAGCTTTTTCTTTTCTTTTTTAAGTATGAGAATTTACAAACTGTTTTCAATATAATTGCAAGACAAGGGCGGGGGGGGGGGGAGATGCTTTCATTTGTGGAGTGCCGCTGGGCACCTTAGAGTAGAGGTGCCATTATTCTCCCCTGGGTGCCATCCTTTCACCCCTTGGGGCACCCTGTATTAGGGGTGCCATCCTTTCACCCTAGTTAAGGGTGCCATTTTGGCTCCCCTAGGGGTGTCACCAGTGAGACAAGCCTTTCACCCCTTTTAGGTGCCATGTGTCACCTAACCACCATGTGTCGTGTAGTTTTAACAGTGTAGCCTAATTAATGGCTCCTGGTGCGGGGGCACAGCCCGCACCACCCTTGGTTTGGCCTTGGTTACCTCCTTAGTTTTTAACACTTATTTATCAATAAGTTCTATATTTATCACTCAATATTTATCAATATATGTCACATTTTTCCGGTCACTTTTTTACCGGTTACTTTTTTTCCGCTCTTGTTTTTTCTGTCACTTTTTTCCAATTACTTTTTTTCCGGTTACCATAAAAATTACCTTAAAAAAAATTAAAACTTATGTCATGTGTAAAAACATTGACTTGACCGTGCTATTGCACGTTTCTTAAAGTAAAATGTAGATATCAGTAGAACTTTCAATCTGAACGTTCTTAATATGCTTCTGTAAAACTATGTCAGAACGTTTAAAGAACATTCCAGTGCTACGTGGGGGTTTACTCAATTACATAAACAAACAATGATTACATTAATGTCTATAAGTTTAATGATTAAATGACATAAAAATATAAAAAATAGTGTGTTAAAAGCTTTAAAATTTTTATACGTGGTTTCAATGAAATTTTCATACAACATTCTTAACAATTAAAAGGTTGAAATTTCTCTTTTAAAAGGTTAAAGCTTCATTTTTTAGATTAATTTTTTGAAATAGTATTTGGAAAGTTGTCAAATCTCCAACGACATTTTGCGTTGCTGCCTTTTCAGCAGATATTTAAAAGATTGCTGTTTACGTTTATTTGACAAATATAAACATATTTAACATTACCAGACATTTATGTTATCTGATTTTTAAAATGATCATTCTATACTACATTTATCTTTATCAAGTAAAATTACCTCCTTATTTTCTAAATTGTGTCATTGAACCATTATTCGTTTTTGTGGGAAGCATTAACCATTATATTGATTTTGATGTTCAATTTATTTGGTATCTACAAATGGAAGAAGCACACGAATTGCGTCATTTAGAATAGACCATCAGTTCATCGCACAAATATCTGTGAAAGGATATCGAGGATAAAACTGTTACTTAACATATTCTCAACGCAATGTGTACCTCATTTGCGAAACCGTAAAGGAAAAGAGTAACGCTTCAGTAGGTAAAATAACCTGATTTTCGTTCAAGTTTTGATCTTTTGGTTTGGCGTTTCCCGGTTGTGGGAAATATGAAAAATTCCCACGCCATTCTGTGAATGGATGCTTGAATAAACAACGTAACAAAGCAAATGTTATCAAACTAGATCACTTCCAGATTGGTGTAAACTTGAGAAAATGCTGTGAGCTATTCCGTACAGGCAAGACAAGTCGTTTCACTGCCTCCGACCGTTAATATTAGAACAAGGGAAGGGACAGTTACTGGAGATCAACGGGGGAAAAAAAGATCCAAAATATGATCCAATACCTTCGAACACGGAGGAACCAAAAAAGACAGATCATTTACTGTCCGCTAGCTTAATTGGGCGGAAAAAGAAGCAAGACCCACGTGCTGCTTGATGACAGAACTACAAACACACCGCGCTGGGGGAGAAAATGGGATTTGCTTCTGATGAGCTAAGAAGGCAGATGATTCATTTTTTTTTCTTCACAGACAAATCGGAGAGTATTTTTTGTGGTAATTTGTACTTCAAGCATTTTATTGCAAGTGATTTGTCTCGCAAACTTATTTGTTTCATAGGAAAGAGATATATTTCTGCAATTCATTGCTGGATTCAGGGAAATGTTTTCAGAATATTAGATAAAGATAAGTTGACACAAAACATTCAATTATTATTATAGAAGATTTCTAAGCAAGATATTGAATTACAAAATACGGATTTTCTAGTACTGGAATAAAGCTAAATCATAGCATGTGTTGTATTGATACAGATGACCACTTCGAACATAATTTAATCAGTGTTGCTCAAACTCACCAAAGAATAGAAGCAATTCAAAATCAAATTTACCTTCTGAAAAATGAGCTACGTTCGAGCTCAAATTCAAAACATATAAAACGAATCCACTCAATTCAAACTCATTTCTTAAAAAGAGCGAAACTCATTAAAGGTTCCTAAAAAAAAAAAAAAAAAAAAAAAAAAAAAAAAAGAAGAAGAAGAAGAAAGGGGGAAAAAAAAGAAAATTTTGAGAAAATAAGGAAAAAAAATGTTTTGCCTAATTTTATGAACTTACGTTATATAGTGATGTCAAAATCTCTTTAATTAATTTGGAATTGGAATAAGACTTAAAATATTGCGGTGTTATAGATAGTCTAAGTTAACAGAAATATTCTAAGAAATATTTAAATTGTATAAGTAGTCAAAGTGATAACAAAAACTTCACGTATGATTTTTTTAGTATTATTAATCAACCTGGAAAATGAAATAATTTGGAAATGCTATTCTAAAATTGCCTATCAATTTACATTCATATGTTTGATGACAGTTAGGAATAGGAAATAGAAAGCTTGACATCCAGTCTGTAATAAAACGTTTTGATAACGTATGGTCTTGTATAAAAATCTGTATAAAAATAATATATTAGAAAATATATAATTTGTGATAAATTTATAGAAAATATATATTTTGTCTATTACCGATCCGGTCGGCAACTGAAGTAAAGGGACCTGCTATTCCGCGCACGCGCGCCGCCTTTTCAGTGAAGTAGCGCGGAGGCCCCTTTACTTTAGTCAGCGAGCGGGTCGGCAGTAGGCCCGATCAGGGAAGATGTCACCGGAAAAATTTAAAAGCTAAATTCAATAAGTTTAAGACACCAACCAGTGAGTTTCGGGCGGCCGGGGACGTCCGACGATCGCTGCGGCTTCGAAATTATTAGTTGAAGATTCTTATTCAGAAATACTGACATTTGAAATCCGTAATTTCTAGGTACCTATACAGTCACAACTTTTATTGAACGGAAAACTCGTAATATCTTGGCAATAAAATAAACTTAAAACGCCGTTAAAATATACAAATTTAAATATTTTTCTCCCATTCTTGAAAAAAAAAATCTCAGCCACCAAGACGAATTTAATTTTTTTTTAAAAAGGTACATAGCCGGCCCATCCCGTATAGCATAGCAGTTATCAACTTATAGAATAACACACATTATATATATATGTGTGTGTGTGTGCGTGTAACAAGATATTGTAAACAAGAGATATCTCTTAGCTGCTAATTGCTTATGAATGTTTTATCCCACTATTTGTAACTAGAAATCTTCGGATTTCTATTCTGAATTAGTGGTGACAGAAAACCGTAGCAGTTGCCAGATATTCTGACTGTAGAAATGAAGAAACTTTTAACTGAAAACAGATATTAAGCGTTAAGAATTTATGAAACTTCCTTGAAATTGCTTTTTCCCTAAAATAAGTAGAGGGCCATTCAGACCAATGGTTAATTCACTGGTTACAAAATGACAAGTTTGGACCAATGTTCTTGGGTTCGGAACCAGCGTGGTCTGGGTGAGGTGACCGTGGAAGGTTTTCAGGGTTTTCCTCGTACGAGAACGATAATTTGGGTCACTTTCTATTCAAATTCCTCATAAAGACATCCGTTCTATGCCAATATGGCCGAAATTGGCCTATACTTAACTAAATCCCATCCCACTAAAAAGAGTAAAAATAGTAAATCTATTAACATTGCATGAGAAAAGTTAAGATGTAAAAATAATCATGTTTATCATATTAAAGTATTATTATTCTATTTCTTATACTTACAAATACGTCTATATAAGTGGTAATTTTAGTTTTAAAATCAGGGTTTCAAAAAGAAAAATGAAGAAGAAGAAGGTTAAACATGTGACTGAACTATGTGAAACTACTGCTCAAAAATATATTGAAAAAATTAGGTTAAAATTCTTTTTATTTGATTTGGTATAAATAAGCGTAATTATGTAGAAAAAAAATTCAAGACTAATACGTAATTTACTAAAAAGAACCCCTTAAATTTATTATGAAAAATTAATTATTATTTGAGGTAAAAAAATACTTTTCATCAAAACTATTTCAAATATTTTCAAAAATGTATAATACTATTGACGTATGTAGAAAAATTTTCAGCAGAAATATTTTTATAGCCACTGAATTCTAATATAAACATTCGATCATTTTATTATCATTAACAAGTGTTAATGGTTATTTGCACTGTTGAAGGTATCTCACTCATTTTTTATATTCGGAGGGCGGGGGGGGGGGGGGAAATCTCTCTTTATATGTTCTTTAATATAACATTTTGAAGCATGAATTTGCATGTGTGCAAATTAAATTGCTTGGGATGTTTCCTTTATCTTCTCTCCTCAATGATTAGGCATTTAGATGGAGTTTGCTTTGAGACTTTTAGCTATTATGGCTGTTGACTCGAAGGATTTTTACTTACGTAATCTTAGAACACATACAAGTCTTACCATAAACACCTTCCTTTTTACATTACTTTCTTATAAAATTTTCCGAAATCCATACACAAGTTGACAGACTTTTTATATATGATCCGCAGGACGGCACGAATACAGCCAGGAATTCCACGCTATGTGTGTGGAATGGAGTACCCGGAGTGGAACCCGGTATTCGGTATTGCCACCGTGACAGATGAACGCCTTTACACACTTGGCCACGGGGAGCCTTTATCTTTGCATTTACTCGAGCAGCTGTTTTCATATTCTTAATTTGTCAAAAACATAACTTCTTCACGTCATCATTAACGATTTTATTAATTGTATCGCATTTCTCTATATTTTAATTTAAAACACAATATACTTAAAAAAATACATGATGACTGTGATTTATATATGCAGCGTTTTTTACTGTGACAAAAATATAGGATGTTTCGCTTAATGTAATATATTGGACTTTTCTTCGCTGAATTTAGCCGAAAAGATGTTCCTTTTCGTCGTAAATCCATATAATATGGGTTTTTAAAAAACGACTCCGATTTACTCAAGCGTTTATAGTTTCCCACGCAACTAGTAAGTTGCGTAAGAATGGGAAAACTACTTATTCAACATTGCTCTTAAGTACATATGTTTTCGAAAATATTTTTGGCTTATTTGCATTATTCTCTGAACCAGTGATAAACCTATGCTCTGTTATCTCGTATCCAATTCTTGATTTTCCAGTGATGCAGCTAAAATTGTTATGTTTAAAAGCAAAACAAAACAGAAAAAAACTAGGAGAAAATGTCATACAGTATCAATTTAATTTTGTTTTCAGTTATTGCTTCTAGTAATATAGTAATATAGCTTCTAGTAATATAGCTTCACGATTAAATTCGTATATACGTAATGTGCAATGATTTATTATTTAACTACCATTTGTACGCTAATATAATCATAATTTAATATCGTAACAGATCTTTGTCGTCTTTAAAGAAACTAGTTTAACTTTTTGTTATTTTAAGTTTAGGTACTGTAATACGTAAATAAAATAAATATAATTTTGTCGTCTCAAAATAATGATTTTACTTTTAGCTACAGTTATCTTTTTTTTTTTTTTTTTTTCAATAAAAATAACAAAAATTGGGTAAATATAAAAATGAACATATTTGTTTCTCGGCATAAATTAGAATAAATAGGATTACACTTACTAGTTTAGGTACTTATAATAATTAATTGCAGCGCATATAAATTGTAATTCTTGCCATTTAAAGCATTTCAGAAAGTGCAAACTGAATCGAATATTGTAAAAATCTGTTGCGTGAAAACAAAGCTACGACTAGTCAATAAACTGTGCATGGTATAAATAATAACTCTTATATATTTATAATAACGAAAGAAAAATATTTTTTTTAAGTTAAACAAATCTGTTTGATTTTTTGTTTTTGGTTGTTAATGAATTTTTTTAGTACATGCACTTAATTTTGTAAAATTAATAAGGTCAATATGAATATGTGATTACTTTGGGTATGCAGATGTTTAGTAAGAAACTATACTCAATATCTACTTAACACATGGCAAAATAAAATATTTACATATATTTTATAAAATATTTTACAAAATTCGATTTAAATGCATACATGTAATTTATTATTTATATAATTACTTAAATAATTACAGTTGTGTATATTTTTTGGCTTCCGTACTTAAAAAGTAAAAACGGAACCATTATAAGATAACTCCTGTGTCTGTCCGTCCGTCTGTCACAGCCCTTTTTGTCGTAAACTATGGGACATGGAAAGTTCAAACTTGAGAAAGTTATAAGGCCTTTTTACCCTCATATTTTCAGATTATTAGCCATTCACAAATATGTTTAGGAAAAATTTAGGGGGTGCTAATTAAGTTACTTGAAAAAAAAAGTTTTCTTTTGTATATCGTGTGAAAGATCTCGTAATATCGAACTCAAAAATATATTTGTTTTAATTTTAGGTGTTATATTTTCAGAGATATCGTCGAAAATGCACTGCGAAAATATATCCCCCCCCCCCCCTCTATTTCCGAATCTACTGAAACTAAAATTAAGAAAAAATTAGAGGTAGTAGGAGTTTATTTAAACCTTGCAGATAAACTATAGCGATTTTCCTAGGTAACATAGTTTTTGAGAAAGACGCATTTTTCCGTTATACACAAACTTTACTTTTAGGGCGGTCAGAGGGAGAGTTGACGGGCTCTTGAGGAATGTATGGACGCAGAATCATCCAAGGATATTTCATAATGATTTTCAAAAAAAAAAAATGTCGGTATTTAGCCGAGACATTAATTAAGTTACTTGAAAATAAAATTTTATATATCGTGAATTGTATTGTTCGAAAGATCTCGTAACACAGAACTAAAAACATATTTGTTTTAATTTTAGGTATTATATTTTCAGAGATATCGTCGAAAGTCAGCTGGAAAAATATGCCCCCCCCCCACCCTCCTATTTCCGAATCTATTGAAACTAAAATTATGAAAAAAAAAGTGGTAGTAGGAGTATAATAATTAATAAATTTAATGTATGGAACCCTGTGACCGCGAGTTATACTTGCACTTGACCAATTTTTTAAAGTCAGTTTACCATCAGAAAACGGTAAATTTTTTTGTGTTTGAATTTCTAAATGTTTCCAATGCAAATAATTAGGGTTTCCGTATATATACTAGTAGCATAAACGCCTTATAGATGAAATTTTGATGAATGAATTATCTCGGAAAATAAGTGCGGTATAGGGAGGATTTTTGTCTGTCTTATCTATGAGGGCATAAAAGAGGACTTTTTAAAGATTAATCTCCGATAGTGTGTGATACATCGGAACAGGCACTGTGAATACGAAGGAATTTTTCGAAATTCAAATTTTGAAATTCGTCAAAAAATTTAAAGTATGTCCAAATTTTGGTAGAAAATTCACACAACAAGGGGAGAAAAGTATGTTTCCAGCATTTTGTAAATGTGTGAATTTAAAAATGAAAGCCAAACAAACTGGGAGGATAAGTTAAGTAATAGTAACCCTATACATCTAACGGAAAAAAATCTGTCAGCTATGCTACCAGATTTCCCGTGTAGTTTGTACAGAGAAAATTTGTTAAATTGATACAGACTTTACCTGTATGCAACAGAATTTCTCATTAGTATAGACAGAGGACACCTGTTATCCGGTATAGTCTTTCTCTGTATGCAACAGAATTTTTTCGTAGTATAGACAGAGGAGACCTGCTATTTAAATTTTTAATGAAACTAATCAGATTATGTATTTATTTTTATTTTTAATCCTTGTATTTTCTGTTTACTTTGACTTTGAAAGGGGGGGGGGGGGACTTTGAGACCTATAGCGGCTTGGCTGTCGTCTCGAGATTTTCTGCTTACTTCTTATAATTTATA
Organism: Maratus michaelseni; assembly: GCA_963931845.1. NCBI lineage: Eukaryota > Metazoa > Arthropoda > Arachnida > Araneae > Salticidae > Maratus > Maratus michaelseni. The sequence goes on along the minus strand of OZ007586.1, from coordinate 218,296,919 downwards.
ATGATATAAACAATACGAATATTTTAAAAGAGATTATTTTCTGAAACAGTGGATATATTTTTTTTATTAAAAATTTAAAGTGTTCAACAATTTGATTTAATTAAATATTTATTATATGAGATTAATATTTACACAAATATTTTTTTTTTAGAAAAACGTTTGTATTCTTAAGAAGTAAACAGTAAATAAGATTAAACGTTAAAAGGAATACATCATAATCTGTTTAGCTGTCATTAAAAAATAAAATATTTATCCACTCTGCAGTAATATATATATATATATATATATATATATATATATATATATATATTTAAAAATGAAAACACATGTGAAAAACAAAGAATAATACATTATAAAAAGCAATGTAATGGACACTGAAGGAATTATACTTAAAAGGATGAAAACGCAAAAATTGGAAAAGCAAAATTGGAAAACTATTAATATCTTATAGTATATATATATATCGGAAAGTTCTCCAGTTTTTTTTTATATTTTTTGAATTCGTAAATGCCACGTTCCTATCGAAATTTTGGAATAAAATTTTGATTTCACAATGTACGTGAAGAAACCGCTTTTACTTATTTTGAAATAAATTTCTTTGTACATTGTGGTGACATTCAATCATTTCAACATTATCTCAACAGAAGTATACCAAAGAACTTTCTGGATGACCCAATATATAAAATCATTTTCTTTTTCTAATCCTAATAAAATTCCTATTCTTTATTTCTAAAAAGAAGTTTAAACTTTATTGTGTATACAATATTAAATGTTTAATTTGTTTTTAAATTCTCGAATAAAATCCTCCCAGCAATATCTAAAGCTTTTCAAATATTAATTTTTCCCAGCCCGCTATTTTTAATTTTTCAAGCTTTTTCTAAGTGCTAATTCAGTCCAGTCGTCATGGCAAAAATTTCCATCGAAACGTTAAACTCTCCATAGGTTTTGTGAGGTATAATTTAATATAAACTTTTGAAAGACAAGAATAAGCGCAGATTTAATAATGGGAGGTTTTTTCTTCAAAAATAGGATTCTTAATCATATCCAAGACACGATTATTTTTGATAATATAATCATTAAACTTATTAATTGTTTATTCTAATCTTTTTGGATTCTTTCTCTTTTTCAATATATTAAACTTTGTGGTGAAATTTTATTGTCTTGTCATAATTCTTCATGATGAATGTGCGTGAACCGAGGAGGGTGACACAGGGCACTCCCCTCTGGCTACGCGCATGATACCAGTGGCGTTTTATAGTTAAATATTACTGTATTCTGCTGTTTTACTTATTTTAACATTTTCAATGTATCAATTCCATTCACTGAGTCACATATAGTACCATTCGGACTGAAGACGTCAGTTTAACTGAAGTAAGTCAATATTACTTTCAACAAATCCCCTTCCTGGACATACATTTATCAAAAACATCTTTAGAATGATTTTTTCTCATGACTTAGACTTTTTTTTTTTTTTTTCAAAACATATTCGTGAAAAAATATTAAATGTAAAATCTGAAAAGAAACATAAATTTAAATTGATTTAAAAAATAACCCGTTTCCTCGCATAGTTATAGAGCTGTTAGAAAAAACTATATTTATTTTCATAATGAACAGAGGTAAGTATCTTCAACTAGGTAAATTATATCCAATGGTTAGATGTAATGTAAAATCTCAACTATGATACTCCAGCCATTGGATATATTTCTTTTATTTTTTCTCTTGATTTTTTTTAAAAATTAGCCTTTAATTACATTAACATTAGTTATATCAGTAATAAAACAACTCATTTCCAAATATGAAACAGTTAAAAATTTCAAGGTCAAATTGATATGTATTCATTTTTATTAAATTTATAGTGTCGGCGGCAAATTATAAAATCCGCCACTGTTCGTGTGTACGACTTAGTACTGAAAGGGTCTCATCGTTTTATGCACGTAATGTATTTATGTGATGTTTTGTAAGAAAGTGATCGTATGAAAATTTCTGAATGCGAAGTATTATAAAGGTGTATTATGTCTTCGTGGGAGTTAAATTGTTACGTATAAATAATTATATCGAAAAATTTAACCTTACATATATTCAAAGAATTTAGATTTTTATCTGTGGGGGACTATATTACGAATAAACTGATCAAGTAGTATTACGAATAAAAAGATGAGATCATGTGCTGTAAAATGAATTTAATATCGTTTATTGCAACCGTGTATTTGAACAATTATTATTAATTAATAATCGTGTATTTTAATCCTTAACGTACATTTTAATCCTTAGAATGCCACTTTACACACAGGTTGGAACACGTATGTACGTACAGTCGGTAGTCTAAATTTTAAGAAGAAAATAATGAGGCAAGACGAATCCCACTAAAAAACCAGACGAAATGTCTTATGGTTTTTAAAGCTTACCAGGCCTGGTCAGTTCCCAAAGTTTATTCATATATGCATAAGAGCACCATTACACTAAATATAAATATTTGCAATGTAATTTAATTAAACTAAAAATTTATACAACCGTTCATATTGTCTCATGTATGTGCTTACGTTAGCAATAAAGTATTACTTTTTATTAAATTTATAATGTAGGCTGTAAAAATAAATGTAGAGAATAGCGCGAAATAGGCGGAAAAATCGGAGTTTTTTCTTTGAAAGATATGCTGTTTGAGGAAGATTATCTGTGCAATTGCCGTGGGAATACTGACGAATAGTTTTGTGGAATAAACAATCCATTTAACGTCTTGCTTCAGAAAAGGACAAATCACTAAACTTTTATCTTCACTTTTATGAATTATTTATAAAACATTATCTCCTAAGCATAAGAAAATAGAAATTTCATTGTTTCTTTTGAATCCTTTCAATGCGTTTTATGTTCTTATGAGGAGATCATCAGATATGTTTACATATTCATAATCGATTAAAGATTGTAGGGAAATAAACATGTCAATCTTACTGCAGAGTTTAGTTCATTTAGAAAAAAAAAATATTTTTTTTTTACATTTTTAGTAATTCATTTTCAAAATCTATTTGCATTTATTATCTCGCATTTCGTCTTTTAAGATAATATTTAATGAATTAGGAACGATTTTTCCTAATTCATTAAAAAACATTCACGTGGAATAAATTCATTTATTCAACTTCTTTTCGTAAAGTGTAAACTTTACGGAGTAAAAATATAAAACTTCTTTAGGGATAAAATCGAAACAAACAATAGGGAAAAGCAATAATTGAAACAACCGTTATAATGTGGCTTGAAGAGGTATAAAAATCAGAGATTACAATAAGTAATAAAACAATTATTATATAGTCGTTAAAACATTACTTTCCATTCGTCACTAGAAAGTTCGAACCAAGTTTAAGGCACACACGAATTGTGTTTTCTATAATCGAGCCTTTATTATGAACAGCAGCGTGGTGAAAATATTTTTAATCGATAAATTCCCACTTTAAGTAGCTGTTGGAATTACATTTCACGAATAAATTATTATCAAATATTTGCTCGAGAAGAAGTCTAACATGGAGAGGACCAAGCTTAATAATCATAGATTTTGATTATTTTTATATATGTTGTAGGGTAGAAGCCCCTCAGTCTCAGGTTCAACTGATTTTATACAATGATCCTTATTTCTCGAGAAATAGGGGGTCTAATATTTTAACACAACTTAAATACTTACTTTGTAACGAGATTTCTGCGTTGGTCGTAGCTCAGTTGTTAGGGTGTCTGCACTTTGATTACGATGGCACGGGTTCGGGACAAGCCACGTTTGTTTTTATCATTTTTTGTTTTATAAATATACTTGGAATTATTATTTAATATTCCTAATTAAAAATTATAATATCGTGCATTAATTATAATGTTAACCTATTTATTTTTTATTTGTAACTAAATCGTTGTATAAAACATTAAACATCCTTAGACAGTTATTTTTTTAATCACTTTTATAATGTATTTAATATAATCTTTATCGATGCAATGATATTGAACAATTGTGCCAATTCGTGATTTTAAAGAAACATTATTTATATATTGCCTTAACAAGGGAAGTCAATGCGATGATAATACTACTCTGCTTTTAAAGTAAAGAAGCATAATTATATTAAAATTTAGCATAAGAATTAAATTACGACATATATATTTTTGCATATTAAAGATTTTTTAATTTGTAATACGTATGCTTGCACTTCGAATTAATTTATAATTAATAAAATAATGTATATTATTGTAATGATTTTGGAATTTTTACTAGTCAATAATGAATCCATTTAAAAAAAAATCTCTTTAAATGATGATAAATGTTTTACTAATGGCTTAAAAAACAATAAATTAAACAAAAATTTAAATATGTTAATATTATAATTAATGTGCTATATTAAAAATTTTTGTTGTGATTATTAAATTAAATTATAAGTATATTTATAAAATAAAAAAATGAGAAAAACAAACGTAGCGTGTTCCGGCCTCGAACCCGGGACCGCGGATCAACGAACAGACACCATAATAACCCTTCCCTTTTGCGCGCTCTAAAAAAGCAGGGACTTAGCATGGGTGCGCGCGTCTGGCGATTTTTGCAAAAAAACCGCTTTTTTATTGGTTTTTAATTAATATATCGGCTACTTATCAAAAAATAAAAAAATTGAGCCTCAAGTGTATCATAACCTGCCTTGGGATATATTTTCACCGAAATTTGCAGATTTCTATGTGCGGTAGATTTTGCTAGCCATCGCAGAAAAACACACAGACATACGCACGGAGCGAAACTTTCTTTTATTAGTAATAGATGTTATATTAAAATGTTTCAAATCAAGGTTTGCAAAGTAATTACACATTATTTTTTATAAGAACTGTTAACAGTTTTCAAACTGCACATAATATCATTCGCGTTGTCTTAATATCAAAGAATTTTATGCAATTAAATAGTTTACATACGTAAAACACACAAAAAAACGTTTTTTCAATCAGAAAACTTAAATAAATAAATAAAAAAAAACATTTCTTTCTACCAGAAAACGTAGAAAACTGAACACATAATAGACGTTCCCTTCTGCCAGAAAAAAGAAAAAACACAATAACCATTTGTTCCTATTAAATTGCGTTAAACACTAAAAAAACGTTTCTTTTTACCAGAAAACGTAAAACGCTTAAAAAAATTTTTTAATCAGAAGACGTTAAACGCGTAACAAATATTTATATCTATAAGAAAACTCTTTACAAACGTTACTTTTTATCAGAACACGTAATAAATATGATAAGCATTTATTTCTATCAGAAAACGCAAAACAATTAAAAACGCTCATTTCTATCAAAAACACACGAACAATTATATCTTTCTATCAGAAAAAGTAAAGCATTAAATATTTTTTTTCTTTCCATCGGAAAATGTAAAAGACATTTTTTTTTCTATTTACAGAACATTAACAACATAACAAAAGTGTTTCAATCAAAAAATGTAAAAAAAATAAAATAAAATAAACAAATGTTTTTCTAACAGAAAAGATAGAACACACTTAACAAAGGTTTGTTTCTATCAGAAAACTTAAAACACTTAATAAACGATTTTTAATTATAAAACGTTAAACACATAACAAACGTTTCTTTATATCAGAAAACATAAAACTTTTATTAAATGATTTTTTTCTACGAAGGAATGATTAATATTATAGCAGACGTATTTTTTTAATCCGAAAACGTAAAACACCAAAGAAACGATTTTTTCTATCAGAAAACTTAGAACATTTACGAAACATTTCTTCCGATCAGAAAAATTAAAACATTTAGAAAACATTTCTTTTGATCAGAGAAAATCAAACAATTAACAAAAATATTTTTTTACCAGGAAACGTAAAACAGTTAATAAACGTATCTTAATAAGAAAACCTTAAACACGTAAAAGGAGATTCTTTATAATCAGAAAACGTAAAATAATTAAGAAAAGTCTCTTTCTCTCAGAAAGCATAAAACATTTAACAAATGGGGATTTTTCTATCAGAAAACATAAAATAAAAAAGATTATTTCAATCAGAAGACACAAAACGCTTAGCACACATTTTTTTTTTCTATCCGAAAACAGAAAACAGATCTTAAATGTTCATTTTCATCAGAAAAGTTAAAACACTTATAACAAACGATTCTTTCTATCAAAAAACGCAAAACACATAATGAAAGTTTCTTTCTACCAAAACACAAAAAAAAACGTTTATTTATTTATTTATTTATTATTTTATTTTTAAATCAGAAAACGTAAAACACTTAATAAATTTTTAAAACGATAAGCACATAATAAACATTTAATTTTATTATAAAACATAAAACATTTAATAAACATTTCTCTCAATCACAGAAAATGAAACATCTAACAAACATTTCTTTTTATCAGGAAACGTAAAACAGTTAATAAACGTATATTAATAAGAAAACGTTAAACACGTAACAGAAGGTTCTTTAAAATCAGAAAACATAAAATACTTAAGAAAAGTTTATTTCTCTCAGAAAACATAAAACATTTAACAAATGGGGATTTTTTTCTATCAGAAAACGTAAAATAAAAAAGATTATTTCTATCAGAAAACACAGAACGCTTATCACACATTTCTTTCTATCAGAAAACGGAAAACAGATCCTAAACGTTCCTTTTCTTCAGAAAAGTTAAAGCACTTACCAAACGTTTCTTTCTATAAAAAACACAAAACACATAATAAACGTTTCTTTCTGTCAAAATACAAAATAAACTTTATTTATTTATTTATTTATTACATCATAAAGCGTAAAACTCTTAATAAATTTTAATTTATACCAGAAAACGATAAACACATAATAAATATTTAATTTTATCAGAAAACATAAAACACTTAATAAACATTTTTTTAACTAATAAAAAACTTTATTATGCATAACAAACTTTTATTTCTATCAGAAAACGTACAACACTTAGCAAACGTTTCTTATAAAAGCTCCTTCCTAACAGGAAAATTAAAACACACAAAAACAATATTTCTATGAGAAAACGAAAAGAAAACTAAGAAACTGTTATTTCTATTAGAAGAAGTTAAATACTAAACGACTGCTACTTTGTTTCAGAAACCGTAAAACACAAAACAAACGTTTCTTTGTATTAGAAAACGTAAAGCAATTAAAAACGTTTCTTCCTATAACAAAACATAAAACATTTAATAAACTTTTTTTCTACACTGTAAAAAAACTCAGAAGCGTTTCGGCACAAGGCGGAAAGGTTTCCGGAAATTTAAAGTAAACTTTGTGTTCTCCTCAGTTACTTGTTATTTCTGAATCGTTACACGTATTTTCGGAAAAATATTCAAAGCGGTGAATTATTCTGAAGAAGTCAGAAACGTTACATTCCATACCGGAAATGTTTTCGAATAGGTAGTGTAAAATGATGGTTACTGAAAAATTCGGAAATGTTACACTCATTCCGTGTAAAGTTTTAAAATGGAATTCGAAATGAAGTAATATATTTGCGCATGCTCATCTACTCCGACCATGTCATTATCACATGATTTCTAATGTTCTTGAGAGGAAAGACAGCTTAAAACGGATGCAGATGCAACGTATTTATATGAGCTGTAAGTATTCTGTTTTATAATTTCTTTTATTTGAGAGAACAATATGCTTTGAAAAAAAATTAATATTATCAGATTCTATTTTATTGCATATTAATATTACATTTGCAGTTAATCTTTTGTTGTATACACAAAGTTAAATAACTCGTTCGATAGTTTCTTTATAATCTTGTTCCATGAATCTATAATAAATATTAGATATTTGATTGATGAATAATAATGTAGTACTAGTATTAATGAAGTACAGATAGCACCGTATATACCTCTTTAACATCTTTTCGTTTTGAGATCGGTTCCGTTTCATAACTTTTCTAATGATGAAATGTATCGTTTATATGACAGAAAAAATTCCTAATTTCATTTATACTATACGTTTTTCCTTCATTTTTTATGAATCAGATATTTATAAATAAATATAATTGAAAATTTGATTTATAAATCTATAAATAATTCTTTTTTAAAATCCGGTCTCGTGAATTCCATGCTGTAAACAGATACATATGCATTATGAAAATGCTTTATTTCCCAAAATAGATGTATTATTTTTAATACCTTTAAATAAATATGTTTTTTAATCTTGTAAGTATAGATATTATGTCAAAAGATTTCGTATCTGTAAATAATTATTTTATTTTATGAACTGTATACTTATAAAAATATATTTATTTTTCAGGTTATCTCAGCACTTCTCAAGTTATACGAATAAAATAATACCTTTAAATGAATATATTTAGAAGCATGATAGTTGTAAAACACTATATTAAAAATATTTACAAACAGACAAAACATTTTTATCAATATATCTATAAGTATACAATTCGTGAAAATAAAACAATTACCACAGATATAAAATATTTTCGAATAGTATAACTATTTACAAGATTTAAAAAAAATGTTGAAAGGTATTACTAAAATCTATCTATTTATAAGTATAGGGAAATTAAATATTTTCATTGAGTATCTAGAGGATGGAACTCATGAGGCTGCATTTAAAAAAAGAATTATTTATAGATCCATAAATCAAATTTTCAACGTTATTTGTTTACAAATATCTTATTAATAAAAACTGAGTGAAAAACGTATAGTATAAGTGAAATTAGGAATTTGTTCTGTAATATAAACAATACATTTCATCATTAGAAAAGTTATGAAACGGAACCGATCTCAAAACGAAAAGATGTTAAAGACGTATATACGGTGCTATCTGTACTTCATTAATACTAGTACTACATTATTATTCATCAATCAAATATCCAATATTTATTATAGATTCATGGAACAAGAGTATAAAGAAACTACCGAACGAGTTATTTAACTGTGTATACAACAATTTCTAAACTTGTTGTACCTGTAAACTTGTAGTAGGTAAACTAAAGAAGTTTCCAGACGACTCAACTCTGTTCCTACAAAAGAAAATTTGGAAGCCTCTCTTCAGTAGAAGGGCATACTCTCAAATTTGGAGTTATTTTAAAATGACAGAAGTATTTGTCATAGAATTAAGTTTTTCCAAAGTTTATTTCGCCTGCATAAATAACTTTAAAGTGATATCTTGTGTAGCAGTCTAATAATAAAAGGTGAATAATAAAACTAGTTCAGAAAAATATATGTTTCACACCAGAAATTACAGAAAGTTTATAATATTGCTAATTCAAGAGTATAATTCATCTACAACATCATACTTCATAGGATCATTTCTATAGTATGATTAGCGAGTTCGCTCACCGAACTTCGCAGAAAACCCAACCACGATGATGCGGAGTGGGGTTTTCCTCGAGCGAATGTAATATTAATTTTTTTTTTTTTAAAGCATATTGTTCTCTCAAATAAAAGAAATTATAAAACAGAAATGCACAGAAACATTTCCAAAACACACAGAAACATTTCCGATGTATACAAAAACATTTCTGATATATGCACAAACCTTTCCTATGTATACAAAAACATTTCCGATATATGCAGAAACCTTTCCGATGTATACAAAAACATTTCCGATATATGCAGAATCGTTACTGAATATCTGACTGAAATATAAAGAAACGTTTCCGAAATGCACGTAAATGTTTCTAAAATATACAGAAGCATTTCTGAATATCTGACCGAAATATGCGGAAACTTTTACGAATGTCTGACCGATATATGTGGAAACATAACAGATCCGATGGGCCACATTTCTGCCCCACCAGATAGAGTAACGTTTCCGAGTTTTTTTATTACAGTGTACCGTAGAGCGCCAAACACTAAATAACACTTAAAAAACATTTTTTTAATCAGAAAATGTTTAACACATACGAAACGTTTACATATAGCAGAAAACATAAAACACACAACAAATGTGTTTGTGCATTGGGTGTTGTTTTAAATAATCATATGAAGAATAACCAGCTAAAATATAACAAACACATATAGAAAGACTATACACAATAGATTTCACATTCATTTACGTATAGCATTGCTATAAATAACACATAATTATTTTTTTACTGTAAGTTGAAGTATACGCGAACAATAAAAATATAGTAAACAGCTACGAAAATGCGAAGCTTAACACATGTCGGACAAAACTGTTCTGTTTTGAAAGTCAAAGGAATGATTTGAAAAGTCAATCCCGAAAACCGTATCTTAAGTATTTTTCCTTATTTTCCTCATTTATATCTCCCTCTTACCGGGTGGGTGTCCCAAAAATGACTGATGGATTTTAAAATTTAATAACTTGGCGGCTGTCGCAGGCGGATTTTTTCTTCAGCGTATGTACGGTCCCTCGAACTTTAACACCAATATTATATAATAGTTTTCTTTGACTTATTTGATCTCAGAAAAACTAGGCGAAGAAAACTTTTAGAAATTATTGGTGTGGAGGTTCGAGGGAACGTTCAAACGCTGCAAAACAAATCCGCCTGCGACAGCCGCCATTTTTATCAGCGTGCAGGCCTAGTATTCAGGGAAGCGGTGCAGCAATGCTGAGTGGCATCAGTTTCGGCCTAGACTGAGCGCCAATCCCTGTCAGCGCCATCTATTGATTGAAATTTGAACTAAAATCAGGAATCACAGTAAAAATCTCCTGACATCATACATAACCCTCCTGCAAGAATTTTTTTTAATATCTGTCACCGTTTGCAAGTTATTGAATTTTAAAATCCATCAGTCATTTTTGGGACACACGGTAGTTGCATTTCCAAGATCTCACCACATTTCTAAGGTTGAAGTAGCAGTTCTTTTAGCGTAACATCAGTGTTGAGAGAACGATATTCCTGATATGAAGAATGCTACAATTTTTGTTATTGGTCTTTTAAATATGGAATTCATGCTTTTTACAGTTACATTTCTGACAGGGCCATATTTACCTGGATGCACCGGTTGCGCCTTAATTTCATTAAAACTTTTAAAGTTCATTAAAAAAGAACAAATGATGCTAAAAAATTGCGGTTTGCACGAATGGGATTAGAGGGAAATCGGATTTATTTTATAACAAAAAAAGTTGTGTTTCAAAATATTAGCGACAGATAATATGAAACATATGTATGCAAATGAGGTTAAATAACTGGTATATGAACTGATAGGCAAAATACCAGTTTCAAGAGTCTGATAAGCTTCAGTATCCCAGCACATGAAACGTACCATTTTCTCGTCTTGAGGCTTTTTACCGTGCAAAATTTTCGCAATGCTCCGGTTGCTGATTCTCCGTTCTTGTAAAAGATCATAACCAACAACACTTGATCTGGTAAAGATAGCTTACTGCTGGCATCGAATGAAGAATTTGTGTGCATCAATGTGTTTTATTGACAGCCTGATTTGCATAAATCTGCTTCATATTACGCATGCCAGCGCTATCTATCGTAAATTTTTTTAAACACAACTTTTTTTCTTATTAAAAAAATCGATTTTCCTTTAATCCCATCTGTGCAAACCACAATCTTTTAGCATCATTTGTTCTCTTTTAATGAATTTTTAATGTTTTAACAAATTTATGGTGCACCCGGTATTTCTACTATACACGCACGAGGGGCCAAGATCCAGGCATTTTAGAATCAAAGTAACACCACATATTTCTTTTAAATATTAGGCGCGGCAGTTTTCTAATTCATTCTCTGTTGTAGAGACGCAATATAGTCTCTATTCCATCTTTTAAGAAAACACGTTTCACACTTTCTAAAAGCTCACAACGATTTTTGAAGCTCCTTGCAGCAGATGGAAATTCATCAGGAACTGTAATCAGGACATTTCCTACAAGAAAATGTGACGCAGTATGAATATCGATACAGTCATTATAAATATCATTTATATGTAGAAGTGGACGCGAATTTAATAATGACTTTATTTCTGCAAGCAATGTTAAAAATTCCTCCATCATCAAGAGAATTTATCGAATGACTCTTTTGAGATGATGTTTTGCTGAGCCAATTTCAGCTTACCAAATTCCCCCAAAGTGCGTGGATGCGGCTGGTATAAAGTGCCACGCAATAGGGGCTTGTGCCAAATGATACGACATGGCTTCATTGTTTGTAATGAGAGCCACAGTTGTAGCATTTCGTTAAGATTTTTCTTCGTGCCAACGATGTTTTGGCGTTATCACTGTAAAATTGGTGTGGAATCACTGGTCTTGTGCGGAATCGAAGAAAGGTAGCCATGAACCCCACAGCTGTTAAATAATTAACAGCTTCAATATGTATTTTCTTGTAGCGAGGCTCCGTAGCCTTTGGTTGTCTTCGCACGTCGATCTTTTCTGAATTTAATCGATATGGGACCTGCAGAGTCTACACCACTGGAGAGAAAAGGACTCCCCATACCCAATGTTTTGTTAAATTGCCCAATAGTTTGGCCGTTGAAATGGACTTTTATATTTGTAAGAATTTAAGCATATATTGACATATTTGTTGATAAGGTTTTTAACATGAGTAGTTGATGATATGCTATAGCAAAGCAAAGAAAGGGCCAGCGTGTAAGTTTGCAGTATGTAAGTTGCTTGATTAAAAGTTTACTTATCCTGAGTTAGGATGCTTCGATTAAATGACAGCTGAGAATTTTGCAATCAGCTGCCCACCAGTAAGAGGCCGTTTTCATCAATAAACGAGTAGAGTGTGCAACTGATTTTCCTTAGATAAAGTCTTTTGTTCTTTGATGCACGTCAAAATCTTACGTATTTTGAACTCAAAGGACGATAGTTTCTTCGGTAGATTTTAATTTTGAAAATGTAAAGAGTGTCGAAAATTCTTGCAGTTTTTAATAAACATTTGGCAGTGTGCTAAAATTTTGATAATGTTTTAAAGCGAAGAGTACTTTTGAAACAAATCATCAAATAAATCATTTTACGTGCGGGCATGAAATGGAAACAATTTATCATATTTTTATTCAGCTTTAATTTGATCAACGAGTTTTTAGAACAGAATTTGTCTTTCGGCCAGAGAAACGAATCTGGAAGATTCCAACTTGGGTCATTCCACCATAAGTCGCATTCTGGAAGAAGTGATTTCTGAGGATTTTTTTATTCATTTTTGGATGGAACACGTTTCTAGTGTTTTGTGGGAAGTACTTCGGTTATTTGAAAAGTTCTATTTGCAACAAAGGTTTACAACTTGCGTCGCGACTTACGTTATACACGGCCGGTGCATGACGTTTAAAACGTCACATGAAGTGGATCATTTTTGCACGGCGATTGGTGCAAAGCGGTGCTCCCACCGTTTTGCACCAATAGACGTGTAAAAATTATCCACTCCAAGTGATGTTTTAAACGTGATGCACCGGCCGTGTATAACGTAGGTCGCGCATACGGCGATGTCCTGATAACAAGAAAAGAACGACTTTTGAATAAGTCCAAGCAAAAACATGAAAATTGTCATTTTTTTTTAGTGTGTTCATAACTGAACGAAAAAAACTGTAATAAGTGAGCAACACTGAACTCTAATTTAATAAGAGCTACTTAATTTTTGGAAACTAAGAAAGAAACATTTGTTTTGTCATTATGAGTTTGCCGGCAGTAAATTGCTTATGGGTAAGTGAATGTTGAAGAAAAAGCGAATCCGTGTAGTTGAAATATATTACTAGATGAAAATGTGACACTTTTTGGCAAAGAAAATTGTTTTGTACCATTGAATGAATTTTTAAATTTGAACAATCTTATGCCAAAATTGGTAGAATAGAAGAGTTTCAGCCACCTTTTCTAAGCCAAAGCTTCTGATAAAATATTTTTACTGCCACAGTACATGATGAAATTAGACCCAACGGATCAAACATTCGCGCTGAGATAAAATACATCAATTTGTGAAAGGTGGTGTAAATGTTAGTGAAGCCTTAAAAATAAATGTATCTGAAAAAGCGTTCCAGTATAAGCCAAAAACTTTAAAACTTTCATTCTTGCTAAGAACTATTTCAAAGTATGTTTCTGTAGTACCATATTCTTGAAAATTCTGCAAGAAATTCGTTTGCAATCTAATTCTACTTTATTTAGAAACCACGTGCATGTGAAACATTTGTAATTTCCGTACAAGTTCCTGTTCCTTCACTAACAGTACTTTATCCTGATAATAGATTATCCATGTATAAATCTTCTAATAAACTTTGCGAAACAATAGAATTTTTTGTATAGTTATGGACAGTTTGTTAGTGGCCAAAAACGAAGCTGCATTTAGCCGTAAGTTTGAGTTTTAATATGAAATTTTGTATTTTTTCATTAGTGCAAGACCTCCAAAAGGTAAGCTAATAATTTTGATCATTTGAAACCAAAATCTAGCGGTATATTTTCTCCACGTCAGCGGAAGAGGCAATTTCTGGAAATCGAAAGTTAAGCAAAATTTCCAAAATGTCCCATTGCAACTGAAAGCCTATACCCAAAATTTAATTAAACTATGTACCATTTGAAGTTATACATGAAGTGCCGAAATCTACTCTTAATTTTGTAGTTGCGATAATTGGTTTGAGAATTTCTTTAAATATTGAGAAGAAAAAAAATGTTCATTTTCATACTTATTAGGATAATTTTGCTCAACTAATTCCATGTTACCTAAAAGCTCATATCTCTGTAAAAAATCTTTGTAATGTTTTTGAATTCTGAATTTTTTAAAATTTCTTTTCCATTGTAAACAAGTGAGATATAACGGCAAGGTTAAAGATACCTAAGTTTGTTTTTCATTTATAAAATGGTACTTTTACAACAAAATGATCTTCGGAATTAAGAATATAAATTTCTTGAAAATGGGATTCAACAAACTGCTATGACAAAATTGGACCATTTGCGTTAAACACTCCTTTTATTTCCCAAAAACGTTTCAATTCTTTATCAATATTAATTTTGTTAATATGCAAATTACAAATCGAATTTTCCCAATACAAGAAAAACAAAAATTGAGTTTTGTGCAATTGCACTGCTTTGAGAACAAGTAACCTGGTCCTGAAAGCTGGTTAAGTTGTAAGTAATTGAGCTGTTTAAGTATTGCGTAACACTTAGGTACTGCAATCTCTGAATTTAACAAAATTTTTACGAGAAATCTAGCATTTTTCTATTAATACCTAATGTTTTCATGCATGATCCTAAAAAGAATGTATTTTCGCTGCTACTGTCACACATAACCCGTATAATGTGCTTCTGATCATACAATCATTTGCATATACAACAGCTGTTCACAGTGCTTCAACATTCAAGTGCTTCAACATTCTGTCAGTAGTCCAGATCAAGCTGTCCAGTCCGTCATTGTCATGCGGATGAAGTGATTATCATCCTGCGCTGACGTAACATTTCGTCATCCACTGCCGGATTTCATTTCTGCCGGTTCTCTCGTGTCTACGGCTTCCACACCCTGTCGTGGCGTTGCGCTCAATACGATCTGCTATCGCATATTGATAAGAAAAAACCCTTCATGTAGGTCATCGTTCATCTCCATTCAAACTCAATAGCTTGCTCATACGGCACTCTCTGTTCTCTTCGAGGTAAAATGACCTCTCATAAAACGTTTACAACTGGTACAAAAACTATTTTCAATATTCCACTCAGTTCTCTATTTATATGGCTAAATGAGCAGTTTAGAAGGCCCATGCTTGCTCGCTGACTTCCTAATCATTTGACTAGAACACCCTAGTTTACATTTTCTGTCAGTTTCAGCTCACTGGGTGATTCCTTAATGGTGTTGCAAATTAACAAATAGGAGTTTGTTTTTTAATATTTTCACCATTTCAGGAAATACACTCTTGTAATCTTCTTTTCACACCAATGAAAGAAAATACTCCAAAAGTAATAAATACATATTATCCAATAAATCCACAACAATAAGTTTCTATTCTATAGTACTGGTCGAATCTTCTTTAGAAAGAATTTTTTAAATAAGAATATGCTAAATTTTAATAAGGCTATAATCTGCGATGCTTAGGGGACAATTGTTGAATTTCATGATTCTAAAGAATTTTTATTATTTGCTTAGGAGGACGCATTTAAAATAACCAGAATTATTCAAAAGTTTTCCAATAGTTCATTGATAGTCGAAAGCATCATGTTAGCATTTAGGTTTAATTTTTGATGGACAGCTTCAAATTGCCTTCAGATGGCGTCGATCATTAGCGTGCAAAATGATCATCCTTTGTGAGCTAGCGTTTGATTAAATGCCTTTATTTTACTCAAAACATTTCATCACTCGATTACATGTTCTAAAATGTGTCTAAAAGGTTCTAAGTGTATCTCTATGTCTCTATTCTCAGACTGGTGTTTTGTCTGCTCTAAGACCAGTCTAATACTGAGTTTTCTTAGAAATTGAAGTCTATTTCGGATTACTATTTTCATATAACGTTTTCTGTATAATTATTTCTTTATAACAAAAATTCTATATTTCCGTAAATAAAATTACTGTATGTTGTAATTATGTTTGCTTATGTAGAATTTTTCAATATTAAAAGCAAAGTGGTAACCGCAATATTTATTTAAAAATTTTGATTTTTCTATGAAAACAAATTTTTGGCAATGATTTTGCTCCGTACTATATAATATATTTGTTATAACATAAAGTGTTATCATATATAATATTTTTCTGTTATAACATATAACCTTCTGGCACTACAATATTTTCCATATAAGCACATAAAATTAGTTGTCGATTTATATCTAATTTAACCCTTTATATCCTGAATTAATTTTCCAGATACTTTTTAATTGTATTTTTGCATCATTGGATAAGTTTTAGGGCAGAATAAACATAGGAAAGAGGAAAATAATTTTTATAGTGTTTTAGTGGTTAATTATGCAACTGTAACCACCATAAATTTTTTACCCTATGATATAAAATAAAGTAGTACATTTCAAATAGTAAACTTCAAATAAAATATAGGAAATGTTCACCTGTAGAGTATAGAAAACAATAGAAAATAATAGTACTAAATAACCGGTAATAAACCACTAAAATTACTCAAATGAAGAACAACATGCATGTCAATTCTATTGCAAAATGGATTTCGAATGTAGCGTGGCAAATGTAAAATCCCTACAATGCAAAGAAAGAGGATATGTGCTTGAATTTGCCATCTCCTGCCTGCTATCAGAAATACACTCTTTGTACCATTGTGAATACCGTTAGGAAAAACGGTCATATTACGAATATATAGGTGTTTTATTAAAGTGGTACTTATAAGTACCGTCAGGATAAAAAGGGATAATCAGGGACGTATTCTAAACTCGTGCAGCAAATTCAAACTTCCACCAGTAAAAAAGAACAGTAATTTTAGCCTTATTTATATGCAATTAAATAGAATACGGCTCTGAAATTAATTCTTTTACAAAAAACCAGAAACTGAAATTAAAAAAATATTTTTTGTTGTTGTAAGACTTCGCACAACAGTCGTATTAAAATATTATTTTTTCAATACACATTGAACTGGTACCGTAGAAAACCAAGTCCTAAGATGGAAATGTGAGAAACAAATAGTACTAATCTCCTATGATTCTGAATGAAATGCATGAGGACCGATTAACTTTACTTCGAAATATCTCTGGATAATGTTTTGTGTACTTGTTCCACTTTGATTCTGAACGCCTCAAATGATTGAAACTGGTGTGCCAATCTTTTCAGTTTTAGATGATTTATTTAATTTATATTTATTCTTTCAATATTGTAATTAATGTTGGTTTTTTTCTTTATATGTTTTGGCTTTTTATTTAAAGAAATCATATATTGCCCAATATTACAGATTCACATTTCTGTAGTCGTTTTAATCACTCAAGCATGCTTTCTTCTTTAAAGTCAGCGAGACCACTAAAATAATCATTAAGTTTGAAAATCCTGCACACTTGTCAATAGTTCCATTGGCGTAGATGTAGCCTCTTTTTCATCATTGTTGATGTTTTCCACTTTGTCTAAAGTGCACCCGCACTTGTTAAATATCCTTAGCATCTGAGAATTCTGGCACTGTTTCAAGTTTCAACCTCTTCGTCAACTTCTACGAAATCTTCAAAATTGCAGTTTGTTACACCAAGCTATGCTCCCATAGTGAAGAGGGGCAGTTAATATTAGTTTCCGCTACAATTTCATTCGCAGCCGGATTGACACGTTTAAACTTTGCTATACGAAACAGGTTCAATAACTATTGTCTCTATCGCAGTCCACGAATATGAAATCGATCTCCGATTGCAAGGTAATTAACTGTCTCTCTTCCTGCATTCATGTTAAAGACAATTGAACTTTATGGTGCGTTTTCTGTAATGAGCCTTGAATGAGCAGATAATCCTCTGGTCGAGGGGCTGAAAACTCTATGTGGTGTTTGGTGGTCGATACAAAAGGACCACTTCTTGTAGCTCAATCGCAACTTTATGAGGAGTGCCATTGTCACGTACTAACAATATTTTTCTCTTTTGTATTTTCATATCATAATCCAGCTCACCCAACCAAACTTCAAAGAGTGCTAAAGTCATCCAAGCTTTCTTGTTCTTTCGATAATCCACACGGAGAAATGATACACCTTTAAAGCAGCACGGCTTCTTCGTTTTTCATATGACTAACATGTTTTGTTTATCAGAGCCATCCATATTGCATGCAACAACCAAAGTTAATAGTTCTTTAATTTTCGTGCCCCCGTGGCAATTTTCATGATTGAAGGTAACGCTCCTTCCTGGCACCATTTTATAAAAAAAAAGTCCAGTTTCGTCCATGTTATAAATGTCACGCTCAGAATACTCATTCAGAATAGGAGTAACCTTCCTCTTCCACACTGCAAATCTTTATACACTTTTCAGAACACTTTTTAGAACACATACTTTGTCACCTTTTTTAGTACACTTTGAAGCGCACTTTTTGGAACAGTTTTTAGAATACTTCTGACAACACTTCTTTTGTTCAAGAACACTTTCTAGCGCACTTTGTGAAAACAATGATTTCACAAGTGTGCCCAAATGTGCTCCCAATCTGTTCTCAAATGTGCTCCTAAGTTTAGATTTGACAAATATACTGATCAGAACACTTTCGGTACACTTTCTTTATAGCGGAGCACATTCGGTACACATTTCAGTACACATTACTGAAACACTTTTTTTGAATCAAAGTGTTCCTTGTGTGTTCCCAATGTGAGCTGGAAATTTGCAGTGTATTATGTGACATCCATCCTGAAGGTGTTAAAGCATTTTATCCCATTAAAGTTCAGTTTTAATCCTGAGTATCCCAGCCTGTATAAATCAGTTCTTTAACTTTTAAATAGTTATTCTTTAAAAGCAGTGAAACTCCCTTCAAGACGATGTTTTTTTTACAATTAATTCTTAGTACTTATTCGCAAATCCTCCATTGCATTTTTATTTTACTTCAAAAGGAGCACCATTTGATTCAATGCAATTATTTTCTGGTATGTAAAATAACTGTTTTCATATGGAAAATGTAACTATTTTACATAGAAACGTAGTATAAATGAGGACTCCAGAAATCAAGGGGTATAAGTGACAAAATTGAAAAAACTTAGCTAAGTGCACAGGCAATCTGGCAATAAGGCTATTTGTTTGTATGCAAAAAAATATAAGTGATTTTTAATTATGTGCTGCGTTTTGGAGGTCAACTGCTTAAGCATTCAAAACTTTAGTAAAATAAAGTACAACATTTTTACATAACTATTTTACATATACGTAAAATAACTATTTTACATATAGAAAATTTTATATAGAAAATATTTTTTTTCCACAATTAATTCTTAGTACTATTCGCAATTCCTCTATTACATTTCTATTTTACTTCAGAAGGGCAACTATTCGATTCACTTCACTGCAGTTATTTTCTGTATGTAAAATAACCGTTTTACATATACAAGATGTAACTATTTTACATATTGAAATATAGTATAAATAAAATACAAAAGTAATATAAAGTATAGTAAAATAAAGTACAAAATTTTTACATAACTACACTGCAAATCCCGGCAACACAATACAGAACGCAAAACTAACACAAAAACGGGCCGACTTTTGCACGCATAAAATGCGTTCATAATGTGTTTCCAAGTGTTCTCGTGTGGTAAAACATGTTTTACTCCTGGTGCTAAATAATGTGTTCGTGAGGTGTAGTTTTAAACACTTTTTACACGCATCGCTTTTTTAAACGCATTCACAACACATGTTTTTAAACACTTTAAAACACAATGTTATGCATTTTGAAATGCATTTGAAGCAGATAACGTGATGCGTATGCATCGGGAGGCATATTTTCGGGATACAGTACTATATTTGGGAGATTTATTTTCTTTCTTTTCTCCCTAATTTCTTCTGGTTTTATTACCTTGGGTCGCTGCCCACAGTGAATTTATCCTACAATTGACAATTGTAGGCATATGCATTTTCTAGGTACCCCTTTTTTCAGTGTTTGCCTCGTTTCTTCCAGCAGCCCCCCCCCTCCCTCCTTCTATAGATTTTATTTTTATCTCACTCCTCTTTTCTTCCGTTTCTTTTTTTCCCCGCTATCACAACCCTGAGAGCTTAGCCCCTCCTTACCCTTATATATATTTTTAACATTATCTTTACCCTTCATTCCATTGTATTTCTGGGGTATCCGAAACAAGTACCGTTTGGTTGTACTCCTTAAATATGCCTTTATTTTTTCGATAGGGGTCTTAGTTTCTGAGGTAGTAAGGGCTTTTGCCCCTTATTTTCAAATTTACCCCCTTGACTCCTTTATATTTTTTCTATGCTGGGTTTTTACCTTTTTAGGCTCATGGGCCTATGCTCTATATTTCCCTAAATTTCTGTTTCATTTGGACGGCGTTTGTAAGCTTTAGCAGATTTTTGCCCCCACCACCATGTGGCACTTTTGTTATTTGTATACATAGTATTTCTTGTTTTCTATTTATGCAACTTTCATCTTTGTACCTGTAATCTTTTCGTCCTACACATCACTTTACATCTTCTGCAGTAGCGGAAACTCATTCTTTCCTTTTTATTATCTTTCCAGTATCTGGCCTTTATTTTGCTAGTTCTATTAGCATCTTGCATTATTGATCTTGCATATTCCCCGATAGAGGGTACCCTCTGCGCATTTTTTAAAAAACATTTAAGATCACATTTGTTTCTTACTTATTTTGATGATAATGTTTATTACTGTATGTTCTAAGAACCAACTGTGATCTTATGTTTTTATTAAGCGCAAGAAAGAGAGGGCCCTCTAGCGGGGAGAATGAGAACTAAAATAAAGGTGGGGGGGGGAAATGCAAAGTCAATAAAGTCAGATGCAAGTAGAACTAGCAGGAGGACAGATACTGGTAAGATAATAAAAAGGGAATACTGAGTGTCTTCTACTGTAGAAGATGGGAAGTAATGACTACAGGTACAATGATGAAAGTTGCATAAAAATTGAATAATTAGAAGACAAGAAAACCAAGAAATATTATGTGTACAAACAACATACAAATAACAAAAGTACCATATGGTGGTGGGGACAAAAATCTGCTAAAGCTTACAAATGTTGTCCAAATAAAACAGAAAATTAGGGAAAGATAGGGCATAGGACTATGAGCCTCAAAAGGTAAAAACCCAGCATAGAAAAAAATATAAAGGAGGGAAAGGAGTAAATTTGAAAATAAGGGGCAAAAGCCCTTCATATCTGAGAAACTAAGACTCCTACCGCAAAAGTAAAGGTACATTTAAGGAGGACAACCTAATGGTACTCGTTTCGAATACCCCAGAAACAGAGTGGAGTAAAGGGTAAAGATAATATTAAAAATATATATAAGGGTAAGGAGGAGCTAAGCTGTCAGCATCTTGATAACAGAGAAAAGGAAAGAGGAGTGAGATGAAAAATAAAATCTATAGAAGGAGGAGGGCTGCTGGAAGAAATGATGCAAACGCTAAAAAAACAGGGTACCTATAAAAAATGCATAAGCCTACAACATTGTCAATTATAGGATAAATTCACTGTGGGTAGCAACCCAAGGTCATAAAACCAGAAGAAATTAGGGAGAAAAGAAAGAAAATAAACCCCCCAAAGCTATACTGTATCCAGAGACTATGCCTCCCGGTGCATATGCATCAGATTCAGATTATCTGCTCTAAATGCAATCCAAAATGTATAACATTATGTGTTAAGGTGTATATAAACAGGAATGGGAGGATAAACTGGAAAACTGCTGGAAGAAACTGTGCAAATGCTGATAAAAAAAGTATCTATAGAAAATGCATATGCCTACAACTATAGGATAAATACATTGCGGGCAGTCAATCCAGGTTGATAAAACCAGAAAAAGTTAGAGATTAAAGGGGGAAAAAACCCAAAGCTAGAACTGTATCTCGAAAGCCCCTATAGCCTGAATCATAAACACTCTGCTTCCTCATATTTTAATTAATAACAAAAAAGATGGGAAAAGCCATTTCACTGAGATATTATGACTTAAAATCAGAGAGAGAATCAGATAGAAATAACAGTTTATAGACTGACAGCATTGAGAAACAACTAACACACTCGAGATGTCCATACAATTGAGAGAATTGATGCATCTTGTCATCGCCCAACACTAAAGTGCATCATCTGTGTTGCAAACATATTTATAAAATAGGCTGTACAATGTCATCAATTATCTATGCTTTCACATATCTTTTTAGTACTTACCTTATAAACTTTCAGCATTTTAGGTTTAAAGAAAATAATTCAAGCTGTAAAAAAAATCCTCAAAATGGCAAAAATCAGTAATGTTTTATAGAAACTAAATGAAATGCCGAATTTGGTACTTACAATATTTATGTGTGCCACTAAATTAATTATAAATATATGAAATGTTTTAAAATATTCACACTTACTGCCAACAGAGGCATTTTTTCAAAGATTTTATTATGTATGTTTTCAAAATTTTTATAAAAATATATTTTATTAATAAAGCTCAATTATTACTTCTAACACTTAATATACAAAATCCCATTAAATTTACAAAAATGTGCTTGTCTTATCAAGATTTTAAAAATCTACCTTATTTAATTTTCCATGTATACTTTTATAGAACCTATGAATATTATTGGAAATTTTTGCTATGCCACAAATTTTTACCTTCTGTTACATATATTCTCAAAATAAAAATGACAGAAACACTCAGAAATCTAACTTTTATTCGATTTAATCCAATATATATCGCTCATTTTTTATTTTTTAAGTAACAACTTTGATTGGAAATTTCTCCATTCACAATAGTTTTTACAATTAATCCTTTCAGACCTATTGTGCATTCTAATAACCTACTCTTTAATTATAAGTAGTATACTACAGAGGAACATTTCTCTTTTATAAACGCTGATGCTGTGTAAGAATTTGAATATTTTCCTGCATAGTGTGGAACCAATAGATATGCAAAATTAGTGAAAAAAGGTCAGGGATCAAACGTTTAATTGTTACCTTTCATTAAAACATTGATATAGCACATGTTTAAAGTTATCAACAGTTTATTTTCCAAATCTTTCTATAAATAAACTGCATTGGAAATTGAACAATTTGTTATTTACATGTTAATAATAACTAAAGATATTGTAATGAAAATTTTAGATAAAAATACTTTGGAAAGGTCTATACTTTTTTAAGTTTTCTGTATCTTTGCAGAAAGTCTCCATTTTTTTTTGTATTAATTCTAAAATTCACAAAAGACAAATATTTTCTAATAGGTAAATACTTATGGTAATCTATTAGGATTTTAATTTAAATTAAATTACAAAAGCATAGACTTTGGGTTTTCAGTCTCTCACATACCTAAATTTTCCAATGCATTTTATGCAAAACATAACATTTATTACAAAATACCTTGATCTAAATTTTTAAAAAGTTGAGTGAAAGCAATTTTTTTTTTTTTAATATGTGGTTGATTTAAATCATGATTAAGATCAAGCTGACTTAAATAATAAGAATAAAAAAAAAAACCTTGCACTAAACAATGTTTAAGGGCTTTTTGTCTTAAAAAACGCAAATCAAAATAACTAGTATTCTTTCAATTCAACTTGATTACATAAAATTTTATTGAAAGTACAAAAACATTGAATACCAACACAAATGGTGTGTTTTTGTATGGTAAATTTTTGGTGTACAAAATGCAAAACCAGATTGTAAAAGCATAGAAGTTTTAAATAAAAATTTACTTCAGATAGACAATCTACATCTTTGTATTAACTTCGCAAACTTTGCTGATTTTTTCCACGCAAGGTGTATTTCTAAATTTTTCATGCAAAAATGAAGAGTTAGAAAATATTTACATTTGCTGCCAATAAATGCATTTTTCAAAGCTTTTATTAGTAAAAATGTATTTTCACTATATTTTGATAAAAATAATTTTTACCCTCTGTAACATATAATTCTTATCAAAAAGATCTTTCATCATGGTAAATTCACATGGTGAAAGCCTAAAAAGTAATACATATGACAAGTAACATCACATAGTTTTAATCTTATAAAAGAAGTAATAATGTTACCAGTAATACATTTTTAATATAACCTTATAAATGAAATGAACTTTATTTTTGCATTTATATCTAAAAGAGTCTTTTCTTTTGTTTGTTTCTTATATTTACTTTGGTGTAAAACAAAAGTAGTATTTCATGGTCTGTACTTTTATCTTGACAAAATTTCTTGAAGAGACTCTCATTTGGCATTAAATATGATACCAATGATATATTTTGTGATTAATTTTAGCACCTCTTTCATACATGTGAAAAGTTTTTGGGTGCTAACATCTCTATTTGCAAAATACAATCATAGCTGTCAACTGCTACGATTTTTTAGCATCACTATTTTATTTAAAAAATTCTTCATCTTATTGTATCACAGAATTCTACGATATGAAAGGGGAGAAAATTCTGTCCTTAATTATTAGTGCCAAAGAATCAGAACAGTTGGCAGCTATGAACACAATAAACAAGA
The DNA here is from genome assembly GCA_963931845.1 of Maratus michaelseni. Classification (NCBI taxonomy): domain Eukaryota; kingdom Metazoa; phylum Arthropoda; class Arachnida; order Araneae; family Salticidae; genus Maratus; species Maratus michaelseni. Next base: position 218,272,030 of record OZ007586.1, on the reverse strand, counting down.
ATCATTTCTGGATAACTTTATTAATTTTAAGCAGTATTTTAAATATTATTATAATGCATTTTCTTCATTTCGAAGAAATATGTCTATTGTCTACCTCCTCCTTTTTGTCTTGTGCACTGTTTGCAATTGTTTCCTATATGCAGCAAAAGGTCAACATTTTTAAAGTAAAGTAAAAAAAACAAAACATAATTAGACAAATAATATTATTTCCCAGACCTTAAAATGTAAGTAAAAAAATTAAAAAGTGTTGAGATGTTTCACAGCAGAAACTTAGCATTGCATATCACGAAGGAAAATGGAAACTAGAATGAGATACATAGGTGAGCAAATCTCATTTTTTGATTCACAGGACTATTATTGTATCTGTCGATGATAGAGTAAAGTATTTAAAATTGATCCTGAAACATACTGTAGGTAATGGATGAATCAAATATTTTTTATTTAATATATTTTCCCCTTTAAAAGAACTCTGAGCATAAAGGGTTAAAACAGTCAGTTTTAATAACCTGCACAGCACTCAGAATCCTTGATTGTTCCTATCAGTAATTTTGAACTGAAAACTTTATTTATTTAATCACAGAATAGTGAATAAATTAGACTTAGCAATTACATTAGGCAAAATTTTCTTACCAAAATTACTGGTAATAAAAAATTCAAAATTCTGTAAAGGACGCTTGTTGCAAAGATGTTAAATATGCACTTGAATAGTTTCATTTGTAAAAGTTTCTTTATCTAACATATTGCAGAATGAAAAGACATACAAGACTCGTTAAATGCAAACTCAAAAAAGTTATCTAAAATCATTAAAATTACAGAGTAATTTTAAATATACAAGTATCTAAATGTTTTCATATCATTATTCTGGTAGTGATTGTATTTTGAACTTTTGAAGGAATACTTTCCCAAAATTGGATAAAAAACTTTTTTTTTCATTTTATTTTTGAAATTTGAAGGTGTAACATTTATTTTTAGTCTACAACATTACTTTTACAATATAACTAATAAGGAAATGGGAGTATAACAAATATGGAATTGCCACCCTAAAAATTCAAATTACCCCCCCCCCCCCGTGTGTGTGGGGGGGTGGGTACAACACCCCAAATTAGGAACCACTTTTTTAGAGTGAAAATGGAGATTAAATTAAATTTCCAATATTTTTACAGTTTGCACTCACAAAAGAAAAGAAAAAAATATATATATCCAAATATAAGTTTCAAATATAGTTATAAAGAATAAAAATATATTGCTTAGGTACAAATTAATGACAAAAAGAAATTTGTAACATTTTATGATAATATTAGTTTTTTAGAAGAGAGGAAGAGGAAAATAAAAACCTGTAGTTTATTAGGAAATTTATTCAAGATATTGGCCATTTCAATATTTATTTTTTTGTTTATTTGTTTCCTTCAATAGTACAAAAAAATGTCTCTAAGAATGGTTATTACTATTACTCAATATTTAAATAGATTTACACAATATTTTAAAACTTATTAATAAATTCAAAAAGGTATATTAAGAGCAAAAAAAAAATGATATGCATTACACAATAAAATGCTAATCACTTAAAATAATAGATATATAAAGTTTAAATGCAATATTTACATATACAAGGTTCGCAAACTCCATTAAAAAAAAAAAAAAAAAAAAAAAAAAAAAAAAAAATATTGCTTAGGTACAAATTAATGACAAAAAGAAATTTGTAACATTTTATGATAATATTAGTTTTTTAGAAGAGAGGAAGAGGAAAATAAAAACCTGTAGTTTATTAGGAAATTTATTCAAGATATTGGCCATTTCAATATTTATTTTTTTGTTTATTTGTTTCCTTCAATAGTACAAAAAAATGTCTCTAAGAATGGTTATTACTATTACTCAATATTTAAATAGATTTACACAATATTTTAAAACTTATTAATAAATTCAAAAAGGTATATTAAGAGCAAAAAAAAAAAAATGATATGCATTACACAATAAAATGCTAATCACTTAAAATAATAGATATATAAAGTTTAAATGCAATATTTACATATACAAGGTTCGCAAACTCCATTAAAAAAAAAAAAAAAAAAAAAAAAAAAAAAAATATTGCTTAGGTACAAATTAATGACAAAAAGAAATTTGTAACATTTTATGATAATATTAGTTTTTTAGAAGAGAGGAAGAGGAAAATAAAAACCTGTAGTTTATTAGGAAATTTATTCAAGATATTGGCCATTTCAATATTTATTTTTTTGTTTATTTGTTTCCTTCAATAGTACAAAAAAATGTCTCTAAGAATGGTTATTACTATTACTCAATATTTAAATAGATTTACACAATATTTTAAAACTTATTAATAAATTCAAAAAGGTATATTAAGAGCAAAAAAAAAAAAAATGACATGCATTACACAATAAAATGCTAATCACTTAAAATAGTAGATATATAAAGTTTAAATGCAATATTTACATATACAAGGTTCGCAAACTCCATAAAAAAAAAAAAAAAAAAAAAAAAAAAAAAAATATATATATATATATATATATATATATATATATATATATATATATATATATATATATATATATTCCAAATAAAAGTTTTAAATATATCAAATCATAACTGCCTTGTTTATTCACAGAATTTACAATATTTTTCTACAGTTAAAAAATTGTGGTATAACTGTGTGAACCCTGCATTATATAAAATGAATGTAAATTGAATTAATAAGTGCAAAAACAGACTTTATTCAATAAATCAGATAAATTTCATAGATTACTGAAACAAAACATTTTATTAAATCCAAAATTCTACAATAAGAATGAATTATATAACAAAATATTTAAAATAATAGTGATGCAAACAAATCTTAAGGTACTTCAAAAGCCAATTTGTAGGATACTTCATTATATTCTGCAAATAGTCATTGCTATCTGAAATTAAAACCATAAGTAATCAATTAAGTTGAAAATTCTCTACATGATGGAAAACATGCAAATACTTTACATCCTAAAAAAAGTTTTTTTTTTTTTTTTTTTTTTTTTAACATCAATTAAACAAAAAACAAATTTACTTAAAAAAAAAACCTTACTACATTTAATTTTTAGTTATTAAATTGTATACTTAATATATCTCCTTACACATTCAATGTGTAAATTATAATACAAGACTGCCAGTTTATATTTAATTTTAGATATTTTTATGTATTAGGGGATGTGCATGTATAATGTTATAAAGCTATCATATCTTTATATCATACAGTCAAAAACATTATATATGTAATGTACTGCCACTTAACTCTATTTCATATAAACAAGATTGGATTTAGCTACGGACCACATGATAATTAAAATTAGAGGGGAGGATAAAATCGAGAATATTCTTTTACTTTTGAAAAAATTTTAAATGTCTTGGATGTGTTACAAAAAAAAGACAAGGTTAAATTTGGCAGGATTTTTTTTTTTTTTTTTTTTTTTTTCAGTCACTTTCTGACAATCTTTATTTACATTGTTAGATCTTTATAAGTATAGATTTAAGAGTTTTTTTGCACAATCAGACTGAAGTCAGTTCCTTAGTCTAGTAATACATAAATCACAATTCCAAAAGAAAAAAATATTTAAGAGCCATTGAACTAGTTAGCCTTGTGAACACATTTCTTCTTTTTGCAACATAGTACAGTAGTAAAGTAAACCAGACATAAAACATTTATATTACGTGACAGACATTTCTTAGAAATTTACTTTACAAAATACACTTTGCTGAAAAAAAGAGGCCATACAAATACCGGGTTACCAGAATTTGGCCAGTCCCTCTCCTCCGAAAAAGCCAGTTGACTGAAATACAGTTATTAATTTTTAAAAACAAATATTCTGATAGCTTGACTGGTAAGATTCCCCACACTTTTTTTTCTAAGGAAAAAACAATTCTAATTGTTAACTCATTAGTCTCATTCCTCAAATCTGCACATCATTTCAGATGTAAACAATGAAGTTTTTTTAAATTTTTTATACCAATCTGTACACATTTTAATATGGAATTCTAGTTAATATAATTGTTTTTTCATGAAGGAAGCATAAATTTATTTCTGAAGAATTTCAAGATAGTCCTGATATCAGTGGCGATATCGTTTTAACAAATACATTTATGTATTAATCAAGCTTTTTGGTTATTAAGTATGGCTAAACAAGAAATAAAACTTTGTTATTTAAAGATTTTGATGTGAATTATAAGTGTATATTTATAAGGAGAATTTCACTGAATGATTCAAGGAAATAATATCTCATCACTATGAATATTTAGTTATGTATTATGAATTATTTACTTGACCTTTACTTTTAATATTAAAAAAATTAATTTTCCTAATTTTTATTATTTTACTTTATTGTAAGAATTCATTATAATTTCGAGTGCATTATTAAATTCAAATTACTGTTTAAAAAATGTAAACAAAACTGACCAGAAATCTGCACAATCTCTATGTGAATTTAAGAGAGTCTACTGTGTACTGTATTTCCAGTTATTTTTGCTCTAATATATAAGTTGCATATTATGATGAGTTTCACAAATTCTTTCAAATAGTAAAATTAATTTTTTGGGGGGAAAAAGTTTCTTTCGCTGGTAAATTAAAAATAGTAAACATGTTTGAAATTTTAGAAACGTCAATTTTTTAATTTATCAGAGAAAATTTTTGTGTGCTGGAGAAGAGAAGCTAAGTGCAGATTAGAAAATTTGTTTCATTGGTCGCTGTTTCATTTTCATGATTGTTTATATTTGCTGCAAAATTGCCAAGACACCTATAACAAAGAAGTACCTAATGTTCATTACAGATTTGATTACTACCAAGCCATTATTGCTGCATGATCATACAATACATTTGGCATTTTTATAATAAACTGGTTAGGTCCTACACATCAGTCACCAGACATAAAACATTCATATTACGTGACAGACATTTCTTAGAAATTTACTTTACAAAATACACTTAGCTGAAAAAAAGAGGCCATACAAATACCGGGTTACCAGAATTTGGCCAGTCCCTCTCCTCCGAAAAAGCCAGTTGACTGAAATACAGTGAATAATTTTTTAAAAAATATATTCTGGATAGTTTGACTGGTAAGATTCCCCACCTTTTTTTTTCTAAGGAAAAAACAATTCTCATTGTTAAATCTATGCACGTCAAAGTAATTTTTGCTCCAGAAATACATAATTAAAATTACCTAAAAGTGCTGTATAAATGGGACAAAATATATTATTTTCCAAAAAGAACTTTAAGCAAACTTCCTTTCCCTTTTAAATTCTAAAGAAAATATCCCTCTGGAAAGAAAAGACACTTTAAACAACTTTGTTTATATAATTTTCAGATGCTCATAATATAAGCCTTCAATTTTATAGCTCTTCTTTGATTAAAAGCAGCTCAGAAGCAAACTGCAAGGTTTTGAGTAGGCAAAATGTCTAAGGATTAAATCCCTTTCTCCACACACACCCTCTTATACACTTACACTCTTGAAAAGCAGATGTCTCAGCAAACACATTTTCATTTCACAACATTTACTAGGAATGAAAATTTATATGACAACATTCCATTCATATGACTTTAATTCTGAATAGTGAATAATTTCTACTTTCCCAAGATGTGCACTATTCTGAGGTTTAACTGTACTTAGGCTGCGAAACAGACTAAGCTGTTGCGACCAGAAAAAAAAAAAATTCCATTGAATAATACCACACTAGTTGACAAGTTTTTAAACGAAAAAGCATGAGGCTTCCAAGCATTATTGAAATGATTTGTAATTGAACAGTTTTTTCTTTTTTTTTTATATATTTCATTAAATTTACAACTCAAGTTCTAAACGATTGTTGTTTTTTGACAAATGTCAGGGATCTGTTTAGGAAAAAATTGGGTCCTTTAAGGGACTCTTCACAAAATTTCTCATTTCAAAACAGGACACTTCACAAAATTATTTTCCCTAAAACAGGACCCTTCACAAAATTATTTGTCTTAAAAATAGGTTTTTCACAAAATTTTTCCATCTTTAAACCGAACATTTGACAAATTAATCATTTAAAAATAAAATCTGACGTCACTTTTATATATATAAAGAAAATGTATGTATTTTATATCCACATATCTTCTTAAAAATGTATAAACAAGAACCTGAATATAACGATCATTTCTAATTCACAAAATTATTCACAATTTCACAAAAACAGGACCCTGGGAAAAAAGTCTGGACAGACCCCTGAATGTTTTTTCTCTCCTATATTGTAGTATCCAAAATTCAAATCAAAACACTAACTCAAACATCCTTAATCATTTTTAAATTTAATATTGTTACCAAGAAATAATAGAGTACTTGCGTATTATCCGGGCCAGGAGATATATTGCCAACCTTATTTATTGTTACCAATCATGTACAAAACAGTAATTTATTATTAGATACATAACATTGCTAAAAATGATAAATATAAAATAAATAAATAATAAATGAGCAATAATAAATTAATAACAAAAAAATATTATTTATAATAGCAGTTGTAACAGACCTGGCCAGGATAATATTTAGGTACCACCAATAATACAAGTAACAAACAAGATTTGCAGATCAGGTACGTCAGGAATGAAACAATACAAAAATTATTTCAAGCAATACATTAATAAAATATTCTTATAATTTAATCATATTATAACAGATATTTTTTTTACAATTTTACATTAATTAAGAAAATACACAAAATGGTTTTAAAAAGATGAATTTCAACCTTTTGAAGAAGCTCTCACGCATATATGTGTACTTTTTTGCTCCTCCATGAACAGGGGTCGATGCATGTTTTTTTTTTTTTTTTTTTTTTTTTTGGGGGGGGGGGCATTTTGTGAAAAGTAAAGGTTATTTTTGTGAAATTTATTATATTTTTGCGAAAAATAACATTTTGTAACGAAAGTCGAAATCCAGCTAATCAAATTCAAACCAAGCATTTATAAACAAAAACTTTTTAAAATCCTTTTGCTGAAGTTTTCCTCTCTGGTGAACTTGCTTGTTTACAAATTACACATTTTAAACCATCACAAAATAATAAATAGTAAGTTTTTATGTAATAGAATTTTGGGAAGGAGCCCATTTTATCAAATTGATTTTTGTGCCCATTTTATTAAATAGATTTTTGTGAAGGGTCCCTAAATTAAATAGGCCCCAAATTTTTCCTGTATCGACCCCTGATAAATAATATTCTAACAGACATGACATATTGAAGGAATACATGTATAAATATAAAATAATAAAAATGTACAAAATAGTACATATAAGTATATGTTATTTAATGATATGAAAAACAATTACCGAGTGGACAGTATTTAGACGAAAGATGTTAGCTTAGATCAGCCCTTTATTCTCTTCAGACTTTGTTTAATTTTCCAAGCCCCTGGAGAATGCAAAGTTGGCATACCTGTCTGTTTTAATTGCTTCCATCAGTCCTTTTGAAACTAGCTCATAACTTTTTCAAAGTGATCTGACAGATAAATAAATAATAAAAATAAAAGGCTTTACATAATGCACAAAGATTAAAATTATTAAATATAAAATAACAAGACTGAGAACAGCATTTTCAATTTGCTTGGATTTATACTTTGAATTGATGGATATTTAATTTCCAGTACAGAGGGGCCTTAGGTTTTTTTTTTTTTTTTTTTTTTTAAGCTTGGCACAAATTGCATAACAGAAAGTGGGATTTGTTGCCAAATAATATAAAAACAAACTTGATTAACTTTTATGCTTGTTTATATATGTTTATGTACATATATATTAAATATTTTATACATATATAAATATATATATTCATAAATGTTTTTATATATATATACAATTTACGGTACTTGAAAGAAAATGGGAAGCTGATTTCTTGGTTTGTGGATAAAACATGCAAATTTTATATATTTACAAATATACCTACAAATTTCATGCACTTATGAAAGAAAATAAATTCGGGTAGGGTAGATGTGTGAGTAATGGATGGACCCCCTTCCAGTAATGGGCCACCTTCAACATTTTTGATTTATAAAAAAATAACCAATACAAATTCAGCTTTTTATTTCATTAATATGCATTCTTTAAATTCTAGTTTTAAATACAATCATAATATAAATTATCTATATTACTTTTTGTGGGGTGTCCATTACTGGAATTTAGGGTGTTTTGATTTATTTCTGTTATTTACAATTAAATTTCGGTTCACATTAGGAAATATGACTATGAGCATGGTTAAATATTGTTGATAGATTAATATAATATTAAAAAATATGGAATATAACAATTATAACTATTAATTAAAAAATAATTTTTAAAGAAATTCCTTAAGGGTGTCCATTACTGGCACATCTACCCTATATGTCAGAAAATAGTCAATTTGAATCTAAGATATAAAAACTGCTAATGAAGACATATGACCCCCCCCCCACACACACATGCCCCAGAAAGATAAGAAAGAAGATATGACCTCCCCCCCCCCCCCAAATGAAGGAGTAGATCTGCCTCTGTATTATTTATGCCATATACATCATATTTGACTATAACTGTGTCATATGATTCACAAATTATATTAAATAATATATTATATAATGTCATATATGATTTATAATTTGGACATAAATCTTGGTCGCTTGGCGATTCATCCTCGGGGCCACTATAACCCAAAAGTACCATAATTTTTTCTATTAAAAATTTAACCTTTCAGCATTATAATTTCCTCACTAACTTTTCCTAAATTTAACATTATAGTTCCCAACATATCATTCAATTTCATAATCATTTCAATTGTATTTTTCATTTTCAATTGCCAAACATTAATTTTGAAAAAATTATGAAAGCTTGCCTAGCTTTACCAAATGGTTCTCTATTATGGTTGAAAAGCAAATTTTAATTGTATTGTATATTCCATTTATGCCCTTTAAACAATATAAACAAAGTAAAAAATATTGTTGGGATATATCACCATTAAAAATATATAATCTATTATAATAGTGATCTCAACAGTTTCCTACTTTATTAGGTATCAGTGCATTTTTACTACATTCATACCTCTAACTTGAAGCACACTCCGTGTAAAATGAAATAAAATGTCTACTTGTAAAGCTTAAAATTTTGCGATACAACCATATCTGCATGATGACCTAACATTAGTATTTTAATAATAATGTTTTGGAAGACACATGCATTATATTTAGCTGGAAATAAAAGTATTCCCAGCTTGTTGTAACTATTTTGAAAATAATTATTGAAAAAAATACAGCAGGTCATTTTTTTTACTAAATCATTCAAAAATGACAATTTCTGGCACTAACATTGTTATCTCTTCGTTCATACTATGTAAGCAAATAAATAAAGAATTGAAAACTACTTCAAAAATCAAAGTTATGTCACATATTATTTTAGATCTGCAAACACTGTTGTAAATTCATAATTAAATTACAATAGTACATTTTTTTATATTACTACTGTTTATTCTATGGATATGAGTATTATGCATATTAGTAATTATATTCCGAGAAAACCCAAGGTGGTAAAAAATACAAAGAATCTGATAATAAATAAAGTTTACAAACTTAATATAATAAATGTGTGTTAGATTTAAATTATCATTTTCTTATGTGCAAAGACTATACGTAAAATATTAAAAATAAGTTATTTTTAAATGATGAAATGCAGACAAGTTTATTATATAAAAATAAATTCAGTATACAGAAACGTATTGTATAAATTAAATAGTAACCTTCCTTAAATAAATTATAAGATTTTTTTAGCTATAATGTTAAGCTAGATTTCACTTCATGCTAAAATAAAAATCTGCAAAATTTCGTCAAGGAAATGTAAAAGGAGGTTTGAACAAAAAATAATTTATTGTTATCGAGTCCTAATAAACATTACTAAGGGTGCAAGTGCATTTTCAGATTCAGTTCATTAATTTCTATTTCTTAATTAACAGAAAAAAAATTAATATTATGCAAAAAATATTTAATTACACTCGTTATTTTTCATTTAATTAAAAAAAAATAATAAAGGGACAAAAATTAATAGTAATTTTTAAACGAATTTCTATTATAAAAGAACTAATATTAGTAATAAAAAAATTAATTAGTTAATTAATCAAAGAGATAATGCTGTGAGATCTTGAAGCTTTCCCAGCTAGTAAATATAGGCTCTCGCCCAAAAACAGTTCCCACGCCTTGAGTTAGACCACAGACGCAGGTTCGGAACATCAAAGCACTGTTCGATCTTTTCCTGGTGACAAGTGAGACTGCTAAGTTGAAAAGGCCAGACTCATAGGCGACATGGCATGACACTTAAATGGATGGCCCAGACCCCCCAGATCGTCACGGTTTCAACCTTGCTTCCCAGAGCAATCGAGATGATGAAACCGCCGTGACCCAATAGAGGTGTAAGTCGCCTATGATAGGGCTAAATGACGGAGGTCACCGCCCATGCCCCCCCCCCCCGACCGTCAGGACTTTGGAGAAATTGGCCGGAGAGAGGATTCGGTGCTGGAGATCCGAAGAGGGAGGAGAGTTTCCTCTCTGCTGGGAAGAAGTGAGAATTCTGTGTGGAGAAAAGGGTTTTTACTCCCTGCCTCTGAAGGAAGACGACTTCGGTTGTCGCGTGAGAAGGTGAACAGCGACTCAGCGCTGCGAAGTGAAAGTGAAGGGTACCTTTAGTATTAACATGATGTAAATGAATAGAGACTATTTTACACAAACTCTAGACCGTCTAAAGACTCTGATGAAAACTCAACCCATGAACTTTGAGGGTAAAAGAATATCCATTGATTCATCACTATTGTAATTTTCCAGTGAATAAATTTCTTCTGGTTTTAAATAAGAAATCTGTCTCCCGTGCTTCTACGCTACCGAAATAGAGAGATCCCGCTCGGAACACAGGAGTTATGACAGAAATGGTGGCAGCTCGGAAGGGATCTAGTTTAGCAGAGTGAGGACGTGACGGAAACAGCGAGTGCAGCTGAAACCAGAGTGGATTAAACAGACTCTACACCCGCCAGTTTGGGCAGGGCCGGACAGCCGAGACGCACAGTCGGACTCTACACCCGCCAGTTTGGGCAGGGCCGGACAGCCGAGACGCACAGCCGGATACCACACCCGCCAGCCGCCAGTTTGGGCAGGACAGCCGGACTCTACACCCGCCACTTTGGGCAGGGACAGACGGACGAGTAGCGCACAATTTTGAGCAGAGACGGACAGCCGAGCCGAGAGAAACTACACCCAGGTAAGCACTGTTTTGATTCCAATAGAGGCTTTGAGGTGTTGTAACAATGATATGGGCAGAAAGTGTAATTTAACTTGTTTCTAAACTCTTAAATATATGAAATTTTAAAATATTAAGGTCAGGAAAATTGTTTAGAGATAGTAAATTAAAATTGTTGTGAAACTAAGTTATTTATGTCTCAAGAAAGTAAAATTCTGTAATTGTCAAAATTTTTAGAAAGAGTGAACTCTGAAAATTTTAGGCCATAGAATTGTTAATATTTTCATGAAAAAAAGGGAAAGAAAATCCCGTTTCTAAATAAATGAAACTTAAGTGCAGTAAATTTAATATTTGAATATTTCCTATGAGTTCACACTTATGGTGAAAGAAATTTTCAGGTACCAAGCATGTCACATGTGGAATTGGGTTTTACCGGAACTAAAAAATGCGAGAATTTAATGAGTTAATTAGCAGTTAATTTATCTGTCAAAATTTATGAATTCATGTATATTGATTGTATTTTGTGTCGAGTAGAAACTACGGTATTTATTTTTATGTTGTTTTGGGGGTGAAAAAAAAATTGTGTATTTTTTATTGCATTTATGTGCGGGAAATTGGAATTAAATTGTGTTAGAATTTAAAATTAGTGATTATGGCAGGCATATCGGGATTTCGAAAATGCGATCTGCAAACCCTTGCGATAGAATTTGAAGTAGAGGTTTTGTCAAATGATACAATTCCTAAATTGGTTAAAAAGATAACGGAGGCCCCCGATTATAATGAGACAATGGCGTTAAACCAATTAAAGTTGATTGAAGAAGACCGTGTAGAGAGATCGAAATTGGAAAAAGATAAAATTGAGAAAGAACATGAGCTCGCGAGAATTAGGGCCGAACGGGAAAATGATACTTTAACGTTATCATCTAGTCAAATAGAAAGGGAACCTAAAATTCTGTTAAAAAATGTGTTACCTAAATTTGAAATGGGAAAATCGGAGATTTCCTTATATCTCAACTTATTTGAGAGACAGGCATTAAAAGCGCAATTAGATAAGTCGCAATGGGTAACAAATTTGCTAGGTTTGCTTCCTATAGAATTGACAGAAGTTATTCTTAGAGAACCACCAGACGAAACGGACAATTTTGATTTTGTGAAGGGTAAATTACTCGAAAGGTTTAAAATTAGTGCAGAAGACTTCAGAATCAAATTCGTAACAACACCACGGTCCGAAGAAAAAAACTGGAAAGATTTTTCGTATGAAATTACGAATTATTTCGACCAATGGTTAAGCGGTATTCAGGTGTCTGAATTTAGTCAACTTAGGGACCTGATAATTACTGACCAGATCAAACGGAAGGTGCCCTCCGAAATTAGACAGCATTTTATTGACTCATGGAGTACAATAATTACGCCATTGGATCTGACCCAAAAACTGGATCATTATGAGGCGGTCAGAAGAACGGAGAGAAAACAAGCTCCCCCTAAAAACCCAAATAATGGAAAATCGTTTGAGAGGAGTAGATTCATCGAGAAACCGAAAGTGGAACAGAAAGGGCTTGAAGTAAAAAGAAACTGGCGTGATCGGGATGAACAAAAAAATAGGGACGAGATTTTTGAACGGAGAAGAGGTATGTCCTGTTTTATTTGTAATAGCCCCGACCATCTCCGATACTCTTGCCCCGAACTAAAAAGGATAAATGATAAACCCGAAATAGTGTGTCAACTGGCAGACTTGAACGATTTAGATGAGAGTTTCGATCCCTATCTAAGCGAAGGGATGGTAAATGGGAAAAAAATGAAGATATTTAGGGATACGGGCAGTTCGTTGGACTTACTTAGTGCAAATGACGTAACCAAGGAACAGTATACGGGAGAGGTAGTGAGAGTAAGACAACCCCTTGATAATGAAGTAAAAAGTCTACCCCTCGTAGAAATAAGACTTCAGACAGATGTGGGTGACCTTTTAATCAAAGCCGCAGTGGTAGATAAGAATACCGAAATGTCTTATTATTTATTAGGGAACAGAACGCAAAATTTGTTAGACAAAATTAAAGCGAAACTGCCTATTAGCCTTGGGAATTTGACGCAACAGAAAAATCGTGAAGAGGACAATTCAATTCCCCCTAAACCCACAAACTTGTTAGCTTCGGATTACGACAATAATCCGCACGGTAAACTTCCTACGGAAAAAGAAAGGAAAAGAGGAATTAAATTATCCCCCAAATCTGAGAAGTCAGAAACGACTAACATGGATAGTCAGAAAAGAAAGGGTTTTGATACTATACTCCCCTACAGTCTAAGCGGGAAAGAAAAGCATTGTGAATCTCCCCCTAGAACAATTTTAGCTAGAGAACCCGTCTTTCTATTTTCAGGGGAAAGTACAAAGGGAAGAAGTAAAAAGGGTCTAGCGAGGTCCCTGAAAGAAGGATCTTGGGAGAAGCGAGTAGCTGACCGGTTATTAGTTGCTTTTAAAAGACGCTTATTCAGAGAACTCGCCTTATACAAATCCCGTTACAAGGTTAGTTCGCAGAAAGAAATAGGGCGCGTCGTAACTGACCCTATTCAAATAGTATGGCCTTCTGAAAAAGAGCTGGGACATTTAAAGTCACGTCCCGAAGAAAAGGGAAAAGAGTTGAAAATACCTAATTCCAATGCGAAAGTTATGGATAATTTGTTCCAGGATAGGGAGTCAGGTAGTGTTAAGACAGGCGTAAGTGAAACGAGAATAGAAAACGTAATGAAAAATTCCAAAGGGAATGATAGGTGTGAGATTGTCACAAAGGGATGTTCATCTTTAGAGAAGAATGAAATCCGGGAATTTAAGGATGAGGGACAAAATAAAGACACCGTCTTAGAGGCAAAAATTAAGTTTAAGTCTTCGGGAAGGAAGTCCCCAAAAAGGGTGAACCGGTATCGCGCGTTAGGAAGAAAGCAAAAGAAATTCCTCGAATCTAATTGTTTAGAAACCTCGGGTTTCCTATCGCCGCAAAACAAAACTGAAGTCAGCGACGTTAAACAGTGGGAAAACAACGCCGAAAAGAACTTCCGATTAATTAGAGATTTGGGGAAAATGCAGGAAGATCGCCGATCGATTGGTTACCGCCCCGGAAGACGCAAATCCACGGACTGACTGCTTGAGTCGTGTAGGTTGATTTTTTGTTTAACGACGTGTATATAAATCTCTAATTCATTTATTTATGTAATTGTATTGTTTTAATTGTGTAATGGAATTTATGTGTTTATGATAATATATTCAGGAATGTAATGTACAATTAGAGTCAGTAAGTACCCATATTTGAGCCTCTGTTGTGATCGAAACAGGTGTTTAGGGTGCTCCAGTATAGATTTTTCCCTACTATGAAAAATCTCTCCGAGGTGTGCGGTGATGCTGTGAGATCTTGAAGCTTTCCCAGCTAGTAAATATAGGCTCTCGCCCAAAAACAGTTCCCACGCCTTGAGTTAGACCACAGACGCAGGTTCGGAACATCAAAGCACTGTTCGATCTTTTCCTGGTGACAAGTGAGACTGCTAAGTTGAAAAGGCCAGACTCATAGGCGACATGGCATGACACTTAAATGGATGACCCAGACCCCCCAGATCGTCACGGTTTCAACCTTGCTTCCCAGAGCAATCGAGATGATGAAACCGCCGTGACCCAATAGAGGTGTAAGTCGCCTATGATAGGGCTAAATGACGGAGGTCACCGCCCATGCCCCCCCCCCCCCGACCGTCAGGACTTTGGAGAAATTGGCCGGAGAGAGGATTCGGTGCTGGAGATCCGAAGAGGGAGGAGAGTTTCCTCTCTGCTGGGAAGAAGTGAGAATTCTGTGTGGAGAAAAGGGTTTTTACTCCCTGCCTCTGAAGGAAGACGACTTCGGTTGTCGCGTGAGAAGGTGAACAGCGACTCAGCGCTGCGAAGTGAAAGTGAAGGGTACCTTTAGTATTAACATGATGTAAATGAATAGAGACTATTTTACACAAACTCTAGACCGTCTAAAGACTCTGATGAAAACTCAACCCATGAACTTTGAGGGTAAAAGAATATCCATTGATTCATCACTATTGTAATTTTCCAGTGAATAAATTTCTTCTGGTTTTAAATAAGAAATCTGTCTCCCGTGCTTCTACGCTACCGAAATAGAGAGATCCCGCTCGGAACACAGGAGTTATGACGCATTTAAATATTATTCACGCAAATAAAGTGTTTGAAGGACAATCTAATTATTAGATAAATTGAAAACAGTTTTTTTAGACATTAAAACGAGTCAGAACGGCATTCTAGTTGGATAAAATACGTAAGCTAAAGAGAAAAAGAAATAGGTCCTAGTATATAATGTTTTGATAAACATAATTAAAAATCTAATATTAATTAATAATTGTTTAAAGTTTGCAAGAAATTAAAAATAAATAAATAACCGTGCATATTATGTGTATTTATACCCTTATGTAAATATTAAAAACGTCAGTAAATAATTAAATAAAAAAAAATCGTAATTAACTTCAGCATGCATTTTGACGATTGTTACATTTCAGTCAACATTAAAACATAAGTCACAAGGTGCAAATATAACACTGTTTTATAAAAATCATACATATAAATACATCGGTTTACCAAAAAACAATAATCTAGAACTTTAATATCCATGCATATATAATTCCTACGACAAAAAATTTAAAGAATATAGAAAAACTTACACTGCAAATGTTTTGCCGGGAAAATAATCAAAACTTCATGGCGCGACGGTTGATCACACTGGTATTTTCAACAAATTTTGTCCAGGAAAATCTGTACTTTTCTGAGAAACACTTCGAACAAAATTAAATAAATAAAATTAATAGTGTTGGATACCGTTTAGGGTCACATTTAACGTAGTTTATTCCCATAGAGTGAACAGAGTACACAAAAACACAGAAACACGTGACGATTGCAGATCAATGGCGGACCGGAAGGAAGCGGAAGAATGCAATAGACCTGTGCGCATGCGTCTGAACTTAGCTAACTGGAGCACTGAGAGCTCGGTCGTAGCCTACGATGATAGTCGTTTTTATCAGATTTTGTAGGAGCTTTTTTTTTTTTTTTTTTTTTTTTTTAAAGGTGCTGGAGAGTGTTGAATTCAGACCCTTTTCTCTGGGAGGGATTTCTATGGCTCCGGGGGAAAAATTGCACTTTTTAAGCATTAAAAGCATACAATCTCAAATCTTTCGGGGGAGGGGGGGGTATTTCAATCAGAGTTGAATTCAGACAGTTTTCTCCGGGGGGGGGGGGGGGGGTTAACTTTTTTACCATTGAAATAATAAAATCTCAAATCTTCCGGGGAACATTTCAAAGCTCCGGGGGGAATGTCCTCCCCCGGGCCACCTCCTGAATTCAACACTGATTTCAGTGCTCCCGGGGGGGGGGGGATGAATGTCCCCGCCTGGGTACCCCTTGAATTCAACACTGGTGATGGGTATCAGCACAAAAATATTGGTCCCCTCCTTAAACGATATTCAGAATTCTTATACTATCATTTTTTTATGCAACAACATTTTGGCGACCGTAAAAAAATAGCGACCTATCACGATCAGTGCTTTCAGAACTTTTATTTCGGGGAGGTTGACTGTGCGGCCTGCGCAACATAGCGCGGAGCCGGGCAAAGCACTTTTAGCTACTTAGCGAGAGCCAACGTCTCTCAGTGCAACACTGCACTAATAACATTTATTTTTAAATTTTATATATCATAGTACATAAAATATAGATAACAATGTGGAAAAAAATATTTTTTCACATTTAATGTGAAAAATTATAATTTCCCAAAATCTTCTATTTTTTCCAATATTTTAAATATTTATTTTTTTAATTAACTTTTATTTTTAGGATTATCAAATGTATACATTCCCCGACAATGACGTCATCTTTGGCTGTAAGAAATAAAGTTATTACGCACTTTTTCTGCACGTAGAAACATTTAAAACAAATATACAGCAAACATTTGAGATTCTTTTTGTTTTGAAAGTGCAATTTCCTTCTGGAGTTTCATGAATCCTAGCCGAAGAAAAATGTCTGAATACAGCATTGAACATGTCGTTTACTGAAATGTGTTTTGAATGTGTTCTGTTATACGCATGTGTTTCGTTTTCCATTAAATCTTTACCAAAGTGACAGCCGAGTTTCGGTAAACGCATTTTACCACACATTTTCAAACACCTGAGAATGCCTTAAACAGATTGGAAACACATCTTGACACCTCAAGCGTTTATAAAGCGTTGTATTTTGAGTAAAATGTGTTTCAGGGATTTGCAGTGCATTCAAGTAAGGTGTCGTCAGAAACGGCATGAAATTAGCCTTCTCCTCTAAAACTGCACCACAGATTGGCAAGTTTCTTGGTCTTAAACACCTTTAATCAAGACAAACAGTGCTAGCTCGACATCTAGAAAATTTGGAGCACTTTTGCGATCCTGATTTAAATCATCACTAAAACTCTTTAAAATCTTTTCTCGAAGCGAAAGTACAGTAAAAAGTGTTGTGGATGCTATTCAAAATTCATGTGGAACATCCTTCTTTTTACGTCCATTATGCACTTTATTAATGATTGCCTCCTTTGTTTCAATGGACAAAAACTTCCGCTTAGACCCATAACAACAACTACAACAACAACAAATGCAAGAAGAACATTTCTTTGCAAAAGAAATCATCGTTGTCTAAGACGAATAGAAATGTGTGTAGTCTTACACAACCTTTCTGGACACTGAGGGCTGAGGAGAGGGGAAGAGAGGAGTCTTTCAATGCCAAAGAGCTATGACTAGTGGCGGACAGACAGATTTTCTGATTTTCAGAAAAAGTTTTCCCCCATCTGCTATGCGCGATGGCAGTTTCTATAGGAAGGGAAGTTAAGGAGAATCCCACTCTAGGATTTTTCAAGCTGCGCATAACGTACGTTTTATTTACTTCTGTATTTTTTAATGTATACTTCATCAAAATAACTACGTTAATAACCGTTACCTGCAATATTTTCTACGATATACGACAAAAAAAAACTCATAAGAAATAAACGTGGCCATCCAAAATTTTTAATGACTACTGTATAACCGAAACTACTTTATAACCGACTACGTTATAACGAGAATCGACTGCAGTTTCAATATAGATGGCATTCAGAACAAAAGTGGATAAAGTCCATTTTCTCGTACAATCGAGATCTTGCTTTAATAGACAGTTATTATTTTTTTTTTTGGTACCGTAGAAAACGAAGTTCTAGGATGGAAATGTGAGCAACAAATAGTGCTAATCTGCTATGATTCTGAATGAAATGCCTGAGGGCCGATTAACTTTACTTCGAAATATCTCTGGATAATGTTTTATGTACTTGTTCAACTTTGATTCAGAACGCCTCAAATGATTGAAACTGGCGTGCCTATCTCTTCAGTTTTAGATGATTTATTTAATTTATATTTATTTTTTCAATATTGTAATTTAATGTTGTTGTTTTTCTTTATATAATTTGGCTATTGTTATAAAATAATAATGTTAAAATGTTATTTCCATGAGCTGATATTGATTTATGAGCGATTATAAGGTAATTTAAAATCTTATATCTAAAACCATTCGTATCATGTTGTGAAAAATTTTAAAACATATTTCAACTTTAAAAATATTAATTTAACTATTCCTTTAAGAGTTAGCTTTGTTAAAAAAATAATAAAATATATTAAATTCAATTAAAACACTTGTCATTACTGAATAATAATATTTCTAATTGATACACATTTGTAATAAAAGCATTTTAACTGAATGTTGTTGAAGATGCATGGTTCGGATCTAAAAGTGAAAGAAAAATTTATTTGCACTCTTCAAAATCAGTTACATCCAATTAAAAAAAGATTCAATTTGTTTTGAGGAAGTAAATGCACTGACATACTGAAAAATGAGTAATTATATACATGAACTGTTTCAAGGCACGCACTTTAAATCTATTTTACTCTGAATGCAGTATTGTTATCATAACTCCTTTTACATTTTGCTTTAACGTTAAAGCTTATTCAATTTGAATAACCTAAAGTAATTAAGTAATGTGAGTTTTCCTAATTAAAGATGGAGAACAATCGTAGTTAATGTTTCTAAATTACATTTCTCCTATCCAACAAACTCAATTAAAGTATCGTCTTGCCTGGCGCTGTTCGGTTGCGAATATCGTTTTTAGGGGCTTTTTCTAGCATTCTGAGACCGATTCGATAGCAAGTGGCGCACCTTTCTTTCGCTCGCTTCGCTGATTGTTCCCTCTAGTGCGGTGGGCTTTAAATGCGATTCCTATTTCTTTTTCGCCCTGGGGGTAAAAAGGAGCACAGGAGAAGTCACGTGACGCTGCCATTATCCCGGAATGGATTTCTAGAGTGATCAGATCCTGTTGCGGCAGGGGAAGATCGACAAATAGATCCAAGATGAGAGTTTTACTCTCGCAATCGAATACCACTCAACATATCAGAAGTAGCTAATTCTAAATTAATCCACATTTCACCTCTTTTCAACCAATTACAACATTAGACAGAGAAATTCACTATTTAATAAGCGTTTTGTGACATAAAAATAAATTTATGCGGTCATTTTTTACTTTTAGTATATCAATATATAGGACTATTATTAAGCATAAACGTATTTTTAAAATACGAGAGAAATACTAAAAACTGGGAAATATCAGAGGCCAACAATCTCGAATTTAGAGACAATGCAGATAATCGAATGCAGTATTTTCGGCGTTACTGAATTTTTAAAACAAATTTTTCGTTTAGTTATTCAAATAATTCTAGAAATAGCCAGTTTCAGACATGCTACATGCAGATAAATTTTAAGTTCATGCAAAAATCTTCTTTGGGATTAAATTTCGCTTTTCGATAAGTTTTTCTAACAATCATGTCTTTCAATTAATATTTTTAATCATATTTTTTTTATTTCGATAATTATGAGTAATACTTATCAAAATATTCGTATGTACGATAATAATTCGTATACTTTTGGACAACCAAATGTACACAAATTTTCATACAATGGCACGACATAATCCTATAAATTTCTTGAGGTCTGATTTCTTGAGCTTTTCTAAAAATGCCTGAATTGTCAAAAGCATCTTAAAAGTAATATTTTAATAAGTTATACATATAAATTTAACAGAAAAAAATATTAAAAATGCAAAGTTTTTCCAATTAGTTTTCCAGCTTCCATGCAACAGCACATAGTTAACATATTTATCATAAACAGATTGTGAGTGTTTCATGTTTTTTTATGGACATACCAGAAAGTTTTACCAACACTCATTTATATACACGGTCGAATAAACATCAGCTCTGTTTAATTTGAGCATCAATAATTCGAAATACTGGATAATCCTAACATAAGTATATTTCCATTTGGGCCTTTGGGCCATTTGATCAATTTGGGCCACTGAGAGAAGAAATGAGATAACTTGAATTTTCAAGGTACTTGCTTTGATCTTGAATTTCTATAAATACGTATTCCTAAACTTTTGGCACTGTTGTGTTATTAAAAGTAGACTGTAATTTTAGTTAATCTTACAGGTCAGAAAAAAATGTACGTAATTTTCTTTATTTAATTAGTTGTGGATGCATCACAGCAATGACGTATATAAAGAGGTAGATTTAAGGAAAAAAAAAAGAGAGAGAGAGAGAACACACATTTTAATCACCAAATTTTCCCAGAGAAAACGAAAATAGCCATTCGACTGAGCATTAAGCTGTTGACTGAATTCACGATGACTGTTATACTTTGTGACTTGTCAATAAGTAACAGTCACGGCGAATTCTTAGTGGAATTACCAAATGATGGTCAAAATCTTGAGAGTAATAAGGAAGCGAATGAAAGATATCACATCTTGGTTCACATCTGTGTTGTTAGGGTAGTACCTACTTGCTACAGCTGTCGTTATATCACTTTTTTAACCACTTGCAATTAGCCTTTGTATTCGAAAATTACCATTTTGTGTTTGTCTCTTTATTTATGGATATCTGTGTTATTTAAAATAAGAACGTACATGCGTAATGCACAGATTATGAAACACTTTCCAACACAACCAGAAAATAGTAACAAAACATCACCTTGAAATAAAGCGAAAGAAGGTATGTAAATAAACAGTTTAAAAAACACATAACACATTTAAAAATCTAGTTTATCCATAGTCAGAAAAATAGTCAAAATATTTTGTGCAGCCCTATATGGTCTACAGATATTACATAGCATGCTAAAATTTAGTTTGTGACAGGTCGACTACTCTCGTCACGTGAGTAGGCGATGGTTTGAATGCGATCGTAATTTTTGTCCACTAACCGTCCATGTGCGTAAGTTTATCAAGGCTCTCTTTTCTTTAACCTTCGATGGATGCATGAATCTCGGAAATTGTGAGTTACTGTGTTCTTTCGATATTTATACAAATTATTGTAGCTGGTCAATCGATGCTGTGGATATACACTGCTCAAAACAATTAAAGGATATTGCAGTTTTAGGTGGATTTTGTATCTAGGAAACTTTTTAGCTGATTGATACATGGTCGACAGACATAGTAGGTTATATGAGAATAAATTACACATGTTTGGCAGAAAAAAATGCATTTTATTGCGCATTTGTGTACAAAAGGAAAAAAACACAATTTGTGCATATGAGAAAAAAAGAATAAGAAAAGGTCTTTTCTTCAAAGAAAATCATTTTCAGTAGGGGGTATGGTTTCCACGGGCGGCCAGCAACGTTGAACACCTTTGAGGCATGGACTCAATGAGGCTATTAATGACGAGTTGGGGTATTCTGCCCCACTCTTCCAGAAGAGCTCTTTCCAGTTCTTGGAGAGTTTGTGGGGGTTGTTGGCGGCCAGAAACTCGTCTTCCTAGAGCGTCTCAAACGTGCTCGATTGGATTCATGTCTGGAGAACACGCTGGCCATTCCATTCGAACGATTCCTTCCTCGAAAAGAAAATCCTCCACCAGGTTTGCACGATGTGGCCTGCAGTTATCGTCCATTAAAATGAAGTTATATCCGATTGCTGCAGCGTAAGGGACTACAATAGGTCTGAGGATCTCATCCCTATATCGGCGACCAGTCAGAGCTCCATCTCGAATGATGTAGAGGTCAGTGCGCCCATCAATGGAGATGCCACCATACACCAACACTCCTCCACCGCCAAATCTGACACTTTCGTGCACGAACGCAGGATTATTCCTACTGCCACGGTCCCTCCAGATGAAAATACGCCTATTATCCGGATGCACAGAAAAACGGGACTCGTCAGAAAACAGAATATTGCTCCATTCATTTCTCCTCCAGTTGACATGCTCGGTTGCCCACTCCCTGCGGTCGCGACGATGCCTTGATGTTAATCTAACACATACCATCGGTCGGCGAGCATACAGACCTACAGCATGGAGCCGGTTTCGGACAGTCTGAGTTGAAATCGTGGTGCCTGTAGCCGAGCGAAGGTGTTGTTGGAGAAGAGTAGCGTTCATGTTTCGGTGTCTCCGAGCTGTTAACGCTAAATACCGATCTTCATTGGGCGTTGTTGCCCGTCTACGACCTTGCCCTGGTCTTCGGCCTGCACATCCACTCTCCAAAAAACGGTTCCAGATCCTGGAAATGACACTTTGTGACACTCCAATGGCTTGCGCTACTTCGGCTTGAGTTTGGCCCCCTTCTAACATACCAACAATTCTCCAAGCTTCTGAATCTGTCAAATGACTTCGCTGAGACATCGTACTCATCGAAACAAAGCAATCACTGAATGCCGATCATCCTTGTCTTCATTCTCTTTTATCCAGTTGAAAGTCAAATTTCATTCGCTGCCGCTGAAGCGACGTTTTTGACGTCGAACTCAAAATTTGCATACTCCACAGTTTGAAAACCAGAAAAATTTGCATTTGTGATTCTCTTCTTCTATTTTCGGCAAAAAAAATTTCGTTTATATCTTTATTTTATATAAAACTTCAAATATCCTTTAATTGTTTTGAGCAGTGTATAAGCGGTGAATTTTCATTCAGAGTTGTACTTGGCATCGGTACTTAAGGTTAAGCTGCTTTGCTTTACGCGCCTGTTGAACTGGTGTTAGCCTGTATCAGAGCTCACCAGGAATTAAACTTGAAATTGTTACATCGCGACTTTGCACCCTGACTCTCCGCTTTTGACGGACTGCGAATGCTATATTTTTTTCCTAATAGTCTATTTTAATTATTGAAAAGTTTTTTATTTTACACCGCTTCAAGTCGAAGGCTAAAATCTTTTTTTTTTGTTAAAGTTAGGAAAAACGAGTAGTTCTCGCTCAACCTCCCTGACCGATTCGTCTTAATAAACTGGTTTTAATTTAAACCTGAACTTTGTTATGCTCTTTTGCTCTACCGCACGGCCTGATACCTAAAGATGGCCGTTACAAGTTAAGTTAGAAAACGCATAACATAGTTAAAAATTCACTTTTAGCAATTTTCGCCAATAGACGGAAATGCACTTAAATTCTTTTGTACACCCCTGTATATTATTTATAGAGTTTTATACACACTACACATTAAGCTAAAATTTTGCTCAGATAAACAGCCCATAACACAACTAGAAACACAATTTCAGCAATTTTCTAGCCATAAACGGCAGTGAGCCTTGTATATGAATTTATTTATATTCCACAAACTTCTCTTACGAGGAAGGTCTCCTTAAAGCGCATACTCAGAATATTTTGTAAAAAATGCTAATGAAACTACTCATGTACGTTATAAATGATTAGTCACATATAGCTGCGACATCCCAGTAGAAAATCTGTAAAAAAGTAAAATAATTTCTAGTATATGGCGCAAAAAGACGCGATTTGGCAAAAAAACACTTTTTAATCGCCAAATGCAAGGGATTTTAATTCATTTGAAAATTCCTGATTAAATGAGTGTTTAAATGTTTAATACTTATGAATTTAAACTTAAATGATGAAATAGTTTATTACTCTTTTCTATAAGATTATATAATATATATGCAAGTTGCGTATTGCTGCAGTTATTTAATTTTACACAATTTCGCCAACTGGATAAGTTTTAAGTGTATTTTAACAGTAATTGCCCGATTAATAAAGTTCTCATAGTACATTTCGATATTGAATAAGCCGTTGTTTAGATGGCAACAATGCTTCTCTCTTGTTCTCAAAGACACTAACAATATCGAAGACAAATTGACAATGTTCAGAATCGGACATTAATTTTGAGTTTGAGGCATTTTAATTAATTAAAATTTTGTTCTAAATCGTATAATACGATCATTAATTTTCTTTATAATATAATATATACGGCAAAACCGTAGTCATAAAAGTGTATTTATTGAAGTTAAACTTACTTTAACTAGTTCAATATGAAAATGTTTTTGCTAAAAGCGTATTTATCATAAAAGAGTGTTTTTTTTTAATTTCATTGTTTCATTGTTTTTTATTTCATAACCAGCGACAAATTTCCCAAAACACGAAATATCCATATTTTTTTACGAACGTTATTTCAAGGTTCCGCAGCAATTTTTTTAAATATAAAAGTACATATCCTCATAAGAAGAATATTCTGCAATTTTTTCAAAATTTTCTAAGTATGCGCTTATGGAGACCTTCCTTATTACTTCCTTTGGGCAATGCAACTAACACGAGTTATGCGCATGTATCAGAAGATGTCTTATAAGATCTCAGAATTTTAAAATTTGAATTAGTACAAGAGGTTTTTTTTGTAACTTTTAATGACATTTTTGTAATGATGGAAACTAAATTATGCCATTTTTGTGGATAAAATAGAGAAAAGGGAAAACGATAGTGATTATTACATTTTTTTTACGCCTTTTTCTCATTTAAATTGAAATGTGGAATTATTTTTTATTTGAACATATGGTGAAAACAATATGTGGATTAAATTATATTTCTCAAAAAATTTAAAGAAAGAAAAACTTATTTCCACATATTTCAAACTTCAGGAATCAGTTTATTTTAGAAAGCAAAAAATCGTCTGCCGACTGGGACATTTATATAAATTGCATTCACATAAAATAAATCATTCCATCATAGATTTTTTTCAGATTTACATTCAACCAAGGAGGTTAAACAAAAACCAATTTGAGCTCCTTGCATTTAGGCAGAAAATTATTACTCCGTACTTTCAAAAAAATGAATTTGAAGAAGAAACACAGTTTTCAAGTTATTCATTCTTATAGCTTGCGATTGCAGCTTTTTACAGAGACGCTTACAGCCGGAAAAGTTTAGCGAGAAAAATACATTTTTGTAAGCAGTTATTTTAAATCATAAACTTGAAATAGTTTTGTGCAAGTTCGTCCAATTGAGGTCATTTCTGTATACTCTGTTGTGGCTGAGAGAGGGTAAAAGGAAAATAATAGGGATTATTATATTTATATTTATATTACTTTGTCATTAAAATTGATAAGAATAAATATGTTTTCATTTGAATAGGTGGTGAAAACAATATTGTGGTTAAATTATATTTTTCAATAAAATTTGACGAAATAAAAACATATTTTCATATACACTGCTCAAAACAATTAAAGGATATTGCAGTTTTAGGTGGATTTTGTATCTGGGAAACTTTTTAGCTGATTGATACATGGTCGACAGACATAGTAGGTTATATGAGAATAAATTACACATGTTTGGCAGAAAAAAATGCATTTTATTGCGCATTTGTGTACAAAAGGAAAAAAACACAATTTGTGCATATGAGAAAAAAAGAATAAGAAAAGGTGTTTTCTTCAAAGAAAATCATTTTCAGTAGGGGGTATGGTTTCCACGGGCGGCCAGCAACGTTGAACACCTTTGAGGCATGGACTCAATGAGGCTATTAATGACGAGTTGGGGTATTCTGCCCCACTCTTCCAGAAGAGCTCTTTCCAGTTCTTGGAGAGTTTGTGGGGGTTGTTGGCGGCCAGAAACTCGTCTTCCTAGAGCGTCCCAAACGTGCTCGATTGGATTCATGTCTGGAGAACACGCTGGCCATTCCACTCGAACGATTCCTTCCTCGAAAAGGAAATCCTCCACCAGGTTTGCACGATGTGGCCTGCAGTTATCGTCCATTAAAATGAAGTTATCTCCGATTGCTGCAGCGTAAGGGACTACAATAGGTCTGAGGATCTCATCCCTATATCGGCGACCAGTCAGAGCTCTATCTCGAATGATGTAGAGGTCAGTGCGCCCGTCAATGGAGATGCCACCATACACCAACACTCCTCCACCGCCAAATCTGACACTTTCGTGCACGAACGCAGGATTATTCCTACTGCCACGGTCCCTCCAGATGAAAATACGCCTATTATCCGGATGCACAGAAAAACGGGACTCGTCAGAAAACAGAATATTGCTCCATTCATTTCTCCTCCAGTTGACATGCTCGGTTGCCCACTCCCTGCGGTCGCGACGATGCCTTGATGTTAATCTAACACATACCATCGGTCGGCGAGCATACAGACCTACAGCATGGAGCCGGTTTCGGACAGTCTGAGTTGAAATCGTGGTGCCTGTAGCCGAGCGAAGGTGTTGTTGTAGTAGAGTAGCGTTCATGTTTCTTTGTCTCCGAGCTGTTAACGCTAAATACCGATCTTCATTGGGCGTTGTTGCCCGTCTACGACCTTGCCCAGGTCTTCGGCCTGCACATCCACTCTCCAAAAAACGGTTCCAGATCCTGGAAATGACACTTTGTGACACTCCAATGGCTTGCGCTACTTCGGCTTGAGTTTGGCCCCCTTCTAACCTACCAGCAATTCTCCAAGCTTCTGAATCTGTCAAATGACTTCGCTGAGACATCGTACTCATCGAAACAAAGCAATCACTGAATGCCGATCATCCTTGTCTTCATTCCCTTTTATCCAGTTGAAAGTCAAATATCATTCGCTGCCGCTGAAGCGACGTTTTTGACTTCGAACTCAAAATTTGCATACTCCACAGTTTGAAAACCAGAAAAATTTGCATTTGTGATTCTCTTCTTCTATTTTCGGCAAAAAAAATTTCGTTTATATCTTTATTTTATATAAAACTTCAAATATCATTTAATTGTTTTGAGCAGTGTATTTAAACTTCAGGAAACAATTATCTTAAAAAGCAAAAAATCGTCTGTCGAAAAATTGACACAAAGAAATGATTCCATTCTAGCTTTTTAACACTGTTCAACATAGTTGAAGAGTGTTTATGAATTCGGGTTGTCTGTCTGCCTGACTGTCTTTCTGCCTGTCTGTCCGTCTCTCTGCCGTCTGTCCGTGCTCTAACTCACGTAAATATACTCGGATTGCCATGCAATTAATATATGTTAATGAGGTATACTATGGCATATTCGGTATTGAAAATGAAGTATGTAGCACTTAAATTGCGTGTACAGGAGCACCCAAAAGAATGACGTTACGTTATGGTCTATGGGGGAAAATCCTTTACAGTGCGTTTTGTGATCTTACACTATTTCAAATACACTGGCCTCCAAAAGTTGTTAAGGTACAACATGTTTTTCGAATCTCACTAGACAAAAAATGGCAGTCAGATTAAGCTTCATAGTTTATATGAATGACAATAATAAGCTTTAAAAAAACTTACGCAAAAATTACAGCTACCACTTTTATTTTATAGAAAAGAATAGGTATTTGTGAATGAGAGAAAAATATGCAATTACGAAGCTTTCGTAATTTCGCGTGTAAGTTTTGTTGTATTCGAAATATTGTTGTCAGTTTTGTTCACAACAGCCAGTAGAGTCTAGAAATGTCTAGAAGAAGTCGTTTTCCCGATTCATTAAGGTAGGATGGATCAGGCGGTAGGATGGATAGAAATGGGGTTGCCACAGGCCGGTACTGCTAGACGGCTCAATGTGTCTCGCAATGTAGTCCAACGACTCTGGAATCAGTATGAATCCGAAGATTCTGTGCCCAGAAGACATATTCCAGGCCGCTCACGTGTTACAACACCTGCAGAAGTCCGGTTTCTAGCTCTTTCGGCCCGAAAGAGAAGACGCACTACTGTGCCGGAACTCATTGCAGACCACTTTGCAGCATCAGGGAGAAGAATCTCCGCTACTACGGTGCGAAGACTTCTTCACAATGCAGGTCTCTATGCAAGGCGACCAGTTGTGTGTGTCCCCCTCAACAGACGACATAAAAGGGTCCGCTTATGTTGGGCAAGAGAACATGTTTCCTGGACCAGACAACAGTGGGCGTCTGTACTCTTCACAGACTAGTCCAGATTCACACTGGAGAGCAATTCAGGACGTCTTCTGATCTGGAGAGAACAATGCACTCGATACCATCAATCAAACACTGTCGAAACACACAGGTACAGAAACGGTGGAATCATGGTTTGGGCAGGGATCTCACTCGAAGGCCACACTGACCTGCATGTGTTCCATGGAGGAACTGTGACTGGTGCGAGATATCGGGATGAGATCCTTGATTCATATGTGCGCCCATATGCCGGTGCTATTGGCAATGGTTTCATTCTAATGGATGATAATGCGAGACCACACCGAGCTGTGATTGTTGAGGATTATCTTGAGGATCATGGTTTGGAGAGAATGGAATGGCCAGCTCACTCTCCAGACTTGAATCCGATAGAACATCTTTGGGACTATCTTGGAAGACAGGTTGCGGCTTTAAGGCCCCCTCCAAGGTCATTAAATGAGCTGGAACAAGCCTTACTCCAAGTCTGGTCAGCGTTACCTATTTCGGTGTCCGACAATTTAATTGAGAGCATGGAAAGTCGATGCCGCCAATGCATTCAAGTCCGGAGTGGACATATTCCGTATTAGAACCAGTTTTTTAATGTTTCTGTCACATTTTACTGCATAATACTGCGATGTACTGATTTCTCCAACAATGGAATTTTCCACCATGAGTGCTTTCTTCTTGTAATTTCATTTATACGTTTAACTTAAGTAAATTTCTATGTCGCATTTCATAAATAACAGTTTAGCGCACATTTCCTCCAAATTTGTTGTTTCTATATTAATTCATTTGCAAATTAGACTTAAAAAACCGGTTGTACCTTAACTTTTGGAGGCCAGTGTATATTGAAATTGATAATCGCTGAAGTGTAGTACAAGATGCTTACTATCGAATATGTTACATGTAGCACTTATAATTAGTTTAAACCTGGAAAATTAATAGGAATTTACTTATAATTAATTTACAGGGAAACTCTAAAGAATTCCCTTATATTATGGTTTATGGGGAAAAGTCGTTTGATCATGTTATATTGTTACAAACATAATGAAATTGATATCAATATGTGAGGTGCACTAAAACATGTTTTCTGTAGAGTATGAAGCTTAAAGCATTTCTCATTAATTTACAGGGCCACACAAAAGTATTCAGTTACGTAATAATGGTTTAAGGAGGAAAACTGTTTGGAGAGTATTTTAATTACGTTACAGTATTTCAAATATAATGAAACTGATATACATTACTGAGGTTTACTACAAGATACCTGTTGTTAATATGATGGGCATAGCATTTATCGCTCATTTACAGGAACACACAAAAGATTTCGGATGCAGTACTGTATCCGAAGTATTGTCTATAAGTGATAATTGCTGGAAGTGCGCTTTCAGTTAGGTATGCGTTTAACTAAATTTTATAAATTATGTGGTATGTATAAATGCTATAGATCATATACTGGGCTACACAAAAGAATTCTTAAGCATTACTGTGTATCAGCGTAAATTGCTTAAGATTTTTTGTTAATCGAGTTATGCATTTTGAAAGTGAAATATATTGAGTACACTAAGAGGTGTTTGCTGAAAATAAATCACATCATATACAAGGCCACGCAAAGAACTGGATGCATGGCCGCTTATATAAGTTAATTTCTAGAAGAGTGATTTCAGTTGTTTACAGCGTGTTTTTGCCTGAATTAAACTTTAGCTGAATATGTGGCGTGTATAAAAATCTTAATGTAATATAGAGGGCTGTTCAAAAGAATTCAAATATGTTTCTGTCTTTTGGTAGAAACTGCTGAAGGTGAATTTTCAACTATGTTATGTGTTTTCTTACTAAACTAAATTGTAATATACTATATAGCGTATATATACAAACCTATAGATTGTATACAGGACTGCACAAAATAATTAGAGTACTTTTCTGGCTATGGTCTGTAATTGGTGAAATCTGGTTTTCAAATGTTTTTGAGTTTTCTAAAATGTTTACTTAGGTATGTTATTTACCTTATTAAATAGCGAAGGTTTGTTAAAGTATTCTGGAAGTGTTGGGAAATGTTTCATAATCTATGCTTAATGCATGATTTTACTTTCTTGCTTTAATTTTATATTCAACCAAGGAGATTAAACAAGAATAAAATTAATCTACTTGCATTTAACGAGAGAATTGTGGCTCCCTATTTACAAAAAAAAAAAAAAATAATAATAATACAAAGAAGAAACACGGATTTTCAACTATTTTTTTAAGATGACGATTAAAACTTTTCACAAGTTCTTTAAAAGCAAAAACTGTTAGCGAGAAAAATTCAATTTTTAAGCATTTATTTTAATTTATAAATATAAAATGCTTTTGAATAAATTCGTCAAAATAACGTCAATTTCATTATAAGTTCCCCAAAATGACGTCATTTTTATTCCGCCAGCTCCAAAATTAGAAGCCAAATCTTGGAAATACGAAATGCTTTTGATAAAGAAATTTATTGAAAAAGTGCATTTTTATTAGAAAAGCTTTTACACTAAACTGTAAATATTATTCATTACTGGAAACATAGTACTTAACTAAATTAATAGTATAACTGCTTTTTAAATTTACTTTAAATTTAGATTTTATTTCCCTCCAAAAGAATCGAATGAACTAGTGCAATTTAAATGCAACACATTCGGTTGCAACGTAGCCAGTTTGTTATATTTAAACTGCTATATCTAAATGTATATAAAAAATAAAACTATGAAACTTCATAGCGCATTTTTCAGTAATATATTTTTCGATTTGTCTTCAAGATTTTTTTTTTTTTTTTTTTGTGTAAAAATTTTAAAAATATAATTCTTGGAGTAAAAACTAGCATTAAAAAGCCTTTTAAAAAAGAACTAAAATTTAATTATCAAAATTTTAATTTTAAATAAATATTTTTGATAATTCTAAAGACAAATTAATATTCATTATTTTCACTACCGGAAAAGGAAAAGAAAAAAAGCTTGCACAAAGAGTTAATCTTTGAAACGATACATTTTAAAATGGCTAAAATTTAAGGTTTCAATTTAAAAAAAATTAAATTTTAATTTTTCTTTAAATTTTACTTATGAAAAGGAATCTATACAGTGGCCACTAAAGTCCTGTCCAATCCCAATACATTCAGAAAGTCGAAAGCTATAGTCATAAACATGGAATCTAGGTACAGTAAGGATGGATATGAGCTATGAGATGACAACGCTTACAGCGCCACCTAGCGTGAAATAGCCGAGTCAGCTTTCCTATCTCGAAAACTGTACGAGATACGGGGAAAAAGTCAATTACAAAAATGTACAGCATCCTTGGTTTAGTACGAAGTGACTTCTTGCATCAAAATATAACTTAAATGTAATTTTTTCATTTCCTACCGTCAGCTTAAATACGTCGCAAATAGCATGTAGAAGTGTGGCATCATAAGGTAGTTGCACATTTAGTTATATATAACTAACACATGATAGCACGTTATAAATATAATAAAACTAATTTAAGCATACTTAAATTAATTCATACTTAATACACCACATGCAGAATGCATGATGCATTGTTGCTGATTGGCATCTAGCTTACTTAACTTGATTTTCTTATTAAAATGAACTGTACCTTACATGATTACATGGGTTGAAGTGCTGAAACTGGGATTAAAAAAGAAACAGTACAAGCATCAATATTAACGCACCCCCCCCCCCTTTCCAAAATAAATTTATAAAAATAATTTAATTTTACTGTCTTTTTTTGGCCCATAGCCTTTATTATTTTTTTAAATATGAAGTAATTGCTAGTATATATATTCATCTGATTTTTTTTTTTATAAATTATGATTAAAAAACAAACTGTATTAAATCTTGAGTAGCAATGGATTGAACTGTCGATATCTGGAACAAATAATAATTCGTACTATGCGATTGAATACTGTATGCGAACTCGTACGAAGCCTTAGAGAATATTCACAGTAATGCAAGTTATTGTGATTGTTTTGTTCCTAAAATGAAAACTGAAAATATTCTGTATATGATTTCTATTATTTTCAGTGTATGCGAGGTTAACATTTTCTTAAGGGAATTTTTGCTTTAACTAATATAAAATTTAATGTAGGTAAGATGCACTCCCAATCAATTACTCTAAACGAATTTTGTTGAGAGAGTTTCATATTGTAATCATGGTAGCGTGTATTAAACCTTGCTTTTGTAGCTTCTCATTATTTCTTTAAAATCTGAAAGCTGATTATTATACGTAGCAATTTTTTTGGACTCCGGAATTGTGCCGAGCATTACGCTCTCTTTTCGTAAAGCAACATAACTCAACAAACGCATTCTTTTTAGATATTAATATCAGAGAATCACAAACATATTTTTAATCTATGAATAAAAGCAGATTTAAACATCTTTAAAAAAGGGCCAAATTAGAGCAGTTTTATCAATTTTAACACTTTCCATCATAGTTTAAAAGTGCTGAACTGCTTGACACATGTCGTAAATATAATTTTGGTCAGTAACTTAACTCTCTAGAATTCACTTCTAGGAGACAAGAGAATTGAATTTATTGAATTCCACAACTGGCTGTTGTTCACATTGATGCAACGATTTTCCAATAGAACCATAAGATACTCGCTGTTCTATAGTTTGTCCATCAAGTTCAGATAATAAATGACACAATAGCAATTTGTTTACGTGAAGCTATTACCCATAACCATTGCAAGGGACGACTAATCTTTGTTTAAAAAAATCTAATAGCAGCATTCTTCCCCCAGTTTTACAACTGTTCCGTCACAGCCTATGCATTAGGGATGCGCAACCTGTGACACGCGGGCCACCAACATTACCACTATTTTTACACAGAAAAATTTACTTTAGGTTAATGACGGAAACCTTGCTATTAAATATATCAAAGCTTACCTTTCGAAGATTGTGGTGGCAAACGATTTTCATACAAAAAGGTTGTGCAGCACTACTATACATAGAAATTTGTCAAGGTTTAAGTTGTTTTCAGTGCATTATTTTAAAATACTTTCCGAATTATGCTTTCTTGAACTAGAAGATAGTGTAATGTGTCCAAGATATAGTGAATTTGGCTCTTGTCACAAAATATACTTTCGATTCCTGCTTCTAAAGCTTTCAGAACACCTTTTTTAGCACATTCTCTAGTTTTCTTTCATTCTCTATGTACTTTGCTTCTGTCAATTTTTTGTGATGAATCGTTTTCTGTTGCAATGACGATATCTAGTAGAGTTGCAGAAGCTATTGCTGCATGCATTTGTCAGAAACCCCACACTGACCTGAGATCCCTGAACCCATAGGTAGATGTGTTCTCATTTGTCTTTGTGACCCTTCTTTAGATGTAAGTGATATGCTTGTGATATGTATATTAATTCTTACCACCCTGATGAAGAGCTACTACTTCTTTCTTCATCACCACTGTCACAATGCATAACAACTGTACTGTCCTGATTAGTTGCATACTTTAAACTTGCTTTTTCTGCCCTCAACGAGTCATTTGTTTTCCTGTCTTCCCTTTGTCTCAATTTACTCCTCTCGAATTTATCGTGCGTGCCAATAACCAACTTTCTTGTTGACCTTTGGTCAAGAAGAAATTCCTGTTCTTTTGAAGGCACCTTCTTTGATTTTTCACAGATAGACTTAGGCATTGGCTTGCATTTGTACGCAAATGTCTAAAAGTTTACTTACAGCTTCAACTTTGAAAAACTGAACCTTCTTCATGTAATTATCATTTCTTTTGGATTTGGGGAATGGAATAAGGTTTTGGTTTTCAGAAAAATCGTTGATCAATCAATACGCCTCTGTGAAACTACAGGAATAGCTGCTTTCTTCCAATTCGACTTTTTCTCTTAAGATTTGAATTATTTCGGACTTTGGGGGCTCTTTACCATTGTGCTGTGTTTTAAATCTTGTCTTGTATATAAGTAACATTTTATAACGTATGCTATTATTGGCAAAACAACTTCATTTAGTTTGGAAAGAGCACCAAATATGGGACATTCCACTCTATTTCTAGTAATGGAAAACTTCGGTTTGCCTCCACTCGTACTCATTGTGACACTAAAAATGAGAAAAAACAATTTGCAAAACTCAATAAAAGTTTTAAATATTTTAAAATAAAGTTTAGAAATGATACGGAAGTTACACTAAAAATTTTAAATATAAAAATGTCAAACGAGATTACCAACAAACACTGTAAATGTACAATTTATGGTAAAAACCTATTGTGTGAAACAATGAAAATGTAAAGATCCTGTTAGAGAACTGAAGGAGTTTTTCAAAATTCATGAAATTTTGCACGTATATTATAGGTACTAAAAGACAACTTTTGGCTGCTATCTGAAATCAAAATTCCAACTTTAGTTTTTTTACTCCACCCTAATATTTATGTAATACTTGAACAAAATTAGTTAATGGTAATGTTTTAGAACGTCAGAAAATGTAAACATCAACATTTGCCATTGCAGTTACTTTATTCTTTTCGTTAAAAAATGATCTGGAAAGTGTTTCGCACAATTTTGATAACCAATAGCCTGATATAATGAATTCCTTTAAGTAATTATTAGTCCATTAAAATCTCTATTTAATTCATAAAGAGGAAATCGATAGTCTATATTTTGCAATAATAAAGGCTATTCATTGATTTACCTTCCATTAAAATTTTCATCTGGACCTTAGAATTTGAATCTTTTATCTTCGTAATGATTCTTGTCTTTCTTGAGATATTCATAATTCGTCTTTTTCTTCCATACAACTCTGTTCTTTTGATGACCTCATTAAATTTATTCAATCGTTTGAATGCATGTGTAAATGCCTCCCAGATTTATAAAAAAAAAAAAAAAAAGGGGGTGAGGAAATAGGATTAGATGCCCAGTAGACTAAGATGTTTAAATCGATCCATGTTACTATTTTAATGTATTTTAAAATAAATATCATAATTTTATATTTGACGAAAAAGATGACCGTATCAAAATAGCATGTAAGACTTTTGGCTCCATAAAACGTTTTAGCTTGATTGTACAGTTAGGATATTATTTTCTGCGATATATCATAGTATGTGTTAAATAAAAAAGGAAACATAGTGCACCAGGCATAGATTCTGAAGCACTTTCCAACACAAACAGATTTAAGAAACTTATTAAGAAATTATACCTTTTCATGCAATGAAATTATATATCTAAATAAGCAATTTAAATAAAATACACCGCAAACGATTTGCTCCCATAGACCATAATGTAATGGAATTCTTTTGCGTGTTCGTGGAAACGAACTATAGATGCTACACATTTCATTTTTAATAGCAAACATTCTATAGAGAGCCTCATTAACACATAAAAATTACATGTCATTCCGAGTATCTTTACACGAGTTAGAGCATAGTCAGACATAAAGACTTTAGGATATTTTATACGTATAGTAATTTAAGGTATTTGACCATGTTTGGGTCTCTTTTGAATGATAGATGTAAAATAATATTTTAAAACTCAGTTTAAGTAAAAATACCAGGTGTCCAAGAAAAGTGGTAACGTGATTTATTTCTGTATACAGTATAAAAATTTCAATTTTGAAATTTTCTGTCCCATAGAGAAGAAAATATAGAATTAAAATTATCTACCTTCTTATGAAAAATTTTCAATTTACATTATTTATCAATCTGTTATAGTTATCTCTTTGTCACTTTCAAAAATTACTTATTAACAAGTAGCTGTGCTGACTATCTATGCACAATGAAACAATAAATGCCAATTCAGGTGTTGATTTTCATATTTCTTCAAAAAACTTTTTCATATTTATATTTTAGGTATTTGAGTAATTTTTATTTCTGTTACTCAATTTCATGTCATATTAATTATAATCAACTTATTCAAATGTAGGAAAACATTGGGCAAAAAGTGTGCTATTTTGCCATAATGAGTAGAATTTTTAAGCATTAAATTTTATGATATACTTATTAGTTCCTAAATTAGTGTCTCTTTCAGTCTATTTAGTTAGCTTAAAAAGCTCCGAGCTTTACACAAACTGCTTATGTTAGTGGAAGAGTAGAAAATCATATCTGATACTACCCCCCCCCCCCCCCCCCAAAAAAAAAAAAAAAAAAAAAAAAAAAAGTATATACAGGGGATAATTCAGGAAACATTTGGGGCCTATTTAGGAATCACAGAAATCCATTTAATAAATCAGTCCCCATTAATTAGTTTTATTTTGTTAGGTTTTAAAATGTGTAATTTTTAAAGAAAACAAATTCACCAGAGAGGAAAACTTTAGCAGAAGGATTTAAAGAAGTTATTATTATTAAAAGCTTGGTTTGAATTTGAGTAGCTGGATTTCATCTTTTGTAATAAAATGTTATTTTTCGCAAAAAATATGATAAATTTCACAAAAATAACTTTTATTTACCTCAAAATGGACCCCAAGGAAAAAAAAAAAAACCTGCATCGACCTCTGATATAAATTAATATGCAATGTTTAACTTTAGCTGCAATAAACTAATCAATAATTCATTCTCTCTGTTGAAATTTATACAAAGTTGTAAGTTGATCATATCATGTGTAGGTTAATATTTATGAAAAATGTATTATACGCACCAAGTATTAAAAAATAGTCAATAGACACTAGATAAATAAATGCCAGTTAAGATGTTGGGTTTTGTAGATTTAGAAGTTATTTTACTTACAACTAAATTTTTTAATAAACGTTTTTAACTTTAACTCCCCGCTTAAATTGTAAATATATATTTTCAGCTTGAAAACAATACAGAGTTTTGTTACCTTCAAACTGGTTATTATTTATTATCATTTTTTCTATTATTGTTATCTTCTGTTAGATGTAGTGCAGAGATATTTATTTATCATTATTATTTTAAGATGAAAAAAAATTTCTTTGAGCAATGCGAGTTAAATATATGTAGTTACAAAACTCAATACTCAATCATCTAAAACATTCTTACATACACCCATTCAGTGACACTTTGAAATGTTACAGTGTTTTATTATTATTAATATGGTATAATACAGGAGACTCGCAAAACATTTTTCAAGATAAGACACATTTATAAATCTCAAAATATCAATTCAGGAATTGCGATTTATTTATTTTGTTAATAATTCATAATATGTAATGAGATATATTTTTAGTTCTTCATTTCATGATCGAACGCAAACTCTAAAAAGGAAATCTGGATAATAAAAAGTATTTGATTAGTAAAAATATCTCCAGAAATTTATATTTTTATCATGTTTACTATTTCTTGTTTATACATATTATCAATAGAAACTGGAATATTTAAAAAATCTACTAGAAAAAGGCAACATTAATTACTTTATGAGCTATTATGTATTTAAAAAGAAATTTTAACAATGTCCCACCCCCTTCACTTCTGTCTTGTACTACAGCTATAAAGTTGTAAAGATTAACTCCCTGGGGTGGTTATCTATTTATCAATTTCCAGCGGGGATGACCGAGCTGTGCTCGGTTAAAATTAGCCTTGTGTTCAACTTCATATAACAATAAATTATTGCTGTATTATTACTATAAACAACTTTAATTTTTAACAATATTATTTAGAAAAACAATCAATATTAAAACTATGTACGTATTTCTAAATTTTACGTTACTTATATTACATATTTACAACAAAAGGGCATCCCTCCAAACTATGTTTGAATTTCTTTTCGAGAACGTTCTATCGACTGTGATTGGTTGAATGATGCATCACGGCCTCTATCGGGAATTTCTAGAAAATTTCTTCCGAATCTGGAAGCCAATTTCTACGCCAAATGTCGCCAAACATCACCAAGTTTCGCGACATTTTTTCATTTAGTGCCAACCATGTGTTGAGAAAACTCTACGTACCATGATTGGTTCAATTTTGTTTTCGAGAACGTTCCATGGACTCTTATTGGTTGAATCATGTATTTCGGTAAGTCTGTGTCTGGTAAGTCATGTAAGTCAATTTTTTCGCCAAATGTCTCCAACATATCGCCAAACTTGGCGATATTTTTTCATTTGGCCCCAAGCATGTGTTTTCGCATTTGTAATCTTAAGTCGATTTTCTCGCCAAATCTCGCCAATGTCACCACCATTTCATCAAATATCGCCAAATTTGGCGAAATGTTACCAACTTTGCGACTTCGTTTATTGCCAACTGTTCTGCAATAACTTAATAACTGTTTCAACCTACAGTCTTGTTGCAATGCATTGACCCGTAGTGATCCCAAAATGACCCTCTAATCGAATTGTCTCGAACATCTGACCTAGCCCAATGGTCTTCTCGTACCCGAAAACTGTAGGATACAAAATTTCGTCAAAATAGTTAGAGCAGATTTTAAGATAAAATTTGCATAACGGCACACACACAGACACATATTATGATAACAAGAAAATAGAACATATCCGAAAGTTTTGGAGGGGTCCATACAACTCTAGTGTTACTGTCAATGAAATAACGTAGAAAAAAACAGTTGTGACTTGCATGTTCTTTTCAAAAAAACAATTGCTCCTTTCTCTACAATCAGAAAGCGTCTCTAGTAGATTCAGAACACATCAGTTCAAAAACCAGCATTGCCATATCTCTTATTTCGACTGCTTTTACTAAAAACACCGTTTTTATAAATTAGGCATTGGGACAATTATAAGTATTGCGTCATTGAAAACGATTCTTTTAGCTGTTTCATTTAAAGGAAAATACTAAGAACTTCAATAAATTAGCATAAGCGATAAAAATAATGAAGAGTTAGTTATACTTTTAATAATCAAACGGAATTCAGTTAGATTTTTCAATAAGATAATAATAATAAAATTAATTTATTTACCATGTATTTCATAAATTATTTATTTTCTGTGTTTTTTACATGATTAAGTTTATGTACATTATTTCTCTCTTACAGATTTAAGTAACTTATCTTATTAATATGAAAATATTAATCCTAAACATTTAAATATCTATGATTCATGCCTTTTCGTCATTTATTCGTAAGTTACTTAATCACAATAATCTTAACAATCCTGGTTTAAAAATAAAAAAAAAAAAGAAAAAAAAAATCATGCATCAAGTTTCCGACACTTCCAAAACAATTTTACAAATCTTTACCGTTTAATAAGGGGAAAAATTATATCTAAGTAAACAATTTGGAAAACGCATAACATATTTAAACACCCAATTTCAGGAAATACAAACAATATTCAGAAATTCTTTTGTGCAGCCCTGTATATGATCTATAGATTTATATATATATATATATATATATATATATATATATATATATATATATATATATATATATATAGATAGATAGATAGATAGATATAGATAGATAGATAGATAGATAGATAGATATAGATATAGATATATAATTATATATATAGATATAGAATGCGAAAGTTTAGTTCAGTTAGGAAACGCGTAGCACAGTTTAAAATTCCTCTTCTGGAATTTCCGTCAATAAACACAAATGTACTCGAGAACTTTTGTGCTGCCGTGTATATGATTTATAGAATCTATACACAAAGAAATAGACAAAAAATGAGTTAAATTAAAAAACGCGTTTAGGAACTGAAAACGCACTTCAAGCAACTATTGTTAACAGAGAGCATCGAATTATTTTGTGTGTCCCTGTAAATGAAAACGATGAATGCTGTGCACACCATATTGTATAGTAAGCCTCTTGTAGTGCATCTCAGTGATATATATCAATTTCAAAATGTTTGAAATTGTGTAACGTCTTTAAAATAAACCGCAAATGATTTTTTCCTATAGAAAGTATTATAAAGAATTTTTTTTTTAGTGTTCCCGTAAAAAAAAAAAAAAAAAAAAAAAAAAAAAAAAACTATAACTGCTACACACTTCATTTTCAATCTGAACATGCCATAGTAAACCTGAATAGCGTTTATCAATTGCATGACAGTCCGAATATATTTACGCGAGTTAGAGCACGGACAGGCAGACAGCCAAACCAAATTCATAAACACTTTTCAACTATGTTGGAATGTGTTTAAATAAGAATAACTTGATAGATTCAAGAATTGATGCAGTGCGAACAGAATAACACTTAAATAAGCTAAATTTTTAAGTACTCAGAAAATATATCTAATTACGATAACACACTATCGAAACAAAACTCGCATTATTTCAGTCATAAGAAAAAGATATTTTTTAAATTTCTGAAATTCCAAAATATTTTAAAAACATAAAGCAACATATTTTAAGGATATTAAAACAAGGATAAAAGTTTTCGTTCATTTCAATTTTAGGTTCATTTTCATCCCTTTTCTATACCGTATTTAACACTAGAACTACCGGAAATTTTACTCAAGTTTTTTAAAACTATTTCACACCAAAATTTTATTTAAAACTGCTTAACTTACTCATTTAACGTATTTCTGTGAATTTTATATTTATTTTAAAAAGAAATTTCTGGTTCGAATCGGAATATATTCATTTGGTAACCGTCAAAATGACGGCTCATGGTAGTTCTAGTGTAAAAACCGTAGAGCACACACGACTTGTTGGGCAACCGTCGGTAGCGTAATAAATTTTCTTATTTTTATAAATAGTTAAATCAGTCTTCAAATTTAATATACATTTTCATCTTTTGATATGTTAAAAAAGTTTGTTCAGCTTACCTGAGATTTTCCTTTTTGCGCTGAATATACCCACAGTAGTAATCCAAAGTGTTGTAGCGATATTTATCTGATCCATTGATTCACTTATATTGGAAGAATAATAAATAGTATTAGTAGAAAATGACAATTGTGTAAAATAAACAGAAGATTCATTTTCCTTTGAATATAATATAATTCTTGGCTAGATGTACATGTTTTAAGTCGCGTTTGGAGGCTGCGTATAAGTGCTCCAATTTTACATTATATTAAATATATTTACATCATATATGTACAAGAGCGTCTTAACTGCTCAGAAACATTTTGGAAAACTGAAGGGAATGTTTTTAAGTTCTGTGCACACGCGCGGGATAAGACAGCTGTAGTTTGAAGGAGGGAGGTCTGCAGAGTTTCTCCAATTAGTTAGTTTCGACAGTCTCTGGTTTTGTTCACTATGTTTTTCAGCTGCGGCACTTGAAGTACTTATTGGTAATTGGGGTCTGGTTTTTAACATGTTCTTATTTCAATCGTTCGCTGCACGTGGAGATTATTCACTGCATGAAAAAGGTTTCTCCGTCACTCCCCCGTAATCTCCTGTGTGGGGAATGGTTGAAGATTCAGTTTCTTACGGTGTTTCTCGTACACAGGTTTGGGAGTGGGCTTCGTGAGAGTGTCGGCTGTCATTTCTTCAGTGGGGCAGTATTGTAAATCAATTTTTCCTTCTTCTTTCATAAGTTTGATGTTGTGGAAACGTATGTCGATGTGTTTGGATCGCTTAGTATCTTTATCGTTTTCAGTCATTTTTATACAGGACATATTATCCTCAAAAATCGTGATGGGTAATTTTTGTGGAATGTTGAGATCGTTAAGCAAGTTTGTTATCCAAGTTAATTCTTGTGCTGCGTTGCTAGCTGAAACGTATTCAGCTTCGGCTGACGAAAGTGCAATGCAATTTTGCCTTTTTGTAATCCAGTAAATCGGCGATTTTCCTAGCATGAATAGATTTCCTGATGTTGATTTACGTGTTTTCAAGTCACCTGCCCAGTCTGCATCGGCGTATGCTGTTAGGATGGGCTTGCTGTTTGCGCTAAGAGTTAAGTTCAAATTTTCTGTAGTTTTAAGGTATGAAATGATTCTTTTTACTGCTGTCCAGTCCTTTTGGCATGGTGTTTCATTTCTACGACATAATATGTTGACTGCTGCGGATATGTCAGGACGCGTGATTGTTGATATGTAAAGTAATGTGCCTGTGGCTTGTCGATATTTCGTGTTATTAGGTAAAAGATTATCATCGTCTTCAAGTCTGTTGAATCCAGCAATCATTGGTGTGTAATGAG
The DNA here is from genome assembly GCA_963931845.1 of Maratus michaelseni. Lineage (NCBI taxonomy): Eukaryota > Metazoa > Arthropoda > Arachnida > Araneae > Salticidae > Maratus > Maratus michaelseni. The sequence goes on along the minus strand of OZ007586.1, from coordinate 218,229,705 downwards.
GTTTCATGTCGTTTAAATTCAGTTTTTTCACTAGTTCCTGTATTTTATTGTTTTGATTTAGGTAATATGTATCATTGATTTTATTAATGTTTATTCCTAGGTAATTATTCACTTCTCCTAAGTTTTTTAGTTCATATTCTTTCTTAAGTTGGTTTATTGTTTCTTCGATGTCACTGTCCTTTCCTGCTATCAGGATATCATCTACATAAATGATGATGTATATCGGATTTTCTTGATTTGATTTAAAGTACAGACATGGATCATTTTTGCTCTGTATGAAATTATTGTTTGTGAGTGTTTCCGATATTTTGGTGTACCAGGCCTTTGCGGCTTGCTTAAGACCGTAGATGGCTTTTTGAAGTTTACAAACTTTTCTTTCATCGCCGGGTTTAATATACCCGTCTGGTTGACTCATATAAACAGTTTCAGTTAATTCACCGTGCAAGAATGCTGTGGTAACGTCAACATGTTTCACGTTCAAATTTTTGTGCAATGCAGAGATGAGAAATGCTCGTATTGTAGCGTGCGAAACTACAGGTGCGAAGGTTTGATCATAGTCAATCCCGAATCTTTGACTATATCCTTGTGCTACTAGACGCGCTTTATAGCTTTGAATATTTCCTAAATTGTCCTTTTTTAGTTTAAAAGTCCATTTTGAGCCGATAATTTTTGTTCCGGGTGGTGGATCTGTTAAAGTCCAAGTGTTATTTTTTCTTAGGCATTGTATTTCATTTTGTGTTGCTTTTATCCAATTTTGTTTATCATTAGGATTTTTCATTTTTTCGATATCTTCCCAATTTTCGGGAATGTTTTCAGATGAACTATTTATGAGACAAACATATCTGTCAGGAGGAACGCCTCTATTTGTCCTATTAGACCTTCTTGGTTCAATTGGTTGCTGTTTGGGCACGGATGGTGTCTCTTCGCTGTCAAGTTTTATTTCTAAGTGATTTTCATGTCTATCCGGTAATTGTGTATTGTCATCGGATGTTTTTGTGGTGATTTGTATCTCCTCAATGTTATCTGAGTGTACATTTTCATTCTCAAGAAATTTCACCGTTCTCGCTATTATAATTTGTTTTCCTTGTGTGTGAATTCTATAACCAGTCGATCGTGTATCATAACCTACAAACGTTCCGGTTTGAGCCCTGTTATCGAGTTTTCCTCTATTTACTTTATCGACGTAAAATAGCGCTTTACAACCGAATGTTCTTAAGTGTTTTAAATTCGGTTTAATTCCTTTCCATAATTCGTAAGGTGTTCTGTTGTTGTTTGCTTTAGTTGGGAGTCGGTTTTGTAAGTATGTTGCGGTGTTTATGGCTTCACCCCAAAAATGTTTGCTTAATTTTGCTTGTGATAGCATACTTCTAGTCATATCTAATAAACTTTTATTTTTTCTCTCCGCAACTCCATTCTGGCTCGGATTATGCGGGACAATCAATTGGTGTAAAATTCCGTTCTGTTTTAGGTATTCATCGATCTCTTGATTTACATACTCACGACCGTTATCCGATCTAATTTCCTTAGGTTTTTTACCGAACTGATTGTATATCATCGTTACGTACTCTTTTATCTTTTCAGCAACTTCGCTCTTTTTAGATAATAAATATATCGTAGTATATCGGGAATAGTCATCAATAAGAGTCATAAAATAAATTTTTCCGCCTAAAGTCGGTGTATCTAGAGGTCCACACACGTCACTGTGGATCAAATCCGCAATATTTGTAGCTCGATTTGTTGCTGATTTAGGATACGGCATTTTAGTTAATTTAGTTTCGATACAAGTTACGCATGTTTTATTTTGATGTTTACATTTTCCTATCTTGATTCCGTCCGCAATTTGATTTGTTATCAATGATTTAATCGCGTCATAATCTCTGTGACCTAGTCTGCGATGCCAGAGATCTATGCATTGTTTGCTGTCACAGTTATACGTTATGTTTACATAATTTTGTGGTTCTTCCACATCGTCTATTTCCTCAATAATGTATAAGTTTTTCTCATTTTTCGCCCTAATATATATTTCTTCATCAAAGATCAAATCGCATTTATTATCGTCGAAGATTAGTTTACACCCGTTTTTAGCGGCTTTACTAACCGAAATTAGGTTCGACTCTAAGTCTGGGACATAAAGCACTTCGCGTAATTTCGTTAGTTTTTCTTTTCCTTCGGGGGTTAATGTTTTTATAAAAACTTCTCCTGAACCTAACGCTGTCAGTTTATTACCATTCGCGATCGTTACTGAAGTTTTATTATAATCAATAAATTTACTAAATAGGCTTTTATCATTACAAATGTGCGAGGTACATCCTGAATCGAGAATCCAGTTATTTTTTCCTACTTTTTGAGTGATTAATGCTTTATTTTGCGTCTGATCATTTGCGTATTTTCTTTCGTTTGGAACTTTGTTTTCCCTATGAGTTTCGTTTTTTTCATAACATAATGAAGATGAGAAATTCTTTTTATTTTTGAATTGATTGTTACGAGGATTTCCGGATTGTACCGTGTTTCTGCTCTTGTAGTGCCAGCATTCGTAAGTCGAATGATTTTTCATTTTGCAGTTGTTACAATATTTTTGTTCTCTTCTATTTTCAGTGTGTGTATATCTCCTATTTGTTTTAAATGCTCTCTCATTGTTGTTATATCCGCTATGTGATTGTTCTGACATTTCATGTCTACGATTATATTCATCAGTTAATTTGTTTTTGATAAAATCAGGGGTGAGCTCATTTTCTGGTCTCGCCTCCAACGCAGTTATCAAAGTACTGTAACTGGGGGGAAGAGAACACAGAAATAGCGCGGAAATATGTGAATCGCTAATATTTTCTCCAATGGCATTAAGTTTATCTATAATTTGCAAGATATTAGTGATATGTGAGATCATGTTTCCGCCCTCCGCTAATTTAGTACTGTATAATTTGCGTAACAGGTAAAGCTTACTAGATAAATTGCTTCTCTCATGTATATTTTTCAGAGCTTCCCATGTTAATTTGGCAGTATCTAAGTTTTTTACATTTACGATTTGAGAATCATCGATGCTTAGGTTAATTAAAGCTCTAGTCTTGCGATCTTTTTTGTGCCATGCGGGATCGGGTGGAGCTGGTGGATCTTGTACTATAATATCGTCGAGTTCCTCTTTAATCAGGAACATCTGCATCTTGAACTTCCATGTACTATAATTTGTAGAATTGAGTTTTTCAATAAATTGAGTATTTTCTTTTATCGCATTCATTTTTTTCTTTTTTTAGTGTTCTTTTATTTATTATTATATTTTTAGAAATTTGTTAAATTATCGTTTTTGATACTGGGATAATATTCTTTTTTCAGAATCAGTCTTTCATAATCTTTGTTGGGCAACCGTCGGTAGCGTAATAAATTTTCTTATTTTTATAAATAGTTAAATCAGTCTTCAAATTTAATATACATTTTCATCTTTTGATATGTTAAAAAAGTTTGTTCAGCTTACCTGAGATTTTCCTTTTTGCGCTGAATATACCCACAGTAGTAATCCAAAGTGTTGTAGCGATATTTATCTGATCCATTGATTCACTTATATTGGAAGAATAATAAATAGTATTAGTAGAAAATGACAATTGTGTAAAATAAACAGAAGATTCATTTTCCTTTGAATATAATATAATTCTTGGCTAGATGTACATGTTTTAAGTCGCGTTTGGAGGCTGCGTATAAGTGCTCCAATTTTACATTATATTAAATATATTTACATCATATATGTACAAGAGCGTCTTAACTGCTCAGAAACATTTTGGAAAACTGAAGGGAATGTTTTTAAGTTCTGTGCACACACGTGGGATAAGACAGCTGTAGTTTGAAGGAGGGAGGTCTGCAGAGTTTCTCCAATTAGTTAGTTTCGACAGTCTCTGGTTTTGTTCACTATGTTTTTCAGCTGCGGCACTTGAAGTACTTATTGGTAATTGGGGTCTGGTTTTTAACATGTTCTTATTTCAATCGTTCGCTGCACGTGGAGATTAATCATTTGAATCCAAAAGATGAAACGTCTCCTTGCAGAAAAGAATATACTAGAATTGAAGGGAGTGATTTTATTGGAAGAGTCGATTGTATGAATGAAAAATCTTTTGTCAAACAATCATTAATTTGTCCATGGTCGTGATCGTTAAACATTCCTCAGAACTTGGGTACGGCGGTTGACACGCCTCACGGTTGTGTTCAGTTTTATAATATGTTAAAATTTCTTATTAATTTCACGAATCATTTTCGCTAAACCGTGCTGCAATGCTGTAAAATATAACACTTTTAATCGTTCGACTAACTAAAAGAAACTATAAAAAAATTCTCACTCGGGTCCATTGTGCCCTTATGTTTATACACAGGTTTACGAATATATAAAAGAAATACTAGTCTATATTATATCTTTTAATACTGCATGCATGACGTACAAATAAACAAAGCTTGCTTTCGAGTACAATGGATCAATTTTGGTTATCGGAAACTGAAATAAAATGATATTAAAAATGAAAATACGCAGTTGTCGTTTCATGGCTAAAGTTCTATTTTCAATTATTTCTAATCCATAATTTTCTGCATGCGGTTTTGTTTGAAATATCAAAATCAACTAAATTTTAATATGAGTGAATAAAAAAACCCGACTCTTTGGTCAATTGAAAAATATTTGTTCTTTGAAGTGCATATATGGGGTTCTTTTATATTAGTAATATAGGTCACGTAAAATTTCTAAATATATAGTGATTTAATAGTTTACATTAATTGCAAAATTTTTTTTTTTTTTTTATACATAAATATGTATCAATATATATGTATATGTGTATGATCTTTCACAGCGTAATTATATTTTAAAATCTCTTTTACTCAGGTTTTACAATGACATTGAAAAAGTTGAAATCTCTCAATTCCTATCCAGGTCTTGATATTTCCGTGTCATTTGATATGCCACCCCCAATCCTTCTACCCCCTTCGGTCTCGAGTGTTCGAAAGCGCCGCAATCGTTCTTTGCGTAATGCCTAGCAAACGTTCATGCCCTCGGGTAGAAAACTACATAAATAATGGAAGAATCCAAGGGCGGAAACTGAAACTATGGTCGTCGACTTCCGGATCCTAATGGGAACCAGTGTGCGCCCGTCAAATCAGTTGTTCGTCTCTCATTTTTATCTCGGAGGCATATCAGATCGGAAGTAATTCCATGCTGCCACTCTCTGCAATCCCAAGGCCTGTCTCACTCCGATTCATAAAAGGTACTTCGGAGAAGAGAAAGTTTTATGAGACAAACTCATAATTCACTTCTTTGCATTTTTTTCACAAAGGCAGCTTTGAGGTGACTCAATCTTTTAGATAAATTTATTTATGCGCTTAAAAGTACTAACAGGATAGTTTCAATTAAGTTAAATATGCTTGTTTTATTTCTTAAATGTGAAAGTGTATATCACAGATTTATTGCTCTTCTACAAGAAAAAAATAAAGGAACATTTAAAAGTGGTAATAGGACATTTGATTTTTGAGACTATTGCTTTCGATGCTGATATATTCTCACTTTTATTTGTCGTTGGCTTGTTGTAGTGTATAAGTATAGGGCTTGATAATGAAAAAGAACCAGAATTTATTGAAGATATGTATTATTCTTTCTAGACTCCTAACCTTTGAATGATTATTTTATGGTTATACGAAAAATGACAGTTAATGTTTAGAGAAGCTTTGTAATTTAAAGGCCCGCACAGAATGACTTTTATGACTATGTTTACCTTTTATTTTGATTAAAATACTTAAGTAAAGCTTTAAATTTGTACGTTTTTAAGGAATTGGAATGTATTAAATTTTGATGTCTCTATAGTCTTAATAAAAGCTATTCTATAACTGTAATTCACATGACATCACAATGAGATTTCAGTTACATACATGGCAGAATTATCCCGCGAGATAATATTGTTTTTTTTTTCTTTTTTTGTGAAACTGGAAGGTGATCGTCTTTATAAAAGACAATTCGCTATCGATATCAGCGAATTGTTATTTATAAAGTGTAATTGTTATTTATATTTGACGGCTTCTCAATAGTTGCACGAGGAGATATACGACAAATTTAGATATGTCATTTGATTTCCTATAGTTAGGGCATGAAAGTCTTGCACAGCAAACTTATTGATGTTTCATCGCAGGATTATAATGCTACTTAAAAAGAAAAAAATTTCTAAAATGTTATATTATATTGCAGTTAATTTGCTTCACTAATTACGTTTCTCTGTTTCTTTTAGCTCGACAATAATACGATGAGAAGTTTTAATTCTCAAGTTGTTGATCATTTTGTTATTCAAAACTGGCATCAAGAAAGAAAGAGTTACATGATGTTAGTTACTGCCTAAATTATAATTGGGTCATTTGACTGTATTTTATTAAAGAAGCATTTCCGTCTAATAATCTTTTGGGAGCGTATAAATTAACGTTCATCAAGTGAATTTAATATTAGCATCCTCAAAAATTGACCCCTCTTAACTTCTCAGAAAGATTTATCTAAAATGTACAAACTATATATATTTCTCAGAACTAATTTAATCCCTGAAATTAAAATAAAAACTTTAAAACCCGTGTTAACATAGAAAAAAGAATTGGAGCAATTTTTAATATGTCGGCGTCTTCATATGCAAAACAAATGCATTCATATCCCCGAAAAGTAAATATTATTCCAAGTCTAGTGATACCGTCGTTGTCATTTTATTGCAAGTTATTCGTAAATAAAAACAGGGTATCTTTTTTTATGAACAGGTCTATATAATGTAAATGGATTTAAAATTGTTATAAAGAAGCATTGCAATTCAGCTGTACAAAATTATATTACAATTTTTTTTATCGACAAAAATTACATAAATAAAATAAGAAAAATGTAGTAATTATTTATAAATTTTAAACACTTGTCAGTTTTTAAAGTGTGTAATGTTTTCTAGCTTAAAATATTTTTTCCTATTTGCTAAGTGACACATTTATGCATTACAAATGCTTATTCCCTTATTGTACTGAATTCAGGATTCGTAACTGAAACGCAGCCGGTTAACTTGTATGAATAAAATTCAGACGACCAGTAGCGACTCGTAAGGGGGTTAACAAACACTTTACTACCTGTATTTTAATAAACTAAATTTCTCCTTGTTTAATCGTAGAATTTCCCATGAATTAATACGGTGAAATTTAATACAAAGAAGTTTGTTGTTGTAAAGTAATTGTGAACCCCTGACGAACCTTCACTGCAGATAACTTATCGTACCACAGTTAAAAGTAGCTCTTAAAGACTACTGAATTAAAAAAAAATTATGTTAACATAAAAGTAGAAAAATAAAATACTACTCAAGTTTTCGACGAATTGTCTGCACGATTTAAATCGGCGAAGTTGTTTTTAAAAAACATCACGCAGAGTTTGTTGTAAATTTAAAAGATTCTGTAACTTTAAACGGTTTTGGAATAGAAAACTTTTTCGAGTTAACTTTTAGCAAACGATGAAGGGCGTATCAAATGACAAATCAGTCTATTTTCTTACATGCGAGAAGTCGAGATATGTATACACAAACGAGAATTCATTTCTACTAATGTTCACAACTGCTTAATCAAGTGAAAGTCCCTGTAATCGATTAATATTTATGACATATTCCAGAGACAGAATCGCCCATGGTTTGCATTAGAAATTTGACCTCTAATTACTCAGACCACAAATCGAATTAAAAAAAATCTAGGCACGTTGTTACCCCCATCGTACTCAGATCTATGTTTGTGATAAATTACATTGTAATTGATCGACCCATTGCCAATAAATCGTGTTCAATTCATTGTCAGATTGGAATGGATACATAGGAAGCTTCGCTCGCTTTCGGCTAGATAATGCTTCAATAATGAAATTGCGTGATAAAAAATTATAAACATTAATATATTATAAATTTTTACGTTGATTTTGACAAATAATAAACAGTTTAATACTCTAAATATTCACTATATTTTCTTTACAAACAATGCGTAATCATTAAGTGTTGTTTTATCCTGATATTTTCCCAAAGATGAAACGCAACTATGAATTGTCACGTGCTAAGCGAAAGTTTCCACAATGCATTGCATTCTACTATCTAAATAATTTTAAAGATATTGTATTTTTTAACCCTTTTCGTGTCATAGATTTCATAATATTTATTCATTATTCCAGACACAAAACAAAGTGCTAAGGTCATAGTCATGGTCACTCTCTCTTTACTAGATAACTGTCATTTTATGTTTGTAATCTCTATCTTTGTCCTTCAGTCACGATTGCTAACTTCAAAGAAACTATTGTCTTCTCTTCTCTCACCTTCTAAAGTAGTCGTCGCTTCAGGTACTATTATTATGAGACGGAAGTGACAAACTTTTAAGTTTGGGACTTCCTCAGCCTGTATCGAAAATGTTCCTTTCATGTATAGGGGCTTTCACACATGTACAGAAATATTTAAAATTTTATACATCACTCAATACCAAGTTACAATAAATATTAAGTTATTAGCATGGCATTAACTTAATTCGAAATTTTCAGAGTTTAACATAGTATACAAAATTTCGTAAGAAAATTTACGCAAGTAATACATATTTAAGCAACTTTTAAATGGCTTATTTTTAAATTTATTTATAACTATAAAATTGTTACAACATTCTTAAATGACTTCAGATAACAAACATGAAATATCTAGCTCGGGATTATCTGTGATACATTTCTGCAGTGTATCTAGCTTTCATTTAAATAATTTGTTTCACCCTTTTTTATATATTTTATTCTGTTACATTTTAAAACTGGAAAATACATTTCTGATTTGCGGGTTAAATATTTTAATTTTCAGCATAACTTTCAAACTGAATAAACTATTTAAAAATTGCTTAAATGTTTAAAAATTAGACAAAATAATCTAGCAGGTGATATACTATTTAGAATGACTAAAAAGTAAAATAAAATATTGGCAGACCCAAATAATATACATCCTACACCATATTGGTTCCGTACGGCAAAGTTTTTGAAGACTTCTTTATGACACATTTATGAAGAAGCTAATTATGCAGACATTAATGCTTAGTTGCGGATTTTTAAACATAAACTTGAAATTTTCTAATATTTCAATAACTTTTTAAGCATAAACATTTGAATAAAACTGCATCAGAAAAGTGTTTATGCGATGCGTGCATTTTTCTGAGTATAATTATGCAAGTAAGACAAAAACAGAAATCGCATTATTTAGCAGCCCATACCATAATTTCAGGAACTAAACTAGTAAGATGACGTATAAGGTAATCATCATATGATCTTTCATTTTTTGAATACTCAGCATAAATGAATAGGTTTTACGTATCTCTATATAGATTTGGATTAAATGAAACGATTCAAAGTCATGATTTTGGATGCTTATAAAGATATTATGTATCTTCATATGCACATTATAAAATATATTTCAAGACTGTAAACGTAATTCAATCAAAATAAATGCATATTAAAATAATGTAATGTAAAAAGGCGAAAACTGTTTTAAGGTAAACACAATTTTTCGAATTTTGCAACTTAACTATTATAGATAGACGATATTGTCCAGCTAAAAATTGAAAGCTTAAGTCGAAGTTATTATATAATTAATTTTAAATAGTTCAAATATAATGATTTCTGATCGATTTAAAATTAATTATATAGTAAATTCGGCTAAAACAAAACATTAATAATTTTGTTTGAAAAAATTCAACAATTGTTTCCTATTGCTACATTAATATTTTATGTATATATATATATTTATTTAAGTTATGTAATTATGTTGATATAAAAATAAATTCTCATGAGATTTAATGTGATAAAACCTGGCGGGAAAGTGGCAAGACATCAGAATTAATTCTGTTGTCGGTTCCAACCAATCATGTAAATGATGCAACTAATACTGATTGATCGTTTGACTTATCTGAATGATTCTGACTGATCGAAATCCATATGGGAATTATTCCATACACTTACAGTTTGGGTTGCCTTTCTAAATAACAGTTTAAGCGTAAGATACGATTTCTTTTTTTATTATTATTTTTCTTATATACTGTACGTTTAAGAAAGTCATCGTTTCTAACAGAAATTTTAAGAAGGCTTGTCATTTTTTCAGATTTATGAACATCATACGAGATTAAATGCTCACGAAAAACTTTTAATAATGCAAAAATGAAATAATCTAGCCATGCCCTTAATATATTAATAAAAAATAGTATATAATATTTGTTACATTTCTGCTTTCGACACAGAAGTATACACGTGTGTGTATGCGTCGTGCTTTATATATACTGTCCGTGTCAAAACAAAAAAACAAAGATACAGCCCTACTAACTAACCAGCAGCGTTTAACTTTATTACATATAACACGACATTTATAAGTTTTTCAAGATTGATGTTTATCGGTGCGCCCAAAAACCATTCAAAGTATTTTTTTTGTTTTGTTTTGTTTTGTTTTGTTATACAGACTTTTTCAGTTATTACATGTTCATTTATCAATATATCGAAATTTTTGAACGTTAGAAAATATCAACCTTAATTAATATGCTTATAATGGTAATATTTTGCACATCATAAAAAAAAAAAAATCTGATCTGCAGATTTACTAGTATGTATATACATAAAAAAGAAAAGTAAAGCTATTGAATGATGCAAAGTATTAAAACGATAAATATGTTAATTAAAATTAAGCCTAGAATTCAATGTTGGAATGATGTGGTTGAATTGAATCTACAAAATTATCTATGCCCCTAAGTTGTTTCTTTTTCTTTTCTATCGCTCTCTCTTTTCACAAATTCATTGATATCATTTCCAAAATCCAACAAATCATCTGTCCAAGAGGTTTTATAACTAAATGGTCATTTTTGTGAGAACTTTACGGAAATGAATAAACAGAAAGTGCACGCTTAAGCAAAAAAAATTTATCAAAATGTACAAACATTTAGACCGTTGTTAGACCGTTTAAACATTTTAGACATATAACACCGACAGCTATAATTGCATTTCTTGCCTAAATCTTCAAAAACCTGATCTATTGCGTTATGAAATTACACTTAGTTTTTATGTAAAAGATAGAAACACGTGCTTGCAGAAAATGTGGAGTGTGACAATTACGCTGCCCACGAAATTGCAAACAACAGTATTTAATTACAGGTTATTCCACCACATCAGCATGTTATTAATAAACTGGTAGATATTACATAAAAGAAGAGAAAAATGGTATTTTGATCATTTTTTAGAAATTAAAAATGAAATTTAACATGTTTTTTAGTTATCTTATTATTACGCCCTATTGATGCAAAATTACTGCCATGAATAAGAAAAAAAAATTCTATTCTTTTTTACTGGTGGAGGTGCGCCCCGTTGGTAATCAGGCATATCAGTTGAACAAAAGTTTATTTCACGGTTAAGAGGTAAAAATGGGTATTTATTAACATTTATTATTATTAACATTTTTAAAATATGAGTTTGTACAACTTTTAATATGTATCCGACCCTTTATACACAATAAAAATATATATTTATGTATAAAATATATATTTATATATAAAATATATATTTATATATAATATATATATATATATATATATATATCTTCATTATGGGTAAGGTTTCTTTCCTTTTTAATATTGTTTTTATTTTTTGAACTTTAAGATTTTTTCACAGGTTTTATTCTTTGTTTATGATGTGGTCGTCCCAAAATCATATTCTTTAGCAATGTTAGGGCTAATATGGTGATGAAACCACACATTTTATTTGTGGTATTTAGGCATTTGGGACTTGATAATTCTGTCTAAATTCCACAAATTTCATTCATTCAATTTTTAATTTAATTTCTTCTTCTTTTAAATAAGTATATGGTATCTATATTCAGAGTGTTGGGACCGTTGTCAATTAATTATTACATACTAATTCATAATTTCATAGTTTATGTTGGTGTTACGGTAATGTTTCATTAATGGTTATATATATATATATATATAAACGGAGCTGTCTGTGTTAAATATACTTATTTAAACGAGCCTGTATGTGTTATAAGCGATATATTATATTTATGTAATGTATGTATGTTTTACAAGTACATTAAACTTATGATTCAATTAGTTACTCAAAAAAGTTATCTCATATTGCGAACACATTTCAAAAGGTTTTAACAAACCAGTTCCCCAGCTAAAAAAAGGTGCTATAGGCAAAGATCAAATATATTTGTTCTGTTATATGTGAAAGGATTTCATAATTAAGCTGAACAAATATACTAAATACATTTGTGCAGTTATATTACGCAAGGCTTTTACATTCTAAATTAGGCATACATATTTTAGTTTCTTATGGAAATTTCTTCAACAGTGTATAACTGTAACAAAATAATAAATTTCACGTCTCATATAGAATATCTTAGAAATTTATGAATATCAAAATACCACTTTACTCTTCTTTCATGTAATATCTACCAGTTTATTAATAACATGCTGATGTGGTGGAATAACCTGTAATTAAATACTGTTGTTTGCAATTTCGTGGGCAGCGTAATTGTCACACTCCTCAATTTCTGCAAGCACGTGTTTCTATCTTTTACATAAAAACTAAGTGTAATTTCATAACGCAATAGATCAGGTTTTTGAAGATTTAGGCAAGAAATGCAATTATAGCTGTCCACTAAATGCTTGTACATTTTGATAAATTTTTTTTGCTTACGCGTGCACTTTCTGTTTATTAATTTCCGTAAAGTTCTCACAAAAATGACCATTTAGTTATAAAACCTCTTGGACAGATGATTTGTTGGATTTTGGAAATGATATCAATGAATTTGTGAAAAGAGAGAGCGATAGAAAAGAAAAAGAAACAACTTAGGGGAATAGATAATTTTGTAGATTCAATTCAACCACATCATTCCAACATTGAATTCTAGGCTTAATTTTAATTAACATATTTATCGTTTTAATACTTTGCATCAATAGCTTTACTTTTCTTTTAAGTATATACATACTAGTAAATCTGCAGATCAGGAGCCTCAACGTCAGCTCTGAAAGTCATTGTTTTTTAATCTCACTTTTCATATTATATAGTATCTTACAATCCGGAATTTTTTTTTTTATTACATACATATTTATAGGCATATAAAATACTTCGGAGGTTTCAGAAATTAGAAGCGTTAAATTAAACACGATTTATGCAATGATATTCGGAAATTCTTATGAACTTCTTATTCTTGTAATTTTTTAGATAAAAAAATGCATTTCTTATTTTAATATTCTTTGAAATAGGGTTGATAAGCAACTAATAAAATAAAGAGGAAAGAAAAAGAAATGCATTTTAAAATTTGTAAAAAATAGGAAAATAATATGTTTTATATTTCCCTAACTGTTGTAAAAAAAATTTCCAATAATTTAAACAATTAATTTCTGAATTATAATAGATGTATCAGCAAATTTTCAAATCTATTCCATATAATTAAGACCTCTATATCGAAAATTTAGTATCCGTAATTTTACGTTTAAATCCATTATTCGAATATGCAATTTTCATTTCAGTAAAAAATGAAATTTGAAAATCGTCTGCATTTCCATAGGAAAGAATTATGACCCAAAAATAAATGTTCTCTATTTTTTGAACGAATGAACCAAATTCAACCAAAAACTAGACAGCTAATTCCGGGTATCTCGCCAACAAACAGTGGTGGCCAAAAGTGTGGACATTTTTTAAAAGTTTCATTTTTTTTCAACTTTGTGTACTTGTAGAATATATTAATTTTCACTTAAATACAAACATTTATATATGAAATTGAAGGTAATTTAATGTAGAATTTAATAATAAAAACAGTATTACAATATCTGTATTACAAAAAAAGTTATGCAAATAATAGTAAGATCTATCTTAGATTTGCATTTTTTTAAAGTGATACTTACACAATCAATACTTAGTAGGATAACCCTTATTTTTTAAGACAGCTTCACAGCGTCTTTTCATCGAGTGAACGAGTGTTTGGAGTTCATATTTCGTAATCACATGGTGCCAAGAATCAATTATAGCTTCAATAAGTTGTCTTTTATTGGATGGGCGTTTTTTTCGTACAAGAATTTTCAAACGTCGCCACAAATTTTCAATTGGATTGAGATCAGAGCTGTTTCCTGGCCATGGTAATATATCTATGCCTTTATTTTGAAACCATGCTTTGCATACGTTTGCTGTGTGGCATGGAGCTGAATCCTGCTGAAAAATAAATGGTGTGTTGTTGGGGAAGAGACCCCTGATGGAAGGTATAAATTTTAGTTACAGGACAGTTTCGATGTATTTTTTGGCATTCAGGATACCATCAAGCACTTGAATTTGGCCCACACCATTTGCAGACATACATGCCCAAATCATGAAATTTGTTGGTTTTTTTTGTAGTTGCTTCAATGCAATCAGGATGAAGTGCTTCTCCTACTCTACGTCTCACGTATTTTCTACCATCACTACCAAAGAGCGATATTTTACTCTCATCGCTCCAGATTACTTGCTTCAATTGATTTTCTGACCGTTTAATGTGTTCTTTTGCCCACTTAACTCGTTTTTCGCGTTGCTTTTGATTTAAATATGTTTTTGTACTTGGAATTCTAGCTTGTAGTCCAAATCCTGATAACCTTCTTCTTATTGTTCTTGAACTTACTGCAATACCCGCTGCATTCATTTCACATCTAATGGCATCTGATGAAATTTTTCTATCTTGAAGGCATAGCCGTTTAATTTTTCTATCGGCAGTAGCACTTGTGCATTTTTTTCGGCCTGATTTGGCCTTATTTTCCCCTGATTTCGTTTTTTCATAAAGTAAACAGAACTTTCGTACACCAGAACAAGTCACTGAACCACAAACTTGTCTTGCAATTTCAGCATAAGAGAGGCCATTTTCTCTCAATATGACAATTCGGCTTCTTTTTGTAGATGTCTAATTAGTTCTTCTTGTTGATGACATTGTTTAAAATTAGTTTAATTAAAAAAAAGGACTTTAAATATTCAAAAACAGCAATACTCTATTTAATTGTACTAGTATGCATCATTCCGCAAAATATTTTCACAACAATAACTCTTTTACCATCCAAATAACCTAAACAATAGTTACAGACATTTGATTGGTTCTCAGAACAGTGTTTGTGATTGGCTAGTACGCTTTTATTACAAAACACGTCCTTATTCAAAACGATTTGTGTTTGTTTGTTCTACTTAAATGAGCATAACTTATTTTTGTAATACAGATATTGTAATACTGTTTTTATTATTAAATTCTACATTAAATTACCTTCAATTTGATATATAAAGGTTTGTATTTAAGTGAAAATTAATATATTCTACAAACACAAAAAGTTGAAAAACATGAAACTTTCAAAAAATGTCCAAACTTTTGGCCACCACTGTACCTACCAAAAACCAACCTAATCGAACGTTTTTTTACGGCAGTTATCGCGGAACAGACAGTCAAACAGACAAACAAACAGACGGAAACCAAAAACTTTTCGGGTCTCCCCAGTGAGCCTCAACTGACGTTTCGGCAATAAACATAATTACAAATGTATGAAGAAATTTACAAAGTGTTATATGCCTAAAATCAAGTTCTTTTACCTCTTTACATTTAATCTAAAAAAAATCTTTTTATTTGGGAAAAAAAATGGAAATTTTAATATATATACAGCTTGAAAGTATGCCAAAAAGTGCGTAAGGTTTGGGGCAAATTGTTCTCAACAGTTAAGCGGCTAGAGGATCAATTGACATTTCTAAAGCAGCAGAAAATAACAAATTTTAATCATTTATCAAACTTTAACGCACTTTAACCGTTTAAATACAGGCAATTTTCCGTTTTACAGAATAGTTTCATTTTTATGAAAATCAGTAAAATTGCCGTAATTGATATTTAAAGAATACAAATCCGAAAAAATGAAGAAAGTTTCCGTAAATTTAATGGATTTTTTCGTATTTCTTTAAAAATAGTACAATGTTCGTATTTCTTTCAAATCAATTTAATTTTCGTAAATGACGTTTAGAGGTTTGCGTACAGAAATAGCTTTGTTTGAAATGCGAATTAACAGATTGTTGTATATTAGAGTTCTTGACGGAACCAGGCCTCGCCCAACCCGACCCGCTGGCCTATTTTCTGTCAATAGACTCGGGCAGAGTATGGAGCTCATTCTGACCAAGACCGTCTCTGCATGGTTTATTTTTATGAAAATAATAGTGATAGTTATATTTTTATGAAATATTTAGAAACTTATTTTATTTTAATAAATTACAGAAAAATATTTTTTTTAATCGGCATTTTAACATTTTTTAACTTTGTCGTCTGGCCGTCTACCGTCTGCCGTCTGTCCGTGCTCTAACTCACGTAAATATACTCGGATTGCCTTAAAAAAAATTTATGTTATCGCCGTTTACCACAGCATGTTTCCTATTGCAAATGAAGTGTGTAGTACTCTTACTTTTATTACAGGGACAGTCAAAAGTATTCCGTTACATTTACAGTCAATGAAAATAATCGTTTCAAGAGCATTTTAAAAATGCTACGCCTTTTGAAACATGCTGGAATTGCTATATAATTATGAAAAGCATTAAAACATGCTTTTTGTAGAATATGGGGTGCAAAGAATTTATTATTCATTTACAAACAAAAGAATTCTGTAACACATTGTTCTACGGGGAAAATCGTTTTCAGTGTAATTTAATGATGTTTCACTATTTTAATCATAATAAAAATTATATGCATTACTGAGATGCACTATAAATTTGTTCGCTTGAAAGTATGGTGTGCATTGCGTTTATCGTTCATTTACAGGGCCAAACAAAAGAATTCTCTTGCACATTGTTCTACGGAGAAAAATTGTTTGCAGTGTAATTTAAAGATGTTTCACTATTTGAAACATAATGAAATTTATATGCATTACTATAAATTGCTCACTTAAAAGTATGGTGTGCATTGTGTTTATCGTTTATTTACAGGGACACACAAAATATATCAGTTACAGTATATTTGCGATAATTACAGTCTATGTGTGACAAGTGCGTTTTCAAGTTTGGTTTGCGATTTTAAGTTTAACTAATTTTTTTTATATTACGTGGTGTGTATAAATTCGGTTGATCATATACAGGGCTACACAAGAGAATTCCTAAGTGTTACAGACTATGGGAGAGAATTGCTTGAGTTTTTAATTGTGTTACGCATTCTCTTGTTGAACTATACACTGTTAAAAATTTGCAGCAAACTGTCCAGTCATTTGACCGTTTTTGTAGAAAACTGTTACATAACCGTAATTTAACTATATTCTGACCATAAAATGACCCATAATACGGTCAGAATATAGTTAAATTACGATTATGTAACCATTATCTACAAAAACGGTCAAATGACTGGACAGTTTGCTGCAAATTTTTAACAGTGTATTTAGTAGACTAATATAAGTTTGTGGAATATAAATAAATTCATATACAGGGCTACGCAAAGAACAAAATAAATTGTCATTTACGGTTGGTAATTGCTGGAAGTGAATTTTCAGTTGCCTTATGCGTTTTTTTTTTTTACCTGAATTACATTTTAGCTTAATATGTAGTGTGTACAAAAGTATTTAGATAATATGCAGGGCTGTACAAAAGATTTCGAGTGCATTTCGATCGATTGGCGAAAATTGCTAAATGTGAACTTTCTAACTGAACTAAATTTTATCATGCTGTATTATATATCTAAATGTACAGATCATATACAGGGCTGCACAAAATAATTCGACTACATTTTTACAATGGCAGGTAATTTCGAAAACTGTATTATTGAATGTGGTATATGTTTTCTAAACTGTTTACTTACATATCTTCTTTTACCCTTTTAACGGGGAATTTTCGTTACAGTTTTCTGGATGTGTTGGAAAGTGTTTCATAATCTAAGCTTGACGCATGAGTTTTCGTTCTTGTTTTACTTTGTGGTGCTTCAAAATTATGATTTTTTTTCACTGACTTTTTAAGTTTAAATTTTAACATTTTTAACGTGAGGCAATATTAGGTTATTTAAGGTTTCATAAAATAATATCTCTGCAAATTACCGTTATGTAAATTGGTATTAAAGAAAACTGATTTGGTTTATAAATTTATGAATTAAATTAAAATTTATTATTTTATAAACTATAATTTTACAAAGTTTTATTTTTTCTTTAAACTTATAAAAATAGTTAATACTTTTTTCTTTACTTTTATAAAAATGAATTTTATAATTTTATAAAGTTTACAATTTATTTCTTTAGTTTATAATTTTATACACTAAACTGAATTAATCTAAACTAAATTAATAAGTACAAATTTAAACTTACCTATCACAAGATCATGAATTGTAAAACTGTTTCTAAACATCTATTTTTTGTTTTAATATTTTTTAAACTATTCAGTTTAACAGAACCGTACTCTCAGCATAGCTCAAATATAATAATCTAAATTATTATAAAATTGCTGTTTATTTGCATAAGCTTTTTAAAATAAGCGATAAAGAAAATTTGTTTTAATAACATGTAGTAAATACGTCTGCTTAAGAAAATTATTATCTTTATGGGAGTTGATAAGTAGAGCATCAGGCAAACAATTTGAATTAGTATATATTCGAAAATAGAAAATGCTGGTACTTTTTATATATATTGCAAAAAGAAGCAATCATTACTCTTAATACAATGTTTTAAGAGGCTACTTCAATCAGACGGAAACACCCGCTCGCTAATGTTAATCCTATGGAGGAAATATTTTAAGATATCTCGTTCGCATTTCAACATTTTTAAATGATTTTTTTTGCATTAAATAGCTGAGGTCAATCTCTATGCACGCTCCTTTGTGCTTTTTCGATTTTGATTACAAGTTTTTTTTTTTTTTTTTTTTTTTTTTTTTTTTTTAATTAAGATACTTTCACTTTCGGAACCGGTTTTGAAAGTAAAAGTATCCTCCAAAAAAAAAAAAAAAAAAAACTGCAACAAAAATCGAAAAAGTACAAAGGAGCGTGCATAGAGATTGACCTTAGCTATCCAATGCAAAAAAAAAAATCATTTAAAAATATAGAAATGCGAACGATATATCTTAAAATATTTCCTCCATAGGATCAACATTAGCGAGCGGGTGTTTTCGTCTGAGTGAAGTAGCCTCTTAAGCATATAATACTTAAAAAGTTAAAATTTATTTTTTATAACGCTTCAAATAACAAAGCAAAATATTTAACATTATTGAAGGAAAATATGAAAAACATTGGAATTCAGTTGGAAAAAATCCATTTACCGATGAGACTTTAAAGTTTTTGCATCATAAAAAGCATCTGCGATAAGTAACAACATTTGATCATAATCACAGATCATTTGTCTAATCATAGATCACTGGTCAAAACGACGGATTAGTAAACAGGTCTCTAGATGGAACCCACTCGTGACACGTGTTTATTATTTACTGAAAATTCTCAAGTAAAAAACCCTAGAAGGGTAGAGGGTATAATAAGGTTATGTTTGCGAAGTAACGCTTTTTAATGTTCCTATAAAAGTTATTTTAGTGAAATGAAAATTTCTAAAAAGTACGGAAATTATCTGTTATAAAACGGATATTTCAGAAATCATGGAAAATTTCCTGGATTTTGCGTTTTTCTTTTCTTTTTTTGTTAAAATACGGAAATACTACTGCCGTCCGGATTTCAAGTACAATTTCTATATTTTAACGGAGGGTTTTTTTTTTTTTTTTTACAATGCGCTTTTAAATTTTATTTATGTTTCTAACTTTATAAAAATAATTTGAAATTTTAAAAGCAAAATATTTTTTCCACCGAATTAAAAGTTAAGAGCATCTTTCTCTAGTCTAAAAAAAGTTGTTTCGTCAGCAATATGGATTTTAGATGTCGTTAAGCTTCCTTATTCAATAGTATTAGTAAAACCGAATACACTTGAAACAAGTTAATCTTGACGATTAGTATTGAATTTAACAGCCCGAAAAAAGTGTTACCTGTTTTGCGAATGATGGAGTTATGATGCTTTTTTAAATGATTTGTTACACACGTGAATGCCTAAAAGATTTAATGAGCTAGTAATAACTTTTTCGTAAAATTAGTCTGTTGTTTTAAGCATCAGTTAGTTATGAGACAAGAAAAGGTAATAGTAAATTTAAATTGACAGTTAACCACATAAATAAATGTATTTTTAGTAGATAGAAAAGAAATAAAAGTTGATATATGTCTTCTTTTCATGTTCGATGATACTTAACCATCAGATAAACTACTGAATTGAGTGAGATATTTGCAAATTCAAAGAAGTTACAAGTTGTTAAATGATAAAGCTTGAATACGTTTATGGGTTTTATTTAGTTCAAAGTTTTCCCATCCATTTTCTTCTTAAAATATTGTGAATATATAAATAAATTTGCTTAAAAACTGATCGACTTTTAAATAAATGAAAATAGAGAGTTGTAAAGCAATGAAATAACTAGACCAAATCATACACACACACAAAAAAATGTATTATCTATAAATCTACTTTATTCATATAAATTGCTTTAAATTATTTCCTTTTTTATTTAGATAATTCAATTTGGGCACTAAACCTCACACTTTACAAAATAATTTTCCAAATCATGTACAAAGACTAATACTATCCGTATATGAAAGCTTTTGCAAATTTTCTTACAGTATATATTTTTTATATAGACTTTCTAATTCTAATGTAATTAGTTTCAAAATTTGATTAGATAGATAAATTTTTGAAAAAAATATGTAGTTGTTTAATGTAACAAATTTTGCTAAATTATAATATAACCAATAATTTATATTACTCGTTTTGAACCGGATAAGCATTTTTCTTTTTAGAATTTTGCTTATTGATTTTCAGATATTAATGCCCATTTTTTTTATATTTCCTTTTTTTTTATTTTAGTTTCTAACGTTCAGCTCGGAAATGAATATACAGCATTTATTATTACATGTAAAATGTTTTTATTGCATTTAACTTTGATATTTGCAGTGCCAAAATCTAGACTCGCCATTCCCATTAAAACAAGAGATGTAAACCATACTTATAATGAAAATGTATTCCAGAATTTTGATATCGCATGTTGACATGTGTGATTTAAAAGGTTAAAATCTAGGTAATTAAAAAAAAATGCCTGACACGTCTCCCTATGTCTTTTTAATATTATACTTCAAACATTCAATAGCATAATAGTCTAAATTTATGAACATTTCCTGAGTTCATCAAAGTGATAAAAATTTAAATATCTTCGTAGCCCCCCCCCCTTTTTTTTGTCGCTTTTCAGGATGAAAACAAATGAACCGAAAATTTTATTTTTCACTTAAAACAGTAGAGGAGCTGTAAAATTTTATAATTTTCATATGTAACATGTTTTTCTTTTTTTAACACTTTCCAACCTAGTTGAAAAGTGTTTATGACTTCGGTTTGTCTGCCGTCTGCCGTCTGTCCGTCTGTCCGTGCTCTAACTCCCGTAAATATGCTTGGACTGTCCTGAAAGTTTTGTATGTTATTGTCGTTTACTATAGAATGTTCCCTATTTCAACAGAAGTGTGTAGCACTTATAGTTTTTTTACAGGGACAATCAAACGTATTCTGTTACATTAACAGTCAATGGGAAATAATCGTTCAAGTGCATTTTGATGACGCTACGTCATTTAAAACATAATGAAATTGACATATAATTACAAAGCGCATTAAAACATGCTTTTTGTAGAATATTTGGTGCAAAGCATTTATTATTCATTGACAGTGTCAAACAAAAGAATTCTGTTACACATCGTTCCATGGGGAAAAATCGTTTGCAGTGTAATTCAGTGATATTTCACTATTAGAAACACAATGAAAATTACATGAATTACTGAGGTGCACTATAAATTGCTCTCTTGTGTGCATTGCGTTTGTTTACAGGGACACACAAAAGATATTTGTTACAGTACATGTGGGATATTTACAGTCTATGTTTAATAAGAGTGTTTTCATCTGTGGTTTGCGTTTTTAAGTTTAACTAATTTTTTTCATAGTACGTGTGTGTTTATAAACTCGGTTGATCATATACAGGGCTACACAAGGGCATTCGTAAGTATTACAGACTATGGGAGTGAATTGCTTAAGGGTAGTTTTTAATTGTGTTTACGCATTTTCCTGCTGAACTATATTTAGTAGACTAATAGAAGTTTGTGGAATATAAATAAATTCATATACAGGGCTAAGCAAAGATAAAGATACATTGTCGTTTGCGGTTGGTAATTGCCGCGAGTGAGTTTTAAGTTCCCTTTTAGCTTAATATGTTGTGTGTACAAAAGCCTTCAGATAATATATAGGGCTGTACAAAAGATTTCGAGTGCAATTCCATCGATTGGCGAAACTTGCTAAATGTGAATAACTATTCTAACTATTCTAACTGAACTAAATTTTATCATACTATATATGCACATCTATTGATCATATACAGGGCTGCACAAAATAATTCGACTACTTTTTTGACACTGGAAGGTGATTTCGAAAACTGTATTTTTCAATGTGTTATATGTTTTCTAAACTCTTTACTTACATATCTTCTTTCACCGTATTTAACTGAAAAGTTTCGTTACAGTTTTCTGGCTGTGTTGGAAAGTGTTTCATAATCTATGCTTGACGCATGAGATTTCGTTCTTGTTTTCTTTGTTTTCAATATCACGAATCTTTTTGATATATTGAGAACCACATTAAACATACATTGCATCCTAAAACATCAATTAATGTAATTTAAATACATATTTATGTCATTCAATTTTACATTTCATACACTTTAAACTTTACTGTATGCAAGATAAAGGTACTACTTTTATATCAATTTAAATTTAAATTGAATTAAGAAAATTTGTGTAACTACTTTCTCTTGCATATATGTAAATAATAAAAAAAAAAGAACGAGAATTCTTCAAGCGGATTTGTTACTATGAGGGGCTTCTAAAATAAACCACTCACAATTAAAAATAAATTTTATCAAAAAATTATATTAACTTACTTGGCAGAGATCTCAATACAAGAAATAATTGCTTTAAAAATTGCGTTAGAATTGAAATAAAACTAAACGAAAACATCTAGGTTGATTTTAAGATGTGTTGTTAAAATGAAAAGGCAAATATGGGGTGCAGAAATAAACAAGAATTAAATAGAAATATAGAATCTCAATTCACTTATTTACCAATCATTCCAAGCTGAACTTAAATATTCAAACATATTTTTAACATTAATGAATATATATTAACAAATTTTTGAATATGCAATGTACAGTCTATTTCAAAAGTTTAGCCACACACTAAAATATGACAATAAAATTGGAAAGAGAAATGTATGGAATAATTTCATAATAAATATTCAAAATGTAATTGAAATGAAACATAGTAGAAATATTATAATGATTTCATCAGCCTTATTCGTTTTCAAAATGTGCCTTTTTTTATTTTTGTTAAAAAAACACTGTCTCAAAAATTTAGGCAGATTATGCAAACGTTAACAAATGCTGAATTGGTTTCAACCAACCAACCATTCTAAGCAACCAAACGTTTTCCCCGAGCAGTATAACATAAAATATTCAATTTCGGTTTGTTATTTACGATGCCTAAAGTTACGGAATTCAAAAAGGAGGAAATTTTAAAGATATTTTAGTTGAAATCAAAAAATAGTTACTGAAATTTCTAGAATATAAATCGTTCAAAGCGAGGGATATACAAATTACATGCTAGAAATAACAATTTCGACCGAAAACCAAGATGCGGGAGTGTTCAAGGGAACAAGTGTTCAGATTAATCGAAAAATTGGAAGATTGGTGTTATAGCAAAATATGCCCATATGGCAAATGAAAAACTATATCGGTGTCAATCTTTAAAGGACACAATAATAGACACATAAGACATTGCAAGAACATCGTTTTAAAACATATATTTTGCAAATAGTTCCTAAAATCACATCATAGACAGACCAGAACGAGTTGGGCTTCAAAGTATATGTCGTACGGAAAAAAAGCAGCTCACCCTATTATTCAGAGAATAAATGAAGTGGAATTTGGATGTTCCTGATTGCTGCAATTGTTACTGGCATGACATCAGGAAACAGCTACGTACTTTCTTCAGTTGACGACAAAAAGGTTAGTCTTTGGTGGTTTAGGGGCGATTGACTTTAATGGCCAAACCTGCCTGACATTCCTTCATGGAAAACAATATTCAATAAAGTATCAATAAACACCAGAGCAACATCTTCTTTCGTTTCGTGACACCTTAAGGGATCGTGAGTCGAAATTTCAATACGACAATTCTTCAGTACATAATTCACATAGTACAAAACAGTGGCTTTGCTCCCGAAATTTTAACATTTCAGATTGGCTAGCTTTAAGCCTGAACTTAAACGAAATTGGAAACATTTGAGGTATCTACCGATAAGTATACAGGAATAGAAAGCAAGGAATCTACTTAAGAACTAAAAGTTTCCATTAAAAAAACATGGTATTCCCACCAACATTATTTCAAAAACTAATTGATTCAATGGAGACTTAATTATTTGAAGTTATCCGAAACAGGAAAATACTAAATAATTAACTTCATGTATAGGTGTTAAATGATATATTTTCCTGCATTCTGCCTAAACTTTTAAGACACTGTATAGTTACAGAATTTTATGGTGATGTTTTTATCAAAATTATAAGATAACCATTTATTCATTTTGATTTGATTTATTTCAATAATTCTACAGAATCTAATAAGTAATTAACATGTTTTTGTTTATTTATTTTTTGTTAGTTAATAAACGACAATTACTTGTTGTGCCTAAACTTTTCAAACAGATTGTATATGCATTTCTTTATGAGAATCACGATAAAGGCTGGAAGTGACCGCAATACATGTTCAAACAATACTGAATTAGACACTTCATATTTTAGTTGATTGGTAGGTTGTATTTTATTGGCATAAAGTACCAGTTGGAACATGCTGCCAAGCAAAGCGTCATGTTTCGAAATGAAGATGATAATAGGTATCGTGACACTGTCCGAATTACTGTGTACTCTTCTCCGGTTGTCATCCTATTTTATACACGAAGAAAAGAAAAGAAAATTCAAAACATTTCTTTGCAAAGATACTTTCAAAGTTTCGAACAACATTTCGGGTTCTACTTTGAATAATGCATCCCGTACGCCTGATTTCTTCTTTAATTTATGCGAGATATTTTTTACTCAACTTTGGTTTTGGGCAATTACTAATTATTTTGATTCTTTTTCAAACTTATTTTACGTTGACACCAGGGAAAAACCAAAGTATCCAAAATATAATAACCATATTTAGGCATTAGGAAGTTGATGTTTTCACGTGACTTTCATGGCTCAAAGTTCGGTTTTTTATCCCATAAAGATATTAAATAACTTAATAATAGTTTGTACAAACAACTCTAAAACAGATTTTACAAACAGTCGAATGGCTTATGTATGGGTTGCACGTTGTCTATAAAACAGTGTGATATTTATATGCATCATTTTGAAGAAAAATTGTTGATTTTTAAAGTTTTAAATGCTGCATGCAGTAAGTTGACAATACTTGTTTTTTTAGTTTAAAACCTTTTTACTGTTTTCACTTATCTTCAAACTGTCAATTCGACCCATGTATTCAGTTTATTTTCGAGTTGAAAATTGTAATAAAATTTCCTTCCTTGATGCTCAAGTTTTTATATGTGATTACCTTTTCCAAACATTTGTTTAACTTTTCTCTCTCTCTCCAATCCCTTCATACGCTCTCGAATCATCCAGGTTATCAGAAAATTGGTGCCTTTTACATTTATATTTACCGCTCTTATAAAAATGTTCTTCTCTTAACTGTAACCTAACCTTAATTGCAACCTAAATTTAACTGTAACCTAACCCATCTGTAGCTAATGAACTTAATTATTTAAAATCTGCTGCTAGCAAAAGAGGCTTCAGCCCATCTCTTGTCGATAAAGCTCTTAAAAAATTCTCTATCTTTAGTAAAAATATTCTTTCATGTGTCAAATATAAATCTAATAGTTGGATTGTTCTGCTGTTCTATCAACCTTTGTGTTTCAAACTGACTAAAGTTTTAATAGTTTCAAATTTTAATGTTAATTTTAAATCTATCAACAAGTTTCCATTTAAGTCTCTCTTAGTTTTCATTTCTAAGCCTCCTTTTCCTTATCTTTGCAAAAGGGGGGATGAGGGGATATGTTCTTTGTAGAGACTACCATATCTTATATAAGTCGCACTTACGGAAACTTTGCAACTTGCTTAAAATATAACTCCCGTTACGACTGTAACCGAGAGCTTTGAGCTTTCGAAATCTCCTGTTATTAAGCATTCTTGGTATTTAGGAGATAGTTTTAATTTTCAAAATGTCAAAATTTTCCATAATGCCAATTGCATTTCCAAATTAGATTGCCTTGAAAATTTAGCTATTTATCTAAATCGTGATGTTGCTGTTAATGGGAATCGTTTGGTTGACTGTTTTTATTTTCTTGGAACAAAGTCTAAAGAAGAATATGCTACGCCATAGTCATAATATAAAATCGAATTCTATATGCTTTCTGAAACTTCTTCAATTTAACTAAGTAACATTTCTTTATACCTTTTTCCATTCTATGATTTTTTTAAATAATTTCATATTTATTATTATTATTATTATTATTAATTATTTAATTTACTATAACTTCGTTTTTAATTCCCCTCCCTTTTTGTTTCTTTTTATTTTATTTTATTTGATTAATTATTATCTTTCTGTCTTGTGATGTTACCTGATTGGTTATTACCTCGTGCTACCCTATTGACTGTTTCTGGCACATGTCTCTTTCCATACAGCTTTCAAAATGATAACACGTCTTCTTTGCGCCTGATGAGTAAAGATCATGTTCTTTCAAAAATCGTTGTTAATTTCTCAATTTTCTGGTGTTTTAATGATTTGTCCTTATATTTCCATTATATTCATTTGTTAAAAACGAATTGTTATCAAAATTGTGGAACATTCCTTAATTTAAGTGCATATTTATCGATCTTTACCTCAATTTTCATATAGTTACGCGTATATGTAGAGGTATATGTAGACGTGTAGAAGTAGCAGTGTAGCTATCTGTAGCTGTAGATTTACAGTTTGTTACAAAATTATAAAACCACTCAAAATTCAACCTTTTCTTAACAAAGGCAACATTAATGCGAATTTTAAAAAAGGTGTATAAAAATAAATCAATTTTCTGGTGTTGATGAAGCTTAGAAAAGACAATCTTTGTTTTTATAATAGTGCGACGTTTTTGTTTTAATTTCAAAGTTTGATTCTAAACTAACTCATCTGGAAAGGTTTGAAAATAGGGAAAAAGGCAGACATTCAGAATTGAATCTGATTCTTTGGATTATTAGTAAAATGCGTTGTCGTAGTGAATTGTTTGAAATAGAAAGGCAAAAAATTTGGTTCTACAATATAAAAGGAAAATCAGAACGTGAAATATGTAAGATTCTTAATCATTCTGAAACTGCTATTTACAATGTTTTGGGTAAAAAACAATTGTATGGAACGCAGAAAAGATCTGGCCTCAAAAAAAAGTTATCTGCTCTGATAATAGGCACATTTTCAAGATCGCAACGAAACAATACCAGCCGACTCGTAAAAAAACACGGCAGACATGAAGAAAATTGTCTTAGGAAACTGTGGAGTGAAGTTTGAAGTCGATTGTTCGGGTTAATCTTCGGAAACGAAGAGAAAAACCACGAGTACTAAAAAATTATAAAGAAGCACGTCTCAAGGGGGCAAAGAATGTCATGTCCTGGAAGTCTACCATGGAAAAAAAATAATATTTTTGGACGAAAAAACTTTTAACTTGGATCGTCTGGACGGCAATAACTACTACTGGTATGTCGTTAGGCAAGGATTTCGTGAGTTCTACAGTAGGCAGATGAGAAGCGGTTTCGTTATGGTGTGGGATGCTTTTTTATTTGCAGGAAATTCCATTCTGAAAAAGTTAATGGCAAAATCGACTGAGCAGTTATCAACGAATGTTATGCGGAATTCTTATACCCATCGGGCCACATTTATGAGGACTTAAATGGAAGTTCCAACAAGACAATGCTCCCAGTCATGCATATTAATCAACAAAAACTTGATTTAAAAGACAGAAAATTGATCTTCGCCAAATCGCAACTCTGGCCCAAATCCCATAGAAAACATGTGAGGCTATTTGTCTCACCAAGCATATGTAAACAACAAACACTGTCATTCGCATTACTAACTGAAAATCGTCATTATAGAGAAATGAGACATTATTCCAGAATATTTCCTTAAACATTTAATTAACTGGATGCCAAATCGTGTGTTTAAAGTTATTCAGAAAAATGATGAAGCAACATTTTACTAAATTTACTAAAACTTTATCTTCCCACATGTGATATTTTTGCACTTTTTTATTATTTGCTGTTTTATTTTTTCTAAATGAATTTATTGCATGTAAGTTACAACATTTTACTGAAAACTTCATGTACTGACATGGAGAGATTTAATTTTGATTAAAATATTTTATTAATTATCTAAACAGCAACAGGTCTCGTGGTGTTATACTTTTTTAACAGATAGTAGAATATAGATGCTTAGATGTACAATACAGTAGGTAAAATAATCTCCCGAATGATGGTCAAAACTCCAATTCTAAAAATCGCAGAATAAATCTTTTTCAGCCAAAGCTCCTTGTTTATTATTTTCTACAATCCTGTTATGGTTAAATGGTCTTGAGGGATCGTGTAAATATTAAAATTGTATCAAACTTTAAAATTGTCAATACTAATACTTAATTTTGACATCATATTTAGATTCTCCGCTTAATGTTACCTTCGGTTACCGAACAGAAAATCATTCGGTTGAGTAGTTTAGGAATCATGCAGTTTGGAACTTCTAATTTTAAATTAAGTTTTATTAATTGCGAAACAGATTACTATTCGGGTAATTTTTTAAGCATAGCTCAAAAACTATCTGGCGTTAATGTTCTGTAATTTTGGATTCGCATGTTTGAAGTTTCTAGAAATGTATTTCTGTTAAAACTTCTTTGGTTACAATGCATAATTTTTTCGAATATTAATTTTAAATAATATATATTTTAAAATTAATATACGAAAAAAATATTAATTATAACCTATGAACTTTTTAAAAATTAGAAATCTAGAAGCTTCAATTATGCGAATTCAAAATCGCACCTGATTCCGTCAAGCAATTTATGAGTTGTGCTAAAAAACTACCTTTATTGAAATCTGTTTTGTAAAGATTAAAAATGAAGCAACTTAACATTAGGAGTTCCACACTTTTAACCCCTTGAAGGGCGCCGGTATATAATATATACCGCTTAATTTTAATCCCAAAATATCACAATGGCACCAGAATTTTGTAATCAAATTTTGAATTTATAAGGCAGATGAAGGAAAGCTTTTACTTATTTTAAAATTAATTCCATGAATCTTGGTGTCAATCAATCATTTCAATATTTTAGATCCAAGAGTACTTTGCCCTTGAAGGGGTTAATATGCATAATTCTTAAACTAATGGACCAAATGACTTCTTGTTTGGTATCCGAAGAAAAACTTACCACAGAATCCAAATATGATGTCAAAATTAAATGTTCAAATTTTTAGACTTTTAGAATTGGAATAATGACCATCGTTCGGGAGGTAGAGGGAGAGTGATTTTGTTTAGATACATGTTTAGATGTGCAGATATGAAGATGTAGATCTAAATGTAGAATTACAAATGTGTCGTAGATAGACGTAGTGTGTCGTAAATGTGTCGTAGATAGACGTAGATTTTTGTAGATCTAGACTTGTGTGTACATGTATAGACGTGTAGATCTGTACATCTAGAAGTTTAGCTGTTAATGTATAAATGTCGATATGATGTAGGCGTAAATTTGTAGATGTAGATCTTTAGATGGAAATGTATAATGTAAATTTGGATGTGTAGATGTAGATGCACTGATGTAGATGCATAGATATTATAAGTTGGTTGTCTGTTTAGAGGTGTTTGTTTTCAAACATTATAAAGACATTTTTTTATATTCTCTGGCCTGAAATTAAAATCTGCAAATAAAGCAGCTTTGTTTCCTTTTATCTTTTGCTTTTACAATGAACATAACCGCAATTTTTCTTGTAATGTGCCTCGTGTATTTCGAATGAAACTGACATCTGGCTTATACAAAATGATTGATTGGAAGAACGAAAAACTTGCGACTGTTCTTCAAAAAATCCTCACAATAGCTATCTTTGTAACTCCAACAAAGACTTAAGCCTTAATAAGAAATATAAATGATTAATGAATATTTATAGAAGACTAAATGAAAAATACTATTAAAAGTTTCAATAAGATACATTTAATTTTCACCAGCTTAAAATTAAATCTCCTTATCAATTTCTATCCTTTCAGAAAATGTAAAAAAAATTACAAGGACTTTCAAGAATATTAAAACAAAGCATTTCTTAATTTCTTGGTTGCTTCGTAGTAGTGCAATGCATTTTAGTTATTGGATGTATTGATATTTGAAAATACTCATTAATGCAAAGAATTTCCTCGGTCCACTATACCTGAAAAAGAAAAAAATATATATATGAGGCATATAATACAATAATTGCTTAGAGATACTCACGAATTTCTAATTACCTGTAGTACATTCTTAACTTATATACTTACAACTTTTTTCAACCGTTTGAAATTTCACTTTAAAATCTATCTATACCAAAACAAATAATGATAATAATATCTAAGCAAAAACAAAGTAATCACATAGAATGCAGAAAAAACTAGATTAATTAAATTTGTATCAATATATGTAAACACACACACACATACACAAACATACATATATATATATCATGCGTGTCAAAATTTAAACTCAAGAGAAATTTTCAAACTATGTTTTAATTATTTTAAATCCATGTTCATATGTACTACAAATTGTGGTTTTAAAACTATATTTAACACAATTCAATTTAGCAAAATAATAATAACTAATGTGTCAAAAGTTTAAGCACAGTAGTTATTGGTTATAGAAAGATAATAATAAAAAGTCAATACTTGATTATTGCTCCATGATGTTTAGTTAGCTAAAATACACAGTGTTCCATCGTTAAAATCAGGTTCTGTATTTTTTTCAGCTTGATTTCAAACCAAGCCTTCCTAATGTCCAATTCGAAGTCTTTAACTCAAGAAAATTGCCTAAGATTTTGGAAAAAATCTCGTGCAAGAATGCTTCATACGTTTTCTATTGGAGTTGAGTCAGGACTCAGTGCTGACAGTTCAAAAAAGGATACCATGTTCAACCTAAGACTCCTATAATAGGAGCTGACGCATATCCATTTTGTTTCGGATTATTGGTGTTCAGTTCAGCATCAATCTACCATAGCCGGAGTTGGGGTTGCATAAGACTCGGTTCTGATTGGCTGAACCGGTTCTGATTAGCTTGGTTTTTCGACTGAACTTCAATTTGAGCACCAAATCTGCAAGGATGCGTCAGACTCTATTATAGGAGCTCTAGTTCAACCTATTCCACTGTGACGTTGCTTTAGAATTACAATTGGACACGTTTTCATGTTGAAAAATCCAATTTTCTCCACTTAAAATTTCCTTTTCATGAAACAAACGATTGGCAAATGTCTCTTAATAGTTTCAGATTTTTGACTACCACTGATGAATGCTACGGACGTCTGACGATTGAATGAAATAGCTCACCATGCCATTACAGAACCAGCACCATGTTGTCTACTAAATATACTCCTTAGTTCTTTTAATAGATCATAGCAATAGTATGCAAACCCATCAGGTTCATCAAAATTCATTTTTTTTTCATCGCTGAATATCGCATTCAGCCACTTATCACAAAATGACATGTGCTGTTTGGCCCACTCTAATCGAGCTTTTCATGCATGGGTTTCAAGCATGGTAATTAAGCCATCTTAAGGTTTTTAATGTACCATGATTCTTAAACTCTTCAATAAATAGTTTTCTTCGATAAAAAATTCCAGATTGATTTTTCGTTAAAAGCAAACTTTCGTAACATTGATTTTGTAGGAAAAAAATGTAAACAGTGCGTCGATGTTTAAAATCTGCATAGGACACAAATACAATCTGAAATATGGAATGTAAAATACTAATTGATAAAAAATACCAAATTGACGAAAAACTTACGACCTACAGTAGAACATCGTTTTCAAAAAGTGTCGCTTTTCGAGGGATTGATATTCTGCTTTTAGAAAAGAATGATGGAAATGATAATAGAACTATCAGAATACAGGCAAAGGAATGAGATCCCAAATACGAAAAAAAAAGCAAATGTGCTAGGCGTTTAATATAATTCCATTTAAATAACAGCATTTAAAAATAATTTACAGTTCGATGCTAAAAGTAAAATAATGCAGAATATTCTATGAGGAGAAGCAGACCTAAATTTAGGACTAAATTTAAGATGGTTCAAAGGGAGAGTGTATAAAAATGATGAAACTTAGTAAAACTAATTAAAACAAAATTGTATAGAAGAAAATGCGAGAAAAATATCGTACTAGATGAAGAAAATTTTCAGTTAATATGATATAAATTTCCAATGAATAAAATTTTCTAAAAAAACTGAAGACTAACCAAGAAAAATATATAAACGATAAAATTATAACTTTATAACTGTATAATTTGTACAAATGTTAATATGTAAACGGAAAAATTCTGTCTCTTCCATACTTTATTTTATTAATTTATAATTATAAAAATATACATATAGCGAAATAACAACTCCCATTCAATTTAAATGAATAAGGGCCCTCTCAGCCCAGTGGTTAACATGCTGGCTACAAAATGAGGAACATAGGCCGATGTTCGTAGGATCGATAACAACGCGGTCTGGGCGTGGTGACTGTGTAAGGCTTTGAGTTTTTTCCTTGTGCGACAACATTAATTTGGGTCACTTTCCCTTCGAAAGTCCTCGCTGAAGGTATCCCTCAATAGAAACATGGTCAAAACTGTTCGATGTTTAACAGTATCTTTTCCTCCCTCTCTAAATAAACATCAGCCTTCCCATACAACAGCTTTTACAAATTTAACCATTGTTAAATTTATAAAAATATGATAAATATATTCATGTTTCTTAAATAATATGCCATACAACTGTACCCTACCATTATTCGTTTTATATCTACACATATTCCTAAGTAGCATATGTCTGAAGGTGGTTAAGTCAACCCATGCTGGCTGATCTGGCTGTATATGTTATATTGGCTGAATTGGATGTACTGTACACCCGTGACGCAAATTATAAAGACACTAAAAATGTTAAAAATAATAAATTTTAGACAATTCTAAGAAATAAGGAAACATAATCCAATAACAACTGTCTTCCTTATTTTTATATTAAAAATAATTTTTTGTTTAAATATATGAAATTAAAAAATATATTAACATTTTTAAAGGTCATATTAAGGACACATTTTGTATTTTCTAATGCATATAATTTGAATAAGACATGTAATCCCCTTTATTTTAGAGACACTCAGAC
The DNA here is from genome assembly GCA_963931845.1 of Maratus michaelseni. Taxonomy (NCBI): domain Eukaryota; kingdom Metazoa; phylum Arthropoda; class Arachnida; order Araneae; family Salticidae; genus Maratus; species Maratus michaelseni. The sequence continues at coordinate 218,196,180 of OZ007586.1, read as the reverse complement.
ATACGATTCGATATGCTGCGAACAGGTTTTGATAATTATGATGTGGGTATAGTGATTGGGTAAAGGAGTTAAAGGAGGCCAATCAAATAATGGGATATTGTTATCATTGAACCTCTTTCTCGTAGCCTTTGATGTACGTAGCTCAATGCATTATCTTGTTGGAAAATGAAATTTTCACCTCCTAAAAACAATGGTATGTCAAAATATTTGTATTTCTAAATTAAAGGTTTACACTTTTGAGTTCATCTTCTGAGAAACAATAACTAAATTATTCCTACCTTTTGCTGACACAGCACCAAAACCATAACTGTTCCTCCTTTATTTTGAAGGCTTTGTACAACGCTTCTATTCCTTCCCAAATCGTGCCAGTAGTAACATATAACTTTAGAACCATCAATATTAAACCTTTTTTTATCCGGAAATATGACATTATTCCACTGAATAGAAATTTTCATCCATTTAATGATGGCTTTCTTTGTGGTATTCTTGTGGTATTGAATTAACCTGAGTTTCGCGCTCATGATCATATACTACTTTAAAGCTTCAGAATAATTAAAAACTGGGTGATTTTCTGTACTGGGTATTTAATTTTAAAGCTGAGCTGTAACGTTTTTTGGTTACATCTTATTTATTGTTGCCGGACGAACAACTCGTCGACAATCTCTGTAATATAATTTTCCCCCAAATCCTGAATGCTTTATTTTGCATTAATTTTCACTGAGTTTGATGACATTTTCTACTGCTCCATTTGGCCTGTGAATTTAAGACGATAGTTGCCGATTACGATTTTCCCCTGCCAAATAGCTCTCATACTGAATTTCAGTTTTCGTTAATTTTGTTCTTGCAGGCATTTAGACTTCTATCGAGCGAACGTTAATGCCAGATTTAGAGGGCAGCCGGTCTGAAGTCATTTTTTCTACGTATTATCAAGTGTTTAAAAATTATTTTATTGTTTTAAAAAGTTGGATTATATTTGCTGTCCTTATAATTATGACCACATTTAAATTGTGTATAAAATATCTATCTCAACATTTTATTTGTATACATGAGAAACTTTATTCGAATAAATTTATTATATTATTAAAACAATTTTCTACCAAGTTTTTTGTGATTACCATTAAAAAAAAGTAAAGTACTGTCCTTATAAATTTAACGAGAAGCATAGTGGATATCGTCGATTTCATGCATGTAGTTGAGAGATTGGGTGTTATGGATTTGATGGGCGTGAATGATTTTGTGGATATGGTGGATATAATAGAAATTAGAAGTCGCTTCAATTTATTTTGTCTTTCACGTTCAGCCTCAAAAAAAAAAAAAAAAAAAAAAAAAAAAAAAAAAAAGATAGATCGTTTACTTGATTGTCATATTTATTTTTACTGACTATGTCACTTTTTGAAGTATAGCATTTGTACACCTGTATTATTGTAGGAAACAACCGACGTCGGAAAACCTTTACGATTAGTCAGATAATAAAAAGGAATACTTATTCTTATGAAATAAAGCGAATACAATTATGTTATTTATATCCACTTAATTGATGCACGAGAAGCCAAAAACCACCATTTCTCCCACCCCCACAGCTACCAACATGCAACCACCATAGTGCATGATGGGATACTCGAGGCTACTACCTCACACAAACACCAATGTCTGCGCGGGGTAGTTGTGGCTGCAAAGTGAAATAAGGTCACACATGTCTATTTATAGAGATATACAGAGTGGTCATAAAACAACTATGGACCTCTAGCAAACGGTCCGTTCAGCCGATCGAGATGCGATTTCAGATATAGTTATTCAGAAGTATGAGCTCGGGATTCTGTGAACGGCAACAAAGTGGCACTCACGGTTAAGGTTATAGCTACAGAAACTTGAAATTTTCGAATGGCAACGCCCATTTTTTCCCATCGGAAAATGGTCAGCGCATACGAAAACCCCAAAGAGAGTTGGAACGGTTCGTGCATCACAAAAAACGGATGCGTTATGCATGCACAAAAAAGAGCTCTGAGAACGGCCGCAAAAAACACGGGTATGACAGAGGCAAGAGACCCAAAACAGAACGCCGTTCACCAGATATTCAGCATAGTAAACGGATGAAAAACGGGTTGGAAATGTTAGTTCTTCAATCGGGAGCTCGCACATGCCGACGAAATGACTCTGCGACCGAAAGTTCGTGGTGAATACTCTATTATCAAAATAGGATTGAATGCTGCGGCAGCTTTGCGTGTTTTCCATCGAAACCATCGCCAAATACGTGGCCCATCTAACCCGCAAGCTCTGCGTGATTTGGAAAAGAAATTCAAAGAAACTCACTGCAACTGTGAAAGATCGCGATCCGGACGACCAACTGTTCGTGAGGACACTGTTATGGAAGTGCATCACATAGTGACTTCAGGACACATGCAAACTGTAATTGGATATACCGAAAACAACGGTCGGTCCTAAAGCTACTGCGCTCTGCAATCCGCATGTTTCCATATCCAGCACGTCCAGATGTTGGACGCGGTGGACATCAGCAACATATGGATTTTGCAAATAAATATCTTACCCGATATGATGGCGATAACGAGTGGCCTCTTCGCATATTATGGACGGACGAAGCACATTTCACCTTAACTGGCAACGTCAACAGCAAAAATTGTGTGCCCTGGGCAGACACGTATTCGCACGCTGTGGTACCAGTACTTTTATACGACGCCAAAGTTACTGTGTGGTGCGGCATTGCAGCCACAATTGTTCTCGACCCGTATTTCTTTGAGAAAGCGACACCAACGGGGTTTGTAACGTGCTCTGTGACAGTCTCTCGATATGCAGTCATGCTGCAAATTTACATCATACCAGAATTGCTGCAGCGAAATGCACAGAATGACGTTGTTTGGATGCAAGATGGCGCACCTCTACATATAGCGAAGTCTGTTCGCAGGGTCCTGGAACAGCATTTTTTCGACCACGTAATCCCACGTCATATTCCATTTTCCGTGGCCTCTACGATTCCCCGACCTCACTCCTATGGATTTCTGACTCCTGGGGATATTTCAGATCTAGAGTGTACATGTGTAATCCACAAACTTTGCCGGATTTGAAAGACTCTATCAAACGTGAGATTGCGAACATCATTTACACGTACCGTTCCAACGCTCTTTAGGGTTTTCGCATGCACTGAGCATTTTGCGACGGGAAAATATGGGCGTTGCCATGCGAAAATTACGAGTTTCTGTACCTATAACCGTAACCGTAAGCGCCACTTTGTTGCCTATCACAGAATTTTGAGCTCATACCTCTGAATAACTATATCTGAACTCTCATCTTGATCGGTTGAACGGAACGGCCGCTAGAAGTCCATACATCGGCAATGTTTTTTATGACCACCCTGTATATATATTTGTCCCCTAGGACGATAGAAAATTATCGTTTGCACAAAAATATTTTCCCCAATTCCCGAAGGAATGTATTGCCTTTATTTAAAATTGTGAAGAATTTTAAAAATAATGTTTATTTCTTACATATGTTGGTGAAAGCCACAAAATGATAAAAACGAGAGCTTTTGCAAACAGCAAACAATTTTCAAATATCTGCTTTGTAGGAAATTTGTTTAAATATTTAATTTTTGTTTAAATATATTTCAAATGATATGAAATAAATATTATTTATATTATATACTTATCTATATTACATACATTGTTTATATTATATAGATACGATAGAAGAATGCCGTTTACACGGAAACCTTTTCTTCAACCCCCCAAAGAAATTTATAGCCTTTATTTACCACTGTGAAAAATGTGTCGTACTACTAAGAATAATTACTATTGTGTCTTTTTTATGTATCATTTTATTCTCTAATTTTCAACATTAAACTGAAATTCCCAGTAATTCTCTTCTAAAAACAAAACTAAACAAACTTGATATCTATTAAATCTAAACACACTGTAATTAAAACCATCACGAACTTTAATTAATACACATCGTATAATTTTTCTACCCACGCACCCATTAAAATAATCAAGTTTAATGAATTTGTCACACTCACATAGCTGCCAGCAATTATCCTTTTTCATACACTCTTAAAACTGTGCCTCTGATATATAAGGCACCAGCGCATATGAGAGGCACACAGACAAAGTGCCTCTGATTAGCTGATGAATATCAAAGGCACAAAGAAATGAGAGGCACAAATGAAGGTCTCAAAACCTATCAGAGGCACGGAAGACAGAAAGAAATATATCAGAGTCACGGCGCGAAATGTGTGCCTCTTAAAAAAAGCGGTCATTTATTCAGCGGTACAGTGGGAAATCGCGCATGCGTCCAAATGTTTAACCCATGATGCATTGAGCGGGCGCGGGATATTTACTTTCAATGAGGGATAGGGGAGAAGGAAGAATAGAGAATGTGCATGTTTGTCAACAAACTGGTTCCTCACTAGACCCCGCCTCTTCGGTAGGCAAAACATTTCCCGCTCAATCCCCTATTTCCTACGGTTTCCTATGAGAAAGCGAAATTTTTGCATTCAATTATGGATCATATTTATTCAAAAACAAATTTTCTTTTATCAGATTATGCACAGAACTTAGATTCTGTTGCTAATCAAGATTATTTAACAAAGCTTAGATTTGTCAAACCGAATAATAGTGTTATTATTTTAGATGATCCGTATACTATTGTGGATGCAGATTGGAAAGCAGATATGGCTTTTTGGCCATCGGTTGCTTCATCAGATATTGAAACTTATTTTAAAAAGTTTCCAGGGAAGAATTCAAGAGCTCAAGAAGCATTTCAACTTGTTGTAGCTGGTAAAATAAAGATTTTAGTTCTTTTTTTTTTTTTTTTTTTCTTTTCTTTTTTTTTTTTTTTTTTTTTTTTTAATTATGTCGGAAAGTTAATGTTTTATTTAGAGATCGACTGAAACAGGTTTTAAGACCGAAACCGAAACCTAAACCGAATTTCGGTGATCTTCCCACTTTCGGCCGAAACCGAAACCGAAAGTGTCAAAAAATTAAAAATCCACATACATAACTGCATATAATTATTAATTAATTTTATTAATTAATAACAAATAATTAATAATTACTTAATAATAACTAATTATGTTACTAATTCATTTATGAATTATGCGTGTATTGAACCACATTTCTAACAAAAAAACGTTCATATATATGTGTGTGTATAAGTTTCAAATAAAAATGAAACATGAATAATACAACTTTTATATTTTATTATTTTATAAGAACCAATAATTATAGGTATTTATCAATAATTAATTAACAATGTAGTTAAATAATGTAAAACAAATTCAATAATGAATATTTCATTTTTAAATATATTCATATTTTCAGTTCGTTAATATCTTGCATTTAAATTGTTTAACTATAGAGTTAAGTATTGGTTAAGTAAAAGTAATAGTTTAAGTAAAAGTTTAAGTAAAGGGCACAGAAGCTAAAATAATTTGTTCAATTTGACTAAAAAAGGAAAATTAGCATTAAGACAACATTTTAAGCCTAGAAGTTATTAATTATAAACTTTTTAAATATAAAACTATTTTCCATTCCAATATTCTCAAAGTGAGACATGTTTAACACTAGTTTGTACTTTAGCTAATTTTAAATATATATATATATATATAAGGATAAAAATGTAACAGTTGTCAATTTTCTTTTAGGATGTGCACAATAAGATCAAAATAAATCTTTGCTCACTCACCGCCCCTCCCCCCCCCCTAAAAAAAAAATAAAAATAAAAAGCTTTGCCACTCCCTGCCTCCCTAAGAAAGTATTGAAATGGCACCCCTGTTTGAAAATTTTTTCTCCGGTGCCAAGTTGACTCTCTGTGCCTCTATCCAAAACTATTTTTTGTTCATATAAAATAAAACTAAACTAATTTAGCAATAAGACCGAAATAGTTTACAACTATACGAATTTCATCTAATAAAAAATATTTTAAGTATACATACCTCGACATATCTTTTGTAATAAATTTCGTAAATCTTCATATGTTTTAACAACATCTTTCTCATAAAGCATTCGAAACAATCTGAAGTTTTAAAGTAAAAAATTTCTATTACTGTTAAGTTTTCAGCTTTTAAAGATCACGTGATAAGCATCTTTTAAGTTTAGTTATATATGCATTGCTTGTTTTATAATTTACACTCGCATCATGGATCAGTCATGACGGATAATGATAGACAGTGGATTTCACAGTGTCTCATTTGAGCTGATACAACTCATATCAATGAGTAAAGTTGAAAATTTCCGAAAGAAGGAACGAGATTTTGAAATACAGATAGTTTCGGTGTAGTTTCGGTCAGGCCGAAATTTTGGCAGCAGTTTTGCCGAAAACGAATATTCGGCGAAACTCCGATTTTGTGCCGAAACCGAAACCGAAATTTCGGTCGATCTCTAGTTTTATTTTTATTTACTTTTTTTCTACTTGTAGTTCAAGTTGTTCTTGTTCGTATGGTAACTTTTTATTGCTTGAGCTAATCGGAAAATGTTTACACCTTACCATTTAAAAAGCATTTAATCAGGTGTCGATGCAGAGTTTTTTTTTTTTTTTTTTTTTTTTTTTTTTAAGGGGGAGGGGGGCATTTTGTGAAAAATAAAATTTATTTTTCTCAAATTTGTTATATTTTTGTGAAAAATAACATTTTGTAACAAAAGATGAAATTCAGTTACTCAAAATCGAACCAAACATTTATTAATAACTAGCTGATCAGCGCCCGTAATAATAATAATAAAAAAAAAAACCTCAAGTTTTCGAGATCGAGTCGAATGAACCAAATCCTGTTGAAATCGAGCCCTTAGAACCCAATAAAAGAAGGAGTCCCAAGGCGGTGGAATATCCCCCCCCCCTGTAAATTTAACGAATTTCCTTTAACATTAACGCAATATTTAATTTACGGATAAACTCTTTCCTTAACCCCTTATCTTTAACAGTAACGCGATTTCTAATTTATGGCTGTGGTGAGTAAACGTAAGTTGATGCCGAAAAAGAAGTTTAATATTTAAAAAAAATCCTTGACAGATCGACCTACAGGCACAGGTAAATTTCGAAGGCGCAAACCGTGGGCAGCCTATTTATTGGGAATGCAGAAGAAATGACCTTTTTGCCTAGATGCGGCAGTTGGGACCGCTCACTTCGAAATCTACCTGTGTCTGTAGGCGGAGCACGCAAAGAATTTTTTCCTTCTGTAAGGGTTGGTTCCAAAAAAAAAAAACTTGTCAATATAAAAGTTGTAGATAATATTTAGAGGATTTGTAATAAATTAGCGGATTTGATATCTTGTGAATTGACAAAGTTATGAATTTTTTTCTTCTTAAACTCCTATTCTCTCCCCCCACCACCACTTAAGGCCATTTTTAATGATATCAAAAATGTGTCATATATAAATTTTCGTCCTTTTTCCTAGAAGTAATAATAACTTTAAACGGATTCGTTACGTATCATAATTAAGAAGTTATGGGTAACGTAAGGGGTCCAGGGGCCCGGATCTTGTCCGAGAAATTTTTCGGTCTTTCATGTAGTAGCTGGATAGTTTTGAGCAGGGCCCTAAGATGAACGCTCCTAACTGGAATGGGAGAAAGAAATGGGGGAAAAGTTAAATAGAGAAAAGGCCCCAAAAACGAAAATCGGATTAAAAGGGGACAAGGTATTAACAATTTAGGGAACAAAAACTTCAGGGGGCCCGTATCTTCACCGATTTTTTTTTTTTTTTTTTTTTTTTTTTTTTTTTGTCGTTTATGTAGTAGCTGGAAGTTCTAAGTTGTTAGAAAAAAAAAGTTATAGTGAATCGGACGATTTTTAGAGGAACTATAGTAGGGGGCCCAAAAAGGGGCCAGCCGATAGTTTTGAGCAGGGCCCTAAGATGAAGGGTCCTAGTTAGAAAGTAGCAATGGGGGAATAACTAAATGGAGAAAAGGCCCCAAAAACTAAGAAAATCGGATTAAAAGCGGGCAAGTTATTCACAGTTTAGGAAACAAAAACTTCAATGGGCCCCGTACCAGGCCCTAGGGGGCCAGGGTCATAACTAAAGCGTAGAAATGGGGGTGAAAGCTAAACGGAAAAAAGGCCCCAAAAACGATGAGGATCGGATAAAAATAGGGCAAATTATTAACAATTTAGGGCAAAAATCTTAAAGGGACCCCAGAAGGCCAGGGTCTCAAAAAATTAAAAATCCGAGCCTCAGGTGCATCAGGACGTACCTTGGGCTATCCGCTGCAATTAAGAAAGGCAAAATTATATGAATAATTAATTTAAAAAATATGAATAATAAGCACATAACACAGCTAACTATACAGTAGGCATGCGTATGTTTTGCCTACCGCTCGTTCTTTACGGCTTCGTGACGTCACATGCACATTCTCTATGGACGCTTGACCAGAAGAAATGGCGTCTTGTGGATTATTCGAGAAGCGGTACCTGACGACACAAACAGAGTTTATATATATATATCCTTTTCGCAAGACGATTATTTTGACTCAAGAGGTTTTGTGCTTTCGTTTTTTAATTACGCTCGTGTTATTATTGTCGTTCAGGATTGCAACAATATCAATCGCTGATAATAGGAGTTAGATTTTCCTACGATATAAAACGACGCCGCAGAGGTAAATGTTCCTGTGGAAAATACAATGAATTTATGTTAGGAAACATAAAATTACGTGTAATGGTGTTATTATTGCAATCATCCACCGGCGGATTATAATGAATATAGAGAGTTATAGAAAAGCCTGCAATAAGTAAGTGTATTTAGTTTAGTACTTGATTATTTTCTTTGAATGTGTATAGTATAAGAATCGACACTGTAAAAGAAATGTTTTATGTTACAAACATATGTATATATCGCGGGTAAATGTATCATTCCCTTGAGAAATTTAATTTTTTTATTAATAGTTATAGCTAATAAAGTCCAGTTTCTTTTGTATTATATTAATCAGTGTTGAATTCAGGGGGTGGCCCGTGGGTGGGGGCATTCCCTCTCCGGAACAATGATCGAAAAGTGTGAGATTTTATTCTTTTTAATGGACAAAAGTGCAACCCCCCCCCCCCCCCCGAAGCAAAGCCGCAAAAATCCCTCCCGGAGAAAAATATCTGAATTAAACACTGATATTAATCTGTCAACGATATTTAACTAATCTCAGCTACATTTCCCATTGTAATCGAAATTTAACTGCAATAACAAAAATAAATCAAAACACCCAAAATTTCAGCAATGGACATCCTACAGAAAGTAATAGATATTGTTTTTATAATCGTATTTTATTTAGAATCGGAATTCAGTATAATGAAAATATATACTAATGAAACAAATTAGTTATTTTCAAATAAATTTAACATTTAGGATACCAGTAATGAAATATTTATGATCAGAGTTACTTTTTGAAATTAATTGTTGTCATTATCACAAGATCAATATTGTGATTATTTTACGCTGATTATTTTTAACGTTTGTCTTATTTGTTTTTAATAAAGCTTTTATGCCCTTTTATGTATTTTGATATGTATAAAATAAACTGATATGTAGACAAGGTTCTTTATTGAACCACAGAACTGACTTAGGCCACATGGACACACATTTTAATATTTATTTCAAATTTGTTTCAATAAATTGGGAGTGAAAAAATTTTCTATTATACATAGTATTCTACCTTACACAAAATTTAATATGTCTTTGGATATGCCATGCTGGAAAATCTTTCTGCAGTAGACAGAATTCACTGTAAAGATATAAATATAATATAAAATATAACTAAATTACATTCTGTTCCTCTTATATGGTGGCACATGCATGTGCCACCATTATAAGAGGCACAGAATGTATTTTTAAATAAGAGGCACTTGAATATATAAATTCAGCGGCACACTGTGCCTCTTACTTTCAAAGGCACTTACGCTGTGCCCCTGAATCTCAAAGGCACCATGTGCCTCTGAATATTAAGAGGCACAAAAATTCAGAATGTACCTCTTAAATCAGAGGCACAGTTTTAAGAGTGTACCATAAAATTTAAGAGTAAATGTTGTCTAATTCAATCGCTAAAATATACGATTAAATAAGGCAAAATTTTCTATTAAATTTTAGTTTTATCAGAAAAGCGTAAAATCAGACAACTATGCATTCATAGCATTTTTAATACATCCAGTGTGCTAATAACATCCATTACAGCCAAACCTATCTAGTACTTCCAATACTGCCAACCTGTACGCTGTATTCATCAAATTCACGATATCCATACATCCAACAAAGCCATTTCAATCAGCACTGGGAAATATAACCCGCCATAATACTACTTTCCTGGAATATTTTTATGATGAAATTACGCGTAAATTGTAAATAGTTTTACAGGCATATATCATAGAAATCATAGGCGTGTATAATAGAAATCATAAATTTGATATTTTTAAAAATTAAAATTCAGTTAATTAGTTTCTATTTTAGAGTTTAATAAACGGAGAGCAAAATCTCGTTTTTAGAAATAAATGATTGATTAAAATATTGCGACAGTTTGAAACATGTGAGCAAAAATTAAATTTGCAAACGTGATACATTTAAAGACTTGTCGTTTTTCAGAAATATGACTGATCAGAGAATGCATATTTACAATAAAGTTAATTCAAAGGAAATTATTTAAATTATGTGAATGTGTTCTCACTGAGTTCATGCTTATCAAGGAAAATAAACTAGGAGTAGATATATTTTCATGATTACGAATTGTAATGCCATCACTGTTCGCGTATAATAATAATTTTGTTTTCAAAATTTTTTTCAAACTATTAAACATTACGAGAGGAAACTGTGACTACCTCTGTAGGTTTCCACATCCTTCGAGTTCTGGTAAAGCAAGTACGGGTCGGAAAAACCCGACTTAAGGCCTAGGGTCTGGTTCCCTTTTGAGTGCCCAGCCCCGAAGCTGTTGGTGGACGCCGGTCTGTCCCCAAGTGTCTCGTGGTGATTCCCCTACTGGGTCTCACCGCGTATCGCAACGACTTACGTCGTCGACACGTGCGTTTAAGGTTGGAGGATCCGCAGGTGGTGGTCCTCTGGCCGGCTGAAGCACCGTGGGAAGCAGCTCCTACTGGTGTGTTAAAAGTCCGTCAGGACTTGGGTTCGGTGGTCGCCTACGCGCCGGGCGCCCCCTGGCCCCTGGCGGCTCAGCTTTCTTTATATCTGAGGTAAATGACCCGGCAGTAAACTACAGCTTGAAACAAATTTCAGCCACACTATTGAAAACTCTATGTTGAGTCGTTGAGTGCATAATCATATTTTTTAAAACAAACTTCCATTCCAAATTTATTAATTTGTGCATCATTTAAAAAAATAATTTCAGGGTTCGTAGGTCTTAACGACCCGGTCAGCCATGAAATAAGATTGATCTATTTATTTATTAAAGATTATATATGATTATTTTTTGCTCTTATTTTGTACTAAGAGATGTATAATTATTTTTTACATTAGGGTAACATCAACAATTCTATATTTGGGTTAGATTATTACTACATTAATGATTTTAAAATTTCATATTAAGAGGCTACTTCACTCAGTCGAAAACACCCGCTCGCTAATGTTAATCCTATGGAGGAAATATTTTACAATATCTCGTTCGCATTTCAATATTTTTAAATGATTTTTTTTTTTTTTTTTTTTTTTTTTTTTTTGCATTGGATAGCTGAGGTCAATCTCTATGCACGCTCCTTTGTACTTTTTCGATTTTGATTACAAGTTTTTTCTATTAAGATACTTTCACTTTCGGAACCGGTTTCAAAAGTGAAAGCATCCTCAATAGGAAAACTGCATCAAAAATCGAAAAAGTACAAATGAGGGTGCATAGAGATTGACCTCAGCTATCCAATGCAAAAAAAAAATAAAAAATCATTTGAAAATATTGAAATGCGAACAAGATATCTTAAAGTATTTCCTCCATAGGATTAACATTAGCGAGCGGGTGCTTTCGTCTGAGTGAAGTAGCCTCTTAACGCATTTATTGATTATTCTCTCTCAAAAATGATATCTATTTTCTTAAGAATACAAATAAAATTTATCAGAAAATAAGCGAGACCTTTTACAAGGACCTCACAAATTTAAACTCATATCTCTAAGCTATCTATAGATTTATCATTTTACATTTTCTTTTTTATTTCTATTTGTTTGTTTATTTTCTTTTGATATTAATATTTATTATTTTCAAATTTACATAAATCTAAATTAAACAATAAATAAGCTCTGTTAATATTATTTTCCATTCTGTAATTATTTCTTTCATTTGAAATTAAAATTTTGTTTCTTTAATTAAAATCCACTTTTAATTATTTCCCTAATGCAATTAATAAATTATATCACCTGGCATCATCGTTTTTATTCCCTCTCCTTCTTTCTTTACGCTCTTCGCTTTATTTCTTTTCTCCGTATTTAGCAGAAATATTGCTGTAAACTTTATTTTGTTACATTTCATTTAATGGTATTATGTACACTCTTCTTAATCTTCTCTTTCTTCTTTTAATATCCACAATTATTGTATTGATCAGTTAATTTATAAATATAAAAGTTTGTTTTTCAGTTCTCTCTAAGCACTTTTCTAAGAGATAAAAAAAACTCTGTATCACTTCTCACGCTTTATTTGAAATCACGGCTTTCTCTTCCATAAATTTATTTCCCTCATGATCGTAACGTAAGAGTTTAATGTGTATCACTTAAATGTTTAGTCTACCATTACATACATTTTAACCTACTTTAAGTGTGTAATACCTCTTGATGTCCGAAATTTAATGCTTTATCTGGAATTTATTTTTAAGGAAATGTGAATTTTTGTATAAATCTACTTACACCAATATAATATAAATTAATGTAGAAAACTGTATATTTTTGAGTTGATATACTAAAAAATGGCGGTTTGACAGTGGATAGGCGGGAGATTTTCGAAAAAAGAGCGTCAAGCAGTGGACAAGATAACTCATCGTAGATTTGACCTGGAGCAAGGAAACGGGAATATTAGTTTGTTTAGATCAAAAGCTAAGTACTCGTTTTTAAACATGCGGATTTTTAGTAAAATGGACTACATTTTAATTAAAATATAAAATTTCAATAAAAAATTTCGTTAATTAAAGCTATCGTGAACGAGATATCAATATTTTGAAAAAGTCCTACGTATTTAAGTAAAAAAGTATGTGGGAAGTAATTTTCAAAAGGATTAAAAAAAAGATTCATTGAATGACTGAAAGCTGGTGGTTCTTGAGTGCCCACCGATTTTTAAAATGCTATTCTGAGGAAAAAGGCGTTTAAAGCTCCAAAATTGGACTTTTAATTTCGATATCGATTTCTAACTAATAAAATATATGAGTTTCGCGTGTATAAAAAGTACTTTAAGCGAATAAAAATTTTGAAATTTTGAACAGGTCACAGTGGTGTCACCCTTTAAAGCAAAAAATATTGAATTCAAAAACGATTTTTTCTTTTTCTTTTTGTACAAAATATGATCGAATGTATCGTGAAAATTTGGATTTTAGACATTTTGCCGAATATCTAAGAAACAGTACAACAATTGTTCTTGAACTTCAGAGATACAAAGAATATATTGGACCTCATATTTCTCAGTGATGATTTAGACATGAGGGCAATTAGGCGACCAACAACAAAGTGAATAAAAAAATATTTAAGTTAAAATGATTAGTAGTTGTAAAAAATGATTATATAGGCCCTGTACAATGTTTGTATGCATTTGTGTAATTGTGACACCTATATTCTTGAAGATAAGCGTTTCGCTTAAAAATTATTTAAAAAAAAAGTGCATGTTTTTTTTTTTTTGTTTATATCATGCAGGGTTTTCATCCAAATTTAACACTATTTTCAGATAACTTGACAAAATGCCGTAAAAACATTATACCAGAAATTAGAAAATGAATATATTAAATATTTGATAATATATGAGCATTTGTAATATGTATTTGTATATTGACTGTCATGTATTGATGACAGTAAAGCACTTAGCAATAATTATAACCATTCTTTCTTTCGTAATAACAAAAGATAAGTTAAATATATTGACGTAATTTGTACGGAAGGGCGGACAAAAAAATACTCAAAGTAGTATTATTTAGTATTATTTTAATCTATATTTTACATACAGTTTGATTTTGCAAAAATAAACTATATTTTTCAGTCTGTTTACATAGCATTATCTAAAAAATGTGTCGTGAAGAAACTATTGAATATATAAAAGGGTTTCCTCTAAAAAAAATTTTTTTTAATTTAATAGTTCATTTGTTTACAAACTATAATTAGCCATTTATTACAATTACTGTTTATATTACTATTTGTATTTCCCAAAAACTTCAGTTACAAGATACCTCAGTTGATCTACAATAATCAGTTCAATGAATTATGTTTTTTGGGCTCATAGTAAAATTGCTTACAAAATAAAAATAAAACAATATTTTTTATGAAGTGCTCGGTTTGAATTTAAACTTTAATACTACAATGACCTCTCACTGATTATACTTAATTATACACATCTCGCAGTCATAATCGTTTTTCTTCAATGTACCGGCATGAGTGATAGGAAAATAGTGTTTTATATATTTATTCCTTTTATAGATAAGCTGTATTCTGAGTCAAATCTCCGTGTTATTCTGGAAAAAATTTTGATATTTGGCAAAAGTTATACAACTTCTCTTACAAAGAGACAAATAATTTTTTTTTTTCAGGACATTATATAAGAAAATATCATAATATAAAAGTACAGAATAATGGTTCTGTTAACTTTTCCTTTTTTATGCAAATGCTCTTGAACTTTTTAAAGCTAATGAAGCGTTTAAAGAAATATGTTGATATGTTATCAGATGTAATCTTGCATTTTAACGAATTAGAAATAATGTTGTAGTATAAATACGACCTAAGAAAAGCAAACTAATACTGACTCTTTTTCTGAAAAATTAATTGGCATACTGTTACACAATTACCACAAATAAGTTTTCTTCAGGGATTCAATAATGATTATATGAAATTGGTTTTAAGTTATAAAAAATTAAAATAAATTGAATAGCTAAATGTTTATTCTTTTTAGGGTAGTATTATAGTTGTATTATAGTCTAATCACATATGAGATTTACTATGCATAATTTTATATTTTAATAATTGTCATTTATTTATTTGTTTATTGTATAATGCATTTCAATTGCAGGAATTAAGGTTCCAGCATCGGTCTGAAAGTAATTGTATTACGGTCATCAGTCTGACAGTAAATTTCCATCTCTAATGCTAAACCTATAGGCTTGGAATGCATCCTAATTTTTGAAATTTCTCTTCTGAAAATTAAAAATTTTACCTTCTTTTTCTGTATGTGCTTGTTGAAGGATTTTGCTTTTTTATTGGATAAAATGTTTCTAAAATATATACTTAATTTTATAATTTAAGAGTTAAAATCTAAGTGAAGCAGACGAGTTGTAAATAAGATTTTAACACTTAAAATAAAAATAACTATGCATTTTAGAAATATGTTGTCAAATAAAAAAAGATAGAAATATCCTTTAAGAAGATCATACAGAAAAATAATGAAGACAAATACTTTAATTTTCCGAGGAGAAATTTGAAAAATACCGATGCACTCCAAGCCCATAGGTTTAACATATGAAAGAGAATTTGCGGTCTGACTGATAAAAAGCCTTTGGGTTATTGGGTCTTTCAGAAAGTTCTTTCCGTTTGAGAAAGATGGTTTGTACCAGAAAATTCTATCATTTAATTATTACACATTAATTCCGATATCTAATGTCTAATAATCAACGGGCAGAATTTTCCGGTAAAACTGGTTTTCCGAAACAACCCAATACTTTAAATAGGTCCCTTTAATCGTGCATAAGTGACAGGTCACTGCATTAAAATGAGCTTAAACATTGACAACATGTTAAATATTTTATTATTTATAGTGTAAAAAGTAATAAGACATGTATATCATTAATTTTCTATGAAAGTAATAATCATCAAAAATTTAAACTAATCAGTTTTCTTTTCTCTTAGAATCGATTATTCCAGAGGTGCCAAGCTGCCACTAATCTTCCGTAATATGGGGATTAATTTGACCACTTTAACAACGTTTCGAACCAGAAAATTTATTTGATGAATCTTTATTTATTTAATTTTAGGTTTCTACGTGGAATTTATTTAATTTAATTTCTTTAAAAAAATTCTGGTGCGAAAGGAATTAAACCTGTGCACATATTACGGAAGATTAGTGGGAGATTGGCACTTCTGTTATTATCACCTTTTTTTTTAAATACTTCTTTTCAACTAAGTAAAAGATAAATATTAATTATTTTGTAATTCTCTGTGCAAATTTTTTTAATATATGAATAACTACATAATTTATAATGAATAAATTCCCGTGTTTAATGGTTATGAAACCATGAAAAATAACAAACTAATATTATGAATAATGCTTCTATTAAAAAAAAAATACATGCGCATAAAAGCATATATACATAAGTAATAATGTCTTTATAGATAGGTATGTATATATACGTACTTAATTAATAATATTTTTGTATGTATGGATATAGTTATATATTAATTGCTTAACATTTTCATTTCAGCGGTTTCGTTTTGAGCAAAAACTCAAAAAGGGTCCAAAATTTGTCTTCGGTTTGTTTTTGTCGTATAAAACTTGTTTCGGTGAGACACCTTAGTTGGACTAAAAAAGTTAGAATTTCTTTGCATTTCTTGGCAAACGATAGCCTAAATCTTTACTCACGAATTTTTACTACATCTGTAATATTTTTCTAAGACTTACCGGTCCAAAATTTGTCTTCGGTTTGTTTTTGTCGTATAAAACTTGTTTCGGTGAGACACCTTAGTTGGACTAAAAAAGTTAGAATTTCTTTGCATTTCTTGGCAAACGATAGCCTAAATCTCTATCACGAATTTTTACTACATCTGTAATATTTTTCTAAGACTTACAGCCTATTTCAAACCATAATTTATTATTGTGTATATATGTAATAAATTATTGAAATTTTGTTTCAAGTAACCAAGCGTTTGGGGTACTTGGACCCAAGCTATTTATATATATATATATATATATATATATATTATGAACTTGTTTGTCGTATTTTGATTTCATATATATATATATATATATATATATATTATGATTACCTATCTTTAAATAGGAGATTAGGTTAGATTTGTTGCAAGAACTTGTTTATTGTATTTTGAAATTCAAAGGTATTACAATTATATATATATATATATATATATATATATATGAAATCAAAATACGACAAACAAGTTCATCCAACAAAATCCCCTAATTTCAAGATGGCAAGTAATTCATTTATAAACCAAATACATTAAAATTAAAAGTAGCTAACAAATTCGAACAACAAAATGACCTAAACTTCAATTTAGAGATCGCATGTAGTAATACATTAATAGTTACAGAGTAAAAATAATAATTTTAAAAAAGTACAAAGCATCATTAATTAAATAAAGATTACTATGAAATGTAATATAGCCTAATTCAAAAATAATATAATAAAATAATATAAATTATGCCATATAAATTGAAATAAATATTATACAATCATATATTGGAACAAAAAACGGAATGTGTATAACAAATTATGGTAAAAATGTTAAATACCAAAACGTCACGTATATGTCTAATCATCTGCTGGCAGAAACACCACACATGTCGTAGAAAAAATGCCTTATTTCATATAATAGACTGTCAAATTTGCCAAGAAGATTCTAGTAATACCGGTATAATGCACTAAAAGAAGCAAAACCATTAAGAAACACAAGCAAAATTAATCAAAAAAGAATTTTACTCACATTCTACATAACCTGCCAGAAGCAAACAACACTCACGCTCCAAACATCATGCCAAACAGACATTTGAACTATGGAACATCAACATACTTGATAACAACAGTTACAGTTATAATGTGATAAATATAAGACATTAATTAAATTATTGAAATACATTAAAATTATTAAAGAATAATTATTACTCGTTAAAACTTAATATTCAATATGAAAAAAGATATAACATTAAGACCTTCTCAATTATAGAAAAAATAAAATAATTCAAATCCTACTGTAAATTAGAACAACGTTATAAGTACAATGCTGCCCTCTGTAGAGCAATAAAATTACTTTAGAAAATATTTTTAGTTTACATTGTGCTATCATCTATTATCTATTATAATAAATAAATTATTAAATAAATTATTAAATTTTATTTTATTATAGAAAAATATATTAAAACTAATTTTAATGCAATTTTATTTTACCTCATCTAAATCTAATGATTATAAAATTTAAAAATAACATAGCTTAATACAATTTTATAACAAATTAATCAACTTATTTATTATTTAACACAAATAATAGTAAAAACCTGTGCTATTTTTCAGCATTGATTCATAAACATTAGTTCTAAATGTAAACCAATTATCTGAATTATAATTATAATTAAATTACACAATTTTTATTGAGCATCTAATTATCCTAAATGATTTTAATAGAAAGAAAATTGATATTACTTAAGTTTTTAGTATTATATAAATATTCGTTTATTATTAATGACCATTCATAAAACAGGAAATTCAATAACATTAAATATATATAAATGTATTAATTAATAACATATTTAAAGAAATAACATAGCAATAACCACAGTGTTTATTATATATACAGGGTGGTCATAAAACTATTTCCCAGATATATAAACCACTAGCGGCGTAAACGCTCAACCAATCGAAAGGAAATTTCAGACATTGTTATTTGAAGGTATGCGCTTGAGATCGTGATGATTTAAAACAATAGAGCTCCCACCGTTACGGTTACAGTGAAAAAAAATCGAAATTTTAGAATGGCAACACACACTTTTTCCTGTGCAGATTCATCAGCGCATTGAAAAACCATAAATGAAGTTGGAACGATACACGTATGACGAAAACTGCCGACGCAAAACATTTTCAAAGAAGAGCTATCTAAAGGAACAATGACAACACAGACAAGAGGTGCATGGACGCACTTTGCTTAATTCGCAGGGATAGATAGTAGAAGTACCAATCACACAACACCATGTGCAAAACATTGCGTGTATAATACCTTTAATAAGCAGTGTGGGAAGATTGTTTCTTCAATCAGGTGTTCGAACAAGCCAACAAGACGACACTTATGGGGAAACAACGAGATGAATTGATAAAGCTGTTTTATCTGAACGGGGAAAATGCTGCCGAAGCAATGCGAGTTTATCAACGACATCATAAGTTACAACGAGACCGATGTTCCGTACAAACTGTACGTGATTTGGGGGGGAAAAATGTAAAGAAACTGGATGCACATGTGATAAGCAACGATCCGGACGACCATCTGTTCTTGTTGAAGTTGTTGCGGAAGTGCATAATACAATTACTCCGGATCCATTGCATACTTCAAGAAGTGTTGCTGCAATTTGGATGTACTGAAAACCACAGTCCTCAAGATTATGCGCTCGGTTCTGTGGATCATTCTTTATCGAATCCAGCGGGTCCAGATGTCGCAATCTGGAGACGACCAATTGCGTTTCGACTTTGCGAATTATTCCCTCATCAGATATGATGAAGATAGCCGGTGGCTGCTGCGGATATTATGCACGCATGAGACACATTTCTCCTTAATTGGTAACGTAAACTCCAAGAACTGCGTTCACTGGGATTACGAAAATGCTCATAATGTGGCACCAATGCCTTTATACAAAATTAAGTGATTGTGTGGCATGACATCGCAAGCACATTCGTTCTCGATCCGTACTTCTTCGAACAGGTCATTTCAACAGGTATGAAAACATCCTCCATCACAAGTTCTCGCATACAACAATGTTGCAGAATGACGTAATTCCAGAATTGCAGCAACGAAATGTCTTTAATTGACATTGTATGGCTCCAAGATGGTGCTACTCCACACGTCGCCAGATGTGTTCGACAAGTGCTGCAACAGTTCTTTGGTGATAGAGTTATCTCCCGTAAATTTCCAGTTTCGTGGCCACCGCGATCCCCTGACCTCACTCCGATTGATTTCTGGTATTGGGATTATCTAAAATCGAAGGTTTACACATCAAATCCAGAGATTTGTCAGAATTGAAAGATGTCATAAAACGTGAAGCTATACAGATTCCTCCTGCGATGATACGTTCATAATTGTTGTCAACAATATCCCGCATGCAATGCATTATTGTCTGTGAAAGTGGGCACGTTTAAAACTGCTAATGGCAATAAAAGTTTTTACCCACTTCTCGCTGTTGTCATTGGTCCTTTAAAATGCTCTTCTTTGAATATGTTTTACAACGGCAATTTTCGTCATACGTGTATCGTTTCAACGCCATTTATGGTTTTTCAATGCGCTGGTGAATCAGCGCAGGAAAAAAGTGAGTGTTGCCATTCGAAAATTTCAAAATATTTTCACTGTAACCTTACCGTCAGATCTCGATTGTTTTAAATCATCACGATCGCGATCGCATACCTTGTAATAACAATATCTGAAATTTTCTTTCGATTGGTTGAGAGGTTAGACCGCTAGGGGTTCATATATTGAGGAAGTTTTTTTATGACCACCCTGTATATAACCATTAAAATACAACTATATATATATATATATATATATATACAGGGTGTCCCAGCTAAGATGTTACAAACGGTGTACACCTAAACGACTCGGTATCACATAGGAATGCCGGATTGGAAACGTCTTCTTGACGCAGTAAGGGCATTGAAAAGACTGTATCAGACAAAGGTGATCCTTGGTACCGGAGTTGCGAGAGTGGTGCTAGTGGATAAGACGGGCAGAGTTCTCGGCGCAAAGTTTCTCGATAAAGTGTTAAAGGGACAATACGCAAATTTCTCGGTGGGAAGTTGAACTAGCTGCCAGAGGGACTCTACGATAAGAAGGGGGCGCTGAGATGAAGCTTCATTTAGCACCCAGACAGAGAGGCTGTAGGATGGCAGACTACACGAACTCAGAGAAAGCATATATGCTTTTGGCATATGAGACCGCAGACTGTTATGGTCGTGCCGCTCATAGGTTGTACGCCCACAGGTATCCGTTGAGGCGAACTCCCGCCCGTACCATGTTTGCTTGCCTACACCAGAAATTATGTGACAGCAGTTCTTTCCATAAGACCACACGCAATCGTGATCGAACGACACATACGCCAACCAACGAGGAAACTGTGCTAGGTCTGGTAGAGTGCACTCCCACTAGAAGTGCACGAGGTATCTCGAATAAAATCGGGATTTCACGCAATAGCGTGTGGAGGATTCTGTATAGCAATGACATGCATCCATATCACTAACAGCGCGTCCAGTTACTGAATGAATGTGACTTTACACCCCGTCGGGCTTTTTCACATTGATATTTGCAGAAACGAGCTGCAGATCCCCTCTTTCCAGCCTCAGTGTTCTTCATAGATGAGGCGTATTTCACGAGAGAGGTTTCTTTCAATACTCATAACAAGCATGCGTGGGTGATGGCGAACTCACATGCGATACGTACTCGGGCTGCACAGACACGTTTTATGGAAAACGTATGGGTCAACATTGTAGGGGATCGCTTCTTCGGGCCATACGTACTGCCTGATTGACAGATAGGTGCAGAACACTTGATATTCTTGGAACAAGTTCTACCAGAATTATTGGCCAACTTCCACGTTTCTACAGCGACGCATCCTTCCCTGTAGTACCAGCTGGCTGAAATGGACGGTGACATCTATTTCAGCCTTTCTGTACGTAACCATTTGAATGCAACATTTGGCTAACGATGGATTGACCGTGGTGGTCCAGTGAATTGGCCTGACCGATAGCCAGACCTATCGTGTATGGATTACTTCTTCTGGGACATGTGAAATCCCTTGTCTACGAAACCCGCGTTGACAGCGCCGAGGACCGTATAGCACGCATTGTTGCAGCTCCTTGGGAAATCCAAGACACTCCTGGAATGTTTGCGGATGTTCGAACTTAAATGCAGCGAAGATGTGAGGTCGTCAATTCGAACACCTCCTTTGATATGAGTTGTACTTCCCTTTTGTTATTTTTGTTTTTATGTTTATGAACAGCGAGTAATAAACACCTTTTTTTCTCCTATTTTGTGTCCTTTCCTGTCCTTGTATTTTATGTCTAAAAAATGCGAAATCGAAATGAAGCTTCGAAACAAACACGCTTGAAACACCCGCGCCTATTCAATCCTCTCAACCGCGTCAGGAACACTGTAAACACAAATGTCTGAAATTCAGTTAAAAAGTGTCTTAAATGGATGGTCACATTTTAAGTGAAAAAAAAGTGTCTTACTTTTTAAGACACGTTTTTGCATCTGAAGTTAAGACATTGGAAACATATTAAAATGCCGCCATTTTTAAAACACTTGAAATGTCTAAAAATACGCTATTTTTAAAACACTTGAAATGTCTTAAAAAGCCGCCATTTTTTAGACATTTGAAACATCTAAAATGCTGCCATTTTTAAGACACTCGAAACATCTTATATGATTTTTTTTTCTCTTATTTACACTGGCTGATTGACAGCAGGCTAAAACTTAGACTTACAGTCAAGCTACAAAGCAAAATAAATGGTTGTCAATTATGGAAGACTACTACAGCAGTCTGCATTATAATGTCATAATTTATTTTGTATTGCAGCAAGGCAAGTGCAATGTTGCCAAGTATATTTTTAAAATACTGTTAACCTTTTATATTAATTTTTAATGATGAGAGCATTACCAATTAAGCATAGAATTTTTTTCAAAATTACAATTTCAAATGAATCTATTTTGATTCTTACACATCTGTAGCAGCGCATTATTCTTTTGAAAGGCCCCATTCATATCCTGTCCTTCTAGGAATTAAATTTTTTTATAAAAGTTACAATCTTCTTTAAGTACTTTGAAAAAATGTTTTTTCCTGGTCAATATCCAAAACTAACATATTTATGGGCATTTTTACACTGTAAAAAAAAAAATAATAATAAAAATAAATGAATAATAAAAAAACAGCATTTTTACAGTTAAAAATTTTGCCAATATGGGTGTTCCTCCCCCCCTCCCCCCCGCCCTTCTCTATGTATTGTTTATCTTATTTTTTTTTCTTATTATTTTAACTTGGGACATATTTTAAAGACTTTGGGCAAGTATTATATTAAGTATTATATTTTTAATTAAGTTTTATATTTTTGACGAAGCATTATATTTTTCTTGACTTATATCACTGTTTTAATATCATTATTATACAATCAATTCTGTCATGCATATGTAAGGTACAAATTTCATTTTTTGGTCATGTATATCACGGACAAAAATTTTAGTCATTTGCCTAGAGAAAAAATATTTTTCAAAAAATTATAACAAAGGTAGATTTTATTTGTTTATCTAACATTTAATCAATTTAATTTATTATTCAGGATTTCCTTACAGGACTTTGTATATCCGTTTATTTGTATTTGAAAATACCTACTAATTTAAATAATGAATATATATATTTTTTGTTTTCCAACAATTTCAGTTATATTTTCTGCATCTATTTAAAGATTTTTGTTTATTGAATGTAATCGTTATGCCCCCCCCCCCTCCAACATATCTATAAAACTTTCTGGTATTTAAACTATCAAACATAAATAATTAATAACAGTACCTTATTGTACCCAACTTTCTGATACGGAAATTTTATTGATAAGAAACTTTTTTTGTGCTAAGAAAATTTTATAAATCAACATTTAATTCTACAAATATCGTCAGATTCTATTAAAAATGAACACAAGAAAAAAAAAACACGAGGTTAGCAAATTTTTACAAATCTCTAATTACAATTAAGGAGAATAAAAAAATCTGATAAAAAAAAGAAAGAAAATAATTCTGTTCTCATAAAAACCTTAAAGAATGAGGAAATATTATGAATAAAAGTAATAGGTACGAGTTGCTGCTAATTGATACTGCGATACTAGTAAACAAGCTATTTCAATATGTTAGGAATTGATAAAATGGTGCAATCGGATTAATCATAATAAATTATTTGAAAATTACATATAAGAAAATCGAAAATGAATCACTGGCCGAAACTCAACTTAGTGGTAAAAAGACTTTAAAATTTAGCGAATTATAATAGTATATTAAATAAATAAATATTTAAATTAACGCCGAAAGTTAACCGAAAACTGTTAGCCAGCACAAATTTTATATGATTTAGAAAATGTATTTGAATACCAACGCATAAAATGGAATTTTGAAAAATATATAACAATATCGAAATAAAGAACAAGAATCTTCTTAAAAATATATATATATGTGCATGGATAAAGTTTAAGGATTAATCATAATAAATTATTTGAAAATTACATATAAGAAAATCGAAAATGAATCACTGGCCGAAACTCAACTTAGTGGTAAAAAGACTTTAAAATTTAGCGAATTATAATAGTATATTAAATAAATAAATATTTAAATTAACGCCGAAAGTTAACCGAAAACTGTTAGCCAGCACAAATTTTATATGATTTAGAAAATGTATTTGAATACCAACGCATAAAATGGAATTTTGAAAAATATATAACAATATCGAAATAAAGAACAAGAATCTTCTTAAAAATATATATATATGTGCATGGATAAAGTTTAACTGTTATACTTATACACATATCATACGTAAATAATAAAAAAGTCCTGTGATAAAATACACGTAATAGTTAAAGTAGACTACAATACAACCACATAACCCAAGCAAAATCATCTATTTTTTAATGATTTAAGATAAAATATTTATTCTAGGTAAGTGAATTGAAAGCTATTTATCGCGATGTACACGTGGATTGAAAACTAAATTCGTATCTTACAAATATATAATAGAAATTATGTGACGTTATTAAAACAAACATATGAGAAAACATAAAGGTAAAACTTACTTTTATTCTTTAAAATAGTTTCTTTTATAATCCAAGGAGCTGTTGTATTTATTATATTTTCTGCCATGTTCTATGTTTCTGTTCTATGTTGTATTCACCTGCCTTCCCTTCTCATTTGAGATGTGATCAACAACGCTAACGTTATGTCTTAATTTAAGACATTTTACCATATTAAGATACTTTATATTGGTTCATTTCAACCATCAGTCGATTAAGACACACAATTTTCTTAAATTAAGGTATCTATTATGTCTAAGCTGTATATTAAGACATTTACGTGTCTTAAATGCCTTTTCAGTCTTTTTTTTTTTTTTTTTTTGTCTTACTTTAAGACTCCTTTATTTGCAGTGAAGGCGTTTCCAACTTGGCATTCCTATGTGATTCCAAGTCGTCATCTGCACCCTACCTCCCCTCGAAGTTTGTAACATCTTAGATAGGACACTCTGTATATATATATATATATGTGTGTGTGTATGTGTGTGCATATATATATAAAATGAAATCGCATATGTGAAAATCGAAGGAAGGGACAGTGTGAAAATCAAATATATATCTGTGACGATATTTAGAAATGTATCCCACTACAAACATCAAAAAGCTATATCAGATCGAAATTTACTCAGTCGCATTCCAAATTTTAGTTGTTCTGGCCGATGAAATTTTTCAGAAAAAAAGAAGAAATGAAATCATCGAAGAAATATTTATTATTTCCACATAATAATATAATGACGAAGAGTTTCCACTCCACTAGACATCATTGAAAGCTTTTAGTAATGGACGTTTAATAAGATATTACGATGCACATTCAAAATAATTCATATAGACTCTCTTACAGGCAACAACGGATTATTTAGACAAGAAAATATCACAGAAGGTCTTAGCTCCAGAACTCAAGTTTCACGTTATATACCAGCGTGCTCAAAGCTATTTACGGCATTGCAGTATTACTAACCAACCAATGATAGAGCTAGGATGCGTTAGAACTCTTTACTGAGAGCAGCAGAATTTTTAAGCAAAAAGGCCCCGCTGAAAAAGAGCGAGAATCTCAGTTTTGGAATTAGAAAAAAAAATACAAAAAAAAAAAATGGTGTAGACTAACTTTTAAATAGAACGAATTTGACTTGGAAATAAAGGTTTTTGAAGAAAAATAGTTACGGAACGTGTTTTTAGACTATTTTCGAGGGGAATAAAATATTAAATTACGCATTGTAAAAGAAGGAGATTTAGATAAATAAAATAAAAGGAATATTATTTAAGATGGGAAATATTTTAATAAGGGTTGTAGGATGAATTTAGAAGGGGAAAAATTATGGAATAAATTTAATAATGTACGGAATTTTGATTATTGTAATATATATATAAATCTATAATACGGCGTTTAAAAAGGCGAGGGGCTCAAGAAGAACATAGTGTCAAGAAATAACATACTTAGAGTCATTATAAATTTTAAAATGTTTACTTAAACTACAAATTAAATTGGAAAATGAATCGAAAATTCATCATATATTGCATGATGCTGAATGATATGAGGTTGGAACAAGAAAAAAAGTTACCGAAGTTTTAATTTTATCATTACCAAATTAATTATATCTGAGATTTATTACCCTTTTCTTTACAGATAATTCAACTATTTGTTATTCCTAATACAACATTGTTCTTCTGTTTCCTCTTTGTTTTAAAACATCAGCCGAAAAGAGAATGATGTATTTGCAAAACGTGTTGTCCAATTCTGAGAGATCATTGCTGGAAGAGATAAAACAACGATCATGAAGCATTTTGTAAGAAATCTACAATATCTCACTCAAAACCCCAGCATACTGCTCAGATAAACAGCATAGCGAAACCATTATTTCCATTGAATAACATATTATTTACTATAAAAATGATTTACAATTTAATACTTTCATTTAACAATTTCATTTAATACTACCTGATACAACATCTAATTTCTGAGATATTTTTCATTTTATAATTATTTTTTCTTTTTTATAAATACAGGTATATCCATTTCCTAGTAGAAAGACAATCTCAGTTATATCTTAGTTCAGTACTGGGCCAAAATTGCATTTATTGACATGAAATATTTCTCCCACTTTGGGCTGTTGATATTTTGTCAATATTGCGCATATATAGTATGGGAAAGAAGAATTTTCAAATAAAAGTCAATAAAACCAATATTGGTGCAATAGTGTCTTATCATTGGAACTATTTCTAAACTAAAGACAAAGGTCTAGCCAATATTGGCATTACTTGAAATTACTTCGAAAAGAACTCCAATTCTGCCCCAATATTAGTTTTATTGGCTTTATATTGGCTAAATATATCTTGCTAATATGACACAATATTAGCAAAATACCAACATATAACTATTTGAGTAACCTTTCAATCCAATGAATGCATCATTGGTCCAATATCGACCAAAGTAGAGACAAATTTAACTTGCTACTAGGGTCATTCATCTTTTATTCTTCTTCAGTTTTCTATTTCAGTAATGATGTAGAAGAAGGTGAGTCCAAAAGTTGTTTCTTTTTTGCTCGATTGTCCTTCTTAATAAATACCCGTCGTTTTGCCGCTGAAATTTCTTGCTCATATTAAGTGTTTGTGTTGATTGTCTGTCTCTTTATAATATTGACTTCTTACTCACAATCTTTCAAATACATTATGTGTATCGCTTTTAATTAATATACAGAGCGGCCATAGAATATTGTGAGGTGTTCTGAGCTCTCTAGTCTGAAATCTATTATGTGAAAAATAACAAAAACTGGTGTACCTGCGCCATGAAGCACGCAGTTTCAATATTTAGAGAAAAAAAATAGTGATAGCCTCCATGGAGTTTTGCAATCTGCAAGTGTAATATGCATGATATATACAATTGCCAAACGAAAGAAAGAGAATATATAAAAATTTCGAACAATATATGACAACGTTTATTGTTAATTAAAAAATGTAGTTCAACATGACCACTGTTCTGATGAACCAATAAATGCAAACGATACACTACATTTTACACGCCGCGCCGCAGCTCTCAACATATTAGCATGGATTTGTGCCCGTCATGTATTATTATTTCATCTTTTAAAGTTACGATAACAGAAACATGCCCTTAATACTAGAAAATGCTTTTAGTATATAGTCCTATTATCAAAAGTCAAAAGTGTTGAGATCAGGCGGTTTAGCATTCTCACTCCGCTGTGAATAAAATTTGACTAATAAATAAATAAGGTTAAATATGAGCAATTATCATGTTAAATTTTAACATTGTTAAAGAACCTTAAAAGTTGTTTTCTGGTTGGGTTTCCGCATTTCAGACAAAGTAAACAAATTTTAACACATATAAGTATATTGACTATTTTCAGCTTTCAAGTATAATTCGTATTTTGGCATCTTTTTCCTCTTAATGCAACATGGCTGCTTCTTAATGACTTTTAAAACAATTTATGCCTATAGCTTTATTTTTTCTTCTTTTTATTGTTATATATATTGTAATGAAAACACTTGCTTTCATGTATATAACTTACATTCATGCTACTCTCCAATATTGAATGCTGAGTTTGTCTATAAAACTAGCTGATACGTGTGGCGTTGCCCGGAAATCAGTAACTTTCTTTTGAGGTTTCGATAAAAATAGTCATTTTCCGCGCGTGTTCTGTTCTGAACAAAGATCTTTTAGAACGAAACTCCGGCTCTCGTCCCAGCTACCTATACGGCATTGTATAGCAGGCGTGCTACGCACGTGCTGCAATATTGTTTAGTTTCAATTTCCACCGCTAGGGGGCACGAAATCATCTTAATTAGTTATCTATATCTTAATTATTTCATATTAAGTTGAATGAACCAATTCCCGTTGAAGAAGATTCCGAACATTTTTTAGAACACTTTGGTCGAAATATGAAAATGCCCTAGGTCGACCACTTTCAACGACCATATTTCCCACACCCCCACAGCTACCGACATGCAACTACCATAGTTCACGATGGAATACTCGAGGCTACTACCACACACAAACACCAGTGGTCAGAGCTGAGTTGTTGTGGCTGCAAAGGGAAATATAGAGACACGCGTCTATATATAGACGTGCATGTCCCTATATTTCACTTTTCAAACAGAATACTTTGGTCGAAATATGAAAATACCCTTTGTCGATCACTTTCAACCACTATATTTCCCACATTCCCACAGCTACCGACATGCAGCCACCATAGTTCACGATGGGAGACTCGAGGCTACTACCACACAAACATCAGTGGTGTACGCCCGGGAGTTGTGGCTCAAAGTGAAAGATATGGTCACACACGGCTGTTTATATATATATATATATATATATATATATATATATATATACATAGATTACTTTGTGCATGTTTTCCAGTTCTCAAAGGTCATAAAGGAATACATTTTTTGTTTGTCTGTTTTTAACGTTAGTGTATGGATATATTTCTAAAAATATATAAATTACAGGAAAAATAAAATTTTAGATTAATTTTTTCAAACGCGTTTTTATAGGCTAAACTTCATCTAAAACAAATTTTTTATACAATGGAAACATATCTACATGACGTATATATTTATGATTAACAGTTATGGAATTGGTTGTTGGATAAGAATAGAAGAAGATTATGTAGGTATATATATATTTACTTCTATTTGAAACGATTTTGGCTAGAACATTTTAAAAAACACATTATAAAATATTTTAATCTATATGTATGCATGGCAAATTTGAATGGAATGTAAGTATTTTTAAACAATTACTATTATCTAAAATAAATCAAAAATAGAGTTATCTTAAAACATTAATGTTGTATAACTGTGGCCAGTTTTGATAAGTTAATGATTATCTTCTGAATCATCTAAGCGATTGAATTATGAAAATCATATCTAATTTATTTTTTTATTACTACTTCAAATGATAATTTTGAACTATAATGCTTTAGTAGAAGGCAGAAAACCAACGTTAAAAATGCACAAAGAATACACAAAAAATCAGCAAACAGTTGTTTCGAATCCACAAGCGAGATTCTTCTTCAGTGCGACAAAGATCAAAGCACAGCGTGCTAGAAGAAACAAGATTGGGAAAAACGACAGTGTGGCGGTAGCTTATATACCCGATGCGGGTAGAGAACGCCAAAAAGCAACCAACGAGAAGGAAGCAGCATGAAACAACTAAGTGTACAAGTAGCGACATCAACTGGTGAACGAAAAAAAACTAACAAGAAAACCAAAAAAGAGAAATTAAATTAATGCTTTTCAAATACTTGGAAAATTAAGAGTACTAGATAAGTCATTGATTAAGGAGTGGGAATTTTTAATGATGCGGTAAGCTTCCCAAAGATCAAGATCAAGGTTAGAACATTTTTGGGTAATGGTGGCTGAGGAAAATTCGAATCTATGTTGAAAATACCAACAATGTTGAGCAATAGAAAAACGTTTAAGCTCCTGATTTTTAAAATAACCTTCATGCTATTTTAAACGAAATCTTGATCGGTCTAGACTACAATCACGTTTAATCTGACCA
This sequence comes from Maratus michaelseni, assembly GCA_963931845.1. NCBI lineage: Eukaryota > Metazoa > Arthropoda > Arachnida > Araneae > Salticidae > Maratus > Maratus michaelseni. The sequence goes on along the minus strand of OZ007586.1, from coordinate 218,165,768 downwards.
ATATAAGAGAGACCACACTGGGAAGAGATTTTGTAAATACCCCAGTTATCTATACGATCAATAGGGTGTTTGAGATTTGTAAAAGATATTTTATTAACAGGAGAAAAAAATAACATTGAATTCGAACCTTCTTAAAGAATTTTAACAATTTTCTGACTGATTTTAGGGGGAAATGGCAAAACAACTGAAGTATTAGAGTTGGAATTAAAATTCTTTCCGAATGGACGGGTTTCGTCAATTTCTTATAAATAGAATCTATAATATTAGAAGAATAACCACGATCAACAGCAATAGCTTTGAGATAATTAATTTCAGCGTTAAGTAACTGAGGAGTGGAACAAATATTGGAAGCCCGAAAAACAAAAGTATTGAAAGCAGCAAATTTCCGGTTAGGGGTATGAGAAGAATAATTGTAAGGTGGAAAATTGACAGGAAAAGGTTTACGAAAGACAGTAGCCTGAAAGCCATCTTCACTGCGAATAACAAGGACATCCAGGAAAGAAAGATAATTGTTGGTTTCAATTTCAAAAGTAAATTTAATGCAAGAATCAATGGAATTCATAACAGAAAGAATTGATTAATATCCGAATTCATTTCAACCAGGACATAACTATCATCAACAAAATGGACATAAAACGGAAACTTTAATATTTCAAACAATTTGACCTCAAAATAGTGCATGTAAATATCGCATAAAATTGGACTAAGAAGATTGTTCACAGCCAAACCGTCAGTCATACGAAAGAAATTCCCATTAAAAACAAAAGTATTTTCCGACAGGCAAGCACGAGTGAGAAAAGTAACCCCCTGGATTTCAAAATAAGAGAAGTGAAATTCAAAAAGACTTTTCTTCAGGCAATCTAAAGCCCTCTCAACCGGAACATTACTAAATAATGAAGTGACATCAAAAGAAACCATCATGTGGCCCTGTGGCTTAAAAATATGAAGTTTCTTAACAAATTCAAGAGAATTCTTAACAGTGAAATAATTACTGCTAAAAAGTAGAGAAAAAACAGAAATTAAATATTTGGCAAGCTTATAAGAAGCTGTACCGATACTAGAGACAATAGGTCTAAACGGAATGTCAGGTTTATGGGTCTTAAGCAAAGGCTAAAACCTGGCACAATGCGCAATAGAAGGAATAAGAGACCTCATAAAATTAGTAGAAATAATGGAAGAAGACTTGATGGCGGACTTAATAGAGTTGATTTCGCTAGTGGAAGGGTCTTTGTGGATATCCACATAGGGATCATCATTAAATAATTTTTGGGATTTCTCCAACTATGTAGTTTTATCAAGAAAAACAATCTGATCACCTATGTCAGCCTTGGTAATGATTAAGTTTGGATCATAACGCAAACTTTTCAGACAATGTTTAACAGAATTATTAAGATTGGGGTTATGAACATTAGAATTGAAATCAACAGTATTGGCTATGAGATGCCTAATAGACTCTTTATGAGAAGAAGATAGAGCGCTATACTTAAATGCTCTTTCAATAGGAGCAATTAGATTGGGTAACGAAGGAATAGCAGAAACAGAAAAATTGTTATTTAATTGGAGAGCATTGAGTTAACGACATTTCCATTGGTTAAATAACAATTTTTTTGTCTTTGCTATTCCTTCGTTACCCAATCTAATTGCTCCTATTAAAAGAGCCTTTATTTTTTTTATGAACGTTAAAGAAATATTCTCTGCTACAGCGAAAAATAAATGCTCATACATTTCATCAAAGAATTCGCAATAGACGATTTAAAACTTCAAAAACTTAGTGTTTATAATGTGGTATTAAATATTAGAGTTTAAATTTGGAAAACACTTAGTTATGCAGGATACTTTTAAAGTGGTCTAGGGCACAAGATTATCAGAATGGATGCATAGAAGTGATGATTTTTTAGTATAACTATTTCCAAATAGTAATTTTTGCTTTATTTAATTGCACAGTTTTGTGATTAAATAAGATGAATATTACTAATCAGGTGTAGTGGTACACAAAAATGTGCATCTCTGTGCACCCTTATTATATTTTTCTTATTTATAAATATTTTTTGCTATTTTTTTTATCTTAAAATGTGTGTTTATATAACTATCCCTTTTCACTTCTAAAGCTTTAAGAAAAATATTTTTTTAATTAAAATTTTAAATTTTAGCTATGTATAAAATTTGATATATCTTCTCACAAAATAGTTTGTTTTTCACGGTACAGAAAAGAATTATTAATTTGTCTTCAGGATTAGGAAACATATTTTTAAAAAAATTAATTGTTTTTAAAACAAATAGCCTCATTATTATAATCATTAAATAGCCTCTGGGCCTTCATTATTTAAACAGTGCTTTTTACTACGAGAATCACATTTTCAAACTTTATCCTGAAAAACAGGAAACCTTAACGCAATTCAAAGAATATATTACCAAAAAAAAATGCTCAAAGTGTCTTAGGTTTATTTTTTATAGAAGTTTCGATACATCAATTTAAATATAATAAATCTTGAAAAAAAATTCTGAGGTAAATGGCCTTCATTTCTGGAAAATGATGCAACTTACCACAGTCAGAACAACTTAAACAATGTTATATATTTTGAGCTAATTATTGTATTTATACTCAGTTAGCGCCATTATCACATATATTATAAAGCAAGAAGCCCTAAAAGTGTATGTCCGGGGTAATTTTAAAAACTACCCGGTGGATTTTTTTGTGGTTTGCACCATCGGATAGAAAAAATTCACGCGACCATTATGATGTATAATATACCGATATAATCATGATTTTTGATAATAAAATTTGATAGGGTAATGCGGAGTAATTTAGTGCTTAATTTTTTTAAACTAAAAAAAAAACTATGGGTCTTTTAAAAGATTGAAATGTACAAAACATACCTTTTTCAAGGACAAATTCGTAAAAGAAAAAAAAGAATTTCAGTCAGTACATAGTAAGTTAGAGGGATTTTTTTTTTTTTTTTTTTTTGTATATAAAAACACAGGAAGCACCAAATTACCTCTCAAGGGGTAATTTGGTGTCCCATTTATAACCACTGCCACACCACCAATCGTATATTTTGAGATAATAAGGTGCATTTAATTTTGTACATTTAATAATGTGCTATTCAGTACACTGATAATTTTTTTAATCAGATAACATCTAAAAGCAATGTGAATTTTTCTTTGAGAGCATACGTTTTCTAAAGAGACAGTTTGAAATAGCAATTACATGAAGAATTTTAAAGGCTGTGTTGAAATTCATAATTTTATGCTCTTTAAACAATGTCTTTTCAAACTGGATTAACCATAAAAAAAATTAATACAACATGGTTAGTTGAAACAAAATTTTAAAACACATGTTCTAAAGAGACAGTTTGAAATAGCAATTACATGAAGAATTTTAAAGGCTGTGTTGAAATTCATAATTTTATGCTCTTTAAACAATGTCTTTTCAAACTGGATTAACCATAAAAAAAATTAATACAACATGGTTAGTTGAAACAAAATTTTAAAACACATGTTCTAAAGAGACAGTTTGAAATAGCAATTACATGAAGAATTTTAAAGGCTGTGTTGAAATTCATAATTTTATGCTCTTTAAACAATGTCTTTTCAAACTAGATTAACCATAAAAAAATTTAATACAACATGGTTAGTTGAAACAAAATTTTAAAACACATGTTTCTTATACATCAGTGAAAGCAAAAATTATAATTAAAGGATTTTCATACAGCTCAATATTATAGAGGGAAACATTTTAAAATGGATATTATGATATTTTAGATTACACTGTAAAAAAAAATTCCGAGGTTACTAAAAATTTTTTAGTAGATTTGTATTCCACAGAAGAGTAACCGCGGTATTACAAACGGAAACGTTGCTAGCTGTTTTCTAGTAACTCTTACAGATTTTGTTCTAACTGAGTAAGAATACAAAAAAATTTTTAGTAATTGCAAGGATCAATGAGAAAAACTACATTTTTTTTAGTAGATCGACCCATTTTTTTACAGTGTAGATACCTTCTGAGTATAATAATAAAAATATTTTTTTCAAACAATTACTTAAGAAATAGTTATCAACATTTTTGTACTGCACAAATGAGACAAAATGAACCCCACTCAATGATATGGGCTAGAGTGCAACATTTTAGACATTACACTGCAAAAAACCACGATCAACAGGTTACTAATTTTTTTTTAGTAAATTTGTATTCCACAAAATTTTTTAGTAACCGAACCGATATCATAAACCGGAATCGTTGCTAGTTGTTTTCTAGTAATTCTTACAGATTTTCTTGTAATTGAGTAAGAATACAAAAAAATTTTTTTAGTAAATGCAAGGATGAATGAGAAAACTAAATTTTTTTTAGTAGATCGACCCATTTTTTACAGTGTACACAGTCTTCTGAATAATAGATCTATATAAAACAAGTAATATATATATATATATATATATATATATATATATATATATATATATAATTTAAGTCAATTCCTACTCAGGTCAACAAAGAAAAAAATTATTTTAGTTACTTTTTATTAAAAAAATCTGTATTAACATCAAGTGTCATCCACTACAAGTTTTAAAAAATGTATTTGAACTTGAGTGGATGAATAAAAGGTATTTTATTAATGATTGAAAATTTTAACAAGATATATAAATATATATAGGGAGAGTGTGAACTAATAGTAGAAATTGAAAAATAACTTACTCCAACAATTTTTTAATAAAAGGCTATGCCATAGCTAAAACATTTTAAACACAAGTAAAGGCTCAGATCTTACACAATTCAGTAGCCTAATTCTTATCTGAATCAATCTGGAATAAAGAAGTCAGTTGTATACTTCTGAGAAATGATTAATAAACAAAAAGTTAGTGATAATCAACAAACATAATAAAACTACAGTAAAAAATAAATTAATTTATAAGTAAAATACAGTGGCACCAAATTACACCGCATTTTGTTTTATGCGGGGTAATTTGGTGCTTGATATTATTATTTTTTTTGTCGTATTCAAAGATGGATGAGAGGTGATACTTATTAGAGTGTACTTTCAACATGCCAGTACAAATTTCTATTCATGCTTACATCATCTAATTTTTCATGTGGCTTCATGTAAGTAGAGAGTTATCGAAACTTCGGAAGGTGGTCATTTTGCGCAGTTTTTGACAGATTCTAGAAAATATTTTTTTCTCGCTGAAAGCGTGCTAGTTACATAATAGGGATATATTTAATACACAGTAAGTATGTGTAAGTACTTGCAAAAATTTTTAAAGATTCATGCCAGACAATAAAATCATGATACAAATATTTGAAAATGAGGCACCAAATTACCCCAACACCAAATTTCCCCGGCTTACCCTATTTTATCCTTATTTTGGACGAAAAGTTTGCCATTGGTATATGTTTTTCATATTGGCGAATTTATATTATGCTATTGTTTAGTAACCGAACGGCTGTAACTGAAATCGGCTGTATCAGTTAGAGATTTAAAAAAAATACAAACACCTCAAAAAAAAAAATATATATATATATATTACTGATTTTGTTTCAACTGCAAACAAAAAAGTTTTAATCAGAAATAATATAAAACGAAGATATTTAATTTAAATTAAGAAGTATCCAATGCCAAAGGTGGCCATTGAAACACTATTTGTCAATTTATCACTCTTGTTGCCTATATTTGGCACGTGGATAAGAAAAAAATGCACTTTTAGGTTCCTATCTTTATGATATATATGAAAGTCATGACAGTCGCAGCAGACAAGTTTTTAAAAACATATTTTTTATATGTATCGTAAATTTTATCTCTCATTTACGGAAGATTTTTGCATTTCCAGTTGAATTATTATGTATGACGTCGACCGTCTTTTTACTTGATAGAATTAAAAAAAAAAAAAAAAAAAAAAAAAAAAAATCAAATGCATCTGTATGTATCAGAACACATAGTTTTAGTTCTATAAATGCATTTTTGTTACTTTGAAAGTTAGTTTATTTTAAAATAATTTAAATGAAATCAATGACCTTTACCTACAATCTTTTTACAAATATTTAATATCCAAACTATGTCTTTAAATATGCCATGTATTTTTATAGTAATTGTTTTTAATTTATAATTCATATTCTTGAAATTGAGATCCCTTGTTAAGTATTATTACTTTTTATCATAAAAGTTTTCCCATAAAAGATACATTTTTAAAAAGATCAGGTTCGTGCGCTAAATTCATCTCTAATTACAAAACAAATGTTATGTTTACACTCGCAGATCCTTTCATTATTGTAACTGATTTGAATTGCATATCGTAGAAAACAGCTACTAACTAATTATCTTAAAGAAATTGCTATGTCGTAGCTTGAAATTTCTTCTTTGCTTGTTCCGTTGAGTGCTCATGGAATAAAATTTTACGCTTAATGAATTCAACATTCTAAGAAAGTTATGCGTTGAGAATTAGGAACATAACACGAAATCTAATATTCACGAATGGTCCGTTATTTGAAATAATAGGATTGTTAATTTGGCGTAAAAGAATGAAGTCATTCATAAACATAAAAAATAGATTTGAATTACAGATTTTAAATGTTGTCAAAGGATTTTGATAGAGAAATTAAAAGTGACTGAAGGTGGTTTATTCTTTTACCACACTGTTAAAAATATGCAACAAACTGTCCAGCCATTCGAAAGGGTTTTTTTTAAATAACGGTTTTTTGACCATATTATTAAGCGTATCTAACCATATTATTGAAAATATTATGGTCAGAATGAAGTTAAATTACGGTTTTCTATAAAAACGCGTTCATGCACTTTAAAATTTTGCAGCAAACTGTCCAGTCATTTGACCGTTTTTATTGAAAACGGTTATACGACCTTAATTTAACTTTATTCTGACCATATTATTGTCCATATTATGATCAGAATAGAGTTAAATTACGGTTATGTAACAATTTTCTATAAAAATGGTCCAATGACTGGACAGTTTGCTGCAAATTTTTAACAGTATGACTGGACATGGAACTGCAAATTTTTAACAGTGCACATACGTCTATTTTAAAAAATCGTAGATAGTTATTTTAAAAAAAATGGATTCCTACGGAAATTTCTAACATGAATTTGTGTTTATTAATAATGTATCTAGAAATTGATATATTTTATGTATTTTATTATTATATACATTGGATGTATATTGATATATTTTATGTATTTTATTATTATATACATTGGATGTATATTGATATATTTTATGTATTTTATTATTATATACATCGGATGTATATTGATATATTTTATGTATTTTTTTATATTTTTATAAAAGTATAAATTGCAATGGGTTTTTTTCCTCTAACAGATGAGCGATGAAATTCATTGCAAGGATTTTCCAACGAAAACAAACAAGTAAGTAACATTGAAAAATAATGAAGGAAAGAAGTTTATGAAATCAGAAAGAAAAATTCCTTTAGCAGACATTTTCACATGATCTAAAATACAATGAGTCTTGTCTTGTTTTGTTTACTTCTCATTTTATTAAATAACTCATTTTTGTGCGTATGTTGAGTTTAGAAAAATACAAATGATAAAATTTCCTTTAATAAGTTTCGCATGGGGTCGAAAAAAATTTAACAGACATTATAAAAGCACTTTTAAGTTCAGTCACAGATGAAAAACTTAAATTTTAAGTCTTAATCTTAAAACTAAGCAAAGACTTGTGTGAAAATTGTCCTTAAATTACTAGCGAAATTATCATAAAAAATGATTATTTAAATTTCATTTATTTAAAAATGAATGCAAATTTACGTTTGTCGTTGAAGAATTTAAAGTATGAGTAAAATAGTAAAAATATCTTGCGATTACATTTAAAAATAATGTACTGCAAGTATAATCTAAATTCAGTGTTATTGGTAATAGTCCTTTTTTTAAATGCCATTTTAAATGCCACTTATCTACTTAAACTTAGATAATAACTACTAAATAACGTTAGCAGCAAATAATTAACAATAAATACAAAAGCGTTAATAGTTGAGTTCTTTTTCAAGAAAATTCCATGTTTTGTGCATTGTAGAATTTTATAAATTTTATGTTGGTTCTGAAAATTATGTAATGAAACAAAGAGGATTCTTCCCCCCAAAAAAGAGTCAGCTGAGGATTCTGCTACGTTCGTTTGATTTTTTCAAAGATGGGAATATCATTTATAATTCATACAGAAAAAATATGACAGCTGAATAACACGAGGAAAAAACTTTATAATGAAAGTTATTTAAAAAGTATTAGAAGTACATGAAAGTAATTTATTTTTTAACAGCCTGCAGTTGTTTGAAAATAACATAAATGACATGTACAGTGTACATTTCTTAAATTTGTTTTAATATTTCTTCATTAATTATGCGACAAATTACACTTAAACTAATAAATTCTGTAGATCTTTTGAAAAGGCTCGAATTTGTTTTACATGCTTGACTTTAGACTTTTAGTTTTTGTTATTTACCTCATTTTGCTTGGAGTGGGACGCGAAGTGAAGGTTTTTTTCTTTGGCGTAAAGACATATATTAAAATAAAAATATTTGAAAAATGAAACTTTAAAATTCCTTTTTATTGAACTCTTTTATTTTGAGAAAGAAGGTATGTGACTAATTTCCCAATGTTCCGGTGAAGAAAAGGTCATAAAAGGCCAAAAATGATTTGATAAATAAAAATAAAAAATATCTTTCTGCATGAAAACTACAATATTGATCACGAATCGCTGAATTATTTTGTAAAGGTATTTAACCAAATGAAGGACCTTACCTTAATTACTCTGTTTACGCGTATCCATTAAAACAAATGAAAGAGACAAAGAGGAGAAAGAAATGTCCACTTTGCTTTTCTAGAAAAGCCTACGCAGAAAGAAGAAGCGGAGGAAAAAGTATGAGAGAGAAAAGAAAGCATCTCCGATCCCGCGTGTCATCCCGTTCTGCCGCGCGACTCTATCCGACTGAAGAGTTTGTCCAGACAGGCCCGACTGACGGTCGTTAGCGCGGCCCACCCGCTACCGAGGCAATGGCGCCCAATCTATGAAGATGATGGCCGTGTCACCCTCCAAACTGCAGCAATGAGGGATCACCACGGACGAGTCAATTACCCCTGTTCTCCCGAATTAGCAGCTCTCGCCAGATCACATCTCGCTCTAATTTCCCACCACCCTCTCTTTACCGGTGATCCGTAAGTGCTACTACAAGCCTAGTAATCAACGTGAGACCTGAAAACGACACAAGAAAGTGATCTATTATGATGTCGAAATCTTTATTGACGTCTGCATCAAAATTTCATTGTACCACATTTTATTTTTATTACACTTCTTCAAACGACTTTATGTCGATCGATAAAATCCAGCCTAATACGCCAAAGAGAAAACTTTCAGAATAAATTTCAATAACGAAATATTAATTTACTTTATGGGTCAAATTAAAACGTCTGAGGCAGTGCCCTAGTGAGTGTGTGTGGGGGGGGGGATTTGTAAAGGGGGACGAAATAAACTTACGTAAAAAATTGTAACATAAGAACAATAGAGGCCACTACGGAGAGACGCTATATTCTTAATTGTCACTGTGGCAAAAAACCCACACTATTAGTTTGTGGAACTGTATATTACAGTGGGACATTTTCAAAAAACTAAAACTTCTAATCTCATCCGTTTGCGTAAACAGATACCCAGTTAAAAATTAAAATGAATGCGTGAAACCTACTTTATGAAGTAATATCGAACGTTCTCACTATTTTGGAGAAATGAATTTTTCCAGTATTCATTAAAATTTCGTGCAGCGCTTGTAGCTCTTGATTTCAGGCGCGGGAACTAGTTACGCGTGACTAGTCTGTTATGTAAACACATAACAAACCTGTTCTTTTGGCAAGATGAGATTGCTTTTTAGTTTATCGAGATCAAGATGCTTCCTTATTATTATTTTTTTTTAAAACTTTTTATATAAAAACAAATTTTGGTAGACTTTTATGATTGCTCAAAATTTTTGTAATATCTTATATATATATATATATATATATATATATATATATATATATATATATATATATATATATATATATATATATATGTGTGTGTGTATTAACTAAGATTTTTAAATAGTAACTATTTGAAATAAAGAAGTCTCTAAAGCATTTTACTCCTTTTCATAACAATAACGAACCATCACAAAATACAATATAAGAGCAATGAGCTAAGAAGAACATAAATAAAATTAATTTTGTTTATGCAAGAAAAATTAAGTAATTAAAATATGGAAAAATGTTAGCATGTACAGTAACAGCTATTATAATATCTATAAATAATAATTTTAAAAAGCTGCATTATACTGACTTTTATAAAACTCTGCTGAAATTTTGAGAACACATTTGCAGTTTTTACCAGAAATGATCATGAAAGCTATAAAAAAACAAGGTTAGGAAATATTTTGAGATATTGTATTTTCTATTTAACTCTTTCAGGGGCAAAGTACTCCTATTAGTAAAATGCTGAAATGATTAAAAGCGGCACAAGAATTTACAAACACATTTATTTGAAAAACAGTAAACTCTTTTCTTCACTTACTAAATAAAAGGAAAATTTTCATTCCAAAATTCTGGTGCCAATGGGGCATTTAGGAATTAAAATTAAGTGGTCCAAAAATGAATATCTGCCATTAAAAGGTTAACAAGCTGGTTTTAAAAATCTACTGTATTTGACGAATATACATTATATTGGTTACATTTCAGGCGAGTTAAACAAATTGTTATGTTTTGCAAACAACAACAAAAAAATCATATTGTTTTTCTTTTCTTTTTTTTAAAGGATTAGTTTACATTGAGGAAAAGAAAATGTATAAAATAAAACAATTTCGCAGCCAAAGATTCAAGATAATTTCTGTGCTTCAAAAATCTGTACGTACAGAAAAAGATCAACATATGCAAACTTTTGATGTATGTATAGTCGTGGAAAAAAAACTGAACATCCCCTACTAACTCTGCAACAAATTATTGTAGAGGTAAGTTACTGGTACCAAACAATTGGAAATAAAATCTACTTTTAAAAATGTATATAAAATTTCTTAGGGAGCCATCTACATATAAAAACAAACCCAAACTTTGTCTTTTTCAATAACAAGAACCAATTTTGACAAGATATTTTTAATCTTCAGTTCAAACTATGCCTAGATAACAAATTTCATGAAATTCTTAAGATTAGTTTCAGAGAAATTAATTATTTTAAAATGGGCATATTTCAAGGGCTGTATCCAAATTGAAGTTCGGTACTCGATTGTTGAAATGCTGCAGAATGACTGTCACTTCTAATGTATTATTTATTGCCAATATGAAAATTTTACTTACTTAATATGCTTCGGCTATTGTTATATACGGTAAAATCCTTTTCAATATTCATTTCGTATTGTTTACAACAGTTGAATTATCCGATTAAAAAATATATTAGGTTATCTGTTATTAAAATAGCTTTCGAATATGTGAATGTGATTGGAATTTTATAGGTGATTTTATAATGTTTTTCTCAGATTTTTAATTTATTTTACTTGCTCTTTTCTAAATTTATATGTGAAGGATATCGGTGAATACAAAATTTAAAATAAAAAATAGTATGAAGCAGTATGAGGAAACGATGTAGAAAAACCCAGTCAGATTGCTTTTTAGTCTGAATATCAGTCATTATTCGGTTGCTAATGGCATATTTTAAAAACCTTTTTAGCAAATACACAACGAATATGCATTTATAAGAACCTTTACTTCAAACATGTATATCGCAGAAAAAATAAAATAGGTTTATTAGACTGGAGAAGAAGCTAGAAATTCAATTAAAGATAACAAAAATTATGAGTAAAATTTTTTTTTAAATGTAGGACTGTTAAATTTTTGAAAAATGAGCTTTGTTAATTTAAAAATAAAAGTGAAACTAATTTACATAATTAACGTAAATTTATATCTCATGCAAATACGATTTACGTAATCTAATAAAAAAATTGCAAAGCAGATTTAGAAACAGTAAAAGAAAAAAGAAATCTTATTCTAATCAACAATAAATTTGGGTTTTTCGTTCTATAACCAAACAAAAAAATAGCATAGGATTATAATTTCAGGAGATATTAACAAAAATATGAAAATGCAATTTAACATTAGAAGCTCTAAATTTTGAATGTTTATAATTCAAAAACTTATCATCCAAATGACTTGAAATGTGGTAGCTAGGCATAGTTTGAACCGAAGATTTAAAATATCGTGTCAAAATTGGTTGTTTCCATTGAAAAAAAAAAAACAAAGTTCGGGCTGGTTTTGATATGTAGATCCCCCTTAAGCAAATTTTATATACATCATTTAAAAGTAGACTTTATTTCATTTTGTTTGGTACTACTAACTTTCTTTTACGATAATTTGTTGCAGAGTTAGTATGTCTGTGTTTGTGTAAGGGGAGGGGGGGGGGGGGGTGTTTAGTTATTTTTTTCCAGGACTGTACATTTAAGTGTGGTTTTATTGTTAGGGTGATATGCTTAAAAATTAAAGATTAGATGAAAAGTCACAATATACAGGTAAAATTTGCACTGTAAAAAAAAAAAATCCTATCAGAGAGTTTCTAGAAAATTTCTGTGTACACAAGAAATACCTGTACATACAGGACAAGTTTGTATGTGCCGATATTTTTCTGTATATGCAGATATTTATGTTACATACAGATATTGTCTTGCAACGTTTTCTTTTGTCTTGCAACGTTTTTCCTAATACATTAGCCTTTAGAAAGAAATTTTTAACTACTCTAAAATTTGTTTTTGATTACTTAATCAGAAATAAACCTAACAAAATTATATATTTTCCTATTAGCACCTACATTTATTGAGTATAGCAGAAACTGAAAAATAATATATTGAGTAGATGTTTTTTTTAAACATGCGCTCTTACTTATATTACTTACATTATTATTACTTAAATAATCATGCAATTATATATCATAGTTTAATCTAAAAATAAACATAGAAATTTTAATTAAATTTTTTTTTAAATCTAGTTTTATGAATATTAACTTCTAGTTTTATGTATAGAAATCTTAATATATAGCATTTCAACATTTATTTGTTCAAATTTCATTTTTGAGAAGTGTAGACAAATTATGACTTTGAAAATTATGAAAAATATTGTTTAATATCATGCATAAAAAAAAAATAAGATGGTAAGTATTTTAAAGGGTAGGTAAGAATTTTCATGCTAAGTATTATAAAATTTCTAATAGCTTCATTCTTTATACAGACTCCCTGAATTCCAATAAAATTAGAAGTCATTAATAAAAACATAGCTTTGTAAAAGGAAATACATTTTTTGCTACTTTAAAAAATGTTTTAGTGAGAAAGTCAATAGGTGAAAACAGTCCAAAAACTATTAATTTTCAAAAGACTCATGTAGATATAAGTTTCCCTCATAGTAGAAAAAATTTTAAATGAAAAAATTATTTACGACTGTTTGGAATTCTAGTACTCGAGACGGCAAAAATGGAAAATTTTAAAAGTACATCTGCTGAAATCAGTAGCATTCGTTACAGTTAGCTTTCAGTTTCCACTAATTATATATAAAAAAAATGAATGATAACTCCCAGAACGGTTATTAGTGGCTATTTGATCACATAATACCAAATCTTACTTTCCATCTAATTTTCAACCCTCTTTACTAACAACATTTTAATGAAAGGTTATGAAAACACACAGTGCACGTAATTTATATAATTTAGAAAAAAAAATGGCATAACAGAAAATAACATTAGTCAAATAATAATAGTGAAATAACGTACAAATGAAGGGTTTTTCTTTTTGCCTCAAAATAATAAATAAACATGTTTTTTCTTCTAAAAGAAGTAATACCACTTTCATAATTAACAAAAAATTTTTTTATATCAGCTGAGTTTGGATGTTAGTAAAAGTTTTATGAGTCATCCTCTTTAACTTCACATGGTTGTCAACTTCTACGACTTTTTCCCCTTTTTAAAGTCAAATAAACATATTTGAACCAGAATTTTTACTTAATAAATAAAATAAAATGTGTATTACGGTACAATAAATAAACATTGTACCAATCTTGTTAAACATTTTTTTTTTTTTTTTTAAACGTATTTATATGATTTAAAAAGAGTAAAAGAACGACTTCATAGTCTATGTAAGAAAGTAACAAAAGGCAGAAAACATGTTTTTTCAAGTTGTAACTTACACTGAAATAAATATAACATATATTTTACCTTTAATATTGTGTGTAAGCTTCTGGAGTGCACGGTAGAAAAAAAAAAAAAAAAAAAAAAAAAAAAAAAGGTTCTGAATTTACGGAAATATAATAATAACCAAGAACGAAAATATACAATAACCTCTTCCGAGTTAACCATGATTCCGGAAGGCGTTTTTTATCTTTAGAAACCTCAGAAAACAACATATTTTCGAGATTTAAAGATTCGTTTATAAACACAAAGTTTCTTTTGCGGCCACTGATTTTCGGAAACGTTTCTGAGTAGTTTTTGTAATATTTTTTTTTTTCAAACCGAAATATCGTTTTTAAGACCCTATCAATTCTCAGTCAAACATTTTCAGCTGCGTAATTGAATTTTTACATCCAAGAGTAACAAAATAACATTAATTATAATGATAATGTTAATGTTGTTAATTTATCATGTTTGTCTGTAAAATATGTTTGTTGAACATGAAAATGCTTGCTTCAAAATTGATAACATCCGAAAAACCGGGTTTTCCCCGGTTTATTTTGGGTTTGAGAAAACTGATTAGTACACTATAAAAATTGCTCGGAAACGTTTGTGAAAATTAGTGGCAGAAAAAAAAAAATGTTTTTATAAATGCTTTTTTAAATCTCGAATATATATTGGTTTCCATAGCTGCCAACTTTTACGCTTTTTGTTACCACTAAAAGATTAAGGAGTCTTGTACCTTTTAAACTCGCCAAAAATCAACAAAAACTTTCAAACTTTGAATTAGTGTATCTTCAAATTTTTTTGTGTATAAGCATGAAATTTTGACTATTGATTAAGCAGATTGTGTCTTTTAATATAATACCATTAGAAACTGACTGGTCTTTTACAGAATTTGATCATTGTTGAAAATAAAGCTGCTCTTTTTTTTATTCCGTAAGTCATTGCGCGCATATCTTGAGAACGTATGACTGGATTGTTATGAAATTTAATATAGATAATATGCACATATGTATTTTAAAAATGATCTACTCTTATGTCAAAATTTTTTCATTAACTGTGTAAAAAAATTATTTTTGTAAAAAAATTTCAAAATTTTACATGTTTTAATAAATAAAAATAGTCATAATTAAAAATCTTATTATTGAAAATATTTAAAAGTAGATCATTTTAAACACACATATGTGCTTATCTAAATCAAATTTCATGACAATCCATGCATGCGTTCTCAAGATATCATGCACGCAATGACCTACGGAGTAACAAAAAAGAGCTACTTTTATTTCAACAATGCACAAATTCAGTAAAATATTAGTCAGTTTCTAATAGTATTATATCAAAAAGCACAATTTATTAAATTAATAATCAAAACTTTATGTTAATACATATAAAGGTTATGAAAATACACTAATTCAAACTTTGATTGTTTTTCTCGATTTTCGTCGCGCTTAAAAGGTACAAGAACCCTTAATAGAAATTTTTGCCTTATTTCGGAGATAAAATAAATAAATAAATACTATTAAATTTTAGTGGTAAGAAAAAAGCGTAAAAGTCGGCAGCTATGGGTTTCTGAGATTTCAAAACATAAAGAACGCTTTTCGTAATCGTGTGTAATAATGAACTGTTTATTCGTTCATTGTATGCTTTCCTTAATGCTTTTATTCTATTTTCCTAAAATAAGGAACACCTGTCTTTTTTAAAGTGTAAGATTGTGAAACAGTTATAGCGCTCTTGTCAGTATCGGTAAATTAAGATTGCAGATCGGAACTTTTCAGTGTTTTGAAAGATTTTTTCTTCGAAATTGATACCTATGTTTCAAAAATTAGAATTGTTTCAACAGAATATGTTAAGTCGGTCCTAAAAAAATAAAAAATAAAAAAATACAAATAAAAAAATAAAATTTCCCCGCTCAACAACGCGAAATTAATTCCCTGACAGATTGTCTGAATCATCTTTAAATAAAACTATGATATTTGCAGGCATCATTATTGAAGTGATTTTTAATAGAACCTTTTTAGGTGCGTGTGTAATTTTATAAATACGTAGCACCTATTGTCGTCGTCTGGTCCGTCCGTCTGTCTGTCCGCCCGTCCGTCCGTCTGTCCGCATGTAGCAACGCAAAAACTACCCGAACGAATGGTTTGAAATTTAAGATGTATATTACCTTTGCAGAATTTTGTCGAGACATTTCAAATTTTGCAAAAATCGAATCAAAACTTTAGACGATAATAATAAAAATATTTATTAAGAAATTTGAATTTAAAAAAAAAAAAATCGGTGCTTTCTTGTTATAGGAGCTTCCGAGGTTTAATCATCAAGCGATCGAGATACTTATTTTATTACAGAAATTAATCTGCAGACGATATAATTCATTTCACAGAATTAAAAATCATCAAGATCTGAATATTTATATAACTAGCTATAGTACAAACCCACCTCATTTGTCACGTTTGACGTACAATTTCCAACTTGTTTTTCTATTTTCAGATAAATTAATTACATCTTGAGTTAAAAGCTATTGTGTCTCAGGACAGCTGTTTTTTTTTCTTTACTGCACTGTCGCGTCTGGAAATTCCATTCAAAACGCCAACTGTGACAGAATTTTCTGCTTTTACCAAAAACCGGAAAAATTAGTTCTATAACATAGGTTTTAATAAAAAAAACCTGCCAATTTGATACGTTTGTGAACAAAAATGAATTAAAAAATGTATCAGAAAGCAGATGGTTTGGATTTGAGAATAGTCTTAATAATAAAATACCACTTTGTTTTCTAATTTTTAATAAAATATTTCACGTTCGTTTCAGGGTAAATATTTGTATAAAAACACATCCAAATATTTGCAATATTTAGATACGTACATGGAAAAGTTTTGCTTGAGGCAATTTCTGATTTATAAACGGTGTTTGATTAGAATTTTTTTTTTCGGAAATGAATCCTAATGCTACCGTGTTTTATAGACAAAATTCATGTGAAAAATTTACACTTTATTATTTTGTAGCTCAAATCTCTTTGTTTATCATTTGGAACCACTTCATTATTTGAGTATAAATTTTGCAAAAATATCAGAAATCAATTTCCAATTCAAATTATCAGAAATCAACAGTCCATAATTTGATGCCAAAATTATATGGTATTAAGATAACCAATTTACATAAATCATACCCAAACCAAGAGTACAAAATACAAAGAGAAATAAAATAAAATGAAATAAAAAATATAATATATAAAAAATAACATTTAAGGAATATCAAATGATTTGAAATATTTTTCAAGTAAAACCCTTCGTCAGGGGCACATTTTACAAGCAAATGGTAGAAGATAAGCAATGTCTGTACTGTGAAAAATGGATTTCGCAAAAAATATTTTGTCACAGAGGCGCCAAATTACTTGTCTAAACGAAAAACGAATGTATAAAACAAAAATAGAAGAAAAAATAAAACACTTGAAAATAGAAGAGACAATTTTACGAAAAGAATACTTGTTACCCACTAGATGATTTTTATTTAAAGTAATGAACTAAATTCCATGTGAGTAAACAAGATAAATAAAAAAAAATAGCTTGCAAATTTATATAACAATATATATATATATATATGTGTGTGTGTGTGTGTGTGTGTATATATATAGTATAGTATAGCGAGAGAGGGCGTTTCATTAAATTTTAAATAGCATTCCGTTCAGCAATACGATGCGCATTCCTATAAATGATATGCTAAGTATTGTTGAAAAGAGAAAATGTATGACAAAGAAAAGCTTTTGTAAATTGTAGTACGATTGAATATAAAGAAAAGTTGTCAGTCCTGGACGGTATCCAAAGAATTAGGAGCTACATACTTGATTAATTATTAACTTATCCAAAATACTTTGGAAAATTAATATACTTTCCCAATATACTAATCGGACTTTATCGTGATGAAAAAATGTGCAATTTTTTTTATGTTCATGTAAACAAAGTTTAAAAGCTACATACGTGGTTAACGAACTCATTCAAGATACTGACAAGATAAATCTCTTGTCCCAATTAGATTCGTATTGGTACAGATTTTTCCGACGTTATCTTATCTTGAGAAGATTTACATTATATAGATATATGATAGATATCAACAGTTTGATTTCTAAAGAAAGAAACCTTATAAAGAGGTGAAAGGGTTGCGTTTTATTCATGCTTGTTTTCAAATACAACTTGGCTGGTTTCCGACACATTCCTGAAGTGATTTTTCTTCGTAAATGTATAAGTTTTTTTTTTGGATTTTAAAAAAAATCATCGCATTTACATTGTTTGAAATTCTTAGTCCCGCAGTGCACATATGAATAAGCTTAGTTCCAGTAAGATCACCGAAAATGAAGCAGCATCGACCGTGGTCAGTGTTTGGGAGGGTGACAACCTCTCTCGACTGTGATTGCTGTGGGACCGTGTACGTTAATTGGAGCTGATGCACGTAAAATCTGTTCGTGGCTCCAATGTCCTCCAAGTTTAGTATCAGCGTTACCTCTGGGGGTACCAATCTAGGTGCAGGTATCTCAACTGAAATTGGTTCAAAATTAAGCGACCAACACTTCTGGACGGGACTTGTGAGTGCTTAAGCCATTTGGCAGACCTCCCCATCCAGCTGACTCTTGCTTGAAATTCTCATCATGTGTGTGTGCATTTTTAAAGTAAGAGCAAAGTCTGAAAATCGCTCTTTCAAGAAAGTAAGACGGGCTTATTTTTTGGTGTCGGTCTTATTTTCGGAGAAACACTCTATATACGAGTATATATTTGTATTCAGGCTTTATTAAGAAATACCCACTGTAGTCCACTAGCCTGATTTTATGTAAAGCGCCATATAAAAAATTCATTAACATTCATCATAGGTGCCAATTTTTACGCTTGTAGTTCTTATTTGTAAACTTTAATAGTAAATTTTGCCTTTATTTAATTGCCGAAATCATGCCATTAAAAAAAGGCAAAAATTTCTATTAAATTTTAATGGTAACAAAAAACGTAAATGCTGGCAGCTTATTTTTCATATATTGCATTTTCAGAACTGCAAATACATTGTAACACAATGTAATAAAAATCATAAATATCAAAATATCATTACTTTCTATTCGTATAAGGT
This sequence comes from Maratus michaelseni, assembly GCA_963931845.1. Lineage (NCBI taxonomy): Eukaryota > Metazoa > Arthropoda > Arachnida > Araneae > Salticidae > Maratus > Maratus michaelseni. Next base: position 218,146,490 of record OZ007586.1, on the reverse strand, counting down.
ACTCGCGATGGTTTGGACTTAATATTCTTATGGTTTTCTTATCGTTGTTTTTCATGTTTTCTTTCTTTTGTATTTTTTTTTCTAGAATGTCTAGATTTTTGACTAAGAGAATGGATGATTTCATGTTTGTTTCGCGTGTTCGTCGCCCGTTCACCCCTCTATTGTTTTTCTTGGAGTCCAGTGAAATTCGAATTGTCTCGTTCTGCATCGTTAGATGCCCAGGTTTTCATCGAATTCCCCGTGTGTGACTTTTTGGAATAATACTTCCACCCACTCCTTGTTTTGAATGTACCCATGGATTTATTACAATTTTGTCTCGGTGAAAAATTAATCATTTCTATCTTTCTATTCTTTATGTAACAGAAATGAAATGAAATAATATAAATATATTATATTTTAATGAATGGATATAAAAACACTATTAATTAATAAATTATTAAAGATTAATAATTCTAAAAAGGTCTATAAACTTATAAAATAGTATGAAAGAAAAAAATAATTAGAGAAAAGATATAACATAATACAATAAAAAATCGTTTGTTATATTCTAACTTAATGGAGATATATAATAATCAAGGTCATTCATACAATCTTTCTTTACCCCGGAGTTATATGCAGATAAAATAAAATAATTTATAATAAACAAAATATGACCGTGGATGTTAATTGGAAAGTTAAAATTCATCCCCAATTGTAATGGAAATGCCACAACAAGTTTAATCTCTTCTGACTTTATTTAATTATATTTATTTTTATAAATTTTATTATATAACAATTGCCTTAGTGGGGAAAAAGGACACAATTTGCGTACTTTAGAATCACAGTTACTACAAAAATTAACAAAAGTCATAGATGAATAAGTAAATAATATTTTACCTATGAAAATAGAAAAATTACTGATAAATATATAATAAATAAGTAAAAAAAAAAAAGATGATTTTAACAACGAAAGGAGAAAAAAAAATGAATTAACTGTTGAAATTGAGGAAAAAATACAGAAAAATAAATAAATAAACAGATATTTATTTTTTTTTAAATAGTATAAAAATTAGATTTTGTATTTAAAAAGCCATCAGTCAAAATATGCAATTTAAACAAATTGAGTTTTTAAAGAAATGTGATCGATATAAGTAGAAATAATTATAATATTGTTTCAGAATGAAATTATAGCAACCCTTTAACAATATTCATACAGCCAAGCTTACATAGCAATAACTATGACTGGAGGAAATCAATAAAATATTATTTCGTATACACGGAGTTTTAGTGCAAAGGTAATGTAAGAACTCAACAAACCAATGTGGCAAAAAATAAGCTTAGTGTTTTTGTCTCTTTTAATCTTTATTTATTCTTTATTTAAGTTTTTTTTTTTTTTTTTTTTTTTTTTTTTTATAATTCTAACAGTTAACAATTGTCAAGAGTCAAAGTATTTATAAATGTCACATTTGTCTTGAAGGCAGTCGTTAAAAAAAATAAATAAAAAATACAGAAATACAAAGTCGGTGAAGGAATTTTTTTTTATCTTTATTATTATTTTTTTTTCATAAAACATCTAAATTTTTCATAAAATATCTATATTGATATTCAAGGATAAAAAAAAGTAGATGTTATGTATGAAAGCAAAACAATTTTACAAAATATAATAAAGCTATTTATGCAATATAAATTCAATATTGTCGGAAGGATAACCAGAATGTTTAGTTTGTGTATATACATAAGTTTTATTTACAATTTTTCTGAATAAAGTAGCTTAATTTTATGTACATAGGTAAGTAGCATATTAATGAAAACCGATTTCTGTAAACAAGAATTATAAAGTCTAAATGCATTTGCTATAAAAGGAAAATCGGACCGTTTATCACATTATATAAGAAAAAAAATTATATTTTCATTATTTTTCATTTTTAAATAAAAAAAATGAATTTCATTATGAATAATAACATTTTCATAAAGTGGTAAATTGTTGATATGGTCAACAGGTAGTGAGTAGGTGTAAAGTGATTTCATATAAAGAACAATGATATTACCAGTATACCTGTAGAAGATACAATTATTCCTAAGATATTTTTCTAATAATATAAATATAGATCTGAGAGCATAATATACACTTTTCCACCTTGTGGCAGACAAACAACGCGTTTATAAATAAGATTAATGAAAATTATATAGTTATGAATAGGTATAATATGGTGGTTCTGCCCCTAAAATCTGTGGAGGAAGGGAGGAGTGAAGAGGTCCTTCTTCCCCCACCCCCGTTTTTAAATTTTAATTTTAATTACAACACATAATTTTTCAAAATTGTACCCATCAAAAACCACCTGCGATAAAAAATAGTCAGTGCGCCACAATGTAGAAGAAAAAATTTTCATATTAAAATATTTTGCCAAAAATGTGATCTTAGCAAATACTTTCACTAAAGTCATAGTGACTACAGCCAAAGGTCTCATTGCCCAGGGTGTACCACGAGGAGGTTGATCACTGACACCCCATCACTCTCGCATTCACACACGCATGCATACACACTTTTTTCTATTTATATGATTTTTTCATTACGTATATCAAATACTTCAGATATTATCTATAAATTTATGTAACTTGCTTAAGAGTGAATTATGTCTTTATGACCTAAAGCTAATGTATCAATTTTATTTTCCAAAATATAACGTTATTCGTCGTAAGCAGACAGGTCAGTTTTTCTTTCTGTAATGGTGAACAAGTCATGATCATTACTAGTTATTCTTTTCGCGCTTGCTCGAATTAATTGACTTTTAAAAAGAACATCCTTATAATGCTGATGTTTGAGAATATGTTGAACAATATATCGGTTAACCGGTAATCGGGTTTTAATTTTTTGAATTGGCACTGATGATGGAGCTTTATTGGCTCCGAAACAGCTGTTTGCCAATTTATATATTTTTATTTGTGCTATTTCACGTTGTTCATTTATTTTTAATATCGGTTAGCACCTTTTGCACGCTTTCTTTCATCTTCTTTCTTTAGAATGCTATACATTTTGGAACGTAAACCAACAAATGCTAATATGGATTCACCAGAAAGTTCGTCCTTCATTTTTCCAAGAACTTTTTTATTTTCAAGGTTAAATGATTTATGGTTTCTCGGGTAATCCGACATGTCGAACAAGCCGTGGTCTTGTCGCATATCATCATATAGGTCGTCTGTCTGAATCACATAACAAAGACTGTCTGAATCTGTGAAAAGTACCGAGACTTTTTACGAGGTTTTTTCGATATGTATTCTTTGTGAAACTTCATTAAATGGTTTTGATTACATGTCACCAGATTACTTTTTCCATTAAACTGTGTTGTTTTCGATTATCTGATTTTATGACAAAGTTTTAAGATAACTTTTTAAAATATAATTCTATTTTTTTTTTTGCTTTAACCTTTTTTTGGCACAGCATCTCCCTACAGGTACTTTGTGACATTAAATACCAACAACCAACCAATCGATAAAAAATACATTTTAATTTTATTTAAAATTCTGACGTTCTCAGCTCGTGCTGTTCTATGAATTGAAGGTTAAGACATTTTTCAAAAATTGGAGGAAATATGATGAAATTGTCGATAAATATCAGAATTTCCTTTTAAAAATTCTTGTATTTTTCTTAAAAATAAGTGTCTGTAAAATCACATTTTATCACTTTTGGTTCATTGCGCAGCTGCAATTAAAAACAAAAGTGAAAAAATTTCATAAGAATATCCATAAATATATCTGCGTAATGAAGTTTATCGCAAAGTTAAATTACTGAGAAACAAGCTTTTCAAAATACATATTTAACGTTTTATATTTGAACATTAAACTCTATTGAACTTACTCGCACACTGTAAAAAAATTGCGAAACGTTTCAGGAAATTATCCTGAAACATTTCTTTATGTCCCACGTCAATTACGGCAATAATTCGTCTAATATTTTTGAGAGGTTTCAACTTTTCCGTAAACTACATTCTGCGCATGCGTGCTTCATGTTTTATGTTCCATTAGCCATTTTGATAACTAAAGAAGAATAAAAAACAGCTGCCTAGGTACTTAGAGACAAATGAAATCTGAACAAATGCCATTCTTTGTTTGGATATCAACCGATAAAGTAAGTAGCTAATTTAAATCTTTTTGTGCTTCATTCTTTCGAATTTTCATTTTATCTGTAATACGAAACTTTAAAATTTAATTGTTTAAATAAGACACTGAATAAAAAAAGTATTGAAAATTGATTGAAAATTGGAATAACAGCAGAAAGCCGTGGCATCTTAATGCCACCACTTTTTTCCGGAACCTTCAGGAAAATTGCTTACAGTACAACACAAAAAATAGTAAAAAATTATATAATAGGCATGACTTCATATCATATTTTAGTAATGTTGATTTAAAAGGATATTTCGAAGTTTGAACGTTCCACATTTCCGCTTGTAGATTGTTCTCGTTAGATTGTATGTAAACGATTTTAATCCTATTAAATGTATTTAAATTTTATTTTAAATCCATGTCGTCTTGAATTCGTGCTGGGGAATACTCTGAAAAGTTAAATATTTTTCGTTAATTGGATGAAATACGTTGAAACTACCGAGAAAAATCAGAATTTTCATATAATATTTTTTTTGTTTCATTCTTATTGAATGTCTGTCAAATCACATTTTATCACCTTAAGCTTCACTTTTTGTTCAATGCACAGCTACAAATGCAAATAATAAGTTACAAAAGTTTCATAAGAATATATATAAATATGGATCATTCCATGTCAAGTCGCCTTAATTTGTTTATGGTTCCTGCTCTACCACGTGCAATTTTGATGTAATCGCTACAGGGAATACATATAAGCCTTAAATGGACATCTGCAAACTGTAAAAGTTTGGGTATTACAAAAAATGCTTCGTAAAGTTTACTACTTCATTGTCACAGGGAAAACGATCAAATCACCAAGTTTGTCATTTTACTGCTTAGGATACAAAAACCTTACATATTCCAATATGTGTGATCCAACAAACATACTGAAAAACATAATTGCAGTACTAAATGTCAGAAATCAATACATTTCATCACCACTTGGCTTCACACTAGGCCACGATGAATTTGTCCCTTATTTTAATAAGCTACTGATCAAATTACTTTAAAAGTTTGTCACTTTACCAGGTGATTAACTATGGACATGACATAAAGCTATTAAAGTTGTCTTGTACCTGCTTAAAGATTTATTAGTTTATTTATCTTTGAAATCTACAATATTAAGTTCATAAATTGAACACAATATTCAGAACACTATATCTCAAAAGTATTCTTTACCGTCAGTACCAGTGTAAAAAACACACTTTAATTAACAAGAAAATGTTTACATTCATACTTATATAATTTTTATTAATCTTATTTATAAACGCGTTGTTTGACTGCCACAAGGAGGAAGGCGTATATTATACAGACTATATACGGATGTAAATTGAAGTCAGCACCCAGAAAAAGGAATTGATTAAAACATGCTTTGTTGAGTACATTTTGGTTGTTTTAGCAAAATTTTTAGTTGAAGTAAAAAAATTGGTTTTGTTGCTTGGACAAAAAAGTATTGTTAACACTCTTACAAAATTTTAACAAAATTTCATCAATTTTACTTGAATTAACAAAATCTGTATATTTTTTAATTTTACAATAATTTTGTAATTCCAGCAAAATTTTGTTGTTTTTGCAAAATTTAAGTTGTTGTGTAGTAGCCATAACTCTCTCACGTAACTCGATTTATTTGACTTATATAGCTATAAAATTAAAGGATTAATATAATTTTTGGATAATTAAAACTTATTTTCATTCGGACGGACCAAGGTAGTTTTAAAAATCCCCCCTGTCCCATTTATTACTTTCTTCTATCTTTACAAGAAGAAAGTATTGGAATCATGAAATCTTTCAACTGCCGGTTTCCGACTGATTTTAGAAGGTCCTGAACACGATTTGACTGTTTTTAGAAAATGACTGTCTATAACTCTGTCTGTCTGTATGTGACAAACATTTTGTGGGCGCTCTATATCAAGAACTAATGCACGGAATTTAATAAAACTTTATACTTAGTTACTTCCTGATATAAATTGTTGCTGATTAGTTTTTGGTGAAAATCGCGAAACAGGTGGCGCTGCTATGTTACATTTTTCGCGATTTCTGCAATAGCTCTATCTCATTTTCAGCAGTGAATTACGCCTGTAATCTTTGAACGTAACTCGATTTATTTGATTTATATAGCTATATAATTAAAGGATTAACATAATTTTTGGATAATTAAAACTTTTTTTCATTGGGACGGACCAAGGTAGTTTTAAAAAATCCCCCTGTCCCATTTATTACTTTCTTCTATCTTTACAAGAAGAAAGTACTCTGGTACATAAGTAATCTGGTACTGGAAGAAAGTACACTGGTAAAATATAACAGGGAATTTTTATTCTGCTTTTTGCAGGCGTAATTTAATGCTCAAAATAAATTAAAAATTAACTATGTGTTGCCGTATGCTGGGCTTTGTATTGTCGTCTCATGTTTGCCGAAGAAATTTGCGTGCTCCTGATAACATTTCCATCTTGTGCTGCGGTTGCATCCGTTCCGACATATATAAGAGTGAGAAATGCCGAGCACAGATACCGTTCCGTGTAGCTCAGTAGTAGAGCCTCAGAGCGCTGTTCTGAGGACCCCGGGATCGACTCCCGGCTTGGGCAATTTTCACTCGCTCGGTTTTAGCTTAAAAAAAAAGCAGGATAAAAAATCACTTGTTATTATTCAAGGTTTACAGGCGTAATTCACTGCTGAAAATGAATTAAAAAATAGTTAAAATTGCATATTTAGATTGGTTCATTTAACGAAAGGTTTTGTAGTATAAACAATACAAGTTCGTAATATATTTTATTATTTAAACAAACAAAATATATTTTGTTGAAAAAAGAAAATAGATTGTTAAAATAACTCATAGCATATATCTATGTAACAAAAATAATTTTGTTAATTCAAGTAAAATTGAACCATTTTACTTGAATTAACAAAAAAAATTTTTTGCTGATGATACAAATTGTTTTTTTTTAGAATTACAAAAAAAATCAACAGTATTTTTTTTGTTGATTCAAACAAAATTTCCATTGACCCATATTTAAACGAAAAGTTTTGTTGGGTCAACCAAATTTTTGTTGATTCAACAAAACTTTTTTCTGGTCGAGGGAACATTCAAATATCTCTTGAAAGAATGAAGCAAAGACTGTGGAACAAATGCCTACCTATAGGAAAACGACTATGCGCTATCATGTGATAGTCATTACAACGCTCCTAATGGCAACATTTGGGGTTATCGGCCATTTCTCGCAAAATATGAGAGATAGCGAAAAAACGTCAGTTACGAAAGTCTAGAACATTCTCTATTTAGTATAAAAGAACGTCTTACATGCAAAAGTTACTTTACTAAAGCTCTGGAATTTTAATTTTTCGATAACCAATTAACGGCTTAAAAATGTCACTAATCGCTTATAGAAATGTGGCATTATAAAAGAGATGTATATTTTCTAAGAGCCCATGTAAGCAAGGTAGAATTTATTTTAATAAGAAATTCGTGTTAAGAATGATAAATCTGTCCATACCATCTGCAACTATGTAATGGTATTCATTCTAGTGCATGCGTAGTGGACCAATAGGGGACGTATTCAGCATATTTAACTTGAATTTCTTATTATACCCTTTCACCGTTTGAAGATTTTCCCATATTTCTATAAATATGCTTATGTAAATCCCAGAATATATATATTTTTTAATCGCTGTTTAATGCTATAATATCTTTTATATCTCCTCATTCTATATACGGTTCAAAAAAGTATTATGTTAAAAATATTTTTGTTTACAGCCATTTTAACATGACTACATGGAACGGAAAAACACGGGCCTAACGCTTAAAGGGTTAAAATAAATTGTATCTTGCTTAAATATGTTAGATTTATTAGAAGATATAAATCTCCCGTATATTGGAATGCTAGTACGAGCGATTGGCGACGTTTTAAAGCCTCTGATTAGTTATAGAAAAATTAACATTTCAGACCTGCTAATGAAGATATTTTTACATGTAAAGCGTTATTTAAGACTTAATGGAAGATGCTTTAAACTTTTGTAATTGACACTTTTCGCTATCTCTCATATTTTGCGAGTTATGGTTGATAACTTCAAAATCTCACCACTAGGGGGGTTGCCCTCACTCTCATATGATAGCATACAGTCGTTTTGCTATAGGTAAACAACTTGTTCCACAATCCTTATTTTATTCTTTCAAGAGGTATTTGAGTATACCGAGGCTTTCATTTGCATCCGTATATTTTTGCGAATCTCACGCAAAATAGGTGGTTTGAACCTTGATTTTTTTACCTTATACGGAAGAGTCTCAAAATACTAAAAAAAAAAAAAAAAAAAAAAAAAATATCTTGTCAATTTAGCCGTGTTCTTTTAAGTGGTATTAATTGTAATCAAACCGGAAGTGTCCTTTTTGAGATATAGTCTTATTAAAATTTAATTTAATTTATGAATTTAATTTGTGCGAAGATTTAAAATATGAATAAACTAATAAATATTTAAGCTGTCAGGAAACTACTTCAGTAGTTCTATATGATACCCATAATTAATTAACTGTTAAAGTTACAAACTTTCAAACAGATAGTTCAGTAGTTAGTGTTTGATGAAGTAAGGTACGACTTTATCGCGGCAGGCCTAGTTTGAGGCGAAGTGGCGATGAATGTATTGAATTCTGCAAATGCTTTATTACTGCAACTATGGTTTTCAGTGCAAAAATGTGTACTAGATCACATATTTGCAATATGTAATATTTCTTGTATTATGTGATTTGATCTTTTTCCTTCGACAGTGAAATATTGAAATTTACTGAAGCATTTCTTGTGCCCCAAATTTAATATTTCTGACTCTAACAGTTTGCAGATGTCCATTTCAGATTTAACACATGGGCTGATAAGTTCCCGGTCTAATAAAGAAATCGCAACTTTTTAACATAACTTTATAACTTTAATAAATAACATAACTTTAATAATAAATAATATTAATTTAATAATAATAATAATAAAATAATAATAATAATAATAATAATAATAATAATTTAATAATAATAATAATAATAATAATAATTTAATAATAATAATAATAATAATAATTTAATAAATAAATAAATAATAATAATAATAATTTAATACATAAATAATAATAATAATAATAATAATAATAATTTAATAAATAAATAAATAATAATAATAATAATTTAATAAATAAATAAATAATAATAATAATAATTTAATAAATAAATAAATAATAATAATAATAATTTAATAAATAAATAAATAATAATAATAATAAATAATAAATAACATAATTTTATAACGAAAAAGCTCCAAACAGTGCTCAGAATCATCGACTCGTTGTTGTTTTTGGTCAAAAGTCAACACGCGCGGCACCCACTTTGACAACAGCTTTTTCATAGACAAATGTTCATCTAAAGTAATAAAAGAAAGTTTCGCCCTGTGTGTCTGTGTGTCTGTGTGTGTGTGTGTCTGTTGGCGATGGCTAGGAAAATCTGGCCCACCTAGAAGGCTGGAAATTTAGATTTAGGTAGTCCAAATCCTCTCCTGTTGCAACATTACTTCAGAATTTTAATATTTTAATTACTTTCTGAAATATTAATTAAAATGCACAAAGAACTCTCATTAAAAATAAGCTTTTATTCTCTTGGGTTGGTTGGTTCACTGGTTGGTTGCATCGATTCGTCACAGAATTAATTAAATAAACCAGAGTAGCGATGCCTAAATAAGGATTTCTAACTAGATAGTGGGAACATGGATTGAAGTTATCAACGTAGAGGAGCCATGCGATTGTCGCGCCACCTGTGCATGACAAATTACACATACGTCCCACTGATTGAAATATTTTGCAGGCATATTTTTCTTCATGACAATTAGTCGGGTTTAAGTTTTTTTTTTTTTTTTTTACATGACATTTATTATTATGATGGAGATTAAAACTTTATTTAACAGATTGTTTTTTATATTTGCGGGAATGAAGAGGGGCAAGGGTCTAATTACATTTAAGCTTCAAGGTGTATTTCTAGAAAGCAGTTACCAGAATTTCCGAATAATAGTGTTAGCCAAATTTCAAATTAAATTCCTAACTTAACCAAATGAATCAATCATTAAAGATGTATTGTGATCCTCCTAATTAGTTATTTGCTGAAGGCCACTTGAACAACCCCCCCACCCCCCAATCCCCCCACCCCTCCCGGCCCGTCTTTAAAGGTTTTTTTCTCTAACTCTGCTCCGTTTCCATATCTCAGCAACTATCTTTCCGATTTCAACGCAAGTGATTTCAAACATTATAATTAACTTAATAGTCACCCTTTATAACATTAAACTAAATTTATGAGTAGCGGTTACCACTATTTCCGAATAATAGTTTAAGCAAAATTTGTAATTACGTTCCTAGCTTAAGCAAACGAACGAATTTTGAAAGATGCATAGTGGTCCTTCTAATTAGTCATTTGCCGAAGGATACTTGAACAACCCCTCCCCCCCCACGGCCCGTCTTTCAAGGTTTTTTCTCTAACTCTGCTCCTTTTCCATATCTCAGCAACTATCTTTCTGATTTCAACACAAGTGATTCCAAACATTATAATTAACTTAATTGTCACTCTTCATAACATTAAACTAAAATTATGAGTAGCGGTTAGCGGTTACCACTATTTACGAAAAGTAGTTTAAGCCAAATTTGCAATTAAGTTCAAAGCTTAAGCAAACGAACGAATTTCGAAAGATGCATAGTGCTCCTCTTAATTAGTCATTTGCTGAATGGTACTTGAACAACCCTCCCCCCCCCCGGCCCCTCATTCAAGGTTTTTCTCTAACTATGCCCCATTTCTGTATATCAGCAACTATTTTTCCGATTTCAACGCAAGTGATTCCAAACATTATATTTAACTTAATAGTCACCCTTTATAACATTAAATTAAATTTATGAGTTAGCGGTTACCACTATTTACAAATAAGAGTTTAAGCCAACTTTGTAATTAAGTTCCTAGCTTAACAAAACGAACGAATATTTATGCATGCATAGTGGGCCTTCTAATTAGTCATTTTCTTAAGGACACTCGAACATCTCCTCCCTTCGGCACCTCACTCAAGGTTATTTTCTCTAACTGTGCCTTATTGCAATAACTGGGCTAATAATGTTCCAATCTTCTCGAAACCAGCTCAATTTTGTAGTGCGCCTACTATACAGTAACGTTGGCAGCGGGGACCTGTCTCATAAGTTCGTTCGGAAAGAGGTTTGTTTAGAACAGAATGCTCCCCTGGCGGTGGTAGGGGGAAATAAAAGATTTTCTAGAGCGTACAAGCATGCCGGGTATACGGTTCCGAAGCTATCGTAGACCGTGGCCAGAGTTCCGTTTTTTAAGAGATTTAAGTTTATAACAAGGGCTCGGGCAACGCCGGGCGGGTCAGCTAGTTCAAAATAAAGCCTACACGTTCCTTGGATATCTTCTGAGTCTGAGCTATCTCCTGCAACTTCACTTTACGGTTCCCCAAAATGATTTTGTGGACTTTTTTTTATGTTTTCCGGAGTAACCACCTCTTTTGCGTGGTGCATCACTGGTGCCCGAACGGACAATTTTAAATTCAGCAAACCTGTCAATAATGGTTGATTTACCTGGTGCAGTGTCCGGATAACGCTTATCAAGTCAAGCTTTTGTTTGAACGGTGTTTTTCCCCATCAAATAACAATTCTTTAAATTCTTGTTTATCCATTTTTTTGTTTATCAACAAAGTCGTTCAACTAAAACCACTCTAACATTTTATCCACACGGCGAATCGTCATGACATTTTTTTCTGCTACCTTTTAAAGGTTAGCATTTCTAAAAAAACATCGGTTCGGCGATTGCTACGCCAGCTGTGTGCCAGACGGGGAACTTGTCAGCCGATGTGTTATATGTATTTCATGTAGCTATTACATCAAAATTTAATGGGGTCAAGTAAGGACGTCTAGGGTCATTGATACGCCCTCTATGACTACATATCCGATTAATGAAGTTATGGAAAATTTAAATTACTAAGAAACAATTTTTTCAAAATGTGCATTGAAAGTTTTTCCTTTTGATAATTCAACTGTCTTGAGCTTACTCGCAACACTTAAAGTAGTAAAAATGTACATAACAGATATGCCTTGATATCATATTTTAATAATGTTGATTTTAAAGCAATATTTTGAATTTTGAACGTTCGATGCTTCTCCCTTGTTGATTGTTCTCTTTAGATTATATGTATACAAAATCAATTGTACGTATTGTATTTGAATTTTTTTTTAATACCATGCTGTTCTGAACTCGTACTTTGCAATAAACTGAAACTTTGAAAAAATTTCATAAATTGTATGAAATATATTCAAATTGTCGAGAAAAATCAGAATTTTCATTCAAAAACTTATTGTTTTTTAATTTTTAAATAAATGTCTCTAAAATCACACAAGTTTCTCTTTTGGTTTATTGCACAGCTACAAATGCAAATAACAAGTTGCAAAAGTTTCAGAAGCATATTTATAAGCATATCTGACTAATGAAGTTTATCACAAAGACACATTTGTATTGTGATTGTATTACAATTGAATTATCACACTTGTTTCCAAACCCAGAAACAAGTTTTTCAAAATATGTATTTAATTTTTTTTTACTTTTGTAAATTAAACTGTGTTGAGATTACTCGCAAAGCATTTTCTATAATATAAATTTATATAATAGATAGGACTTTATATCATATTTCAGTAATGTTGATTTAAAGGAATAATTTGAATTTTTCATGTTCGACGGTTCCTGCTTATCAATTTTTTTCTCTAGATTCTATGCAAATAAACTCAATTCTACTAAATGTATTTGAATTTTATTTTTAAACCATGCTGTTCTGAATTTGTGCACAATAGAATAAACTGAAACTTTTGAACATTTTATCACCAATTATAACACCAAAATATAAAAAAAAAATAGTTAATGCCCCATTAACCAAAAATCATCTTCATTGGGATTAACTTCACTAAGTGTAGACAATAATTGCATGAAGCATTATAATTTACTGCGTTTTACATATTTATCTTTTTTTTTTCTTGGAAATTGATAGAAAAAAGCAATAACTTAACTAAAAATTCTCAGTTTTCAATTAAAAAAATGACAAATATTAGTATTTTTAATTATTACTTTTCTGTCTCACTTTTCATGGAAGAATCAAAGACGCATGATTATATAAATATTACAGGGATCCCCTGGTCCCACTTTTGGCTATTACTATTTCCAAACAATAAACTTCAAGATAGATCTACGCCATTCGCAATACAAATCTGTGACGAAAACCTTTCTAAAGAAAACTTAAGTGTTAGACTGAAAGCTGGTGAAGAAATCTACTTAAGTATTAAACGTTAAAACCTCTATAAAAACAATTTTCCTTGCTTATCTGAAATAGGTACGGATGACCTGGCATACGGGTGTTTTCCAAACTACGTTAAAAGTCATCACTAATAGGAATTACCATTCATTTTTCTTTGTTGCAGCAACCTGCCAGGTTATCCATACCTATTTAAAATAAGCAAGAAAAAAATGTTTTATAAAGCTTTCACCATTTTAAAACCAAAGGGTTTTTATTGGTGTTGTGTTTTTTTTTAAGGGGAAATTGTTTTACTATGAGGTTTTCATTGTTATAATAAAGTTTAAGATTTAAATTTATTGGTTCTATTTTATTTATTTATTTATTTTTGTCTCTAGCTGTTTAAGTATGTTATGTAAAATTAAAAATATAGGTTGTTTACAAAATTTTAATGTATTTTTATATGTTTTAAATTAATTTGATTATTTATTTTTTTAAATAAATGGAGGCTCATAACATTTGAATGAAAATGCAAAACATATGTATAAAAATAAAAGAAAGAAAAATCTTTATATGTTATTAAATACATATTTATAATTGAACTATTGCATTTAAATGTGTAAATAATTCAAAAGATACATCAAGGTAAGAAATTTTTCTTTTTACTAAGAAAATGAATTGCACGCTACAATACATTTATTTTCTCTAATTTTAATTTGACGATGTTTTAAAAAAAATTAAGCAGAAGTATTTTTCTACTATATTTTTATTGAAAAATGCCTTTTTGAAAACATAAATAGCTAAGTTCGATGAAAATTGACATTTTTCCAATGAAATGAAACAAAGTTGCAATTCTAATATAATATTGCAGCGTTAAATTTGCAGTTAAAAATTACAAAAAAATCGGTCACGCCTATGTGCGCCCTGAATAAAGTCATCGTCAGCAACAACATGCATAATTAATTCGTGGTGCAGAAAAATTCAGGTCTGTGGGACTCTAGATGAGCGACAATTTGTGCCTTATTCATTTAAATTGTTGGTCATTGGTACAAGATCAAATAATTAGCAGTGATTTTCATTCGTGCTTTCTCATTCTCCTTTTATAAATAAATATATAAAACAAATTAGGAATAAAGGAGAATTAAAGAATGATAACATAACATCTGCTATTTTGTAAAAGAATGTATGAGAACAAAATAACTCGTTATTATCAATGTAAATCCTGCTGCAAGATTTCTACGTTAGTTTTTAACTGTGTCAGCTTTTATTTTACATTTCTAGTCACCTTAATGTATTTTCATACAATTAAAAATAATTATATTCCAATAAATTATTTTTACTGTGATGTTAATAGAAAAGGATATTTTTAAATTTTTCTCCAAGGTTATTTTATTTATCATGGTGCAAAACAATCAGGAATTTTTTGTATAAATATTATATATATATATATAACGCTTCTTAATACCACATTAGAGGCTTAATTATTTTGAAAATCAAAATAGTTAAACGTCAATTTATTTATTTTATTTTATTTTGTTTTATTTTTGTCTACTAAGGTATATAAAGACTAAATGATGGAAAATAAATTCTAAAATTTGTTCGAAGGCAATTTCGAAATGAAAATTTACAGACAACGTATGTTTGTATTACAGTGATTGCATTCCATTGTTCAAAATTGTCTGAGATTCTGATGTAAACTTATAAAATAGAGCAAAAACTTTTAGCTTTTATATACTTGACTATACAGTAGAACCTCGGATCTCGTACAGCCCAAGTTGTCGAACAATTCTCTTCTCGAACAAAAAATTCGACTGAAATTTGTTTCGGATCTCGACCTGTGAGAGTTTCATCGCTGCATAAAAAGACGTATAGTAAAAACAAAGGAACCTTTTTTTTTTTTTTCGCAAAGCACATACACATGAGGTACAGCGATTATATCATTCCTGAAATTTAAACCTTTTAAGATCTCAGTAACAGTAATTGACGTGAGGTTTCTGAAATCACAAGTTTTTTGTTTCTTTTTTATTCTATTTTGTTTTATTTTGTTTTCACGAACGCGAAGCACATATGCAATATCGTGATCCCAGTGTATGATTAATTTCACTGGATTTTCAACATTTTGAGTTTTATAAACTGCAAGTTAATTTAGTGGCTCTAATGATCTAAAAAATAAGAATAGAAACCTTTCCTCCGTCTCCGTTATCTCAAGTCATTAAAAGTTTCACCCTTAAAAATATAGATGGGTTTTTCTTAAGCTTTTATTAAAATCTTATAAAATTGTGATTGTCTCATGTGATGTAGTCATACTTCATAAATGTGACGGTCATATTTCTGTAATATAGGGGTGGTTGGTAGTTGCTACCATAGTTAATTGTATTTTGATTATTTCTTGTGGTAAAATTTGATTGGTTTGTCGAAGAATTCTTTGAAACTACAAACGGAAAAATATGTTTTTAGTGCCGGAAAACACTAAAATGTCATCAAATTTAAGGTATCAGTACTCGGAATACTTTGATAGTAAAATAATGGTTTTTTTATGTCCTTCTTAGACGGAGGACAGCAATTTTATAAATATAAATTATAGGAAAATTGTGCCGTTGTTAAAAAAATAAAAATAAAATGTCGTATTTCAATGTGTATACAACAGCTTGTAACACAAATGTATATATATATATATATATATTGCACGTAATAGGTATATAATTTAAAAGTTTTTTTTTTTTTTTTTTTTTTTTTTTTTTTTTTTAAATTAGCCCGAATACATACACATTCTATTTTCAGTTCCGCAATATGCTTCTTCTATAAACTATCGTCTCCATATATTTTAAAATTTTATTACTATAAAGGAAAATGAAAAATCGACAAATTTCTGAAAATCAAAGGAAACTGACAGCAAAAATTTAAAAGTATTAAAATTATAAAATACTTCTTTTACAGCTATTAGGAATTTATTTATTTCTACTTTTTAATTACACTTAATACTGAAATATAGTTTTTAAACTTTAATGTAGATCCGATTCTAGTGGTTAAAAAACTAACATGTTATGAAGCAAATGAATAAATAAAAATGAATAAAATATATGACAAAAAAAATTAAGGGGATTGTGGATTTTTTTTTTTTTTTACTGTATACAATATTCTGTCAAATAGATAACGTACTGGTGACAAACTTGCCGTGTATTCTTCGTTTTTCTCACGAAACTTCCGTTTTAGTATTCTTCCGTTTTCTTCATGGACAGTTTCCATTATTCTGTTTTTAGAAATAAATATGCAAAAATATAAAAAAAGAAGCTAAATAATAATTATTACACGGATATTATTACACGAACTTATTTACACGGAAGATGAATTTTTAATACTTATCCTCCGCATTTCGCTGGATTGCCGCTTTTTAAAAAATACGTGTCTTATCCACTTGTCTTTATCTGGATTAGAACCCGGAACCCTATATTAGTGGATGGATGTTCGCTCCTACATCCAGCTGCGTGGTTATAGATCAAAACATCAATTACGAAAATTGAACTGGATTTTTTCCGTTTTTAACATTCAACGTGTAAAAGTAAAATAAAATTTTTAAAAAATTCCATTTATTTCGTGAAAATTTTCCACTCAAAATAGACACATCCGTCAATCAATTGATGCAATTTACCAAGCGTCGTCGTTTACATCATTAATAATTTCATTCTTGTAACTTTCATACGCACTTTTAACAACATTGTTTCCAGAATCGTTCATATTTGACCAAACAATATAGGCTGTGCACCCGATATGGAATATAAACTCTATAATTTTTGCGATGAACATTATAGCTGTATCTTATTTTGTATTGTGTATAAATGTACTATATTTTATATTTCAGTTTAATCATTAAAAATGTATACGTCGATCTTATTTTGAATTTCAATATACAACACAGGATGCTGTTGTTCTGTTCGTCTTTTAATACACTGATCACTGTACATCCGCGTTAAATTCGAAGAAATGCACCATACTTTATATTCGTTTATACTACGTAATATAAATTAATATAGAAGAATGGTATACAAGAAAGTTTTGTGATGGTCAAGGCCAGTGTTCTTGTTCCCGATCGCCATTGCGCCAAATCTCGACAATATGCCTCATTTTTGAGGAAAAACAATCAAAATCGCCAAAATGCGAGAGCTGTTTTTTTTTCTTGCGTACTGGCGACATTTTTATTCAAGTTGCTGAATGATTGATGCTGTTTATCGCGTTCAGTTGAACCGTACACTGTAAAAAATATCAGCGAAAATACAAGAGATTTTCCGTAAAATTTTACGGAGAAGTTTCATTTTTCTAAAACAACAGTACAATTTCCGTAAATGACATTAGTTCCGTTAAATAGTTTTCAAATCCGTAAATATGCAGAAAGTTTTCCATAAATTTAAAGGATTTTTTCCGTATTTATTTTAAAACAGTACAATCTCCGTATTTCTTCCAAAACAGTGCAAATTCCATAAATGACGTTTAAAGGTTGAGTACAGAAATCGCCTTCTTTGAAATGCGAATTAAGGTTGTTGTATTTACTAGAGTTCTTCTAGGATACAAGCCTGGCCTGACACGACCCGTTGGCCCATTCTGGCCGAGGTTATGTCACTTTATTGTAAAAATAATAGTAATATTTATATTTTTTAATGAAATATTTAGAAATTTATTTTATTTTTATAAATTACAGAAAAAAAAAATTTTTAATCTACTTTTTTTTCTTGATAATACTTCAAATTATAATTTTTTTCCCGTGTTTTTTTAAATATTTATTTTAAATTTTTTAACGTGAGACAATATTGTGTTATTTAAAGGTTTCATAACATAATATCTCTGCAAATTATCGGTATGCAAATTGGTATTACACTAAACTGATTTGGTTTATAAATTTAGGAATTGCGCTAAAATTTAATATTTTATAAATTATAATTTTACAAAATTTATAATTTTTTCCTAAAATTTATAAAATTAGTTAATATTTTTTCTTTACTTTTATAAAAATGATGTTTTTAATTTTGTATCGTTTTTCATTTATTTCGTTAGTTCATATTTTTATAAATTAAACTCATTTAATTTAAATTAAATCAATAAGTTCAGATTTAAACTTACCTATCCCAAATTCATTAGTTTCAAATTTTTCTCTAAAAATCATTTTTTTTTGTTTTAATATTTTTAAACTATTCCGTTTAACAGAAACGTACGCAAAAGCTCTTAGCATAGCTGAAATATAATAATTTAATTTATTATAAAATTGTTTATTTACATAAGTTTTTTAAAATAAGAGATTAAAAAAAAATTAATAGCATGTAATAAACATGTCTGATTAAGAAAATTGTTGTTTTTATTGGAATTGATAAATAGATAATCAGACAAATAATTTAAAAAAAAGTATACGTTCAAAAAAAGAAAATGTTGATACTGTTGCAAAAAGAAGTAATCATTACTCTTAATACAATGTTTTACGCGTATAATACATAATAAATTAAAATTTATCTGTTATAAGTCATCAAATAATACAGCAAAATATTGAAAATTATGAAAAGAAAATATAAAAAAACATTGGAACTCTGAAAAAATCTATCTATAGATGACATCAAGTTTTTGCATTAGAAAAAGCTATTAAAATAAGTAGCAACATTTGAGAAACAGACGTAACCAGTCATTGCGCAGGGGTCTAGGTCTTCAGTTTTGTACACGAAAGATTGCGGGTTCGATTCCGCTCGTGGCAAGGGTTGGCCAATTACTCTAAACGCACTCAGGATTGCAAACAAGAAGCATAAATGTATCTATCCCTTATAAAGTTGTCCTCGCGAAGTAACTTTTTTTTTGGTCCTATAAATTTTATTTGAACGACATAAACATTTCTGAAAAATACGGAAGATATCTGTTATAAAACGGAAATTTAAAAACAGATATTTCAGAAATCACGGAAAATTTTCTGGAATTTAAGGAATATTTTCTCCGTTAAAATACGGAAATAGTATTGACATCTCGATTGCCAGTACAATTTCCGGTTTTTTTTTTTTTTTTCAGGAAATTTTGTTACTGTGTACCATTTACATCACTATATTTCAGTGAAAATCCTCCAAACTTCGGTGGATTTCTGCTTTTATAAAAAAAAATATCGAAATTCCGCACTTTCCTCAAGAAAAACAAAAATCCTCTGTGCCCACAGACAGCACACAGAGTCAAATATCTTTAAAACTTTTCAATTATTTAACCCTTTTCTTCCCCATGCTTTATTGCAGCAAAGAATAATCAACCATCTAATCCCCCCAATCTGAAATCTTCACTTCCCTCTTTGGGGCTCCCTCACCCGGCAACGAACACGCAAAGTTTAATTTTTTTTTTTTTCAAACTTGTTTAAAATTTAATTTTTTTGTGCCTTGTCAATCCACAGTAACAAAAAATGAATAATTAGTCATCTTCATCTAAGTAATCCTCAGCAGAACAAAAAAATAAATAAATAAATAAAATATCCACTTATCCCTCTTTGCTCTCACAGCTCGAAATTTTTGAAGTCATTAAAATTCTTTATTTTTTAAACTTTTTCTTGGTATATTTACCGCTTTCGGTTAAAAATAAATAATCAATCTTCTAAATTTCCTTCGTATCCCTCCCTTTTGCCCCTCCTCTGTACACAAAGCTTAAAATCTTTAAAACTCTTTATATTTAAAGATAATTTCTGTCCAATTTTTACGTTCTAATAACAATAAATAATCAGTCTTCTAAATATCTCATTGAAATATTTCCTCCCACACAAAAAATTGGGAATTTCAAGGCTGGGAGGGAAAGCAAATATTTCTTCTTCTTTGCTGTGTGGCTATTCTAACCCCTTTTACTTACCCATCATACGTAGTATAGGGCAAGTCTTGTAATCGTTTTGAAAATCGAAATTTTTTTTTGACGGATTTACACGTTTCAGACACTGGAGATTCCGAAAAACATATTTTTACAAAAAAAAAATTTCCGTCCGTCTGTGTGTCTGTGTGTCTGCAAACGCTCTATCTTCCGAAAAAATTGAGATAGAGACATGCAATTTGGTATGTACTTAGTATGTAATAATGGGAAGAAGCCTATTTCATTTCAATAACCTCGATTAACCGGAACTATTTTTTTCGGACTCTCGAAATATTCGTTCTGATAAAAGGTATATAACAATTTTCGAAATTGGTTATTTTAAGAAATGAATATAAAATACAATAAAAAAAACATAAATTTTGCATAAAGCATGAAGTCGATCAGATAATTAGTTGCCGAAATATTTGGAATCCTATTTTCCACACTCTTCGATTTTTCATGGCCCTGTATTTCATCCAAATTTCACTTCAAAGATATATTTTAATTGGAAATTTGACGCTTAATCTGATGCAATAAACCGCTAGTTAATAGGATTATTATTTTTGGAGTTATAAGGCAATTTCTTTCAAGCAATTCAGTGATCGAGCCTTTAAAGTTTGTGACGTCATCAAGCCACGATTTTATTTGAATTGCAATGCATTTTATAAGTAGTTTACACATTTTTTTTTATATTTTACATTATGCATATCCATGATGGGTAAGTATTACGTTGCCCCCCCCCCCCAACGACTAGTTTAGATATGCATTGCACACCACCTCACTTTAGCATCAGCCAAAGCCGCAGCAAGACACGGCAGCAGATTTCAAACCTAATTAAGAATGTGGGTAAAAAAATTAGATGTTAAAGAACGACTAGTTGACCCGGCCGGCGTTGTCCGGGCTCGTGATAATAACTTTAAATAAACCACAAATTTGTATTATTTTATAGCTTTAACCTTATTTTGTATGAATTTATATTTTTAAATGAAAAATTCACGAAAAAATGTAGATGTTTAGTAGTAAAACTTCTCGTAAAAAGACATTTCTTGTTTTTTCACGTACATTTGAATACTTTTAGTATTAGGTAATAAATGGTAGCACTACCGATTCAATCATGTCTATTTCAAATTGCCCTCTCCTCTCCGTTCCAAATAAAGATTTTCACTAGCTTTATAGTTAATTTTAATGTTTCATAAACTATAAGCTAAAAGTGTTTTCTACTATTACTTAAAGTTATAGATTATGAAGGCACCTTTTTTGAAATTTAAATATTTTTAATACAAATATTTTTTATTTATATTTATACTTTTAATACTAATTTAATCTGTAAAAATATTATTGGGTGATAAGCTTTACTTAATTCAAAAACATTCAAATAAAAAAAAACACAAATTATATAAGAAACAACTTTTCCTGAAAATGTGACAATAATTGAGATGAATTACAGCCAAAAGTAAAGAAGAAATCATTCTGTCGGAAGCGGGATTCTAACCCAATTTCTTTGCAGAGAGCCAGAGCTTAAACTAACGCCTTAGACCACTCATATACGCTGATCCCGTCCAAGTGTGCCTTAAAGCTAAGCAGGTTGAATTAGATTTAATCTCACGCATGCGCAAAACCATCGAATTTGCACTGAAAATTTTCGCTTGTCGCTTTATTATATAGGATTTTAGAATCACGACGAATCTATTTTGCTAATACTTTTTTCCAAATGGCTTCAATTTCTTTTTGCTGATTAGCCAAATTGCTAAGATTTGTCAAAAATCTGCGAGAACCCCAGCCACAGCATACTAGTTTTTTTCCTATAATGACTACAATTTATGTATAAACATAATCTTAAAGCTTTTATAAACTTTTTTTGCTTTCAGATAAAATTCCATAGGCCCAAATATGTTTAATATACAATTATTTTTGTAAAGTATTTTATTATCATTTTACCTATTATATTTCAATTTATGAAATTTCAAGTTTTTCATTCTGTGAAGCTTTCTTTGCTATTTAACTATGCGAACAACTATTAATTTGTTCGCGAACTGAAGTTTTGCGTAATTAACAACCGAAACGCAGCCGCTTATGTTGCAAGTTGCAACGCTCAAGCTGTTGTTTTCTGATTTAAAGGTTAAAGCTCCGCACGCGGCAGTAAATAATGACTTCCAAAATATTTACTCTCACGAAATGTTTCGAAAAACGATATCTAGTGTTTATAATCGCCTTTCATGTTCATTCTTTTCTGTCCCCCCGCCTTTTTTTTCTTTTTGTTTAAAGTGAGATATTTTTCCCTTTTACGACAATTTAAAATATTGTCTATTTTATTTGAGATTTTACAAAATATTTGACACAAAGTTTTGTATGAATAGATTCTATAATATTGATATTTTTATTGATCTCATAATCTCTAGTGAAGTATTTTTACATAGGTTAATGCAATCTGTTCTTAACATTTCTTGGCAGAAAATTTGGTAAATGAGACAGTAGAGATTAAAAGCCAACTCCTTAACCCTTTGAGCGGCGGTGGTATATAATATATACCACTTAATTTTAATTCCCAAACGCCACATTGACACCGGAATTTTGGAATCAAATTTTACTTTTATAATATGCGTGAAGAAACGCTTCTACTCATTTTGAAATAAATTTTGTTTTTAAATCCCGGTGTGATTCACTGATTTCAACATTTTAGAAACATAAGTACTTTGCCCCTGAAAGGGTTAAATTTTCAATGGATTAATTTGAAAATTGGAGACTTATTCATAGCAAGCTCAAATAGTTATATATATAAAATTTGGTGTTAAAATAATAAAAAAAATTTAAATTTTTAAATTTTTAAGTTATTAAATTTTTAAACTAATGGATAATTGTCATATTTTAAAATGTGCCATGTGCATTTCTTTTGCATAAAATATGACAATATTTATTTATGAGATACGTTTTATATATTACAATAGAAGTTTGCTTGAATTGTAAAAGTTCGATGAATGGATAAACAGAAAAAAATATTTATATATATATATATATATATATATGATTTGTTTTTTTTTTCAAAAAAAAAAAAAAAAAAAAAAAAAAAACTACATATTTCCATGTGCAGTGCACACAAACTTCAACACTAAAATCCCCATAAAATCCAACTTTTTATGTTAACATTTATTGATATTATATAGAGTATATAATTATTGTATAGAGTATATACAGTACAAATTTAAAAAGAATCTAATAATTAGGGATGCGCATAGAACGTTTCAAAAGTTGTTAATATGTGCTAATAATATGTGTTGCTAAAGTGTGCAAAATTTTCAATTTTAAGAAAGCAGCTTTTAAGCAAAAAAAAAAAAAAAAAAAAAAAAAAAAAAAAAACTGTATAAATATATAGAGTTTTTACAAATATAAAATAAAATAATCTCTGCAAAGAAGCGTCAGAATTGAATTTTTTTTTTTTGTCATCAGACAAAATTTTTAGCATTTAGTTTCATAATTCTCCAAATAAAAATATTAGATTTTTAGTCGAATTTCGTGATTTTGAAATCCACTGTCCTCTTAACAAACACTGAAATTAATCTTTAGTGGATTGAAACTGGGTGAAATATTATTAAATAATATTTTTATATTTAATTGCGATTTCTATTTTAAGATAAAATATATTAAAGATGAGGTTAGAGATAAAAGGTTAAGATTCTAAGATAAAGATGTATGTATTAAAATAGTATAAATCTAATTATGATGACGGCGAAAATTGCAACGTATAACTGCACTGTTATTAAAAAAAAGGCCCTATAGTTGGTAAATTGGTTTGTAAGACATTTGTGTGCAACAATATTTCAAATTTTAAATATCGCTTTATGACCCAAAATGGGTAAGACAAAGTATCCATTATGAGTTTAATGCAAAACACAAATTGGAGGTTAGAATATACACAAAATGTTTAAATTTTAACCCAGTTTGGATTTAATCAGAGCTCCAATTTGGGTTCTGCAACAAATATATAACGAACACAATTCCAATTTCGAAAAATCCATAATGGACACTTTTTTCAATCTATTTTGATTTATAAATAGTTTTTTTTTTCTAAATTTTACAGCCATATGTGGGTTTTTTTCAAATTCATATTTGGTCAAATTTTCTCCCTAAACAATTTAAAAATTAATTAATATAAACTAAAGTAGTAATTATACAGTAAAACTAAATTTTTACTGCGGCAATATTTGATTTTTTTTGTAAAGGCATTGTTAATTTCTACTTCAAAAAATATATAAACACTATATATTTTTGATATTCCATAAAATATTAATTTAAAAAATCTGAAATTTTTGAACAGCATATTTTTTTTAAAAACTGGGAAGATAATATTTTTTACCTGTTTAAATAAATACTTTAAATTTACCGCCTTTTAATTTGCCTTTACCGCCCCACATATAAAAATATCTAACACTGCAAATGATAAATTAATTTGGAAAATTTTTCTGAAATTGATTTGATAGATTAATATGAAAAAATACTGGAAATTATAAATAATACGAATAAAGCAATAAAAATTATACAATTTAATGCGCAAATTGGAGCATTAATTATTATATATTTAAAAAAAAATGTTATTCATAAATAAATGTATATACGGGGTGATTATAAAAAAAAACTATCCCGATATATGAGCTCCTAACTATCATACTGCTCACAGAAACTGAATGAAATTTTGGTTTAAAGTATTTTGAGGTATGCGTTCAAGAATCATATGAAAGACAAAAGTTAAATTCTAACAGTTACGATTACAGTGACAAAATTTCAAAAATTTCAAATGGCAACACCTATTTTTTTTTTATTGGAATGTGATCTTCATAGTGAAAAACCATAAAAAGCGTTGTAACGGTACCTGTAATACGAAAATCGCCGGCGCTAGACAGACTAAGAAGAATAGTGAAAACAACCAATAAGGACAGAGAAGCAACAGAAAACAAAACATTTTATTGTGTTTCATACATTTTCCATTTCACACACGACGACACTTTACATGCGGCAGATGGCGGATAGCACTGAACAATAAAATGTTTTACTTTCTGTTGCTTCTCTGTCCTTTATTGGTTGTTTTCACCTTTCTTCTTAATCTGTCTAGCGCCGGCGATTTTCGCGCTACAGGTAATACCATTCCAACAATTTTTATTGTTTTTCACTATGAAGGTCACATTCCAATAAAAAAAAGTAGGTGTTGCCATTTGAAATTTTCGAAATTTTGTCACTGTATCCGTAACTGTTAGAATTTAACTGTTGTTTTTCACATGATTCTTGAGCGCATACCTCAAAATACTTTAGGCCAGAATTTCATTCAGTTTCTGTGAACGGTATGACAGTTAGAGGCTCATATATCGGGATAGTTTTTTTTATAATCACCCTGTATATATACATAGATACTGAGAGTGTGTGTAAAAGACAGAGAGAGAAAGAAATATACTTAAATTATTAAATAAACTGTTAACGTTTTTTTCGTTTCTGAGACGAGCGCTTCAATTTTTTTACAAGCAAAGTACTTAAATAATTAAATAAAAGTGTTATATATATCTAAAATAAAAATATAAGTAAATAAGAAAGATTAATAAATAAAGCAAAGACTCGCAAGTAAGTAAAATACGCGATTTTGAAATGTATTTTTATAACTTTGAATCAGTACTTACTACACAACAAATTATTTTTATGAAGAAAATTGCATTATGCTTTAGAACAACATTTATAAAGCTGTACAATTTATGAATTTTTATTCACAGGATGTTTTAGTCACACTACATTAAATGGATTTTTTATGAGATTTTTCAAACGGGATCCACCCCTCCCTTTTTTTTAACTTACACTTATATAAACGAATTTAAATTATTTAAATTTTCGAAAGAAATTAAATATTTACTTATTATTTAAAAAGGCGATTCCACAGCAGGGAAGAGGAAATTTTTAAAAACATTTAATTACTTAATATTAGGAACTCCAGCCAACTTTCAAATTCCTCAAATTTAAAATTTAAGCCTGGACTCCAATCAAATGTCCAGAAAGACGTTTACTGAACTAATTAATTTTTATTTTTGAGGGAAATTAACTAGTTATTCGAACAGTTATTCGAAAATAGTGGTAACAGCTACTCATAAATTTAGTTTAACGTCATAAAGGGTGACTATTAAGTTAATTATAATGTTTGGAATCACTTGCGTTGAAATCGGAAAGATAGTTGCTGAGATATGGAAACGGAGCATAGTTAGAGAACAAACCTTGAGGGAGGTGCCGGGGGGGAGGGGATCTTCAAGTGTCTTTCAGCAAATGACTAATTAGGAGGACCACTGTGGATCTTTCAAAATTCGTTCGTTTGCTTAAGCTAGGAACTTAATTACAAAATGGCTTAAACTATTATTAGGAAATAGTGGTAACAGCTACTCATAAATTTAGTTTAATGTTATAAAGAATGACTATTAAGTTAATTGTAATGTTTGGAATCACTTGCGTTGAAATCGGAAAGATAGTTGCTGAGATTGGAAAGGGAGCATAGTTAGAGAACAAACCTTGAAAGAGGGGCCGGAGGGGGAGGGTTGTTCAAGGGCCCTTCAGAAAATGACTAATTAGGAGAACCACTATGCATCTTTCAAAATTCATTCCTTTGCTTAAGCTTTGAACTTAATTACAAATTTGGCTAAAATAATTATTCGGAAATAGTCTTAACCGCTACTCATAAATTTAGTTTAATGTTATAAAGGATGACTATTAAGTTAATTATAATGTTTGGAATCACTTGCGTTGAAATCGGAAAGATAGTTGCTGAGATATGGAAACGGAGCATAGTTAGAGAAAAAACTTTGAAGGAGGGGCCGGGGGGGGGGGGTTGTTCAAGTGCCCTTCAGCAAATAACTAATTAGGAGGATAACTATACATCTTTAAAGATTGATTCATTTGGTTAAGATTGGATTTATTCATTTGGGAACTTAATTTGAAATTTGGCTTAGACTATGTTATAAAGAATTCTGGAAATTCTGGTAACTGTTTTCTAGAAATACACCTTTAAGCTATGAATGCTGGTTTTTACGATAATTTAGTAAAAATGGAGCTGGTTTGGAGAAGTTCGGAACACTATTAGCTGAGATTTAAAATAACAATATTCTCTATATAAAACAGCAATTAAACGCTACGGGTGCAGCTAAAATGTTAAAATTGTTAATTATAATTAGACCCTTGCCCCTCTCTATTCCCGCAAATATAAAAAATAATCTGTTAAATAAAGTTTTCTGTATTAATAATCTCTATCATAATAATATATCTCATGTAAAAAAAAAAAAGAAAAAAAAACATATAAACCCGGCTAATTGTCATGAAGAAAAACGTGCCTGGAAAATATTTCAAACAGTAATTTGTCATGTGCAGATGGCGCGACAATAGCATGGCTGGACGCTGATAACTTCAATCCATATTGACACTATTTAGTTAGAAATCCTTATACCCTGTTCACATCGAACATTTAAGATATCTTAGACCGCCATTTTTGAGGTGGTACCTCCCCGGAATCGAATACCTGTCCACACCGCCAAACGCATTTAAGATAACTCACTCAACATCACCGTGTCCAGTGCGCATGCGCATATGTTAAAAGCAAACTCAACAGCCAATCGGCCTCCAGAGCCAATCAGAGTGAGCGGTACTGACTGTATCTAGCAATGGAAAGTTCGAACTCACTAAGTGAGTTTCTGGAACTCACTCAGTGAGTTCAGCGATCTAAGATATCTTAACTATCCGATCTGAACGTAGTATTATCTGTGCATCGCTACTCTGGTTTATTTAATTACTTCTGTGAAGAATCGATGCAACCAACCAACCAAAGAGAAAAAAGCGTATTTCTGATGAGAGTTCTTTGTGGATATTAATTAATATTTCAGTAACTAATTGAAATATTAAAATTCTGAGGTTCAGGTGCATCAAAAGAGGGTCTGGACTACCTAAATCTAAATTTTCAGGCTTCTAGGTGTGTAAGATTTTCCTAGCCATTCGCCAACAGACACAGAGACACACAGACACACACACAGAGCGAAACTTTGTTTTATTAGTATAGATTAATAGAATAAACAAAGAGAAAACTCAGAGGCATAGACCGGTCGTGATTTAGTGACACAGAGATAATGAGGTAATGCTATGGCTTTTCACTCCATAGACGCAGGAATCAAATCCCAAAGATGACGAAGCTAAAAGTTAATGCAAACATCTATTATATAAAATGTACCTTTATTAATGGTTTTCAGAGACCGTTCATGCCTTTAAAAGGAGTACATAACGTTCGATTAGCTAGGAAACCCATTAACGTAAGACAGTGTCAATGAATATCACACGGAAAAATATGCATGCAGTGTTGGAACAACTGCGCACCAGCGGACTAACTGATGCCACTAATCAATAATATTAATGTTGGTAAACGTCTGTCTGTGTGTGTGTGTGTGTCTGTCTGTCTGTCTGTTAACGGATAAACTCTGCGAGCGTAGCGAGTACGGCTCATTCGACTTGATATCGATAGCGCTTACATATTTTAGTTCCAAGTTTCACCACCAGGGGGGCGCTTCCGGAAATCGGGTTCTATGGGCCCGATTACGACGGGGTTTGGCTCTTTCGACTGGATTTCGATAGCTTTACAGTTTTCAGTCATGTTCGTATAGAACAGATTGAGCCCCCTGGTGGTGGAAGGTGTAATTAAAGGATTTTTCAGCCAACTTGGGTTCCGTGGGTCACATCACGACGCGGTTTGGCTCAATCGACTCGACATCGATAGAGGATACTAGATCTTATCGATTTTAGTTCGTTTTTTCTCCACCAGGGGGTATTTTCTTATCTCTGTTTCTATGGCCCGGATCACGACGGGGTATGGGTCATTCGACTCAACGTCGATAGAGGATACTAGAGCTTATCAATTTTTGCTTCGAGTTTCACCACCAGGGGACGCTTTCCTATCTCCGGTTCTACGGGCATGAAAACGACGGGATATAGCTCATTCGACTCGACATCGAAAGCCTTAACGATTTCAGTTATGATCGTATAAACAGATTTTGCCACCTGGTGGTGGAAGGTGGAACTAACGTATACTGCAGCGCGTGCGTAGCACGACTGCTATACGGTGCCGCAGGCAGCGGGGACCCGAGCCGGAGGTTCGTTCAGTTAGAAGTTTATACTATTCGATGTGCAATTTAAGGGATTATCCGGTGCCGACGGCAGCGGAGACCAGGGACGGAGGTTCGTTCGGTTAGAGATTTATACTACTCAATGTGCAAATTAAGGGATTAGCCGGTGCCGAAGGCAGCGGGGACCCGGGTCGGAGGTTCATTCGGTTCGAGGGGGATGCGAACCGGATAATACAAAAGATTCGAGGCACCGATGTAAATTAGGGGCCCGCTAGCGGGCGAAGCCAGCTAGTTTCTAATAGCATTCCTAGACTTATTTTATGACGTAATTTCTGTGATTACACAAGGCAAAAAATACTATTGATATTAAGCGATGGCAATTGGCCGGCTGGTGTGCAGAGACGCCATCACTGCGCATTTACACCCAAATATTACAGTGTCAGATTTATTTCCAAGTAACAACATCTGAGTTTTCTTTACTGATTGTTTGTTCTTTTTTGTGTGTGCATATATTTGAACACAAAAATCTGACGATTTTTGTGTTCTTAAAAAACTATTAGTTTGATACCGATAACATGAAACATCAAGCACATTTTCGGTTTAAAATCGAATAATTTGTCTAATCATTATGCATGAAATTAAGGTATCGTATACAGAAATATGTGGTTTTAACTTTGGAACTACATGAAACGAATGGAAATAATAAAATTTAATCATTTATAAAACATGATAAATATTTATTTATCAAAATAATTAAAATTCTAGGCATCTTGTAAGAAAAAATACAGTTCTACTAACATACTCGAAGTTGTTGAGACATCATTTAAATCTCAGTACAAGGGATTTAAATGATTTTTATGTTTTTTTTTTTTTTTTTTTTTTTTTTTTTACAGTATTGAAATATTACTTAATGCTCATGATATTTTGAAATTGTCCCTAATATTTTTAAATCACCAATGCAGCGAAGGGAGAGTTTAACGCTTAAAAGTATTCTCCTCTCAGAGAGCTAAAAACACAGATCAGACAGACAGAAAAACTATTTTGTTTGGGCGGATGGATAAAATGTAAAAGGAACTAAAAAAATAGGTAAAATGAATGTAGCATTCCGTTAACTCAAAATCTGAAATATGATACTATTTTTAAGTGGAAAATGAGAAAAAAAGAAGCTGATTTTTGCACGTTCATATAAAATAAGAAATTTGTTTCTTTTATTATATATGAATAATACGTTTTCAAAACGTCATAGAGACGAAAATTGTGGCTGCGTCCCAGTATGTACAGGATAGTTATATAAAAAAAGATTAGGCAGAATTTAAGAAGTGGTAGTGCATACAATAACAAAAAATCTTTGTATAGGAAACTATGGTGACCGGGGACTTCTTTAGGAAGAAGTTGGGTCCTTTAAAGGACACTTCACAATGTTTTCTTCTTAAAAAATAACCCTCCGGAAAAATTTTCATTATGAAACAAGATTATCCCCAAAAGTTTTCACCTCAAAACAGGATTCACAAAATTATTTCTCTTAAAAATATAATTTTAACAAAAATTTTCCATATCCAAACTGAACCTTGCATAAATATTATAATTTTAAAATAAAATCTGTCCAGTTACATAACATCTGAAGTCGCCAAAGATCCTATTACCTAGCTTTTTTATACTTAAAGGATATTGTTAAAAATAGATAAACATGAACCGAAATATAACGATAATTTCAAATTCCCAAGATTAGGACTATATTTTTCACAAATAAAAAAAATACTGTTCATAATTTCACAAAACATAGGATCCTGAAAGAAAAGTCTGGAGAGATCCCTATGGTCACAATCCATTTATTCAGTCAGAAATACAGGGTGTTTCACTCTGTTCCGAATTCAGATTATTGTTAATAACTTTAACAATGATGAAGATATTTTCACAAAATTTGAAATAGACTGATCTTTTTCTGTGTGAAATGTAAGGAATAGTAGAGAGCAGGCACTCTTATCCATATAACGTGATAGTTCATTACGATTTTACTTCCATGACATATCATCATATCATCATATTTTATTACAAAGAGATGTAAGTCAGATTTTAAAAATTGCTTTCAAATATTTTTTTTAGTAAAATTGATGAACTATAGTTATGTTTGGATTCAAGTGCGGTACCCTTTATTTTTGACTGGAAGAATGGATTACGTCTCTGGTTTTCTACTAAAAAGATAATTGTTTTGGTGTGTACTGCCACCACTTAAAGTTTGTTCAATCTTTTTTTAATCACCCCGTATGTATATTTGGATTATTTGAGTATTCATGAGCGTTTGAAATTTAAAATGTTAAATAAAATTAATTATTTTCAATCTTATTCATTTAAAAATTCCCCGATAAAATGTTTTTAAAGTAATTAACAAACAATGTTATTTATTGTTATTCCAAATATAAATTTAGGAGCTATGTAATGATTTTAAAAATAAAAGAAAATTAGTTATTTCTCTCAATTTCTCATTCTCCCTGTCTGTCTCTCGTCTTAAAACATATTTTGAAAATAGGTAAATGAAATGGGGAATAAACATAAGAAAATTAACGAAAGTTATTATTTAATTACACAAATACAAATCCAATCCAAAGACGTTGTTTGACATGAAGAAACAAGATTAATTTTCTTCCAAATCGCTGTTGAACACATAAATAATGCACAAAGGTATTTATACTATTTATCAAAGTGCACGTCACTTAATTTTTAGCACCAATATACATGAAAATGATTGAACTCTAGAGCAAGTAAAACTATAAAATATTTAAAAACTTTTACCCCGGTACTTCTCCATCAATATCATTTTTCTAGTGCTCCTCTTCATGTAAATGTTCTCCGATCATTTAGTTGCTGAAGTTATGTTCCGTTAGTCATGCGAGCGATTCGGAAGTAACGATGTAATGAGCTTCGAGTGTCACGGAAAATCAGGTTTTATAGAGGGGGAAAATTATTTTAATACGTGATTCTCTTTTCTGTAGCTTGTTTTGTAAAACCACTTAAAAAATAATTAAAATGATTTCCTTATTAATACTCCTTTTAGCTAAATATCACAAATATGGGATGTATTCTATTTTATGTGTAGTAAAACGATTATAACTTTATTATTTTGATGGATGTCTTTTACTATATACAGTGGAAACCACATATAACGAAACTGGAGGGAGCATGAAAGTTATTCGTTATACGTGTATTTCACCGTAACAGATTTTATTATAAATTAAAAAATTTTATTAAGAAATTTAAGTAGAGTAAGCAAAAAAAAACTTTGAATGATGGCTTTAACTCCAGTTCTAATAAATGCTAGAATAACTGAAAACTACCATTTTCATCCTTATAAAGTTATTTTTAATTGTATGTGGTTTATTTTGTAATAAGGGGTCATTTAAATATTAAAATTGAACATAAATAAAAAAAAAATCAATAACGAAACAGTAATTTTATTGAATATTTCAGTTCCTTATGCCAAAAAATGTGAAATACAAAAATTTTACATATAAATTTTGAATGAAAATAAATTTCTAATGAAAAGTTAGTAAAATAAAAATTATTGAAAAATTAACCAAACAATGTTAAAGATTATGTCTGTTAGATACGTATAATTCAAACAATAATTAATGCATTTAATTACTTTTAGTTTTATATTATTCTTTGTAACGTCGATACTTTGCAAATGATGATATGATACCACGATACTTTGTTAAATCAAAACATAAGGATCATGCATACTTTGTAAAAAAAAATGAATATTAATTATTAATTATTAATTAATAATGATAGTTTTAAAATGCATAAATAGAAACATATGTTTTTTCGTCACCATTAGTGTCCCCATGGTCCCCACCCCCTTTCCGCACGAATATAATTTTTCTTCCACTTCTGACCATTATTTTCCAAGTTATCTGTAGAAATGTAAAATTAGCCACTTTAAGGGGCCCTGCTCAAGATTAAATTTAAAAATACATTTTCCTCTATTTCATGCACGCTAAATACTATAGCAAGTAAACGATCGAACTCGTTTAATACTAGCACGGCTAAAATGAGGACATGGTTAAAATGAGGAGATTGCACGTTAAGAACGGTTCATCGTTTGAACTTTATTAAGATTTTCCCGCTTTTTACGAGCTACAAAAATACAGGTTCATGGTTAATACGAGCAAAACATCTTTTCATTTCAGAATGATTTTCGGCGAAAACTAGGTAGAATTACGCTGTTAAAAAATTGCAGCAAACTGTCCAGTCATTCGACCATTTATATAGAAAACGGTTATGTAATTTAATGCAAATAATACTAATAGTAATTTAATGCAATTCGAACCATATTATTGCCCATATTATGGTCAGATTAAAGTTAAATTACGGTTATGTAACCGTTTTATATAAAAACGGTCGAATGACTGGACAGTTTGTTGCAAATTTTTAACAGTGTATAAAAGGCGTGATTTTCTTATCGTACACTGTTCTCGCTCCACGATAATATTTCTACATTACAAATGTCTGTCAAAATGTAGTAATTTATTAGACAGAATTTCAAACTTCAAGGAGACCCCTACCCAAGAAAATACAAAGGAATGTACCGTAGTCTTGAAAGAATGAAGGAAAGAATTTAAATATAAGCACGTTTCAAGTACCCCTTTGTAAGATTTGCAACTAAGCCATGGAAAGGAAGCAGTATAGTAGAAAACATTTATTTGCCTTTTTTTTAATCTGATCTCTAAGCCATATTAACCAACCATTTCGTGTCTCTTAGTGCACAGTTAAAATGAAATTGATAAGTGAATAGCTATAAAATTACACTGAATATTGCATTGTTAGTCGAGTTATCCGGGAAATTTTATCATATTAATATTAAGTTAATTTTAACATTAAAATAATTAGAGCAAGTAGTAATAGTAATTATTTTATTATATGGGTGTTTTTACGATTTGTACAATCGTCACGGTTTTTTAAAATTCCCTTGCTTCTCATTTTAACTGTCCATGACACTCCATGAGACTCTTCATGAGCTCATACACACGTCCTCACTAAGGCAGCAGATTGACCGTGGGCCTCACGTACGAGACTCCAGATGCCTTCAAACACCTGCTAGATCTAAGCTGAAGAGCCGGACTACCAGACTCGGCCCTTCAGCGTCCGGGAGGTACTTTACCTCCCGGACGCTGGTTCCGAACTCAAGCTTCGAATCCCGTGCAGGCGACCGATACAAAGACGCAGGCACCACTCACGAACCTGGAGGATCGTAGGAAACATCCTCCCGATTGTCATAGTAACGCCTCCGGTCCGGTTTAGAGCCGTGTAAATTATTTTCAAGAAAACCAGCTAATCTAACTGCCGATCACAGAAAACCTCGGAGTGCATAGGCACACTGGATGGGTTATCAACGCGACAGTCTGACTTTGGTCCGAACGCCACCACATCATATGCCTCTCTGCCAATCAATGCTTCCGGCCAAGAATCTCTCTGACAATCTGTTCACAGGGACACGCAAATGGATCCCCTACTAGAGGGCAAAACTCGACAGAGTGCCGCTCAGTGGCTACGTGCCAAGATCTACCCTCTTGTCAACGGTCTACTTCCTTTCCCAGATGCTTTCGAGGGCGGCACGCAACTACAGTTGCTACAGAGGGGCCGCTAAGGGATGAGGGGTCGAACACCCGCGCCCAGGAAGAACACCCCTGTATACGCTCTCCAACGTATTATGTCAGAACCACTGTTGCACGCCAATGTTGCACGCCGTTTCACACTGAGCCTAGACGGCACTATGGAGCCGCATAGTCCTTGAGCACGTTCTCACCTTCGTCTCGCGTTCTGATAAATGTGGATGCGGTTATAACTAATTAGCCAGCCTCTGCCACAGAGTCGCCTTCCGGCCTAAACCGGGCACTTGGATCGGCCTATGAAGCACTGTATCTCACGAGGCAACTAAACCCACCTTCGTCTAGAGCACCGAGCTGGTGGGGAGGTGGTCCAAAAAACTACGGCCACCAGAGATTCAGCGCCACTGTATTGGGTTATCTCCCAACATGTAAATACTGCCGGAAGTTGACTTTCTCGTTTTTGTATCTCCCGCTCAGTCTGAGTCGGTGTAAACTTCTAATTTCGGTTTCTTTTTAGTATTTAAAATTAATTTAAGGTTTTTTGTACCGTTTAAATAGCTTATAATTCTCTTCGCTGCATTCCAGTCCTTGTTTCGCGGTACTTCATTACGTCTGCTAAGGATATTGACTGGTGCTGATATGTCAGGTCTAGTTACTGTCGCTATGTAAAGAAGTGATCCTATAGATTTTCTGTATTCTTTGTTATTTGGTAACAAATTTTTGTCATCTTCAAGTTTATTAAAACCGGGTTCCATCGGTGTTCCGCATGGTTTTGCATTTTCAAGATTAAATTTCTTAGCTAATTCTTCAATTTTTGATTTTTGGGTTAGTGTGTAACCGTCCGGGATTTTTTCTAAGTAGGTTCTAAGTAGGTTTTCTAAGGGTTCCTAAGTATTTGTTTATTTTTCCCAATTTTTTAATTCGTATTCTTCGTTTAGGGATTTTACGATTTCTTTTATTATTTCCAATTTACTTGCTATAACTATATCATCTACGTAAATTATTATGTATGTGACATTTTCTTTTTCAGTTCGTATGAATAAGCATGTATCGGCTGTGCTTTGCGTGAAATTAAGTGTTTTTAATGAATTTTCTATTTCTATGTGCCAGGCTCTTGCTGCCTGCTTGAGACCATATATGGTCTTGTTTAGTTTACAAACTTTATAAATAGAGTTTGTTTCGACGTAGCCCTCTGGTTGTTGCATGTAAATTTCTTCTTGTAAATTTCCATGAAGGAATGCCGAATTTATATCGACATGGTGTACTTCTAGCTTTTTATATGCTGCTGCAGATAAAAATGCACGAATGGTGGTGTGTTGCACTACTGGTGCAAAAGTTTCATCGTAATCTTCACCAAATTTTTGGCTAAGTTTAGCTTTGTATATGGGTGATTTCCCTGAAGTGTCGATTTTTCTTTTAAAGATCCATTTTGATCCTATTATTTTTCTATTGGGTGGTGGTTCAACTAATTCCCATGTTTTGCTTTTCATTAGCGCTTCTATGTTCGCATCTGTGGCTTTGAGCAAATTTTCCTTTTCTCTAGAATTTTTTATTTCACTGATTTCTTTCCAGGTTTTCGGTTCGATTATTTCATCGTTTTTTACTATACATATATAACTGTCAGATGTGTATCTATCAGGTGGAACTCCCCTGTTTGATCTTTCAGATCTTCTTAATGTAGGAATGTTTCGATCGGGTTCTGCTTGTGTTTGTTCGGTATTATTTATTTCCGTTTCAATATAATTTTTGTTGTCAAGCAGGTATTCTGGTTCATTGGTTTCTTCCTTCAGAATTTGTGTGTTATTCTCTAAGAATTTTATTGTTCTCCTGATTATGATTTCATTATTTTTAGTATACACTCTGTAACCTTTTGAATGATTATCATATTCCATGAATATTCCTTCCTTAGCTGTGTTATCTAATTTCCCCCAATGTTGCTTGTTTATGTATATATAAGCTTTACAGCCAAATACTCGAAGGCAATGTAAGTTTGGTTTTCTCTTGAACCAAATTTCGTACGGAGTTTTATTTGTTGCCTCTGTGGGTAGCCTGTTCTGGAGATGTGTTGCGGTATTTCTTGTTTCCCCCCCAAAATCTGTGTGGTAACCCTGCTTCTGAGAGCATAGCTTGGGTCATTTTTATCAAGCTCCTATGCTTTCTCCGGCAATCCCGTTTTGGTTCAGGCAGTGTGGAATTGTAAATTGATGTCTTATACCTCTTTTTCTAAGAAAGTCCTCCGTATTTTTACCTATATATTCGCCCCCGTTATCCGATATGATTGCTTTTGGATATCTTCCGAATTGTGTGTGAACCATTTCTGTATAGTCCTTTATTTTTTCTGATACCTCATCTTTGTGCGATAGTAAATATATTATTGTAAACCGTGAGTGGTCGTCAATAAAGGTGATGAAGTACTTTTTTCCCCCTAAAGAGGTTGTTCTAATCAGTCCACAGACGTCCGTATGTATTAGATCAAGTACCTGTGTCGTTTTATGTTCGGGTGATTTCGGATACGGTGCGTCACTAGTTCTTGTTTTTAAGCACGTTTCGCAGTGCGTTGAGTGACTGCAGTTGTTTATATTTATGCCATTGGCCAATTTGTTTTTCATCATTTCTTTTATACATTCGTAATTTCTATGACCTAGCCGTTTGTGCCGAAGTTCTAGGCATTCTTTATTTTTGCAGTCATATGCGATATTCGCTGTGTTTAGGATATCTTTTTCTGAGAGAATTACCTCATATAAATTATTTTTCTTTTTTCCTTCCAGATATGTTTTGCCGTTACAAGATAGCATGCATTTTTCGTCTTCAAAGATTAATTTGTAACCGTGTTGTGTAGCTTTGCTGACTGAAGTTAAGTTTGTTTCCAAATCTGAAACATATAAGACGTTTTTTTAATTTTATTTTATTTGAGTCCCCGTTTGATGTTTTTGTTGTTATCATAACTTCACCGGATCCGTAGGAATTGAGTGTGTTCCCGTTCGCGATTATTATGGATGTTTTTTCGGTGTTATTTATTTCAGTGAATATTTCTTTGTTGTTCGCAATATGGGATGATGCTCCGGAATCAATAATCCAGGTTTGTTTTCCGGGCTTTTCGATTATAAATGATGCATCTTGATCTTCGTTGTGATTTATTTGTACGTTTTTGTTTATTTTTTCTTTCGTTTCGTACCTATCGTTTTCACTATCACCGTTTATATTTTCGAAGCAGAGAAACGATGTAAATTTCTTTGGTTTAAATGTTTGTTGTTTCAGTGTAGCTGTTTGTGTATTTCTGTTTTTTAAGTGCCAGCATTCTTTATAGTTATGATTATTTTGTCTACAGTACGTACAATATTTATTATGCTTTTTGTAATCGTTATTTACGAAATTTTTCTGCGTTTTAAACGCTTTTGCCGAATTTTCGGTTTGTTCCGAGTTTTCTACTCGTTTGTTATATTCGTCGACAAGTTTATTTTTTATGTAATCAGGTGTTAATTCTATTTCCGGCCTAGCTATGAGTGCCGTGATTAAAGTTTTATAACTTGCTGGAAGTGAGCACAGTAGTAGTACTGAAATATGTGAGTCACTGATATTTTCTCCAATTGCGGAGAGTTTGTTGATGGTTTCAAG
Source organism: Maratus michaelseni (assembly GCA_963931845.1). Lineage (NCBI taxonomy): Eukaryota > Metazoa > Arthropoda > Arachnida > Araneae > Salticidae > Maratus > Maratus michaelseni. The sequence continues at coordinate 218,107,904 of OZ007586.1, read as the reverse complement.
AATATTAGTTATATGCTTTTGCATATTGCCGTGTTCTTGTAATTTAGCTCTATAAAGTTTTCTTAGTAAATATAATTTACTCGAAAGATTTGCCCTTTCATGGATATTCTTTAATGTGTCCCAAGTTTATTTTGATGTGTTTAAACTTTTCAGATGGACGATTTGTGCGTCCTCGAAACTTAAATTGATTATCGCCCTGGACTTCCTATCTCTCTTTTGTCATTCTGGAGTTATGGGGGTTAGCGGTTCATCTATTATTACCTCGGATAAATCTCCTTTAATTAATAACATTTGTACTTTAAACTTCCATATGGAATAATTATTTGTGTTTAATTTTTCAATTGCTTGTGTTTCTTTAATTGATGCCATTTCTTCGATTGATTTTTCTATTGTTTTGTTTATTAAGTTTATAAGTTTTTATTTATTCAGTAAACTATAAAGTCTTGTTGAGATGTATATATATTTTTTTCTTTCTTTCTTTTTTAAAATCAATGATAAGCGATTTTTAAATTTAGTTTTTAAAATCATTAATTTGTAATTTTTAAGCTTTAAAGTTTAACTTATGCCTTCCTTCCGAGACAAATTTTTCAGTCCTATATATCATTGAAGGAGGAGTTAGTGCAACGCGATTAATTATCTCGAAAGCTTATGAAGTTACCTTTTCTGTTCATCACAACAATGTCTTGAAATAAGGATAAGAAAATTCTCTTACCTTTTCTGAAGGTGCTCTTACCGTTTAGTTAACGAATTATCCATATATTAGTTAACTAGAAGTTGTAGTTAATCCTTATGAGGGCGTTGGCACATCACATTTCACTTATTTACTTACTGCTGAAAAACTAAGTAATTTAATTAGTATGTGGAAACTAAATAATTTGAACATCTTTCTTATATTGGACGTATATATTCTTGATTATAACACATTTAGACGTAACAATGATTATAATTAACAGTTAAAGTTAAATTTAGATTATAAAGCATTATATAGTATAATATATTATATCTGAGCTCAGAGGCTCACGTATGTTCTCGATTAAACTTTTATTACGCACTGAAGTATAAAAGTCATAAGTTCAGATATTGAGAGTTTTTTACTTTCGTCTTTCTTACGTCAGTAGAATTACACATTGCAAGGTTTTCCCGTAAGAATGTACACTCTAAAATTGGAAGGAGTGAGAAGTTGACTCTTTGGAAGAGTGAGAGGCATTTTCACTCTTTTAGGAGTGAATTTTATAAATCTGCACTCTTTAAAGAGTGGAACTTTCCACTCTCTAGAAAAGAGTGAAATATCTCACTCCGTTGTCGAGAGTGACTGTTCACTCCGTTGACAAGAGTGAAATATTTCACTCCGTTGAAGAGTGAGAAAAAACAGTTTTTTCCAATAAAATCACAAGATGGCGCCAGCTGACGGATGAGAATCCGAGTAATCTCCGTTATCAAAACGAAACACCTAAAATGAAATCCTTTATATATAGTAGCACGATTTAAAAAAAAACTGAAAAAGGCATTGAAATAATAAATGAATCGATAGAATTATGGACAGGAAATATATTTTATGCTTTACAAATTGCAGGATTTGCCAATGCTAAGAAAAGTGCAGGGAAAATAAATATTTGAAGTAAATTTATGCTTAGCTGCAACACAATTTTGCTTCTATTTTATAAACAGAAATTTAATATCTCTGAATGCTAATTATTTTCCTCTTTATTTAAATAACCTATTCTACATATTTTATATCATTTCTAACCTCTTTATGAATATAAACAAAATATAACTATACAGATTAAATTTTCTGTTATTTTTAGCACGTTTGAAATTAAACATAAGAGAAATGAAAAACGTTGCATTTAATCACTGATTTTATAACATTTATTATAGAAAAAAAAAAAGAGTATAAATGTGTCGGAAATAATCTTAGGAAAAATTCAACAGCTATAATTTAAGAAAAAAGAAAACGTTTTTTACCCTGACTAAAATTTCCCCTCTAAAAATTAGTTTTGAAAAGTAAATTTGGGGGCCCCTTTGTATTTCAGTGAGTAAACTTCGGCTTCACGGGCCTATTTGGTAAACAGGCCCTGGGACTCGGACAATCTTAATCGGGCTCTAATTATGAAAACATTATTAGCAAGAAAAAAATGAATGAATAAATAAATAACTGCTTTGTTGTAACGGAATTTTTGTCATAGCGGAAATGTACAGACGGGTGTTCGCACATTTTTTAGACGATTTCGGCGTTGTTGTTTTTAACGTTTAAAATATTTCTGAAATAATCTGTATGATAATCTTGTTTCTTGATTCTAATTCTGCATAATGCTTTCGATGGATATCGATGGATGTTTTCGATGTAAGATAAATTTGCGATAGTTATAAATCCTTACTTGAAACTTCGTTTTCCGCCTTGAAATGGGCTATTTTTTTCCCTGTTTTTTTTTTTTTTTTTCATCTGATATCTTTTTACTATGTATATGTACTGATTTTTGGAATAGCACTTTCCAATCAATTGTTATGTTTATTTCGCACTAAAAAGTTTTTATATTATGCGCTTTGCAATCATTTTAGACTGTGGAATTAGCATACTTCTGTTCGGAAGAAGGAAAAAAAAAAAAACGCAAACGCATCTTCCCATTCACAGCTTTTTTAGCATGCGCAATCTTGAAATAAGAATAAATTTGAAATTATCAGACGATAATATAAATTACACATAATAAGTTGTTGTCAGAATTTTTTCCTCTAAAAGAATTCCATCTTTTTAAATAATTTATCAAATTTGTCTAAAAAATGTGCGAACAGTCTCTGTATTATATGATACAAAAAGAAGGTTTCAGTTTCTTATTTACACAGTTGAGAAACACCGTAAATATTTATGATTTCTACACAAATTTAATAAGTGTGTTCGAATATCACAAAAGAAACAAAGCTAAAATAATGTAATAAGAGCTTTTTAAATTGTAAGCGGCTGTAGCAAGCTGTAGGTACCAGTTCTCGTCCGAGCGCAGAAGTCAAGCAGCAGCGAGCTCGGTTACTACTTGGGAGGGTGACCGCCTACGAACAAGCGTGTGGTAAAAATGAGTTTCTCTTTTTTATTCAAGAATTTTAGTCACTCCTGAAAGAGTGACTGTTCACTCCTATCAGGGGTGAAAAAACTCACTCCTGAAAGAGTGAGTATTCACTCTTTCAGGGAGTCAAGAATTTCACTTTTTCCTAGAGTGAATAGTCACTCTAAAGAGGTTGGGCAAATTTTGACTCTGCGGTAGAGTGAATATCCACTCCTCCAGAGTGAATAGTCACTCTTTCTTATTTAGAGTGTAATCAGTCAATTAAGTTCTTTATTTCTTGTTATAATTATTGTTCTATCTTCAGCATATTTCACAAATAACAGTTTATCAATGTAGAGTGGTTTTCTTGATAATTTGTCTGACGTTGAGTGGCTATTAATCTTTTATAATTTGTTTTCACTACGCGATGAAGAATGAGTTGATGGTTCCGTGTTTTTCCCTCTTTTGATTATCAAGGTTTTTTTTATATTCTTTATTTCAGTAGGAAATTAAAATATATTTTTTTATCTTTAATTTCGCGGATAAGGTTACTATTTCTAACAGTTCCCTCCTAGATCCCCGGGTAAACTAGACACCCACAAGTGTGCTGCTCCCAACACTTCCAACACGCCAAAGCTGACCGAAAATGCTTTTTCTTTACCAACACATCCGGATATGGAAAACCACTAGCTCTACAACAAAAGTAACCACTAGCTCTTCAACAATGAATAAGAATGGTGAGGTACCGCTAGCGAGCCAGTGTAAATGCGGAGACTATTCCCTTGAGCGCATTGACACACCTTCGCTAAGGCTTGTGGGCGAACGACGAGGCTCTTGATGCCTCCCCATGTGTACTACGTTTAGGCTAGCAAGGACATTTCACCCAAGACTAAGAACTTTAGTTCCTGTTCGCTGGTGCCAAATGCAAGCATCCTTACCCGTACAGGCTGCCCGTACCAAGGAAAACAATAGGCACCATTCATGGACCCGTAGGCCGTGGTAAACTTCTTCCCGGGCGTATGGACACTGGACACGTCCTACTTGGGGTTTAGTAGCATGAAAGTTATTTTCTAGAAAAGCTTTTTAGCTCAACCACTGACGCAAACAACTCCAATTGTGCATAGACTAGACACACTGAGCTGGTTTACAAACTGAAGGTCTGACTGTGGTCCGAATGCCAGTACATTAAATGGCGGTCAATTGGATTGGTCCACGGGAGTAATATCGCAGATCAATTACAGCATAGATATCCCGGAAAAACGGAATAAGTCTACTATTTTTCACGTAACCTAATGATGCCATACCATCGCAGTCCAAAGCGTGTAAATTTGATTGTACATCAGGAAAGAGAAGAAATTCAAGAGGATATGGAGATACCCTACTATTTTGCGAACCCTACTCAGTTGAATTTTTGGGAGTTTTTTAGTGGAAACGAACTAGAAAAGCACGTATCAGCCGAACAGATTGGGAATTTCTGTAGCATGCTTGAACTTCATGGAGGTGTTTTCTCTTCAGACCCTGGGAACACTCATTTAGTGGAGATGGACATTACGTTAAACGATGGCTCACCGGTTCGGACAAAGCTGTATCGAATGTCAACGAAAGAAACGGTGATCGTAAGGGAGCAAATACGGAGGCTTTTGGAGCTTGGAATGATTGAGGTCAGTCAATCGGATTGCGCATCACCGATGATCTTAATGGAGAATCCACGGAAAGACCCTTTTCCATGCGTAGATTATCGTAAATTAAAGGTACGTGAACGTAATTTTCCACCTCCCTAATATATAGGAATTTGTAAGAAAATTAAGTATGGAGGCTTTTATTACGTTAATGGATCTAAAGAAAGGGTAATTTCAGATACCGTTCACAAAAAAAGCGCAAAGCTAACAGACTTTTTTTTGCGATTCCTTTTGGGAATTTTTTACCCGAAGTTATGATGTTCAGTCTCCTAATTCCACGATTTTTTTTTTATATGTTAATTGTGAAAGTTTTTTTTTCTTGGGGGGGGGGGTGAAATTTTTGTGTTACACTATATCGATGACATCGCTATATTTTCTTGAACCTGAGAGAGGCATTTGAAAGATATGGAATGGAGGTGGTTTTGAAGCGATTAGTAGAGGCACATTCAACAGTGAAACCATCTAAGTGCAAATTTTTGCAAGATCATATAAAGGTTTTAGGACACGAAGTACGCTCAGGAAAAAGATCGCCTACTGATGTAAATATACAAACGATTAAGGATTTTCCGACTACAACTACCAAAACTCAGTGGACAGCTTATCTGGGAACAGTTGGCTATTACTGAAAATACATAAAGAACTATACAGTGATAGTCGTACCATTCACTGATGCATTAAAAAGGTAAAAAAAGGAAAACGTAGTGTGGCATAACGAGTGTGATAGACATTTGAAGATTTAAAATCAAAGTTAACGCAATGCCTGTTATTGTACGCACTGGATTTTTCTAAGAGATTTATTGAGACTTATGCGAGTTTTGGCGTGGCGATCATAGTTTTATCGCAAATTCTTGATGGCGAAGACCACTCGGCATTATATTTGAGCAAGAAATATTCGCGAACGGAGCAGAACTATAGCACAATAGAGCGCGAATTAGCGTCAATAATTTATGAATTAAAAAAGCTAAATCATTATCTTGATGGTCAAATGTTTATGATTCAAATGGATTACAAACTTTTAATTTTCTTGAAAAAAATTATGGGAATCAACTCCTGTTTGACACGTAATGCAGGGCATTGTGTTTACAGCAGTATATTTTAAGATAGAACATAAGCCAAGCAAATTACATGGTAATTCGGACGGTGTTAGAGAAAATAATAGCTTTGAAGAAAATAATAATAATCTGCCTTGTATATATTCATTATTTAATATTTAGTGTACAAAAATTAAAATTAAATTTTGTATCGCATTTTATTTGTAGTAATATTTTTGTGTATTGAGTGTGTTGATAATTATAATTCACTACATTAAATTTCTACTTTTTATTCGAAATTTTAAAGAAAGGTTTATAGTGCACTCAAAATCTGGTTTCTAGACTAAATTCAGAGTGAAAGTGTCGTCTGTGTAATTAGTTTAGGGGTAATGACTTCTCTAGTGGCTTGAAAGGGCTTTCTGTGTGAGCCCCTGACGCGCAAACTACCTTAAACATTTGTTAAAGGAAGTGGTGAATTGTCACAGAGTGACTGGCAGCCTTTGTTTCCCAGAATGATTGTTTGGTTGAAGATTGGAACTGTCCTGTGTTTGCCGTGTGCGTTGTCTCACTGCCCAACAAAATAAATCTTGAGAGCGACCTGTGTCTGGGGATTTGAGAATAGGATGGTCAGCCGGAGTTGCTTTGTAAAACTATTGCTACAGACTGGAGCATGAAAGTGACAGAAGCTTGACAAAAGACTGGCCAAGAGGAGAGGACATGGTACACTCTTAAAACTGTACCGCTTATTTAAAAGGCACAAGCACATTGTGCCTTCTATTACTTTAATGTAAGAGGTACGTAGACAGTGTGCCTCTGATTAGGAGAAAAACATTAGAGGCAACATGAAATGAAAGGCACCCATAACACAGCGAAATATCTCAGAGGCACACAGTTCGCCTCTGACAGATTGGTGCCTTTTAAAAAAAAACATGTCGAGTTTCAGAGGTACACTCAGAAACGGACATGCGCTACAGCCGTTTACCCGTCATGCATTGGGATCAGTGGAAGGGAAGCAGAAGCAATGGCCGCCAATGTAAATACGCCTGTGAACAACGTTGAGTCGAAGCAAATAATGAGTCTGGAATAAGTAAGTAGTATATTTAACTTTGTATTCTTTTCTGTGAAATGTAAAACATGATTCTTTATACATGGAGACACTCGTGATTAGGGAGGGGCAACGATAAATACTTCGTCAAACTCTTAGTTATTCAAGTTATATCTTACTATTTTCAAAGGTTTAGGGGAATGGCGGCATTACCCTGCACCCTCTAGCGTACATGCATGTATATGTATATATTATGTATGTGTATCTCTCAGCAAATCTTTGTTTTTATGTGCATATAAATAGGACTTAATAAATAATAAAATGAATAATACATAGTAAATCATTCTTTAATCATATATAGTATTTCTAAAACCGTAGTCAGATTTTTTCTGGTGTTTGTGTGTGTGAGGAGGGGGGGGGGGGAGGCTACCTTGTAAATGTTAAGCTACAGTGCCTTTCTTTTAAATAAAAGTATAATATGAATTGATCCTTCCCACTCACCTGGCTACAGCCCTGAATACTTTCTACATTTTATAAAGTTTCACAAATCGCAATGTTGATTCAAATTTTGCACTCTAAAATATTACAATTGAATCTATTTGGACACTACACTGTTAACTAGTATTTTAAAAAACACAAATTGCACAAATTGTGCTTATTAGTTGCTAAAATCAGTGTAAAAATTGTTTTAAACTCATAAAAGAGCTAAAATCCTACATGTTTCGGCTTTAAACTTAAAGCCATCATCGGGGAAGAGGAACAACACAAACGACTACTGATCTTTTAATTTTCGACACGAGAAAATTGAAATCAACAGTATGGAAAAATTTAAATAAAATAAGCGGGCGCTCTCTGTTGCCAAAGAGCGAAAAACAAAACAATGAATTAACCAGGGGTTAAAAATGTATCCCATAAACCAGGTATGCTGAAAGAAAAGTTATCATTACAAATACAATCTTTTCTAATTTTAATTTCCAATGATTCCCTAATGGCGGCTTTAAATGGGTTATTGAACCTATGGATAATTCTTGCTTTATCGAAATTAATTACAATATCATTATTTTTAGCGTAAAACCGGGAGAGTGCAGTGGATAACTTTCCAAATTTTATGTCGTTTTTATGCTCTTTTAACCTTTCCAAAAACTTTCTTTTAGTCATACCAATGTAAAAAATTATACTATTATTATTTAAGCTAATGGGGATTTCATAAACACCTGCGAATTGATCAGGGGGGATAGGATCTAATTTATATGAAACTAAGTCAACCAATTTTCTGGGAGGGACAGCAATAAGATGGATATTGTATTTACGGAGGGCCCTTTTAATCCTTTCAAATATAATAGGTATATATTGGAATTTCCGATAGTTTGGTTTATTATTGCTAGGGACAGGATGCTGAATTAAATGGCCATTGAATTTTTCTATAATTTTCTGTACGTGATGAGCGGGGAAACCATGGTCAATGGCGATATCTCTGATAAAATTAAGTTCATCTTGGATGAATTCACTTGAACAAACTAGAAAAGCACGCTTGATGAATGAATTGAAGGCAGCAATCTTATAAGTGAAAGTTGCAGAGGCATTAAATGGGATTATTGTGTTACTTCTCATCGGTTTACGATAGACTTTACGTTTTAGGTTGTGTGTCCAAATAGATTCAATTGTGAAATATATCGATGCTGGAATGAATATGGACTATTTTTCAAGTTTCAAGGAATTTAAAACTGAACGTCTACGTCTCGACAGAGAAATTTTGAATCTGGAATTTCTACGGACTTGTAAAAGTAAGAATGTTATTCCCAAATTTTTGGAGATTAGAAATAAATGTATCTCATATAATCACCCTAATGTTAAGCGTAAGTTTGAAGCAAGGTGTCTTAATGTATGTATCAGGAAAAAATTCGCCCTTGTAAATACTCTTTCTATTCGCACTTTCAAGCTTTATTGCATTTTTGCTAAAGTTACACCTGTGGCGATATTTGACATTTGTATGAAGTTACTAGAGGGTTTTCGACACTCTCAGCGTAAAGCTAAAGTAATTAACCAATATAAAAAATTAAGTTGTCTAATTTCCAAAGTTGAGAAGCCTAATCACTATCAAGTTAAGCCAGTGCCATTTGTTAATTATTCAAGTAAAGTGTTTTCATATAAAGAAAACCAGGTGTTATCATTAGGCCCTAAATTTATTTTTCAAGAAAGGTTTGATATCAAAGACTTGATTACGGAAGTGGAATCTACTATTAATTCTGTATCAACCACAAATAGAGAAGAAGCACGTAACTATATTTATAATCTAATTAAGAAATATCCAATCTGTTCAAATACAATCCATACCGGACCTATTAGAACTATTTCCAGGTTAAAGAAAGACAAGCAAACTATTTTCCTTAAGACGGATAAATCTAATAAAATGGCTATTCTAAATAAAACAGACTACATTAATAAAATGAATGATTGCATTGACACAATGGACTGCACAGAACTAAAGAAAGACCCGAATCCCTAGATTTTCCGGAAGACACAAGAACTTATTAGAAGAGGAGCCTGGCCAGAATACATGAAAAAACTTATTAAAATTAACAATACAGGAGTTACCCCTCGTTTGATTGGTAGACTCAAAGACCATAAACCAAATCTCCCTATGAGACCTATTGTTTCTAGGTGTTCTGGCCCAACATATTTTATTGAAAAAGCTTTCGTTATATTCCTAAAATTAATTTTACCAAGTTCAAGCAAAACTGTACAGTCAACAGAAGATTTTATCCATAAAATAGAAAATATGCAGATTTCTAAAGGAACTATTCTAGCTAGTTTAGATATTGTGTCTCTTTACCCATCTATTGATACAAATGAAGTTGTACAAAATATTAATTTGGAAATTGATAAACAAAATAATTTAAGTGATAGCGTAAAAACATCTCTAAAGTCAGGACTTAACCTTTTCATTAATAACAACGTTTTCATGTTTAATAAGAAATTTTACAGACAAAATAAAGGAGCACCTATGGGATCTCCTATTTCCGGTCTGTTGGCTGAATTTAAACTTAGACCGATGGAGGAATTTATTTTTAAAAGTTTGAATTTAACACCAGAAGTTTGGCTAAGATACGTGGACGATATCTTTATCACATGGAATCATGGAAAGCAGGAACTCCTATCTTTCCTCTCAAAAATAAACGAAATAGATGAAAATATTAAGTTTACGTTGGAAATAGAAGAAAATTCATCACTGCCGTTCCTGGATATTCAATTAATTAAAGATGACAGCTACCTAAAACGTAAAGTCTATCGTAAACCGATGAGAAGTAACACAATAATCCCATTTAATGCCTCTACAACTTTCACTTATAAGATTGCTGCCTTCAATTCATTCATCAAGCGTGCTTTTCTGGTTTGTTCAAGTGAATTCATCCAAGATGAACTTAATTTTATCAGAGATATCGCCATTGACCATGGTTTCCCCGCTCATCACGTACAGAAAATTATAGAAAAATTCAATGGCCATTTAATTCAGCATCCTGTCCCTAGCAATAATAAACCAAACTATCAGAAATTCCAATATATACCTATTATATTTGAAAGGATTAAAAGGGCCCTCCGTAAATACAATATCCATCTTATTGCTGTCCCTCCCAGAAAATTGGTTGACTTAGTTTCATATAAATTAGATCCTATCCCCCCTGATCAATTCGCAGGTGTTTATGAAATCCCCATTAGCTTAAATAATAATAGTATAATTTTTTACATTGGTATGACTAAAAGAAAGTTTTTGGAAAGGTTAAAAGAGCATAAAAACGACATAAAATTTGGAAAGTTATCCACTGCACTCTCCCGGTTTTACGCTAAAAATAATGATATTGTAATTAATTTCGATAAAGCAAGAATTATCCATAGGTTCAATAACCCATTTAAAGCCGCCATTAGGGAATCATTGGAAATTAAAATTAGAAAAGATTGTATTTGTAATGATAACTTTTCTTTCAGCATACCTGGTTTATGGGATACATTTTTAACCCCTGGTTAATTCATTGTTTTGTTTTTCGCTCTTTGGCAACAGAGAGCGCCCGCTTATTTTATTTAAATTTTTCCATACTGTTGATTTCAATTTTCTCGTGTCGAAAATTAAAAGATCAGTAGTCGTTTGTGTTGTTCCTCTTCCCCGATGATGGCTTTAAGTTTAAAGCCGAAACATGTAGGATTTTAGCTCTTTTATGAGTTTAAAACAATTTTTACACTGATTTTAGCAACTAATAAGCACAATTTGTGCAATTTGTGTTTTCTAAAATATTATTTGTATATTTCAAGTAAAAGTTCCTTAAAAAAATATTATTTGTTTAAAAAAATAGAATTTAATTAAACTGTCATTGATCATTCTCCCTGTTGATAAAAATGAGAATATATTTTTATTTTATTTTTATTGCATTAAATTTCCGTATAATAATTTATTGAAATTTTGAAAAATCACCGTTTCTTGGCTTCCATAAATGTTTGCAATTTTAAATATCTCAAGTGCTATCAAATGTAGAAAATTTTATGATCCCTCATTTTAAAGAGGAGTTTATAAATTTTAATTTAATATTAAAATTGACTATGTTTAGTTTTAAAAAGTAAATTTTGATTTTAGAAAAAAAAAAAAATTATGTTTGTTGTAATATTAATAAGCTTAAAATTATGAAATTTTTTGAGTGGGATCTCAATGGGATCAGGAGTTATCAAATAGAAGCTGAAAAATTGCCATTTAAATAACAATCTAACGCGCCTGCATCATTTTTCATGTTTTTAATGTTTGTCATATTTGTTTTTAATAAAGCCTTTATGCCTTTTTATGTATTTTGTTATGCACAAAATAAATTAAAATGTTGACAAGGTTCTTTATTGAACCACAGAACTGACTTAGGCCACATGGACACACATTTTAATATTTATTTCATATTTATTTCAATAAATTGGGGGTGAGAAAATTTTCTATTATAGTATTCTGCCTTAGACAAAATTTAATCTATGTCTTCGGATATGCCATGCTGGGAAATCTTTCTGCAGTAGACAGAATTTAATGTAAAGATATAAATTTAATATAAAATATAATTAAATTACAGTCTGCACCTCTTATAATGGTGGCACATGCATGTGCCACCATTATAATAGGCACAGAATGTATTTTTAAATAAGAGGCACTTGAATATATAAATTCAGTGGCACACTGTGCCTCTTAATTTCAAAGGCACTTACGCTGTGCCTCTGAATCCCAAAGGCACTATGTACCTCTTAATTTCAAAGGCAACACGTGCCTCTTAATATTCAGAGGCACAAAAATTCAGAATGTACCTCTTAAATCAGAGGCACAGTTTTAAGAGTGTACACACCGCTGATGAAGGAACGAAGGTTGTAGAAGGACTGGCTCTCGAGAATTTGGAGAAGAGATGACGAAGACCAGATTCAGATGTGAGTATATTTGAGATAGCAGTAAACTCAGTATTGATTCTGAGTTTATTTATTTTATTTGTATAGCTTAATTTCAGAAGTTTTAATAGTAAATTTATGATTGGTTCTAATAAAGAACGTTACTTACGAAGTGTGTCTATGTCTCCCTTGTACAAGGTGACAATTTCTTGTAATTATATATAAGTTGTGGTTCGCTACGCCGCAATATGTGTACAGCCACTCAAGAAAATTTCACCATAACGGAATTATAGAAAATCATAGTTAAGGAACTTTGTTGCCATCACGTTAATTTTGCAACATTTATAATTAATTTAAGGCAATCGTTAGGATTTTTTCTTTTAACATATTGTACAGATTTATTAACAGGGTGCTAATCGCATAAAAAAAGTATATTGCTTTCATTAATCGAATATCTTTTAAAACTCAATTCTTTAAAAAAGAAACGCTTTCCGAAAATGATCGTTCTTATACAAAATAGTGAAAATTAGTAAATAAAACGCATCATAAATAATGAAAATAATAAAGTACGACTCAAAAGTTTTATTTTTTTTTTAAGATTCGAAACGTTAAACAATTGTATATTCTCTGAAAATTTTCTTAGAAAAAGTGATAGGATGAAACCTCCAGTTACTGACACCTAACCAGTAACTGACACTTGAGTAAAAATCTAATTCAAATAAGCATTTTGTTGTAAAATTCTGCAAAATAATGTCATCTAGTGGTAAATTAGACACTTATTTTTATTTTGAAGTCAATTTATTCACCATTAGAGGGCCAAGAACATATTTAATGACGAAGAAATTTTTGAGAATACAAAAAGTGCCATTTTGAAGCAACCATCTTATTTCTAAAATTAAGGAAGCGTTTTTCAAATCTATTTGTATTGCAACCATTCTAAACTTTTTCTTAAAGTTACACTTGTAGAAATTAGTTTAAAGATGCATATGATATATTAGGGCCATGATTTAGGGTTTATAGCTATTTAATTTAGCTTAATGGGGGTGCCAGTTATTGGTTCCTAGAATTTCATTTCACCAGTCTCTGACAGAGATGTTGGTTATTGGTTATATAAAAGAAAGTTGAAATCTATTATTTGAACTGTTTAAAAATGCATAATAATAAATTAAATTTATCTTGTACTAAACACCATTAAATTTTAAGTTGTTTTACCAGTGTCTGACACCAGATGTCAGTTACTGGTTCATAAATGTCAGTTATTGGACATCTGCATTATTAATAATGCAGTACTAAGTATTACTGCTATATACTCTTACTATATACTCTGCATTGCTAATAATGCAGTAGAGCTTACTAAATCCAACTTTTTATAATAAATATTAATGTATTTTGTTTCTATAATAAAGAATAAAGTTTTTTAAAGAATTTTAATCTTTTAAAATAAAGTATCAGTCACTGGTTCACTTTGTGTTAGTTATTGGTAATTCAAAATAGGGATGGTGTCAGTTACTGGAGTTTTTGACCATATATATGAATAAAATTAATTTTTAATAATAAAATGTATAACTTTTTAAAGTTTGGCCAACAATATTTGTTTAATATATCTCTACTATCCTTTCAAAAACAAAGATAAGTATAAAATGGATTTCAATTTTTGTAATAGTGATTTGAACAAGAAAGAATCCTTAAAGTGTCAGTTACTGGGGATTTCACCTTATGATGTGTGATGAATGCTTGACATAAAAAATAATTTTAGAGTATTTATCCCATTTTATAATTTTCTGCTATTTTCCACAAAGAGCAATAATTATAAAGACTGGTTTTTAATAATTATTAGTAATTATACAAAAAATAAGCTAAATAAAAGAAAAATCCTACTTTTAATTTCCCATCATACGTAGTATAGGATAAGTCTTGTAATCGTTTTGAAAATTGAAACTTTTTTTTGACGGATTTACACGTTTCAGACACTAGAGATTCCGAAAAACATATTTTTAGAAAAAATAATTTGTCGTCCGTCTGTCTGTGTGTGTGTGTCTGTGTGTCTATGTGTGTGTCTGTAAATGCTCTATCTCCCGAACAAATTGAGATAGAGACTTGAAATTTGGTATTTACTTAGTATGTAATAATGGGAAGAAGCTTATTGAATTTCAGTAACCCCGATTATCCGGTACTATTTTTTTCGGTCTCTCAAAATATTCGTTCTGATAAAAGGTATATAAATTTTTTCGAAATTGTTTATTTTAAAGAGTGAATATAAAAGACAATAAAAAAACATAAATTTTGCATAAAGAATGAAGTTGATCGGATAATTAGTTGCCGAGATATTTGTAATCCTATTTTCCACACTCTTCGATTTTTCATGACACTGTATTTCATTCAAATTGCAATTCAAAGATATATTTTAATTGGAAATGAGACGCTTAATCCGACGCAGTAAAATTTTAGTTCATATGATTATCATTTTTGGAGTTATAAGGATTTTTCTTTAACGCAATTCAGTAATAGAACATTTAAAATTTATGACGTCATCAAGGCATGATTTTATTCGAATTGCAATGCATTTTAAAAATAGTTTACACATGTTTTATTTTCATATTTCACATTACTTATATCCATGATAGGTTACGGTGGTCCCCAACGACTAGTTTTTTTTTTTTTTTTTCCCAATACGGGTGAGAATCTTTTCGCTAAGTTTCTTTAAATAAATTAAAAGTATAGAAGTTTAAATCGTTAAAACTCTGTTTTAAAACGACAATACCGTTTCATATTTGCTATGCCAGGGGATTTAAATAATTATACGCATTTGAATTACTCTTACCTTTCAATTTCTTTTCAAAGGCGAAGCATATAATTTTTCGTGAATTATGAAACCAAAGTTTTTTATTCTATTTTTCTTTGCCAACTTTAAAAAACTTTGCGCATTCAGAATATATATATATATATAAAAGTAAAATCAAAATAACATTCTTTTTGGAAACACTAGAAAATTGATAACCACGTTCTAAAACAAGATTTACGATGATAACTGTAATAACAACCGAAATTTTGATAGCGGTAGTTTAAAATTTAACATCTCTAGTAGCAATAATGATATACTATGTAGTAACCAATAATGATAAATAATATATAGAGAAGCTATAATTTTAAATGAAAAAAATTTTCATTTATTAAAATAGTTGAAGTTTTGCGTATGCTCCACAACAATTATTAGAATATATTGAATAAAGTATAATACTAAAAAGTCTGGTATAATAAGCATGGATTGTTTGTTATTCCAGCATATCACAAAGTAAAATAAATAAAGGAAACTGCTTTCAAACATAATAAATGATGTCATTGATTTTTAAAAAGTCCACGTACATGTAAATGTATATTTTTGTAACTTTATTAGATAAGTTACACAGTAACTATGATTTGTTTATCTTTCGTTCACATTAATAGTTATAGTAATAATATGTATGCAGTTGAAGTCAGTAAAGCTAAGGAAAATATGATTTTATATAAAACTGTGTTGCTTGGAGAAATGATTAGATAGTTTCTCTTTTCTTTAAGTATAGTATTCATAATGATATAATAAAGCTACAGAAATTTTTGAAGCAAACATTTTAAAAATTAAGGTAGTTAAAGAGTTGAGAAAACAATAATTGATATGTAATCATTTCAGACTAAAGATTTAAAATTACAGTGGAAGAATGAATCCTAAAATTATTATTATTGCATTTTGTTAAACTTTCAAACACTGTAAAAACTGACAAATGTTTCTTAATCTACGAAAATATAATATAATCACGAATAAATTTGTAATATAAACTCATCCATAATTCTGAAAAGTGTTTCTTTATCTTTAGAAACCTCAGACATCAATGGCATTTCGAGATTAAAAAATGCATTTATAAAAACAAAATTGCTCTTGCAGCCCGTAATTTTCGAAACGTTTCCGAATAGCTTTTTAAGTGTTTTCTAAGCCCGTAATATAGTTTTTTCCGATGCTATCAATTCTCAAGTAAACATTTTCATGTTCAAAAAATATTTTTAACAGACAAACATGCAAAATTAACAGCGTTAACAATAACATTATATATAAGATTATTTCTTTACTCTTTTATGTACACTGTAAAAAATGACCAATGTTTCTTATTTTATGAAAATATGCTATAACCACGAACGAAAATATAATATAATCTTCTGAGTTATCCGAAATTTCAAATAGCATGTTACATTGTCTTTTGAATCCCCAGAAACGAATACATTTTCAAAATTTAAAGAATAATTTATAAAAACAAATTAGTTTTAGCTGCCCGAATTTTTCAGAAACGTTTCCGAAGGGTTTTTATAGTGTATTAATTAGTGTCCTGAGGCTGGAATACCTGTTTTTCGAATGTTATCCATTCTCAAGTACACGTTTTCAGCCGCATAAGTTAATTTATACATGAAAGAGTAAAGAAATAATCTTAATTTTAATGTTATTGTTAACGCTGTTAATTTTGCAATGTTTGTCTGTTAAACATTTTTTTTTTTTTTTTTTTGAGCATGAAAATGTTTACTTCAGAATTGATAGCATTCGAAAAACAGGTATTCCAGGCTGAGGACACTAATTAATACACTATAAAATCCCTTCGGAAACGTTTCTGAAAAATTCGGGCAGCTAAAAATAATTTGTTTTATAAATTATTCTTTAAATTTTGAAAATGTATTCGTTCCTGGGGATTCAAAAGACAATGTAACATGCTATTTGAAATTTCGGATAACTCAGAAGATTATATTATATTTTCGTTCGTGGTTATAGCATATTTTCATAAAATAAGAAACATTGGTCATTTTCTACAGTGTATAAATTAACTTATGCAACTGAAAACGTTTACTTGAGAATTGATGACATTCGAAAAACAGGTATTCCAGGCTGACGAAACTGATTAACACACTATAAAAGCTCTTCGGAAACGTTTCTGAAAAATACGGGCAGCAAAAAATACTTTGCTTTTATAAATAATTCTTTAAATTTGGAAATGTATTGGTTTCTTGAGGATTCAAAAGACAATGGAACACGCTTTTCGGAATTTCGGATAACGCAGAAAATTATATTATATTTTTGTTCGTGGTTATAGTATATTTTCATAAAATAAGAAACACTGGAAATTTTTTACAGTGAAGTAATAATAATAATTATAAGTGAAAGAGCTTAAAGAACGTTAAACTACTTAATCTCTCTCTCTCTCTCTCTCTCTCTATATATATATATATATAGAGAGAGAGAGAGAGAGAGAGATATAATTATATATATATAATTATAATATCTATGAATTTCAAAAACATATCAAGTTCTATTATCATTCTACTTAAATCTCCAAAGAGATAATTAATGATATTGTGTAGACAGAATACCACATAGCTAATATTTAACATGTGCAATTATAATATTACCATAGCTCGTGCTTCAATGGTAATTGGCCAAATTTACTCATACTTGAAGAATATTTAAAAAGAAAAAGAGAGAAAAGGAAAAAAAAACAAAAACAAATTATAAATTGGAGTTGCTATTAAGTAAATACAAATGGATTAATAAATTAAATATGAACCATATACAATGGAATATTGGACCACAATAAAATTAAATATGAATTGGATATGAAAAAATACATGTATGTGTACTCATCAGCCTGGATGCACCCACATGTATTTTAAAAATAGTTCAGTATTTCATAATTCTACTGGCATAATGCTAAGAACAGTAGAATCATCCAGGTATACTGAACTATTACCAGACAACAATTGGAAATATTAAAATTGGAATTATTTAAATTGGAAATAAAAAACCATTAAGAATATATAAAATTTCACTCACATCGATTATCCTAGAAACTTTATAAATCACCTCACGAAATTACCACCAGATCGAGTTGAGAGAAATGATTTGAAAGACAAGTTGAGAGCACACTATTTTAAACACAGCCCCATCGATTACACCCCAACACAAAATGATTCAAAAACACACAAAATTATTCTGTTAATAATACACATATAACAAAATTATATCCGTGAATATTTAATTACTACATCTAATTTTAAACCCTGAAAGTAAAATTAATATACAAACAATAGCTCCCTCTATAGTTAAATTAAACATAATATTAACAATATAATCCTCATCTACCTTACAGGTAAAGTGTCGCCATCTGTTGGTATTATAATTATTCATAATTAATATTTAGTTAATCTTAACGAGAATATTTTATGTAAAAGAGATATTATTTTAAATCAGAGTGCTATTTGCTACCAGCTGTATTAATCCACTGATATATATTATAGACTTATTATTAAATAATTAATGTTTTATTTTTACTACTACTTAAATATATGTTAGACTTGTTATTAAATAATTAATGTTTTATTTATACTACTACTAAATATATTTTAGATTTCATAGATTGATTTAAATATAAAATTAAATAATTCATAAACAATTCAAAATTTATAATATATATATATATATATATATATATATATATATATATATATATATATATATATATATCATCATCATCATCAACCGTTTTCAATCCACTGCTGGATGTAGGTCTCCCCCAGATTTTTCCATTGTTGCCTGTCTAGTGCTTATATATATATATATATATATATATATATATTGAGCAGGTCAGATGATATTTTGAATACCGCCGTTTAAATAAACACTTAAATTTATACAAAAATGTACAGACTATCATTCTTCAAGAATGAATTTATAATAAAATTTCTTTAAAATTTCTTGAAAATCTCTTGTTGAGTTTGTTAAATAAAAAAGTAAAAATTTATGATAAAAGAGAGACAATATATTGCACAAGAAAATAACAATTTCCTATTCAATTAGTTAATTAAAGATATAAATAGTCTAAGTTCAGTTTTTCGCCACTTTTGGGAGAAGAATAATAAATCTTATTTTAAAACAAATTAGAGCATTTATCGAAAAACCTACATTTAATAAATTTAATGTCATTCGTCAAATTTCTTTACGCTAAATTTTAATTTCTTGTTAATTTTAAATAAATAGCGTTGAACAATTGTGTAACTGTTAAATTTGAAAATATAAACTTTTTTCTTTTTTGAGGGGGAGGTGAATATGTAGATTTTCAGCCTTTCATGAAAAAAAAAATAAATAAAAAAAATAAATAAATTTCCTCATTTCAAAAAATGATCAAAAATAAATATTATGTAAAGAATATCAATCGAATACAAATATTTTTATTCCAAATTTTAATTTAAGAAAAAACAAAAACAAAATATAACAATTTAAAAAATTAATACATTTTTAAATCAAAATTAAATAGTTCATTTTTTGTCGTTTATGTAGAAACAAAGAATGGTTATGTATAATCTGTAAACGCTCTATCTCCCAAAAAAATTTCAGTAACCTCGATTATGCGGAACTATTTTTTTCGGACTCTGGAAATATTCGTTTTGATAAAATGTATATAAAAATTTTCAAAATTGTTTATTTTAAGGAGCGAATATAAAAGACAATAAAAAACATAAATTTTGCATAAAAAATGAAGTTGATCGAACAGTTTCCGAGATATTTGGAATCATATTTTTCCACACTCTTCGATTTTTCGTGACCCTGTATTTCATTCAAATTGCAATTCAAAAATATATTTTAATAGGAAATGTTACACTTAATCCGACGCAGTAAACTGTTAGTTAATATGACTTTCATTTTTGGAGTTATAAGGATGTTTCTTTTACGCAATTCAGTGATAGAGCATTTAAAGTTTATGACGTCATAAAGCCACTATTTTATTCAAATTGAAATGCATTTTATAAATAGTTTACACATGTTTTATTTTCATATTTTATATTATGCATATCCATGATGGATAAGTATTATGGTGGCCCCCAACGATTAGTTTTACAGGTGATGTTTTTGATGAAATGTCACTTCTTTTTGTAAGTAATCCTCCTTTTCTTGAATTTGGGCTCTTTTTGGATATCATCCACTGGTTTTAATGAAGCCAACACTGTCCCTATTATTTGAAGGTACTAAAAATTTGAAGCTTTTGTTCCGTTTGCAAAGCACTCTAGATTCAGGTTCCTAGGTAATAACTAAGTTATGAGGGGGGGGGGATCAACATTATTCTCAATTGCTTTCAGGAAAGGTTCTATCTATCTGAGGTATTACTCGCAGCCCTAGATACTTGACGAAATTAAAAAAATCCAGAAAATTCCAACAAATCGAACTATTTTCGATTTTTTTCCGAATTTTTTCATTTTTCGATTTTTTTTTAAATGTCTGGATTTTTAAATTTTTCTTTTCTTTGTATCCTAAACACTACCTTTATGCAAAATTTCATGTTTCTAGGGCTACAAAATCGAATTATTTTCAAACTTTCGATTTTTTACAGATTTTTCGATTTTATTTTCAAATTTTCCGAATTTTTTAATTTTTCTTTTATTGAATTCTAGACACTACCTTTACGCTAAATTTTAAGTTTCTAAGGCTAAAAGATCAAATTATTTTCAATTTTTCGATTTTTTTCGATATTTTCAAATTTTTAAATTTTTTGAATTTTTTATTATTTATTTATTTATTATTATTATTATTATTATTTTGTATCCTAAACACTACCTTTATGCCGAATCTCATGTTGCTAGGGCTACGGGATGTACCTTAGCATTTTAACGATCGGTGAGTGAGTGAGCCTGTCAGTGTCAAAAAAGCGAAACTGAGTTCATCTTCGGAACTAAACAAACAAGAACGAAAAATCATGCGTCAAGCATAGATTATGTAACACTTTCCAACACTTCCAAAATAATTTTGCAAATCTTTACCGTAAGGTGTAAGATGATATCTAACAAAGCAATTTTGAACACGCATAACACATATAAAAATCCAATTTCAGAAATTACCAACAATATTCGGAAAAATATCTGAGCTCTTTTGTGCAGCCCTGTATAGGATCTATAGATTTGTATCTATACTAAATAAAATGCTAAATTTTAGTTCAGTTAGGAAACGCGTAGCACAGTTTAAAATTTCCCTTCTGCAATTTCCGACCGTAAACGGAAAGATACTCGAGCACTTTTGTGCTGCCTTGTATACAATCTATACAATTTATACACACGAAGTAATAGACAAAATATGAGTTAAATTTAAAAACGCGTTCAGCAACTGAAAAAACATTCCCAGCAATTATTATTAATAAGCAGTACTTTAATCGAATTCTTTTGTCTCTCTGTAAATGAACGATGAAAGCTATACACACAATATTCTATAGTAAGCCTCTTGTAATCAGCGTTAGTGATATATATCAAATTCAATATGTTTGAAATAGTGAAACATTATTAAAATACTCGGCAAACGATTTTTCTTCATAGACCGTAATATAACGGAATTCTTTTGAGTATCCCTGTAAAGGAACTATAAGTGCTATGTACACCACATTCTATAATTAGTCTCTTGTAGTGACTTGTAGTAGTGACTTGTAGTCTCTTGTAGTTGATATATATCACTTCAGTGATATATATCAATTTCAATATGTTTGAAATTGTGTAACATCATTAAAATAAACAGCAAATGATTTTTCTCCATAGACCGCAATGTAACGAAATTCTTTTGAGTGTCTTTGTATAAAAACTATGTGCTATACACTTCATTTTCTATACCGAACATGCTACAGTAAGCCTCAATAACATATATCAATTGCATGACGATCCGAGCATATTTACGCGAGTTAGAGCACGGACAGACAGACAAACCGAATTCACAAACACTTTTCAACTATGTTAGAAAGTGTTAAAAAGATAGAAACGGGAAATTTGAAAATTTGTTCCCGTTTGCAACAGATAAACGAATTTTCAGGATTTTGGGAAACTCCAGCGTAGAGATATGGGGGGGGGGGGATGGCCAAAAGTACCCTGAGTTGCTTCCAGTAAATTATGCTTATGGCTGTGCTTTCTCTACTTGGCGGATGCACTGCCGTGATTCCTCTAGATAGAGGTTAGTTTTTAACTTTCATGTATGTGTCTTACAAAAACACACATTGAGATAATTGTATAGATCTTTATTAACTTATTTTATCTGAAATAATAACTAAAGCTACGTGATAACATAGGCCTACAAATCCTCATATTGCGTCTGAGAAACTCTTCATGACTCTATGAATGAAGTATCGTGCTCTGCTCGTGAAGCTGTTTTATAAGAACGGTGACTGTGCGTCAGTAGCTCTGAAGATGTTCCGAGCTGTAAAGAGTATGAAAAAAGGCTGTGGTCAGATGTCTGCCAACTGTATGGAGAAAATTATTAACAAATTCGAAGACACAGGTTCATTTGAAGTAAAATATGGCAGAGTGAGGAAATCAATTTGCTTTGACGGCAGTAGTAGATCTGGCCAGAGCATTGCAGGAAAAGACGAACAGTGGTATGGGAAGCTGCAGTACAAGGGAATTCCTTGATCGTTAGATATGTAAGCATGGTGCATAAAATTTTACGAAACATGCTGCATTGCTATCCATTCAAAATTACCCATGTTCAGGAGTTACATCCTGCTGACGTTCTAGTACGAAAAGCTTTTGCTCTAAAACTTCATGCTCGCATGGAATGGACAATGAATGGCCATAGAACATTTTGTGGACAGACGAAGCCTATTTCCATATCCAAGGGTATGTCAATACTCGGAATTGCAGAATATGTGGAACGGAAAATCCATTCGGACCTGAATCAGTACTTCTTCATTCTACAAAGGTATAACTGTGTGGAGTGGATTTATGGCATTGTTTATCATAGGGCTGTTCTGATGGATCATGCTCATCCTTTTATATACAACGACAATGGTGAGTGCTATGAGACTGTTTTACGCAATCTCATACTTCCAGCACTTAAACAGCGTGGGTAGCATAATTTTTATGCAAGATGGCGCGTCTCAACACATTGCAAATCCCGTGAAGCAGCGGCTCAACATGCCATTCGGAAGTGATAGAATTATCAGTCGTCATTTTCCAACAGCCTGACTGTCAAAATCACCTGATCTTAATCCTTGTGATTTCTGGCTGTGGGGTTATCTGAAAAATATTGTATTCAGTGTTCCAAATTTCCAATTTAGCTGAATTGAAGACACGCATTGAGCAACACATTCACAACGTCACCACTGGTATACTCCGATCTCTTGTGGAATATGATGTTTCTCGGTTTCAACTTGTGGCAGAAAACGGTGGAAACATTTCTTGAACAAGTCTCGCGATAGTTAAAAACCGATTTCACTGTTAATTTTACTGCGGTTTTCCACAATTAACAAGAACAAAAAATCATGCGTCAAGCAAAGATTATGAAACACTTTCCAACACATTCAGAAAACTGTAACGAAACTTCACCGTTAAATAAAGTGAAAGAAGTAAGTATACAGTATAGGAAACATAACATATTTAAAAGTCCAATTTTAGCAATTGCCAATTGACTGTTAAAAATGTACTCGATATATTTTGCGCAGCTCTGTACATGATCTAATGATTTTGATATATACTACATAGAATGATAAAAGTTCAGTTAGAAAATTCACTTTTAGCAATTTTTGCCAATCGATGGAAATGCATTCAAAATCTTTTGTACATCCCTGTATATTATCTAAACACTTTTGCACATATCACATATGAAGCTAAATTTAATTAACTAGTAGTTTAGCAACTGAAAACTCACTGCCAGCAATTACCAACCGTAAACGACAATGTATTTTGTTCTTTGCGTAGCCCTGTATATGAATTTATTTATATTCCACAAACTTATATTAGTCTACTAAATATAACAGCAAAAAAATGTGTAATACAATTAAAAACTACCCTTAAACAATTCACTCCCATAGTGTGTAATACATATGAATTTCCTTGTGTAGTCCTGTATATGATCAACCGAATTTATGCACATATGAAAAATTTTAGTTAAGCTTAAAAACGCAAAACGCAAACCAAAGTTGAAAGCGTACTTATCACACATAGACTGTAATCATCACAAGTATACTGTAACCGATATATTTTGTGTCTCCCTGTAAATGAACGATAAACGGAATGCACACCATACTTTTATAAGTGAGCAATTTTTAATTCATCTCAGTAATGCATATAATTTTCATTATGTTTGAAATGGTGAAACATCATTATATTACACTGCAAACGATTTTTCCCCCGTAGAACAATGTGTAACAGAATTCTTTTGTTTGACCCTGTAAATAAATAATAAATGCTTTGCACCCCATATTCAACAAAAAGCATGTTTTAGTGTACTTCATAATTGTATATCAATTTTATCATGTTTAAAATGGTGTGGCATCATCAAAATACACTTCAAAGGACTTTTTCCCATTGACTGTAATGTAACGGAATACTTTTGACTGTATCAGTAAAAAAAACAATTCTATACAATTCATTTGCAATAGGGATCATGCTACATTAAACGACAATAACATACAAACATTTCAGGGCAATCCGAGTTTATTTACTCGAGTTAGGCACGGACAGGACGGCAGATGGCAGACGGACAGACTTTCAACTTTGTTGGAAAGTATTAAAAACAGATTTCATTGTTGCTTTTTTGCGGTTTTTGGTCTCAGGACAATTAAAAATCGATTTTTCTCAGGCGATGTAGTCGTGGTGGATGGGAATTACACTAAGAGAGCCACAATGGCTGAATGACTTGGACTTAATTTTTTCAGTAAAAAACCGATACCATTACAGTTGGTTTAACCTGTAACTCAGGCAATAGCCGTCGCATTGGGATTCCAATGTCACTGGTAGCCGCACCCATTTACGTTATGACGAGGAAAGCGTCATCTATTGCTAAAATTTCGAACTATTTTTTATGCTGTACCATTACTCACAATAATTACTAATAATAAAACTGTGTTTAAAAAAAAAAAAAATTCCATTATTTTCCGCTGCGTTCCTAGTATGGTCCTGCATCGAGTCGGATTACCCGCTTTTACCCACACTCAACCTGACACGACCCGCGGTTCGGGTCGGGATGGGTTGACGCTATATTTTTCCGTTGCGGTTCAGGTTCGGGTCGGGTTGACTTCTAATTTTTTTTGTGGGTTGGGTTCGGGTTGAGTTTTTACTCTTGCGGGTCAAGTTCGGGTTGACTTTTTGTCGGGTTCGGGTCGGGTTGCGGGTTGACTTCAAATGGAATTTGCGGATTCGGGTCGGGTACAACCCGGCCCGTGCAGGACTCTAGTTCCTAGTTATTTTCTTTAAGGATAGTATTCCTCAAATGTTTATCCAATTTCTGTTTAAACAAAAAGTGCAGAGAAAAATACATTAAATCAGAATAAATAAATTAAAACAAGACAAAAATATATTCATAAAAGCTATATTTTTAATGCATTTAATATTTGACGGAAATTATAATCGGTTATCTTATGTTTCATGTCAGCTATTATTATTAACCTAGATTATTATGATACGACTCTCTTTTATCCTCAATAAAACTGAATAAAAATAAGAAATATAAAAGTACGTGGTACACCATTAGTTGGTTAATGAGTCTTAGCATAGAATTAATTAACGTTTTGAGATCATTTCTATCAAACATTCATAACAAACAATTATAGTATTTTCACGAACTTTTTAAAAACTTTTCCCAAAATTTACGTTATTTTATTCTTTCCCTTTTCTGCATATTTTTTTCTGAAAGTCTACAAAAATTTCTTTGTTAACAAACAAAAAGTTAACATAACTTAATTGCATTAAGTTAGTATTACTTAACATGAGGTTAGTTGGCAATGTTGTCTTCACTTAAGGTATTTAAATATAGTAATTTTCAAACAAGGAACACACACTACAAGGATTTTGAATTCATTCTGAAACATCGGTAATTTGGCGAAACGGGAGCAATTTTCTTCCTGTAAGTTTTAAATCCCCTGAAAAAATAGCTAAAAATTGTGGTCTAAATCAGTAAGAAGAAAATATTTCCTAAAGCTGTTTAAATTGTTTAAGCTTAAAAAGCATCAAAAGTCACCAGAAAAAAAATGATAATCCACTTACGCCCGTAAGTTTTAAAGCGAAATATTTTTCGCGGGGTGAGAGAGAGTTCAAAATGAGCTTCACAAAAGGCAAAAAGGTCTCGCATGAGAACAAACAAATCATTTAATCCACTTTTTGACAACTGGGAAAAGAAATAGTTTTTTCGTGATGAATCTCGGAATCCACCCAAAGTGAAACTCTCCCCCAATTAGACAAATAATAGCAAAAAAAGGTAGACGTCGAGCGCGTGAACCCAGCTAATCTGATCGGATCAGCGAGAATCCCACACCCCCCTGACATATTCCTTCTGGCGTCGATCCAATTAGCCGATGATTTGTCACCGGATCGGCCGGCGAAACACTGTAACGAGTCGGCTTACTTGCTCTCGCATTACGAGGCTGTCAAGCGGCACGTGGACGGTGAAACCCGACCCCCGCGCCGACGAAACCCAACGCCCCCAAACAACGCTCGTTAAAAACGATGCCTTTTAAAATCTTTTGCTTCCCGCTTTCTCTTATCTTGCGACAGGATCGGAGGACGGGAGCTTCAGAGACCAACTACCCCTTGTTCTACTTTTACGCTAGAATCCAATACCCCTATTCATACAAACCACGTTTCGTAATCTTTTCTATTAACGCCCACTTGAGGGAAAAAAGTCACTACAATACAGATTTAGTTTTTTTATCCAGAATAAAATAGAAGCTGCTATAGTTATGCTGTTATAAAATTTCAAAGTAGTACTATTTGAAAAATTCTTATCAGATAATCTACGATAAATGCCGATTAAGAAAGATACATAGCCACTTACTCATGCGTATCTGTCTATGTATCTACTTACATGCATATACGTATACATAGGTCCCATGCATTATTTTTAAGCTTGCTTATAGAAATACATACATGTACAAATTTTTAAAAAATATTCGACTTGTAATAGCGATATATATGAATGTATATATAATAAAACTTTTTGAAAAAAAAAAATAATAAAATGCTATTAAATTACAAGATAAACAAATCTATAGAATTAACTAATTTTTAGAATAACTTAATAAGAAAATAGAAATTTACATTGCGAAACATTTTATCAAGGGCAATATTCCACAATATAAGAAAGTTCCACTTGATTTTTGTTTGAATATATAAAGCATAAATTATGCAATATCTAAATTTTAAATAAAGCATAGTCAATTATTATGAAGCACTTCCCAGACATGCTTGATTATTATGATTTTTTTTATTTCATTCAACACTATTTCTTTTACAATATAACATAAAATAATCTACAAAGATACGGGATATTACAAGTGTTTTCTTTTTACAAACATTCTTTTCATAAAGGCACATGTTATAGTCAGGTTTTGCCTTGTTTTGAAAGGGGCCTGAGTGTCAGAAAGTTTTGGGGACCCTACTTTTATTATATCATGCTTAAATCTACTTTCAGTGCAGCTTTTATTTAAAAAAAATTTAAAAAAGGAACTTTTACTAAAATTAAATTTAAAAAGTTCTTAATTTGTCTGGTGTTCTTCTTGTTGGACTATGAAATGCATGAATGGAC
Organism: Maratus michaelseni; assembly: GCA_963931845.1. Taxonomy (NCBI): domain Eukaryota; kingdom Metazoa; phylum Arthropoda; class Arachnida; order Araneae; family Salticidae; genus Maratus; species Maratus michaelseni. The sequence goes on along the minus strand of OZ007586.1, from coordinate 218,080,158 downwards.
AAAGGGATCAGGAAAGAAATTAATAAAGCCAAAAGAAAATAATAATAATTGACTAAATAATAATAAATCTTAAACCAAGAAACATATATTATATTGCTAATAATTACATAAACACTATACGTTAGTCTTATCAGCAATTCAAGTGTTAATTATTACGTTTACTATTTCAATTAGGGGAGAACCATCATGTTATTAATTATTATTATATGAGTGTTTTTATGCTATGTTATTAATTATTATTATACTATGTAATTAAATTTAAAAATATATAATTTGTCTTATGTTCTTATTATTGGAATATAAAATGCATGAATGGACAAAGGGATCCGGAAAGAAATTAATAAAGCCAAAATAAAATAATAATAATTGACTAGACAAAAATAAAATCTTAAACCAAGAAACATATATTATATTGCTAATAATTACATAAACACTACGTTAGTTTTGTCAGCAATTCAATTGTTAATTATTACGTTTGCTATATTAATTAGGGAAGAGCCTTCATGTTATTTATTATTATATGAATGTTATTATACCCTGTTATTAATTATTATTACATGAGTGTTATTATATAATATTATTAATTATCAATATATGAATATGTTATTCTTACGATGATAATTACGATGGAAAGTTATTAAGTAAGTCACAAAAGATAATTAAATAATAACTTACAATGATATTAACTTCAAAACTATTTTTATTTCTCGACATATTCTCCACCAATATTTATGCACTTATATCACCGTTTTATTAACGCCAAACACCAGCTGCATAAGATTCTTTGGGTTGCTGTCTCAGTCACATTAGGACTTCAAGTTGAACCTTTTCGTCATCTGTGAATATCATCTTGCAACTTCTTCAACATCCACCATACAGCTTCGACTTAGCCCAAGCGATTTTCATCTGTTTAGTCCACTAAAAACCCATCTTGGAAGCAAGATGATGTTCACAGATGATGAAAAGTTTCAACTTGAAGTCCTAATGTGGCCGAGACAGCAACCCGAAGAATCTTATGCAGCTGGTGTTGGGACTGGGGCACTGATAAAATGGTGATATAACTGCATAAACATTGGTAGAGAAGATGTTGAGAAATAAAAATAGTTTTGAAGTGAATATCAGTGTAAGTTATTATTTAATTATCTTTTGTGACTTACTTAAGGAATTTCCAACGTAATAACTTACATTCATTATGCAATAACAATTGCATTCTTCGTTAGCAAAATTAAATTTCAAAACTAAAAATATTCTGATACTAATTTTATGGCTGGTAACACGGCATTTCGAAAGATATTCTGGTTAAAATAAATCTGGAAAGAAGATACATAAACAAAAAAAGAGAAGAATCAGTGATCTAAAGAATATAACAGTTGAATATATGCCGTCCTGTTGATTTCTAATTGCGGACGTTACTTTCGCTGTTGAACATTTTAAATGACGCATGATCTTATGGCAAATTTATCACAAACATAAAAAAAAATAATAATAATTGTTTCTTATTTTCTGTCATGGGCATTCATGTGCGAAGTTAGTATCCTAATTGTTAAACATATAAATAAAAAAATACTATCACTAAATGATCAAAACTGGTAGTATTTTCTACTTTAAACCTTGCTAGGGAATGATAAGATAATTATGGAATTAAGTTATTTTGCTAAAGTTTTATTTATGACAGTTCTCAAATTAGAAACTTCTTGAGAGTATAGCTTCGGATAAAGATCTCTCTCCATAAATGCGGTTACAATTCATTTTATACTGCATTTCCAATTAAGAAATTGACGCAAAATAAAATCATGGGAGGCCTTGCGATTGTTGCAAACAGTATTCGAGTATATTAATAAATTGATTTTGAGTAACTATTTAGTTTTTAATAAAAAGTAATTAGAAAAGAATAAATATATGCACCTACGCTGAAATTTAGATTCAAGTACAAATATTTAAATGCTGATTCTTTAAGCATAAACTACTAATAGCGAAAAATTAGGTTTTTGAAAAGCAAGCGCAGGCATATATGATGAATAGAAAACAACAGGGTATAAATGATATAACACGATTATTGAAAAGATAAATAGATCTTTAAAATTCATTTCATTGAGAAAGAAGAATCGTTCAAAAATTATTTTATTTTAAATGATTAGAGTTTTAATCCTCTAAGAAGGATTACAAATAGTATTTAAAGTTATTTACACAATCAGTTTACATTTTATTGCTTTTTCTATATTACACTGCTCAAAACAATTAAAGGATATTGTAAGTCTTATATAAAATAACGGTATAAGCAAAATTTTTTTTGCAGAAAATGGAAGAAGAGAGTCACAAATGCAACTTTTTCTCATTTTCAAACTTCGAAGTATGCAAATATTGAGTTTGACGTCAAAAACGACGCTTTAGCGGCAGCAAATGAAATTTGGATTTCAACTTACTGAAAGACAAAGCTGAAAACAATGATCGACATTCAGTAAGTGCTTTGTTTCGATGAGTGCGATGTCTCAACGAAGTCATTTAACCGAATCAGAAGCTTGGAAAGTTGTTGGTCGATTAGAGAGCGGCCAAACACCTGAAGTAGCAGAAACCACTGCAGTTTCACAAAGTGTGATTTGCAGGATCTGGAACCGATTTTGGAGACTGGAAATGCAAGCAGAAGACCAGGGTAAGGTATTAGACGTGCAACAACACTCAATGAAGATCGATATTTAACGCTAACGGCTCGGAGACACCAAAATATGAATGCCACTCTTCTTCAACACCACATTCGCTCGGCTACTGGCATCACAGTTTTGACTCAAAATGTCCGAAACCGGCTCCACGCTGTAGGTCTGTATGCTCGCAGACCAATGGTATGTGTTACTTTAACAGCAAGACACCATGGCGCCCGCAGGGAGTGGGCAACAGAGCATGTGAACTGGAGGAGAAACGAATGACGCAATATTCTTTTCTCTGACGAGTACTGTTTTTCAGTTCATCCTGATAATAGGCGTATTTTCATATGGAAGGAACGGGTCACAAGAAACAATCCTGCGTTCGTGCATGGAAGCAGTGACGGATCTAAGGGGGGGTTAGCCGGGGCAGGTGCCCCGGGTGCAACACTTGGAAGGGCGCAAAATTGAGGAATCATAAAAGATTAAGAATAAAAGAAAATCAAAAATTCACATGAAAAGATATTCAATTTTATTTTGTTCAACGGTTGCATAAGGAACAGAAATAAAAAAGCAATTACTTTATATTACATTATATAAAATATCACATTGCCACCAGTATTCTTAAGAAATTTTTATTTATTAAAAATTCAAGGATTTTGCGTCATCACTTTTCACACATTGTTCTATGTTGTTTCACAGCGTGCGCAGTATTTTATTTGGTTATGTCTGAAAGACATTCGGGTGATTATTACAGAAAGAAGACTAAAAAAAGAGAAAAGGAGACTTTACAGCTATAATTTAGTATGTCCTCATGGCTTAAGCCGAACGATATTCATGAAGGTAAGCTAGAGGTCTGCGCGGTCTCTGGCCGATTTTTATTTAGGAAGCTCGGGTCGGTCCGGGCCGCTAATATCCGAACCCTATAGCTTACAGCCACATTGGCGAGCGCCAAATGATTTGGCGAGAACAGCGCTATTATGCGCATAAGCTAGCCAAGCTGTTCAGTGCTTACTCGCTGCGCTTATGCAAAGCAATGGCGGACGGTGCATTGTTTTGCTACGAGAAACTAGAGATGAAAATAAATAAGAAAAAAAAAACCTAGCTCTACCACAAATCAAGCATATACATGGTGAAAATACAGGTATGTGAAATAATTTCAGTGTTCTGTATATTAACGTAATATCCTTTATATCCTGTAAATATTGACAAAATTTCAAGATAAGACAGACATGAGGCAGCTCATTAGAATATCGATGTTGATAGCTGAGACTTTAATCTTGTGAAAATTAAATTAATGTCGCACCAATTAACACTATCAAAGCAACACTAGATACCGGGCTTGCTCATTCACTCTCAAAACGTCACAAATGGTGGCTGACCGCGACCAGCGATTGGTCCAAAGCAACGCGCCCATCGTTTTGTGCCAATCGCTGTATGTCTTTCCTCCTAGTCAGCCACCTTTTGTGACGTCATCATAATGAATGAGCAAGCCCGGTATGTAGTGTAGCCCTGACACTATCTAACGCTGTTCTCGCCAAATCATTTGGCGCTCGCCAATGTGGCTGTAAGCTATAGGGTTCGGATATTAGCGTCCGGGCCTACGGCCGTATTCTCCCCTCACGCGGAATCGGAATATCGTACTGAATTCGATGATTCCAGGTGTTATTTCGAAGATCGCGATTCTCCCCTCAAAATCCGGAATTCAGGCATTTCGGAAATGTGGAATATCCTTTACTTTCTTTCGGCTGCTCAGAGGCAGCCGGAATATCGTTTTGGAAGGTGGAATCTCTGTTTGCTAATAATGGTGGACGTAAGCAGTTATTGTTGATGTTTTTTGTGTAACATTTGTAGAGTTCATTTCTTATTTTATATGTTTTTTTTTTTTTTATTAATTCCTGTTGGATAATTAAAATGTGAATATTTTTATTTTCCGTTCTTTTCAAATTGGTAAGTAATAAATATTATTATCTCCTGAAATGAAGTAAAATATTATTATATATTGTAATAAGTTCAAAATTTTTCTATGACAGATTCTGTCTCCTTTTCACTCCGTATATTGTTTGTTTAGAGACATGTATTAAAAGTATCTCTATTTTTTAGAATCTAAATATTGATATGCCCCCCCGAATTGTTTAAAAGACTTGGTAATATTTGATTGGATCTGTTTAAAATATGCATCTTTAGATATTTTGAAGATTTTTTTAAAACTAAATTTCATATTTCTGAATAACCTTTGTACATAACTAAAAAACCTGTGCTGTACATATCTATACATATTTGTGTGATATTTTATATGCTTTTGTGTGTATTAGAACTTTTTAAAACCTATTATTGTAATGTAATCTAATAAAGTTAAATAATTGCCTTATGTTTTCACATTTCACTGCTTAATAAGTCTTGTATCCTACATTATCACATGCAAATTTTCATGTGATATTTTAAAAATGAATTTAAATGCTACAGTAGCAGTAGCATTGCACCATTTAAAGTGTATTTGTTTAAAAAATATATGATCCAATCTCTGGAATTATTTATAAAATTAATAGCAAGTGTCAATTAAAGAGGGGTGAAAATTTGATTTTTTACATTGAATTAAAATATCCACATGATATGGCAGCTTTGTGAACTTTAATCTAAAAATATTATACAGCCTTGCAAAAAGAATTCTGCATTTATCAGTATACTATCAAAATAACTTTTGGCTAGTATACATGTTGCTATGATTTAAAAAATATATATTTGGCTATTTTTTTTAAGTGATAACTAAAATTTGAAATTTTTTGTCAGTACTATTTTCATATTTTTAAGAACTATATTTCTCTTTCAAAGTAAAATGAGTTTAACTTCATGAATAGATGTCTTAATGTCAATGTTTATTGCAATTTTATTTTTCAAATATTTATTTGTTAAATACTAATTGCTAATAAATCAGAAATTGGTTTAAATTTGTTATAAAATATTTAATTGACCACTGGTGCCAATTTTATCACTCTCATAATTTTTTGGAGATTTGTTATTTTCTTGAGATGTAGCCAGTACAGTTACCTGTTCAACATATAAAATAACTAACCCTAATCAAATATGTTGCCCCCCCCCCTTTTTTGGGGGGGGGGGCAAAATTACTTTTATATGCACTACATAATATAAAAATAATGCCATTTTATTGAAGGCTTTTAATTGCAGAAGGACATTCTACTATATTTTTTCAATTTAAATTAATCTTCATTGACTTACTCATACTGGCTAAACATACTTATTTAATTTTATATTTAACTTCGTCTTTATTTATTTCTTATATTATGCAAAAAAAAAAAAATCTCTAAATAAACAGTTGCAATGTTATACTAAATAATTAATGCTATTTTGATTCTAAATTCAAAATCTTGAGTTTCTTTATTTCTAACTATTTACTTGAAAACAGCCTGTGTATGGGCTGAAAAATACTTGCTGCCTTTTCTGAAAACAACTTTCACAGTTCTCAACTTGCATCAATATAATATAATATCCAAGTGGAATAAGCTCAGTCGCTTATTTGTTTATATTTTCAAATTTTTATGTTCATGTTGCACGTTAACGAATACAGGTAGAAAATAACATAATTATTAAAAAATCACATGTTATTCTTGTATAATAATTTCTTCAAATAAGATTTTTTTTTTTTTTTTTTTTAGAGCAAATCTTTGGTAGTGCAGTTAATCTTTTTATCATTTTACAATAGTAATTTAGCATTTATTGGAATGTTGTGTTTTTTAAAAAGCAGAAAAAGATGTTTTAGATGTTGAAACCCTAGTATAACAGTTGTGTGTAATATTTGTTAGCTCAAATATAATTTGTAAGTTGCATTTTCAATTTTTTGTCCACTGTGAAGTATACGTGCATGAGTATCAGATCCAACAGCAAGGCTTACGAGTTAAATATCACACCCCCAAGCCCAAACTTTACCTAATGTGAATACTACACAAATATAAAATTTTTCTTTTGAATGATTTGTAAAAACTTATTGGAGTCAGCAGTCTTTGGTTTGGCAAAAACAAAGTTCATAATTATTAATAAAAACTTCCAGTTGGTGAATTTCACTTGTATAAAAAAAAATCATGCTGGCAAATGAGACCCAATGAAAATAAGGATAAGTTTAAAGTCCCTATAATAATAAATATTTTTTGAACATTGAAAGGAAACTTATTTATCTTAAAAGTTTATTTTCTTTTACTTCATTTTATCTATTCAATGTATTTCAGAGTTAAAAAAGTTTTATTTAAATTCTGATTTAGATGTGTTTATCTTCCAAGATATAGATTTATCTTACAGCATAAGTCATCCGTTTAAATATATTTATCTAATAAAATAAAAATTTTGATTTTTTTTTTTTTTCAAAAGCATATATTTATTATTACTGTTTTTTTAAAACTTCCATTATCAAAAATTATAGAATGCTCTCTGTGGAAGATTCTTCGATTTAAGTGTATATTTATAAATTTTTAGGCAAATACTGATATATATTGATAAAGTGATCAAAAGTCTTATGATAGAAGTAGGTAAACTGCCGTAGACCCTAGTTTTCTCATAGTTTGTTGTGTAAAATGCTGTTTTGAGAGAATATTTAGCGAATAATGTTCTTTAAAAAAAAAACTAGTTTCTAGGATGCATCGATTTTATTTCTGATATTACTTCTAGAAACAAATACAATATCATTCCATAAAAAGTTCAGAAGGAGATTAGTAGATCTGGTGGATCCTGTGGTGCCTGAATCCTGAATAGATGTTTGATTGCTCTCAGAAGATCACAAGTGTGTAGTTTTATTGTATAATAAGTGACTATCATTAGTGATCTTTTGCAAGCAAGTAGAATTTGATGCCTTTGGACTAAATGCTACTTTTGGAAGGATTGTTGATACATCTTTGCCTCGAAGAAGTACAACTTTTAAATCTGCAATATGATACGAGTCCCACTGCTATGCCAAAAGAGAGGACAGTGAAATAAGTTTAATGAAGTAGCATCAAAAATAATATTGTTGCTCCCTACAAACTAGTTTTTTTTATTACATTATACTTGCTAAATTAGGTTTTTTAAAAAATAGCATGTTACACTACAAACTCTGAGAACACAACAAAAAAGTAATTACAAAAATTATTTAACATATTTTTAAATGACTATCATGCAATAATGGACAACATTCTTTCTTTTCGTTCGAGGCTATAAAAAGCTAACTGTTTCGGAAAACATTGAAAAATTGTTCCATTTGAAAACATGCTCTTGAATAATACTTATTTTTTATTCTGCTACTGAAATGATAGCAATGTATGCAATAGATCTGTATAATATAAGAAAAATAAATATTAATTTAATTTCTGATTAATTTACTGTTAATTATTGAATGTATTAGAAATATAACGTTAAAATAAATTATTGAATCCATTGGACACTACACTGTTAACTAGTTATTTTAAAAAAACACAAATTGCACAAATTGTGTCTATTAGTTGCTAAAATCAGTGTAAAAATTGTTTTAAACTCATAAAAGAGCTAAAATCCTACATGTTTCGGCTTTAAACTTAAAGCCATCATCGGGGAAGAGGAACAACACAAACGACTACTGATCTTTAAATTTTCGACACGAGAAAATTGAAATCAATTCCAATCTGTTGATTTCAATTTTCTCGTGTCGAAAATTTAAAGATCAGTAGTCTTTTGTGTTGTTCCTCTTCCCCGATGATGGCTTTAAGTTTAAAGCCGAAACATGTAGGATTTTAGCTCTTTTATGAGTTTAAAACAATTTTTACACTGATTTTAGCAACTAATAGGCACAATTTGTGCAATTTGTGTTTTTTTAAAATAAAATAAATTATATTATAATTATTGTCTATAAAAATGAATAAAATTTCAAATGTTCAAATTGAGGTTTGTTTATAAATTATGTAAATTAAAACTTATTTACTAAAATATATTCTTATAATCACAATTTCTATATTAGTTTTTAATATTTAGAAAAATTTTCATATAATTTTTGCAAAACATGCTTTTATGAAATTTTTCATTATTTAATAACTAAATAATGAAAGAATATGCGTTTGTTTTCATTAATTTGGTTTTTGAGCTTATAAGCATGGCAGAAAATAATCTGATTAAGAGAAATAGTAAAAAATCCTTCGTTAATTCAAACTGTTCATTCTTATAATTATATTTACTCTAAAGGTATGTAAGAATAATTAATAGGTATAGTTAATTTGTTATTTGTTTGTTTAACTAATGAAATGACTTATTGCAATTTTTATTATTCTATAATTAGTAACTATAATGTTGTTAATTAATTATAAAAATATAAATTATGCTTCTTAATCAGTGATAAAAATTGGAAAATGAAAGGTAGGTGTCAAATATTCATTTTTAGCATTATATACTCCTTTACAGAAAAGCACAAATATTTTGCTTTTGTTTAAAATTGAAGTTCTTAATCTACCAGATTAAAATTATTTTAAGCAACTGTAAAGCTGATATAAAGCATTTTTAAGTATTACTGTATTTATAATTGAAAAATGCACTTAATCATGTAAAACAAAATTAAAACTGGATAACTTCCTACCAAGTCAGTAACAAAATTTTATCCCTTAACTGATGACACCTAAGAATTTAGTAAAAAGAAAAAAAAAAACTTATAATTTCATTACAGTCGAATCTTGTTAATATGAAATCAAAAGGACCACTTTTTTTGTGTGTGTGTGTGTGTGTTAATCATTAAAATAATAGTACCATCTTATCCGTTGGTATTTATTAGTGCTAAGTGATTTAATGTCAACAACAATGTTCGACTTTGTACATAGATTGTATATGCATGTGTGTGCAAAGCTGGGCATCCATTCACAAAATTGGTGTCATCTGCTTTTGCAAATTCTTTACACATGGTGCATGTCATCAAATTTTGCTCTTGTGTAAACAAGGGATTTTCTTTTTTTCCTTTCATAAATGTGTTGGAATATAATGGAAAAGTACCCAAAATACTATCTTTGAATCACTGAACCAAGACTGATCATTTAATTGACATGTTACAGGTATTCTGAAAAATTAAGATGTAATAGTTTGCCACTTTGTACATTAAAGAAAAGTCAAAGGAATATATACCTATAGAAATAAAAGTTGATTAACATTACAAAAAAAAAAAAAAAAAAAAAAAAAAAAACTATTTGTCTTTATATAAATTAGATTGAATTATGTTTTTGGTTTCTCATTTATGATAATTATAAGTATGTGCAGAACTTATTTTAATGAAATATCTTTATCACAAAAATATTATTTATTATGAAATTTTAGCAATCATAGCCATCGTCAATGAATGTGTTATTTAATAATTTCAACAAGTAAAAAAAAAAAAAAAATACTTTGTGTGTGATTTTATTGGTTTAAAGAAAAGAAGAATTATAAATTAAATGAAAACAATTAAGAAAAAAAATCAAAATTACAGAAAATTCAACATTTCATTTTCTAACAGCATTTGTATTATAGAAATAGATTTAAATCTTAGCTCGAGTTTTCTTTTTCAACTCTGAATGATAAAAATTTTAAATTATCATTGTTGTTTTGAGTTTATCAGAACTTACGATATATAGTTAATTTAATCCTTAAATCTTGATCTGAAACAAAAAAACGGGGGGGGGGGAATCTCTGATCAGTTGAAATTTTTTTTTCTTTATGAATTCTAACACTGAAGATTTAAGAAATGCCCTAATGTTGATATGTATTATTTGATGGCATTCTAATATTGTTCAGTATCATTATTGTTTTAAATTATTAGGAGATTTAAGATATTTTAAGTAAGAGAAAAAATGTACAGCTCAAGCAACACTTTCAAATCTTATATTTACTATTTAAGAATACACAATTTTACTTTTAAAATTTTACCAAGTTACAAAATTGCAGTTATTAATAATACTTTACTAAAATATTAATTACCGATATACAATAATAGTGATATTTTAAACATTGCTGTAATGTTGTAATACGTGTGACATATAATGTGAAATTTTAGATATCAATGTAGTATCTGAGGTTTTTGACAACATGGTTCACACCATGGTATAAACCGTCAAAAACTGACACATGTCAAAAACCTGCCAACCCTGATTCTTTATGAAAGGAAGAAAAAACTTAACTGAAGTACATATAATATTAATTATTATTTATGTGAATAAATATCAGTTTTTTTTAAAGTCTTATGTGAATTAGTTAATTTTATTTAGTTAAATCAATATGCAAAAGAAAATTTTAAAAAGCTTGGATGATAAAAACAAAAACCTTTCTCATTTAAAGTAGTCAATTTTCAACCCAAACAATAAGTGAATACATTGACAAAAGAATTTTAATTGTATTGAATATCACCTATGAAATGCCATGACAGAGAATTTAGTCATTTGTTTATTAATTAGTGTTTTGTACGTGCAGCCTAAGCTCCAATATCTTTTGTGTAAAAACATTTGGTGCATTAGAATGTTGTTTGTGAATTTTTAGCACATGAAAATTTGCCCTACCTGAAGTAGGTTATGAAACGCATACACACACGTAATTTATGTACAAATGTATATGCATACATATATATATATAATTTTATTGTTCAATTTAACTGAATAATAATCCACAGCAAAATTAAACAAGGTGCTTATTAAACACTGGTTGGTACAGCAAAGAAAGGAGGGGGGGGGGGGGAATTGAAGCCTTGAAGCCTATCTTGGAGCACCTAAAAATTGATAAGATGCAAACTAAACATTGTATTAAAGTGATGCATGATGTGTAAAAGTCAACATAAAAAACATAAACCGCTAAAGATATTTTAGAATGCATCTTCTTCAAGAACTTAAAACTGCTCAATAAAATTTATTTTCACTACTTGTGCTTTTCATTATATAATTTTTTACACATTCAAAATATTTTATTAATCTGTAAAAAATGGATTTATTCATTTTATAATCAATAATGATTCAATAACCCAAAATCAATTCAAAGTTATATCTTTTTTCCACCAGATGGCGTATTCGAGCGCTTGAATTCCCAATAGCCAAATTGGCTTCATTTATGAAGACTTATTTTGGTCGCCAAATTTGGCGATATTTCGCCAAATGTCGCCAAGTTTGGCGAGAATTTGGCGCTAACGGATATGAATATATAGTTTTATGCGTTTGATTGGGAAAATTATTACAACAATGAAAATTTTTGTAATGTGCTGTCTTGTTTCAAAATGTCAGCCACCCTAGAATTTCAAACTGCTCTAGCTCAGCTGTTTTTTAAGATAGAGGTAAAACAAAAAATGCTCTGGAATCCTCGTTTCAAGGCCTAACACTGAATTAAAAAATAAATTTGAATTTTTAACTTTTTTGTATATTTATTTTAGTTTTAAATTTTTAATTGGCCGCCATCTTGAAACAAAATGGCGGACCAAGCTGTCCAACGAACTCGGTCGAGACATTGGTGAGCTTAATACACACAATTAGTTTCATCAAAATTGATTTATAAATACGAGCGTTATCGTATGACATAGGTCAGATATATATATATATATATATATGGAGATATATATATATATATATATATATATAAATCAACATTTGAACGGAGGGTGGTTTTGGGGTCTGGGGGTCATGATCGGTGAAAATATATCGAAATTTTCCGGAACTGCTTTCCTCCGAACGGCTGCAATAGGTAGCTTTATACTTTTTTGTATTGAAAGCTACCTAAAACATACTTTTAACTTTTATACCGGGCCGGGCTCGGGCCGAATTTTCAGATTTTATAGCGGGCCAGGTCGGGCCAACCACTTGTTTTACACGGGTCGGGCTGGGCTCGGGCCGAACTTTTAACTTTTATACCGGGCCAGGCCAATCACTTTTTTTGCATGGGCCGGGCCAATAATTTTTTTGTACGGATCGGGCCGGGCTCGGGCTTGGAAATTCCGGTCCGTGCAGATCTCTGAGGTAAGCAACCAAGTTACTTGTTTTTTTGTACGCACTGTACCATATTGTAATTTATATGTATTATTTCTGTTCAAAAAATCTCCTTTTCTATTCAAAAACTGAGTTGATATGTAAGAAAAGAATTATAAATCGATTTTTTTATCAATTTCTTCTAAATTTAGATATTCTTGTAATTAACAGACCTTTTTGTCTAAAAAATGAAAATGAAACATATACGCTGTTGAGAATTCAACGTGTTCTGGCCCTTTAAAGGCATTTTATTTATGTAGTTAAAAAGGTTTTCTATCCATGTGAATCAGTTTCATGTCTTTATTTATGTTTATTATCAGTTGTCAATAAGCCTTTTAAATTTGGATTTCTAAAATATCGCACCTATACTTTTTAAAAATTAATTAAATCTTTCATTAGAAATATTTATCTAATAAAATATGTTAACTTAAGTTGTGCTTCACAGTCACCCCACTTGTACTAATTTTGAAGCAAAAAAGTACATTAATTAAATTTAAACGGCGTAGGTTAATATAGCAATAAATTTAAATGTTACTTTTAATCGAGATCGTCATGATTGTTTATATTTCTTGCTATGCTTATATTTTCGCTTCAAATCTCCTGTTTCTTTTTACGTACAATAACGAATAAAATTTATAACAGTTCTACTATAATTTTTAAAAAGTTATAGTTATTTGAAAAAATGTTTCCTGCTTAAAAAAATTGCTTGCTTCTTTATTTCTAATGTAGTTCAATAACAAATATTTTGAAACTTATTAATGGAGCATTTACTCAGCAACCAAGTACAGCTAACGAAAAACTGAATATTATACCCTTTTAAGAGGTAATCTTTGGCAGTTAGACTCATGGTCATCACTCTAATTTTAATTCGTTATATAACCGTGAAAGTTGTAACAGAATATTTGGGGCGTGTTTTCAGATTTTTGTATATTAAATATTTATTTTTAAACTTTTGTAGTATTAGTCAAATTTTAGAATTGTTTATACCGTAATAAATGAGAAAGACCAAAGTATCCGTTTTAGCATTTAAAGATTATTATTTGAAACGCGGGAAATTTTACTAAAGTTTTATAACAAATATTTTATATCAGAATTTTTATTTAAAACCATTTAACTTGCATATTGAATTTATTTTTGTAAAGCATATATGGTTGAGGCTTATTAAACTTTAGCTCTTGGGTAGGCCTTCTCATCTAGCTGAACCTGGGAAACATACATTTAACTTATACTTATTTTATATAGCGTTTCCTGATACGAATCAACGTGTATTTATTTGGTAATGATTTTCATCAATGACCCATTACCGCAATTCCGTTTTAAGACTTTAAAACAAGCCTGCACTATGCACATGTTAACTTGGAGACCTTTTATCAGCGCCCAAGGGTGGAGCGATTGCCACATCGCCGCTCCTTTGAATCCACCATTGTTATACATAGATAAAGTTACTGTTTCTAACTGATGTATTTATATTTATAGTACATTGTTTGTATAAATAAGAATATAGTGTATATTTTTGAGAAATTTGGAAAAAGAAACTCCCGTACACAGAGTTTAACAAATCCAAGTGACTTGAATTCAAAAGGCTCACTTTACATAGTCCCCCGTTCATTAAAGAAATGAAAAGAAAAATGAAGGGGGGGGGGGGCGCAAATCTACAAGCTTGCCCCGGCTAAATTTTAGTCTAGATCCGTCTCTGCATGGAAGTGTCAGATTTGGCAGTGGGTGAGTAATGGTCTATGATGGCATCTCTATTGATAGACGCACCGACCTCCACATCATTTGAAATGGAACTCTGACAGATCAGTGATATAGGGATGGGATAATCAGATCTATTGCAGTCCCTTGCGTTGCAGCAATTGGAGATGACTTCATGTTAATGGACGACAATTGCAGGCCACGTCGTACTTACTTGGTGGATGATTTTCTTTTCGAGGAAGGAACCATACGAATAGCATGGCCAGCGTGTTTTCATTTTTGGAGTATTCTGGGCAGACAAGTTGCTGGCCGCCTACCACCCCCACAAACTCTCCAAGAACTGGAAAGAGCTCTTTTGTAGGAGTGGGACAGAATACCCCAGCTCTTCATCAGCAGCCTCATTAACTCCATGCCTCAAAGGTGTTCAACGTTGCTGGCCATCCGAGGAAACCACACTATTTACTATTTTAATTTAAATGAACTAACAAAATTACCTTTTTAAAGAAACGTATAAGATCAATTATATTTGAGACATTTAATTTTAACAATGCCACTACACCTTTTCCCGAGAACGGTGGTGCTAATCTGATTTCTATGATATTTCGGGACGAGATCCTTAATTCTGACATTTATTAAAATAAAAAAAAAATTAAAATCATCTTTATTTCTTCAAGAGGGGAGTTTACTGAAAATAAATTAATTGATTTATTAGATGCAGTGATCATGAGGCTAAAATGCAATATAGCAGCAGTTACTGTTTCTGTCACACCCATATTTTAAAATTTTTTGTTTACTGTCACACCCATATTTAAAAATTTTTTGTTTACTGTCATCAAAATGAAATTTAGAAATTTAAATTAAAATGAAATTAAAAAAAAAATAGGGAATCTATTATTTCAATGATGCCTCCATCTGTATTCCAGCTTAATAAATACTCCTTAAACGCTTAACTGACAATTTTATTTGATCGATGAAAAGTTTTTATTTAGTAATTTGTGTGGAAATTTTTTTATGCGTGTTGATTTTTAATTGTTGTTACAATACATGAAGTTTTTGGAGTATAAAAAAAATACGTCCGGTTGGTTCTCTAAGAAAATTTTCATATACACTGGTCTGTAAAAGTTAAGGTATAGCCAGTTCTTTGACGTTCACTATTAAATGAATATAAAGTTAAAATATATGGTTTATATGACTGATCATAAGTAAATTCAATAAAACACTATGGAAAAGTTGTGCTCATCTCTATTTTTTTAATTTTAATTTAATTTAATTTAATTTTTTGAAAGAATCGGACACGCATATGGAGTCGGGGAAAACTCTTAATATCCCACTTTTGTAATTTGTGTGCACTGTTAAAAATAATCAGAAATTCACGGGTATTTTTTTCCTGAATTTCACAGGAAAGTCCCTTTTCGCGACAAAAGGGTATTTTCCGTTAAAAAACAGAAAATTTCCTCATATTTCCTGAAAACAACAGAACGGACGGAGGCGAAAGGGGCCAATGGAGATATTCCGTTATCTGCTGCATATTTATTTTCAATGTTTAAAAAACTGACATGTTGCTGCACAGAAAAACTAAAAATTCAATAAATTAAAATTTCGAGTATATTTAAAACAACAACAGCAAAATAGTGCTGCCGAAATAAAAAAAAGTAAAAATTTTCCCATTCTTTTAAAATTATTTACAATTTATTTTTTAAAGTTATAAGAAAATATTCGCACTTAAAATACAACAACCAGATTATATATATATATATATATATATATATATATATATATATAAAGTGAAAAAGAAATAGATTTTACTCAAAAAAGCAACAATCAAACATAATGCTTTCGAATTAAAGAAAAAGAATAATAACAATTTTCTCCTTCCTTTTAAAATTATTCGAAATTTATTTTCTAAAGTAATAAAAAGCACTCGCACTGAAAATATATTCTAAGCGAGCACATTTAAAAAATATATAATACTTGAAAAAAATCGATTTTCTCAAAAAGCAAACATTTTTATCGAATTTATTTCAAAATATAATATTTATATTTTACATCTAACAATCGAATTAAGAATATATATAATTCATGTTTTTATCTTCTATTAATATTACAATTTTAAAACATCAACATCATCTCATAACGAAATCTCCCCGCATTTAACTTCAAAATTACCAAGCTTCTAAACCCCAAATTGTTTAAGTTCTAAGCCGCCATTTTTAGAAATCCCATATCATCATTTCAAACTGCTACTCTAACAAGCGCCCACTGGTCTAGTTGGCAAGACACTTGATTCGAGTCATTGTCACCCCTGGTTCAAATCCATTGTCGGCCAGAAAATTTTCTTGAAGTATATCGGATAGTAAATACTCCCATAATAGTCGACAGATGGCAGCACAAATAGAGATGTAACTTTTTAAAACCGAGTTGCTTCGAAACGGAAAATTTCCTTTCCTGTCAGTGCTGTCAAGAATATTTCCGTGATTTCTGAGAGCGTTAACAGAAAGTTACCGCTTCTGCAAATGGAGTTTGTCCTTCTTTTAAATTTGAATACGGAAAACCTACTAACGGAACGGAAAAAGTCCGGCAACTTTGCTGCCAGTAGTTTTACCGTGAATTTGAGGATTTATTTTTAACAGTGTGGAATTATATTTTATGCTTGTTGATTTTTAATTGTTGTTACTGAAATATTGTTGTACATATCTATGTACAACATTGTTGTACATAGTTGTTTAACATATTGTTGTACATATCTATGAGATGTCAATTACCTGATTCGGTAAGATGGAGAGTAATTGAATGGATGGAAATGTGGTTATCACAAGATGCTGCTGCTAGACGTCTTAAACTGTCTCGTATCGTAGTGTGATCCAAAGAGTCTAGGATCAATTTGAATTCAGGAATTCAGTATCAAGAAGACTTGATCTAGACCACTCATGGGTTATTACAACCCCTGCACAAGATCACTTTCTAGCTTTTTTGGACCAAAGGAGAAGAAAAAACTACTGCGGTTCAGCACAGATTATAGTAACGCAACAGGGATGACAGTATTTGCTATTACGATGCAAGGACGTCTTCACAATTAAGGACTCTATGCAAGAAGACCCATTGTGTGTGTCCCTCTTATTCCACAACATAGAACTGCCTGTTTATGTTGGTCAAAAGAGCACGTTACCTGGACCAGACATAAATAGTTTTCTGTACTCGACCCAGACGAGATGAGACCCGGATTACTTTAGAGAGTAATTCCATTCGTGCGCTGATCTGTAAGATAACAAGGGATCAGATACTGTGAATGCAACATTGTTGAAAGATACAGTTACAGACGAGGTGGAATCATGGTTAATGTTGGAATCTCTCAAGTGCTCACATTCAACTCCATGTGAGACTACTCTGACATCAAAGATATGTCGGGAGGAGATCCTTGAATTTGACATTTATTAAAATTAAAAAAGATCTTTATTTCTTCAAGAGAGGAGTTTACTGAAAATAATTTAATTGTCTTAGATGCAGTGATCAGGAGGCTAAAACGTAATATAGCAGCAGTTGTTCATTCTGTCACACCAATATTTATTTATTTATTTATTTATTTTTTTTTTTACTGTCATCAAACTGAAATTTAGAAATTTAAATGTGGTAAGCTATTATTTCAGTGATGCCTCCATCTGTATTCCAGCTTAATAAATATTCCTTAAAAACTTAACTGGCAATTTTATTTCAGAGATAAAAAGTTTCTACTACACTACGTGAAGTTTTTAGACTTAAAAAAAATACATTTGATTCTCTAAGAAAACTTTCATGAACACTGGCCTCTAAAAGATAAGGTACAGCCAGTTTTTTCACGCTCACTATTCAATGTAAATAAACGTAAAAAATATGGTGTATATGAATGATCATAAGTAGTTTCAATAAAAAACTATGAAAAAATTAGGCTCATCTCTATTTTTTTTTAAATAACTGGACACGCATATGGAGTCGGGGGAAACTCTTAATATCCCACTTTTGTAATTTGTGTGGAATTTTTTTATGCTTGTTGATTTTTAATTGTTGTTACTTAAATATTGTTGTACATATCTATGATATGTCGATTACCTGATTCGTTAAGATGGAGGGCAATCGAATGGATGGAAATACGGTTATCACAAGCTGATGCTGCTAGACGTCTTAAAGTGTCTCGTAGTGTGATCCAAAGACTCTAGGATCAATTTGAATTAAAAATTTAGTATCATGAAGACTTGTTATAGACCGCTCATGGGTTGTTACAACCCCTGCACAAGATTGCTTTCTAGCTTTTTTGGCCCAAAGGAGGAGAGAAAACTACTGCGGCTCAGCACATTTCAGATCATAGTAACGCAACAGGAATGACTGTGTTTGCTATTACGGTGCAGGGATGTCTTCACAATTAAGGACTCTATGCAAAAAGACCCGTTGTGTGTGTCCCTCTTAATCCACAACACAGAACAGCCCGTTTATGTTGGTCAAGAGAGCACGTTACCTGGACCAGACATCAATACAAGCTTCTGTGTCTCTGTCCAGACGAGACGAGACCCGGATTACTTTGGAGAATAATTCCATTCGTGTGCTGATCTGTAGAAAACAAGCCATCAGATACTATGAATGGAACATTGTTGAAAGACACAATCACAGAGGAGGTAGAATCATGGTTAGTGTTGGAATCTCTCTGGTGGTCACATTCAACTCCATGTGAGACTAATCTGACTTCTATTATATGTCGGGACGAGATTCTTGATTTTAACATTTATTAAAATTAAAATAAATATATATTTCTTCAAGAGGGCAGTTTGCTGAAAATAATTTAATCGTTTTAGGTGTAGTGATCAGGATGCTAAAATGTAATAAAGCAGCAGTTGTTGATTCTTTCACACCCATATTTAAAAATTTTTGTTTACTGTCATCAAAATGAAATTTAGAAATTCAAATGTGGTAAGATATTATTTCAATGATGCCTCCATCTGTATTCCAGTTTAATAAATATTTCTTAAAAGCTTAACTGGCAATTTTATTTGAGCGATGAAAAGTTTCTACTACACTACATAAAGTTTGTGGAGTTAAAAAAATTACGTTCGGTTCTCTAAGAAAATTTTCATGTACACTGGTCTCTAAAAGTTAAGGTACAGCCAGTTTTTTGACGCTCACTATTAAATGAAAATAAAGGTGAAAAATATGGCTTATATGAATGATCATAAGTAGATTCAATAAAACACTATGAAAAAATTGTGCTCATCTTTATATTTTTTCTTAAGAATTGGACACGCATATGGAGTCGGGAGAAACTCTTAATAACCCACTTTTGTAATTTGTGTGGAATTTTTTTTTATGCTTGTTTATTTTTAATTGTTGTTACTGAAATATTGTTGTACATATCTATGAGATTTCCTGATTCGTTAAGATAGAGGACAATCGAATGGATGGAAATGGGGTTATCACAAGCTGATGCTGCTGGATGTGTTAAAGTTTTCTCGTAGTGTGATCCAAAGATTCTAGGATCAATTTGAATTAAAAAATTCAGTATCATGAAGACTTGTTCTAGAATACTCATGGGTTGTTACAACACCTACGAAAGATCGCTGTCTAGCTTTTTTGGCCGATATGAGGAGAAAAAGCAACTGTAGTTCAGCACATTTCAGATCATAGTAACGTAACAGGCATATCGGTCCAAAACACCTACTTTGACACGATTTTCTGAAATATCTCTTGCCTTTATGATACAATGGAAAAAGGTATTTGATTTCATAGTTTCTATATAAATGCATCTACCAATTTTATTCATCTAAAATTAAAGTGAAAATTTTAAGTGTGTCAGAAAGTATAGAGTCACATTGTCACATATTCACTCAAAAAGGAAATATTTATGCTCTCTAATAATGGAAACATTTATTAGTTCTTACGTAGAATGTGGCCTTTTAAGGAGGTTTTTTTTAAACATTGTTTTTCACTCAACAACGCAAAAATTTAAACGTTAAAAGCATGGAATAAGCAGGCATGACTATTGAAGTGATTTAAAATCGAATGGCGATTTTCATTTTTGATAAATGTATTGCATCTTGAGTTATATGGACTGCTTTCTTATGAGGACCATTTCCGGGCTATCGTGTGACTAATATCGGTCCAAAACGCCTACTTTAACGATTTACCGAAATATCCCTTGCCTTTATCATACAATGGAAAAAGGTATTCGATTTCATAGTTTCTTTACAAATGCATCTACCAATTTCATTCGTCTAAAATTAAAGTGAATATGTAAGAAAGTTTCAAGTTTGGATTTTAGAACAGCCTTAAAAAGCATCTCTAAGATCTATCTTATTTAATTTCTACTATGTACGGCAAACTAAAAGAATGAAGGAAAAATCGGTAATTTATCCCATTCTTCGGAAAGTGACATACTCACGTCAGGGTAGTTTTTCATTGAAGCTTGTAGACCGGGAGACGGCAACACAGACAATCACCTCATCGAGTTCACGGCTGAAATTCCAGAATTAGTTAAAACTTGAGTCGCATATTAAAACTCAATTAGTCTGCCAAGTCATATCTTGGTAGAAAACACCCGAAAACCCGATTTTAGTGGTTGGCTCATTGGTTTACCATTGTGTGTTCCTGCTCCCAGTCCTCCATGTTTTCATACCTTTGGATGCAGGAAAACACAATGGTAAACCTACGAGTTGACCGCTAAAATCGGGGTTTAAGGTGTTTTCCACAAAGATATGACTTGGCAGACCGATTGCTTTTTAATATGCGAATCGAGTTTTAACTAATTCTGGAATTTCAGCCGTAAACTCGATGAGGTGATTGTCTGTGCTGCCGCCTCCCGGTCTATTGTGTTTTATATTTTTACTTTTCATCCAAGTACTTTATTCTTATCATGCCAAATATACGAATTTAATTATGCAAATGTGCTTATTTATTAGCATTCTTCATTGCCTTTTTAAGCCTTAAGAAGGGGAGAATAGAGGTGTTGGCCGAGTTGATCTGGTCCATGGAAATTGAAAACGGAAATCCAACCCTGACTGTCAGCATCACTCACATCAGGAAAGTAGATGCATAATAGCAAGTAAAAAATATATCAAATATGCAAAACAAAAAGTATAAAGATGCATAAGTATTTCTTTTTATACTTATACACTTTTTACTGATGGAAAGCTTTGAAACTTCATAAAATTCAAAATATCATAACTTGGTGAGTTTTGTTCGTAAAAGAAAGGAAAGGAATTTTTACTGTTTTGTTTGTCAGAGCATTGAAAAAATGTTTCTAGATATATCTTCTAGGACCCAGGGATTGTATAGAAATTTAAAAGTGTAACATTTTGTAAATTAATGGCAGGACTATTTCATCAACATAATATTAAATCCTTCCTTATTCTGAATACTTTTACAATTTAAGTTGCCTACATATTTACGTATCTAGATAAAAAAAATAATAAAAGCATGTTTCTATCTCTTTGGGACACCCTGTGTATCATATTTACAGTATACAAGGTGTCCACTCTACAAGTTAATTCTCAAACCATTAGTTTTAGAGATACGGTTACAGTTGCAATAATGTTTCAAATGTATTTCTTCATCATATCAAAAGCCATTATATACATAAAACTTCCATTATTCTACGACCAAACTTACAGATTTGTGATATTTTGAATTTTATGATTTTTCAGCGTTATCTGGCACTACAAACGCGTTTTTCTGTTTTTATGTGATTTGCAATCTTTTTTACTGTTGCAGTTAGAACAGTAACAGGAAGGTGTAAAACTAACGGTGTAGGTAGATTATAAAATGTCATATATGACTGTAACGTCATGCTTGTCAGATAACTTGGCGATACATCTCGGTCGCTTGACGATTAATCCTCGGAAGCTGCAATAACAAGGAAGTGCCGATTTTTTTAAAACAATCAAATTACTTAATAAATATTTTATTAATATCTTTTTAAGTTTTGATTCGATTTTCATAAAATTTGAAATGATTCGACAAAATTCTACAATATATATATTAAATTTCAAACCTTTCGGTTTACGCTGTTATATGCGGACAGACGGACGGACGAACCAGGCGACGACTATAGGTGCTACGTATTTATATAATTACGAACGCACCTAAAAAATGGAAAATAAAATAAATTTATATACCATATTAGCTGCAGACACTATCTTTAGAATACACCTATTTTATTTTAATAATAAAAAAAAACTCTCTGAAGGGAAAAAATGCTATTTTTAGAAATATGCGTTTCAAAAAATTATAATAAATTACATAAATTAAATTACATATTTTAAAGCATATTGAAATGATAACAAGTACTCTTCTAAACAAAATACTGCAAGCCAAAATCATATCTGCAGTTTATTATTTATTTATTGATTTATACTTGGGGTCACTTCTGTCCGTAGATTTCCTGAAAAACAGTTACCGAGATTAAAAAAAAAAAAAAAAATGATTTATTTTCTACATGTCGTAAAAAGTAATATGTAAAGCGTTTTAAATATCTCTGATATAAAAAAAGTTTTATTAAATTTAAAAAAAAATAACTTTCAACTTCGTAAAATTTATAGTATAAAAAATTGCCATTACTAAGTGTGTGTGTGTGTGTGGGGGGGGGGGGGGATTTATTTTACGAACTTTATTCAGTTGAATAAATTTTTCTTGAAATGATCATGTCAATCTGTTAAAAACTGTAAAATTAACGTTAAACCGAATTTGAAGGAAAAT
This sequence comes from Maratus michaelseni, assembly GCA_963931845.1. Lineage (NCBI taxonomy): Eukaryota > Metazoa > Arthropoda > Arachnida > Araneae > Salticidae > Maratus > Maratus michaelseni. The sequence continues at coordinate 218,057,147 of OZ007586.1, read as the reverse complement.
AGAAACAGTTTTTTAAAAATCCATATATAAAATTTTACGTAATGAAGTTTAGTGTTTAAAAAATAAATAGAACAAACCATGTAAGTACATCTGTGAGAAATCCACAATATCTCTCTCGAAACCCCTATATGCAGCCCAAAACCAAGCATAGAAAAATCCCATGTAAAATAGATTTTTCTCAATTTTTCCACAAATCTGTTGGTAAACATCAAGAATTTCGAATAATCATAGTTCATCTTCCACCTTGAACATCGGGGTGCAGCTACTACAAAAGAACAAGCCGGGTGGCGTGCCTTTCATACCGACAGACCGCGGGAACGAAAGTGAAATACGAGACGAAAGGGCAGCGTGAGAAACCCTTTTCTCCAATCATAGCAGACTTTCTACGTGACTTCATCTTTCAGACTTTTTACTGGCTGGAGAAATCTCTATTGTTTTCAGGCGGAAAACAGAAATTGTATATACGAGAGGAAAAACCTTGAGAAGGAGAGACAGTTGGTTAATTCAGTTGGAGGTCTGAATAAGGATCCATCCAATCTGATCCTGGATAACAGAGCAATGGAACAGAGCGGTTGAAATCTTCGGGCGATTATTTAGATCCCCGTCGGAAAGGCCTTCCTGGATAATGTTTTGAAGTTGAGGTATATAATAGATGCCTTGTATACTGAGTGAGAAACATTTCCTGTGTGAATAAGCATTTCTGTCTATTTAGAAGCGCTTCTTGACTTCGAGAAAACCTTTTGTGAAGGGTCCAAGTACGAGAGCGGATTTCCCCTCGCGCGCCTTCGTTGGAGTGGATTTTGAAACTCTATCGTGCTATGAACACTGACTTTGATTAGAGCTGGACTTTATTTTGACTGTTGATTGATTACAAGCTCAACGAACTCGTATTTAATCTAAATATTGTGTATCTTCATTTTTATGATAAATGAGACCAGTTCCATTGAAGGCCATCGCTACCTTTTCATAATTATAACATCGGACCTGTCACACAACAAATACTTTGAATTTCACATTTGATTTACTGTACCTTATTCTAAGGACTCTAAACTATCATTTAATCGGATTTATATTGGAAGCTAATTCAGTCTGTAGATTTCCTGAAAAACAGTTGACCTAGATCAAACAAAAATTAAAATTGATTTATTTTCTACATGTCATTGAAAAATACTATGTAGATTTTTAAATATGTCAGAAATAAAAGTAAAAATGTGTTTTTAAATTTAAAAAATCACTTTTGACTTTTTAAAATTTATATAAAGAAAATTAACATTGCCTAGTATGTGTTTGTGTGTGCGTGTAAACACAAATATGAAAGAAAACAGATTCAGTTTTTTTAAAAATACACCTATAAAGTTCTACGTAATGAAGTTTAGTTTTTAAAAAATAAATGGAACAATAAGCTTAGTATTTAAAAAATAAATGGAACAGTAAATGGAAAAGAAAATATGCATTTAAAGCTGGTGTTACATATTAAATTTAAAAGCTCTTAAAAAAAAAAACAATCGCTTCTCCAAAAAAAAAAAAAAAAAAAAAAAAAAAAGTGAAATGAAAAGAAATGAAAAGAAACTTACAGAGAAATATTGTTGCTCTGAACGGTATTTACAATGCTGTAAAATCTTTTAAGGCAAATCATGTCTTCGTTATGAGGAGAAAACTTTTGATTGTCCCATAGAAATAATGCTTGTCTTAAGATATTATTCCCTCTTTCTGAAATATTTGAATTTTGTATATAAATGGAGTTTTTGGTTTTAAGCCGTCAATTATATTTAAAAACTTCTTTATTATCACTTGGTAGTTTCATTCGCCATTTTGATATTTATGTTGAAAGAACGTGTCCTACGTGGTACGTTCAATAATTAAAAAAACTTCCTGTTGCTAAATTTTTTTAAACCGATATCCAACAAAGAATGTTATACAATTTGTTTGTAAATTTGTTTATATATATGTCCACGAATAACTTTTAAATGAATCTTCTGATTTTTTTTTTTTTTTTTTTTTTTTGAAAAAATATCGGTCTGCTAATGGTTTGATTTCAGTAGGATCTAAAAATTATATATTTCTCTGTCTATCTGTTTTTGTGTCTTTTCTTTTACTTTAAATTTATCGTGTCTTTTGTTACTTTTGATTTAACTTTCGTGAAAATTGACCAATCGTCACAAATTTTGAGTGTGGTGTTAAGGTACACTTTACTACACTGCAAATCCCTGAAACACATTTTACTCAAAATACAACGCATTATAAACGCTTGAGGTGTCAAGATGTGTTTCCAATCTGTTTAAGGCATTCTCAGGTGTTTGAAAATGTGTGGTAAAATGCGTTTACCGAAACGCGGCTGTCACTTTGGTAAAGATTTAATGGAAAGCGAAACACATGCGTATAACAGAACACATTCAAAACACATTTCAGTAAACGCCATGTTCAATGCTATAATCAGACATTCTTCTTCGGCTAGGATTCATGAAACTCCAGGAGGAAATTGCACTTTCAAAACAATAAAAAAAAAAAAAAAAAAAAAAAATCTGAAATGTTTGCTGTATATTTGTTTTAAATGTTTCTACGTGGAGAAAAAGTGCGTAATAACTTTATTTCTTACAGCCAAAGATGACGTCATTGTCGGGGAATGTATACATTTGATAATCCTAAAAATAAAAGTTAATTAAAAAAATAAATATTTAAAATATTGGAAAAAATAGAAGATTTTGGGAAATTATAATTTTTCACATTAAATGTGAAAAAATATTTTTTTCCACATTGTTATCTATATTTTATGTACTATGATATATAAAATTTAAAAATAAATGTTATTAGTGCAGTGTTGCAGTGAGAAACGTTGGCTCTCGCTAAGTATAGCTAAAAGTGCTTTGCCAGGGCTCCGCGCTATGTTGCGCAGGTCGCACAGTCAACCTCCCCGAAATAAAAGTTCTGAAAGCACTGATCGTGATAGGTCGCTATTTTTTTACGGTCGCCAAAATGTTGTTGCATAAAAAAATGATAGTATAAGAATTTTGAATATCGTTTAAGGAGGGGACTAATATTTTCGTGCTGATAACCATCATCCGTGTTGAATTCAAGGGGTACCCCGGGGGGGGGGCATTCAGCGCCCCCCGGAACATTGAAATCAGTGTTGAATTCAGGAGGTGGGCCGGGGGGGATATTCCCACCCCGGAGCTTTAAAATGCCCCCCCCGGAAGATTTGAGATTTTATTATTTCAGTGGTGGTAAAAAAAGTGGAATCTCCCCCCCCCCGGATTTCTATAATGCCCCCCCCCCTCGGAGCCACAAAAATCCCTCCCGGAGAAAACTGTCTGAATTCAACACTGATTGAAATATCCCCCTCGGAAGATTTGAGATTGTATTCTTTTAATGGTTAAAAAGTGCAATTGCCCCCCCCCCCCCCGAGCCATAGAAATCCCTTCCAGACAAAAGTGTCTGAATTCAACACTGCACAGCACCTTTAAAAAAGAAAAAATCTCATACAAAATCCACTGATAAAAAACGACTCCAGTTAGCAAAGTTCAGACGCATGCGCACACGTACTATTATGGTATTCAAGCTGATTGCAAACACTGCTCACTTCCGGTCCGCCATTGATCTGCTATCGCCATGTGCATGAAGTGTCAACCGTCGCGTCAAGAAGTTTTGATAGTTTCCCGGGAAAACATTTGCAGAGTAAGTTTTTTCTATATTATTTAGATTTTTTGTCGTGGGAATTACATTTGCATGGATATTAAAGTTCTAGATTATTGTTTTTTGATAAACCGATGTAAAAAAGATGATTTATGATTTACATAAAATAGTGTTATTTTTTGCACCTTGTGACTTATGTTTTGATGTTGACTGAAATTTGATCGTCAAACGTGTAAAAATGCATGCTGAAGATGACTACGTTTTTTTTTAAATTTAATTATTTATTGAAGTTCTTAATATTTACATAAGGGTATAATAAATACACATAATATGCATGGTTATTTATTTATTTTTAATTTCTTGCAAACTTTAAACAGTTATTAATTAATATTAGATTTTTAACTATGTTTATGATCAAAATATTATATAGACCTATTTCTTTTTCTCTTTAGCTTATGTATTTATCCAACTAGAATGCCGTTCTGACTCGTTTTAATTTCTAAAAAATCTGTTTACAATTTATTTGTTAATTAGAGATTGTCCTTCAAACACTTTACCCATAATTGCTTTTGTTATTTTATCATAGAAATTCATTTAAAAATTCCTATTAATTTTTTTCCCTTTAATTTTTTTTTATTAAATGAAAAATAACGAATGTAATTAAATATTTATTTTTTGCATAATATTTATTTTCTGTTATAATAGAAATAGAAATTAATGATATTATATTTTTAATGGTGATATATCCCAACAATATTTTTTACTTTGTTTATATTGTTTAAAAGGCATAGATAGAATATACAATACAATTAAAATTTGCTTTTCAACTATAATAGAGAACCATTGGGTGAAGCTAGGTAAGATTTCACAATTTTTTCATAAATTAATATTTGGCAATTGAAAATGAAAAATACAATTGAAATGATTATTAAATTGAAGAATATATTATAATGTTAAATTTAGGAAAAGCTAGTGAGGAAATTATAATGCTGAAAGGTTAAATTTTTAATAGAAAAAAATTATGGTACTTTTGGGTTATAGTGGCCCCGAGGATGAATCGCCAAGCGACCAAGATTTATGTCCAAATTATAAATCATATATGACATTATAATAATATATGATATATATTATATAATTTGTGAATCATATGATACAGTTATAGTCAAATATGATGTATATATGGCGTAAATAATACACAGGAGGATCCACTCCCCCATTTAGAGTATAGGTGCAGATTCACGGTCGCCAGTCGCCACGTGGCGACTAAATTTTTTATTGTGGCCACTAACTTTCGGTGTTTAAGTCGCTAAGTGATTTAAAAGTAATCAATTTCTGGTATTCTCAGTCCCCATCGTGAAATGTTGATATTTTTTTTAAAGATTAAGACTAAAACACATAACAAACATTATTATTATTTTTTAATAACATTTCAGAATGATCTGTTTAACACAGCAAACTATTAAATATATTCGAATAGCAATGTTATTCGTAACAGTTTGAATATGATAATTTTACATAGACTGTGATTTAAATACATAGATATAAAAAAAATGTTTGAAGTGTGTTTTGATTTTTATAGTGCAAAATAATCTCACAAATTCATATTTTCTTTCATATGTACTTTTGTCTGGCAAAATCAAAATAAGATATATTGTTTTTCTGATATTCCCCGCTATCATGATTGCTTAGCTTATACATATTTTTTTTAAACCGTATCTTGCCCAACTTTATCTTCTGACTGTACATGATTTAAGATTTAATTAATATTCAAATTTTGTTGTACATGTGTTTATATAAATAAATTACTTTACACTTTGAATTCCTGAGGGTTTTTTTAGTTTTTTACCCCATATAAACACTATTGTTTTTATGAGTTTGTTTTACAATTGTGACCACTGGATTTTTTGGGTATAGGAGCCAGTGACCTATAATCTGCACCTATAATTTAGAGGGGAATCATATCTTCTTTCTTCGGCATGTGTGTGTGTGTGTGAGAGAGGAGGGGAGGGGGGCATATGTCTTCATTAGCTTAGATTCAAATGGACTATTTTCTGACATATACCCGAATTAATTTTCTCTCATAAGTGCATGAAATTTGCAGGCATATTAGTAAATATGTAAAATTTACATGTTTTATCCACATACCAAGAAATCAGAGTTTCGCATTTTCTTAAAAATGCAAAGAATCTTATAGACAGTTTTCTCAAAGTTTGCATTTTACGGCAATTTTTCAGGCTTGACAATCTTGAAAACATAGTCTTGAGGGAGAAATCAAATACAATTCAAAATGTACCACATTTATAGGAAAATTAAAAGAGATGTTCGATTCTTTAGTGCTTAAACAATATCTGCAATTTTCATGCATCTTTATTAAAAAATAACTCCATGAGAGTATGAAAATGATTAGATTTTTTAAGCAGTAAAAAAAGAAAAAAATGAAAACACCTTTAACACTTATTTATATATTTTTTAAATGTATTGTTCTATAAAATGTTTTCTATTTGCATGGGGGGGTCATGATCCCCATGATCTACCCCTTGGATCAGCACTTAAAATAATATGTAGGGTAGATGTGCCAGTAATGGACACCCTTAAGGAATTTCTTTAAAAATTATTTTTTAATTAATAGTTATAATTGTTAGATTCCACATTTCATAATATTATATTAATCTACCAACACTATTTAACCATGCTCATAGTCACATTTCCCAATGTGAATCGAAATTTAATTGTAAATAACAGAAATAAATCAAAACACCCTAAATTCCAGTAATGGACACCCCACAAAAAGTAATAGGTAATTGATATTATGATTGTATTTAAAACTAGAATTTAAAGAAAACATATTAATGAAATTAAAAAAGCTGAATTTTTATTTTTTGTTTTTAAACCAAAAATGTTGAAGGTGGCCCATTACTGGAAGGAGGTCCATTATTGGCACATCTACCCTATATAATAACATATGAGGGGGTTACAATGACAGTTGAGTAAGTCAATATTTAGTCATTTGAGAATTGAAGGATTTTATGAAGCTTCTTGCATTGCCGTTGCATTAAGTGGTCCAACTTGTTTTTCCCTCTAGCGACTCCCTATGTTAACTATGACTTATTTGACTGTCACACTGAATAGAAATTAATATATACGCTCAGAGAAAATATGGTTTTCTAGATTTTTTTTTTTTTTTTTTTTTACTTACTCCACTGTCATTCTAACCCCCTCATATATGGCACATATATGATTGTTTGGTTATATATATAAGCTTTGTGATGAACTTGGCTAAATCATAACTAAAATCTTGGCATAATTCATAATTGTGGGGGCCACTATAACCCTTAAGTGTACGAAAATCATTATTTTATATATATATATATATTGTATTTATATTTATAATATATTAATCTAAAGTGAAAAAAAAATTCTAGTTTGCATTAATTTTGAAGTTACTTTTTATTTTATTTTTTGTAAAAAAATATTAGAACAAAATTTATTATGCTAAAAAGCTTAATCAATTTTTGCAGAAAAGATGCTTTTCTTCCATCACCGTAAGATTTTTGGAAATTTTACATCTTTAGTAAAAGGACATATATATACATATTTATTTATTTATACATATATGTGTATATACATATACTATGTATATTTCACCGGCACCCGGCTAATTGAAAAGTACCGTAAATTGTATATATATATAAAAATTTATAAATATATATATATTTATATATGTATAAAATATTTAATATATATGTACATAAACATATATAAACAAGCATAAAAGTTAATCAAGTTTGTTTTTATATATGTTTATATTATTTGGCAACAAATCCTACTTTCTGTAACCCAAATTGTGCCAAGCTTTAAAAAAAAGAAAACAAGGTTCCTGTATTGGGAAATTAAATATCCATCAAATCAAAGTATAAATCCAAGCAAATTGAAAATGCTGTTCTCAGTCATGTTATTTTATATTTAATAATTTTAATATCTGTGCATTATGTAAAGCCTTTTATTATTTATTTATGTGTCAGATCACTTTGAAAAAGTTTTGAGCTAGTTTTAAAAGGACTGATGGAAGCAATTAAAACAGACTGGTATGCTACATTTGTTTAATTTTCCAAGCCCCTGGAGAATGCAAAGTCTGAAGAGAGTATGACATTTGGCATAAAGGCTTCATGGCTGATCTGAGCTAACATCTTTCATCTAAATACTGTCCATGTCCACTCGGTAATATTTTTTTGTTATTAATTTATTATTGCTCATTTATAATTATTTATTTATTTTATATTTATCATTTTTTGCAATGTTATGTATCTAATAATAAATTACTGTTTTGTACATGATTGGTAACAATAAATAAGATTGACAACCATTTTTGGCAATCTATCTCCTGGCCCGGATAATACGCAGGTACTCTATTATTTCTTAGTAACAATATTAAATTAAAAAATGATTAAGGATGTTTGAGTTAGTGTTTTGAATTGAATTTTGGATACGACAATATAGGAGAGGGAAAACATTTGTCAAGAAACAACAATCGTTTAGAACTTGAGTTGTAATTTAATGAAATATATATAAAAAAAACTGTTAAATTACAAATCATTTTAATAATGCTTGCAAGCCTCATGCTTTTTCGTTTAAAAACTTGTCAACTAGTGTGATATTATTCAACGGATTTTTTTTTTCTTTGGTCGCAACAACTTGGTCTGTTTGCAGCCTCTGTATTTGTGTAGCCTCTTTTTTTCAGCTAAGTGTATTTTGTAAAGTAAATTTCTAAGAAATGTCTGTCACATATTATAAATGTTTTATGTCTGGTGACTGATGTGTAGGACCTAACCAGTTTATTATAAAAATGCCAAATGTATTGTATGATCATGTAGCAATAATGGCTTGGTAGTAATCAAATCTGTAATGAACATTAGGTACTTCTTTGTTATAGGTGTCTTGGCATAACTCAGTCGTAAGAAAGTGCAATTTTGCACCAAATATAAACAATCATGAAAATGAAACAGCGACCAATGAAACAAATTTTCTAATCTGCACTTAGCTTGCTTTTCTCCTGCACACAAAATTTGTCTCTGATAAATTAAAAAATTGACATTTCTAAAATTTCAAACATGTTTACTATTTTTAATTTACCAATGAAAGAAACTCCCCCCCCCCCTCCCAAAAAAAATCATTTTACTATTTGAAAGAATCTCTGTGAAACTCATCATAATATGCAACTTATATATTAGAGAAAAAATATCTGGAAATACAGTAGACTCTTCTTAAATCCACATAGCTTAAAAACAAGAGATTGGACAGATTTTAGAATTTTGCAGATTTCTGATCAGTTTTGTTTATATTTTTAAACAGTAATTTGAATTTAATAATGCACTCAAAATTATAATAAATGCCTACAATAAAGTAAAATAATAAAAATTAACAAAATTATTATATTTTTTAAATATTAAAAGTAAAGGTCAAGTAAACAATTCATAATCCATAACTAAATATGCATAGTGATGAGATATTTTTTCCTTGAATCATTCAGTGAAATTCTCCTTATAGATATACACTAATAATTCCCATCAAAATCTTACAATAACAAAGTTTTCTTTCATGTTTAGCCATACTTAATAACCAAAAAGCTTGATTAATACATAAATGTATTTGTTAAAAAGATATCGCCACTGATATCAGGACTATCTTGAAATTCTTCAGAAATAAATTTATGCTTCCTTCATGAGAAAACATGAGTTCAATCATATTAACTAGAATACCATATTAAAATGTGTACAGAATGTTATAAATTTAAAAAAAAAAACTTCATTGTTTATATCTTAAGTTACATTGTTTAAATCTGAAATGATGTGCAGATTTGAGGGAGTCTACTGTACTATGTTGCAAAAAGAAGAAATGTGTTCACAAGGCAAACTAGTTCAATGGCTCTTAAATACCTTTTTCTTTCGGAATTGTGATTTATGTATTACTAGAATAAGGAATGGACTTTAGTCTGATTGTGGAAAAAACTCTTAAATCTACTTATAAAGATTTAACAATATGATGAGATTTAAAAATGTGAATAAAGATTGTCAGAAAGTGACTTTGAAAACTTTGCTTTTCCTGCCAAATTTAACCTCGCCTTTATTTCTAACGCACCCAAGGCATTTAAAAATTTTTCAAAAGTAAAAGAATATTCTCAATTTTAACCCCCCCCCCCCCCTCTAATTTTAGTTGTCATGAGGTCTGTACTTAAATCCAATCTTGTTTATATAAAATAGAGTTAAGTGGCAGTACATTGCATATATGTTTTTGACTGTATGATAATTGTAGACCCCCCCCCTCCCCTTCCTTTAATGATGTCACTATCAATGTCTACAAATTCTTTTTTATTTTACAAATTTTTTTTTTAGTTTTTTTGAATGCCGGATGTTGGGGGTATTCCCTATTTTGTAATGAAATTACTTTAAAATCATAAATGTAATCATAATTGGCTTTAAATAATAACTTTGTATTTTAATAAAAATATATAAAACTCTTTTGATGTAAAAAAAAAAAAAAGATTTTGGTTAGATAAAAAATAATAAAGATATCAAAGAGAATTGTTTCACTTCTTCCTGGAGATAGCTTTATAACATTATATATGTACAGCCCCTAATACATAAAAGTATCTAAAATTAAAACACTGGCAGTCTTGTATCATAATTTACACATTGAATGTGTAAGGAAAGATATTAAGTATACAATTTAATAACTAAAAAAATTAAATGTAGTAGTTTTTGTTTAATAGATGTTAAAAAAAATACCCTCTTTTTTTTTTAGGATGTAAAGTATTTGCATGTTTATTATCATGTAGAGAGTTTTCAATTTAATTGATTACTTATGGTTTTAATTTCAGATAGCAATGACTATTTGCAGAATATAATGAAGTATCCTACAAATTGGCCTTTGAAGCACCTTAGGATTTGTATCACTATTATTTTAAATATTTTGTTATATAATTCATTCTTGTTGTAGAATTTTGGATTTAATAAAATGTTTTGCTTCAGTAATCTAAGAAATTCATCTTATTTATTGAATTAAAAAAAGTCTGTTTTTGCAATCATTAGTTAAATTTACATTCATTATTTTATATAATGCAGGGTTCGCGCAGTTATACCACAATTTTTTAACTGTAGAAAAATATTGTAAATTCTATGAATAAACAAGGCAGTTACGATTTGATATATTTAAAACTTGTATTTGGATATATATATATATATATATATATATATTTTTTTTTAAATAGAGTATGCAAATCTTGATATTGTACATGTAAATATTGCTTTTAAGCTTTATAGTAAGTGATTAGCATTTTATTGTGTAATGCATATCTTTTTCTTTCTTTCTTTTTTTTTTTTTTCTTTTGAAGAGTTGAAAAAAATTAAGAACTGTTCTTGCACCATGTTTTTTTTAATTTGCTCTTAATATACCTTTTTGAATTTATGAATAAATTTTAAAATATTGTGTAAATTTATTTAAATATTGAATAATAGTAATAACCATTCTTAGAGACTTTTTTGTACTATTGAAGGAAACAAATAAACAAACAAAAAAATAAATATTGAAATGGCCAATATCTTAAATAAGTTTCCTAATAAACTACAGGTTTTTATAATTTCTCTTTTCTAGAAAACTAATATTATCATAAAATATTATTTTTTTTTTTTGTCATTAATTTGTACTTAAGCAATGTATGTTTATTCTTTATAACCAGGGACGGATTTACAAATTTGGGGACCCTGGGCACAGATGCGTATGCCCCCCCCCCTTGCACCGATGCTTACAACAGCCTTGAGTAATATATATATTATATTGAAAGCAGTATACTTATTAAGATAATCACTATTGACTTTAAGAATTTCTTTAAAATATCAGTTTAAAAAAAATTAATTTGATAATCATTAATTTACTTTTAAATAATTATTTCATAATTATGAAATTTCAATTGAATTTTATAATAAATTGTGTGGTGCTGATTACCTTTCTCTATGCAAGTCCACATATCTGGAATGATAAAGTATGCTGCAACTAATAATAAATTTACTGCAGTACCAAGCTATAATTATTTAAAATATTAGCATATCCTATTAATCAAATAACTTTTTCTTTCAAATACAAGATTTCACTGAAAAAAAAAAAAACTAAATTTATAAAAGTAACTAGCAGAACCACATGCCTTTGTCCATTTTAACCATGAGGCATAACAGGTAAAATAAATAAAAATGAAATAATATGGCGATCCCACAGACAGAGTTCTGTACATTCTTGCACATAAATTGTTAAAAAACAATCAGGAAAAAATAAAGTTACTTTGACAAATCATAGATAATCTTTGACAAACACATTTTTCGATATTTTGTTTTTTAACCGTTAAAACTTTTATAGCCAATAATTGAAAAATCTTCAGTAGCATTTGGGGGCCCGTGTCCCGAATGCCCTGCCATAAATCAAACACTGTTTATAACTATATTTGGATATATATATTTTTTTCTTTTTTTTTTGTGAGTGTAAACAGTAAAACATAAATATTGGAAATTATTTAATTTATTCTCCATTTTTACTCTAAAACAGTGGTTCCTAATGTGGGGCATCCCCCCCTCCCCCCCCCACACACACAGGAGGGTAATTTGAATTTTTAGGGTGGCAATTCCATATCTGCTATACTCCCATTCCCTTATTAGTTATTTTGTAAAAGTAATGTTGTAGACTAAAAATAAATGTTACACATTCAAATTTCAAAAATAAAATGAAAAAAAAAAAAAGTTTTTTATTCAATTTTTGGAAAGTATACCTTCAGAAGTTCAAAATACAATCACTACCAGAATAATTATATGAAAACATTTAGACACTTGTATATTAAAATTACTCTATAATTTTAATGATCTTAGACAACTTTTTTGACTTTGCATTTAATGAGTCTTGTATGTCTTTTCATTCTGCAATATGTTAGATAAAGAAACTTTTACAAATGAAACTATTCAAGTGCATATTTAACATGTTTGCGACAAGCGTCCTTTACAGAATTTTGAATTTTTTATTACCAGTAATTTTGGTAAGAAAATTTTGCCTAATGTAATTACAAATATAATCACTAAGTCTAATTTATTCACTATTCTTGATTAAATAAGAAAAGTTTTCAGGATTCTGAGTGCTGTGTATGTCACATACATGCAGGTGGTTAAAACTGACTGTTTTAACCCTTTATGCTCAGAGTCCTTTTAAATTGAATCATAATGTTATAAAAACTATTTGATTCATCCATTACCTACAGTATGTTTCAGGATCAATTTTAAATACTTTACTCTAACATCGATAGATAACAAAAATAGTCCTGTGAATGAAAAAATGAGATTTTCTTGCCTATGTATCTCATTCTAGTTTCCATTTTCCTGCGTGATATGCAATGCTAAGTATGTTTTTTTTTTTGTTTTTTTTTTTACTTTACTTTTAAGATGTTTTATGAAGTGGTATTTATAAGTACCAGTATTAAGAAGAAAGAAGCAATTGTTAATATGTATACTTGTAGCTCAGGTATATCAGAATTTAACATAGCCTAAGATGATTTGTATTTCTTTCAAATGAAGAAGTTTTTCGTACAGATTTTTTATGCTCATCAGGGGTCGATCCAGGAAAAATTTGGGGCCTATTTAGGGCCCCTTCACAAAAATCTATTTAATAAAATGGGCCTCTTCACAAAAATCAATTTGATAAAATGGTCCCCTTCACAAAATTCTATTCCATAAAAACTTACTATTTATTATTTTATGATGTTTTAAAATGTGTAATTTGTAAACAAACAAGTTCACCAGAGAGAAGAACTTCGGCAAAAGGGTTTTAAAAAGTTTTTGTTTATAAATGCTTGGTTCGAATTTGATGAACTCAATTTCAACTTTCGTTACAAAATGTTATTTTTCACAAAAATATAATAAATTTCATGAAAATAACCTTTATTTTTCACAAAATGGGCCCCAAGAAAAAAAAAAACCTGCATCGGCCCCTGCTCATGTTTGGCAAAATACTCAAAAAATTCTATTAAATGCAGTTTCGACACAGATCATGGATTTCTGTTTGATTCCTCAATTACAAATTTAGTGCTAAAAACATCAGGATTTTCATATGAAAAGTTATAAATTTAGTGTACGGCAGACACTAATATACATTATAGCAGACATGACCTTTTGCTGCATAGGAAACAATTGCAAACAGTGCACAAGGAAGAGGTAGACAATAGACATATTTCTTCGAAATGAAGAAAATGCATTATAATAATATTTAAAATACTGCTTAAAATTAATAAAGTTATCCAGAAATGATTCTTGTTTATTGTGTTCATAGCTGCCAACTGCTCTGATTCTTTGGCACTAATAATTACGGACAGAAATTTCTCCCTGTTCATATTGTAGAATTCTGTGATACAATAAGATGAAGAATATTTAAATAAAATAGTGATGCTAAAAAAATCTTAGCAGTTGGCAGCTATGATTGTATTATGCAAAGATATTAGCACCCAAAACTTTTCACATGTATAAACGAGGTGCTAAAATTAAATCACAAAATATATCATTGCTATCATATTTAATTCCAAATGCGAGAGTCTCTTCAAGAAATTTTGTCATGATAAAAGTACAGACCATGAAATACTACTTTTGTTTCACACCAAGGTAAATATAAGAAACAAAAAAAAAAGGAATCTTTTAGATATAAATGCAAAAATAAAGTTCATTTCATTTATAAGGTTATATTAAAAATATATTACTGATAACATTATTAACATGTTTTATAAGCTTAACACTATGTGACGTTACTTGTCATTCGTATTACTTTTTAGGTTTCCACCATGTGAATTTACCATAATGAAAGATCTTTTTGATAAAAATTATATGTTACAGAGGGTAAAAATTATTTTTATCAAAATATAGCGAATATACATATTTACTAATAAAAGCTTTGAAAAATGCATTTGTTGGCAGCAAATGTAAATATTTTCTAACTCTTCATTTATGCATAAAAAATTTAGAAATACACCTTCTGTGGAAAAATCAGCAAAGTTTGTGAAGTTTAATACAAAGATGTCTATCTGAATTAAATTTTTATTTAAAACTTCTATGCTTTTACAATCTGGTTTTACATTTTGTACACCAAAAATTTACCATACAAACACACCATTTGTATTGGTGTTCAATGTTTTTGTACTTTCAGTAAAATTTTATGTAATCAAGTTAAATTGAAAGAATACTAGTTATTTTGATTTGTGTTTTTTAAAACAAAAAGCCCTTAGAAACATTGTTTAGTGCAAGGTTTTTTTTTTTTTTTTTTTTTTTAATCAGCTTGATCTTAATCATGATTTAAATCAACCACATATTTAAAAAAAAAAAAAAAAAAAAAAAAAAAAAAAACATTGCTTTTACTCAACTTTTAAAAATTTAGATCAAGGTATTTTGTAATAAATGTTATGTTTTGCCTAAAATGCATTGGAAAATTTAGGAATGTGAGAGACTGAAAACCCAAAGTCGATGCTTTTGTAATTTAAATTAAAATCTTAAGATTACCATAAGTATTTACCTATTAGAAAATATTTAAGTCTTTTGGGAATTTTAGAATTAATACAAAAACATGGAGACTTTTTGCAAAGATATAGAAAACTTGAGAAAAAGTATAGACCTTTCCAAAGTATTTTTATTTATTTTTATCTAAAATTTTCACTACAATTTATTTAGTTATTATTAACATGTAAATAACAAATTGTTCAATTTCCAATGCAGTTTATTTATAGAAATATTTGGAAAATGAACTATTGATAACTTTAAACGTGTGCTATTAAAAAATTTGAATGAATGAATTGTTTTAATGAAAGGTAATAATTAATTGTTTGATCCCTGACTTTTTTTCACTAAATTTTGCATATCTATTGGTTCCACACTATGCATGAATATATTCAAATTCTTCAGTATTATATTATTGTTTATAAAAGAGAAATGTTCCTCTGTAGTATAATACTTATAATTAAAGAGTAGGTTATTAGAATGCACAATAGGTCTGAAAGGATTTATTGTAAAAACTATTGTGAATGGAGAAATTTCCAATCAAAGTTGTTTCTTAAAAAATAAAAAATGATCAATATATATTGGATTAAATCGAATAAAAGTTAGATTTCTGAGTGTTTCTGTCATTTTTATTTTGAGAATATATGTAACAGAAGTTAAAATTTGTGGCATAGCAAAAATTTCCAATAATATTCCTATGTTCTATAATGGTATGGAAAATTAAATAAGGTATATTTTTAAAATCTTGATAAGACAAGCACATTTAATGGGATTTTATATATTAAGTGTTAGTAGTAATAATTGAGCTTTATTAATAAAATATATTTTTATCAAAATTTTGAAAACATACATAATAAAATCTTTGAAAAAATGCCTCTATTGGCAGTAAGTGTGAATATTTTCAAACATTTCATATATTTTAATTTAGTAGCACACGTAAATATTTTAAATACCAAATTCAGCATTTTATTTATTTTCTATAAAATATTACTGATTTTTGCCATTTTGAGGATTTTTTTTACAGCTAGAATTATTTTCTTTAAAGCTAAAATGCTGAAAGTTTATAAGGTTACTAAAAGGATACGCGAAACCATAGATAATTGATGACATTGTACAGGCTATTTTAAAAATCTGTCTGCAACACAGATGATGCACTTTAGTGTTGTGCGATGACAAGAATGCTTTTCAAGAAGCATTTCTCTCAATTGTATGGACATCTCGAGTGTGTTAGTTATTTCTCAATGATACCAGTCTATAAATTGTTACTCCTATCTTATTCTCTCTCTAATTTTAAGTCATAATTTCTCAGTGAAATGGCTTTTCCTATCTTTTTTGTTATTAACTAAAATATGAGGAAGCAGAGTGTTTATTATTCAGGCTAAAGGGGCTTTCGAGATACAGTTCTAGCTTTGGAGGGTTTTTCCCTTTAATCTGTAACTTTCTCTGATTTTATCACCCTGGATTGGCTGCCCACAATGAATTTATCCTATAGTTGTAGGCATATGCATTTTCTATAGATGCCTTTCTTATCAGCATTTGCACAGTTTCTTCCAGCAGTTTTCCAGTTTATCCTCCTGCTCCTGTTTATATACACTTTAACACATAATGTTATACATTTTGGATTGCATTTAAAGCAGATAATCTGATGCATATGCACCAGGAGGCATAGTCTCTGAATACAGTTATAGCTTTATGGGTTTTATTTTCTATCTTTTCTCCCTAATTTCTTCTGGTTTTATGACCTTGGGTCGCTACACACAGTGAATTTATCCGACAATTGACAATATTGTAGGTATATGCATTTTCTATAGGTACCTCCTTTTTTTAGCGTTCGCTTCGTTTCTTCCAGCAGCCCCCTCCTTACTTCTATAGATTTTATTTTTCATCTCACTCCTCTTTCCTTTTCTTCGTTACCAAGACGCTGACAGCTTAGCTCCTCCTTACCCTTATATACACATTATCTTTACTCTTCACTCCACTCTGTTTCTGGGGTATTTGAAATGAGTACCATTAGGTTGTCCTCCTTAAATGTACCTTTACTTTTTCGATAGGGGGTCTTAGTTTCTGAAATATGAAGGGTTTTTGCTCCTTATTTTCAAATTTACTCCTTTCCCTCCTTTATATTTTTTTCTATGCTGGGTTTTTACCTTTTTAGGTTCATGGTCCTATGCCCTATCTTTCCCTAATTTTCTGTTTTATTTAGATAATATTTGTAAGCTTTAGCAGATTTTTGCCCCCACCACCGTGTGGCACTTTTGTTATTTGTATGTTGTTTGTACACATAATATTTCTTGTTTTCTAATTATCCAATTTTTATGCAGCTGTCATCATTGTATCTGTAGTCATTTCGTCCTCCACATTACTTCCCATCTTCTGCAGTAGAGGGCGCTCAGTATTCCCTTTTTATTATCTTTCCAGTATCTGTCCTGCTTGTTCTACTTGCATCTGGCATTATTGACTTTGCATATCCCCCCCCCTCCCCCATCTTTACTTTAGTTATCATTCTGCCCGCTAGAGGGCGCTCTCTTTCTTGCGCTTAAAAAACAATAAATAAGATCGCAGTTGGTTTAGAACATACAGTAATAAACATCATTAAAATAAGTAAGAAACAAATGTGATCTTAAATGTTTTTTTAAAAATGCGCAAGAGGGCGCCCTCTGCCGGGGAATATGCAAAATGCTAATAGAACTAGCAAAAAAAGGCCAGATACTGGTAAGATAATAAAAAGGAAAGAATGAGTTTCCGCTACTGCAAAAGATGTAAAGTGATGTGGAGGAGGAAAAGATTACAGGTACAAAGATGAGAGTTGCATAAATAGAAAACAAGAAATACTATGTGTACAAACATACAAATAACAAAAGTGCCACATGGTGGTGGGGGCAAAAATCTGCTAAAGCTTACAAACGATGTTCAAATGAAACAAATTTAGGGAAAGAGAGGGCATAGGCCCATGAGCCTAAAAAGGTAAAAACACAGCATAGAAAAAAATATAAAGGAGTCAAGGGAGTAAATTTGAAAATAAGGAGCAAAAGCCCTTATTATCTGAGAAACTAAGACCCCTATCGAAAAAATAAAAGCATATTTAAGGAGAACAACCAAACGGTACTTGTTTGGGATACCCCAGAAACACAATGGAATGAAGGGTAAAGATAATGTTAAAAATATATATAAGGGAAGGGTAAGGAGGGTCTAAGCTCTCAAGGCTGTGATAACGGAAAAAAAAAAGGAAACGGAAGAAAAGTGGAATGTAATGAAAAAGAATATCTATAAAAGGAGAGGGGGGGGGTGCTGCGGGAAGAAACGGAGCAAACGCTGAAAAAAGGGGGTACCTAGAGACTGCATATGCCTACAATTGTAAGGATAAATTTACTGTGGGCAGCGACCCAAGGTAATAAAACCAGAAGAAATTAGGGAGAAAAGAAAGAAAATATGCCTCCCGATGCATACGCATCACGTTATCTGCTTCAAATGCATTCCAAAATGCATAACATTGTGTTTTAAAGTGTTTAAAAACATGTGTTGTGAATGCGTTTAAAAAAGCGATGCGTGTAAAAAGTGTTTAAAACTACACCTCACGGACACATTATTTAGCACCAGGAGTAAAACATGTTTCACCACACAAGAACACTTGGAAACACATTATGAACGCATTTTATGCGTGCAAAAGTCGGCCCGTTTTTGTGTTAGTTTTGCGTTCTGTATTGTGTTGCCGGGATTTGCAGTGTACTTTACGTTTTTAAAACAATCGTCACACCGTAAATAGTTTTGTTTAGATGACACGTCAAATTTTTATATATCCATCTACTAAGCTAGCTTCATATTGAGCGATGTTAGCAACAATAAGACTTAAAATGAATATGGATAGAGGTCTGCATCGGGTTTGATTACACAATTTTATTCGAAACCGACAGACGGGGGTCGCAGTGGCGCTAAATATTTTTGTTGCGGTTCGGGTTCAATCTAAGTGTTTTCGGTTCGTGTCTGTTTCGGATCCAGTTTTGATTCTTGGAGGTCGGATTTCGTAACACCTTTTTTTTTCAAAGGAAAGTCTACAATATTGTTTCAGATGAAAAAACTATATATTTGAACATAAATGTGTATATGTATTTTCATTTTTCTACAAAAAAGTTAAAACTGATATTATAGATTTAATTATAGAGCAATTTTTCCCTAATCGCACTAAAATATGATTAATTTTAATTCATTTCGGGTTTCGGGTTGACATACATGCGATTCAAGTCAAATGGTGGGTAGATTTCAAATATGGTGAGTAGATTTCAAATAGGACTTTTGGTTTGGGTCGGGTGTAACCCGACTCTTGCAGGACTCTAATATGAATAAAAGTAAATGGTTTCCACAGGAAACGAAAGTAAGAAACAATTCCTTGAATTCGGTTTTACTTTTTTTTAATTACTTGTTCCATACTATGAATATTTGAAAAATTAATTTCTTAAAACAAACGCGATATATACTTGCACCTTGTTGAATTTTGAGATAATATTTTGATGCAGCGATGCATGCAAATAATACTTTCACAACAAAAATATAATATTTGTCAAAGATAAAGAAATGTTGTTACGCTAATCTAAATTCTGATCGTTCTAACTCTAGAACATGTGGTATAAATCAATACGTATGCAATGCATAAATAATGAATGTATAAATAGAAAAGCAGCATATGTTTTTTTTTGGAGATCTCATAAAATCATTTTACTTCATGGTTGAATAGATTTATGCCGAAAAGTTTCAAGAACTACAGTAAAAGTATACATATGAATTTAAGAATTTACTACTTGTTGATCATATGCATCAGATACGAAACCTAAAATGTTCGAGAATGGATTAAACCTTAAAAAAAAAAGGAATATAATGGGTTTCCTAAAAATTGCATGCAAATTTTAAAACCCTTCTTTTAAAATTTAAAACGAAGCGTCATTGTTGAATAAAATTATGCTGTAAGTTGGTGCATTTATTATTATTATTTTTTTTAAATGTACGACTAATTTTTATTGGTTTAAAATAATTTCAAAATTCAGAGGTTATTTTTAAACAAATGGTTAAAAATGTGTTTTTTCAACTTTGTTGCATTCTGAAAAACTCCATAAATTATAAATAATTAAAAGATCAATAAAACAATTCTGACATTTCATTTTACAAAAATTCAGCAAAAAATGAACGTTGAACGAAAACAGAATAAAAAAGTAAGTTTATAGATAATTCTTGAAACTTGTAAAATTTTAACAGAAAAAAAGATGTAAAATAAAACAGCCCTGCGAATTTTCTTTACACATTTTTGTGACTCAGAGATCGTTATTTCGATAGGTCAATTTGATCCAAAAACTCAAGATCAAAGGTAACATAAACATAAGTAAATGTTTTCAGTGTGATTTCAAAGTTAATTTTGTACGGTTTCTTTTCCTCTGCGGACACAACTGTTACTGCCAGCAGATATTTGGATGTGTTACGGATACATATCGCAACTTTATATAGATGTAGGGCATCAGTGTTTCCAAACATGCTTCCCAGTGTGAGGCATTAAATGTCTAACTTTTAGATGCTGTCCGTATAGCCAAAGGGAGACACACATGGAACAGTTTAAAGCACTCGAACAAAATTTTGAATTCCTTTCTGCTTTGAGTTCCTTCCAGTTTCTTCCTATTAATGTAATACACAACATTGGCAATTTGTATTTTGTAATGACATTGTAATTTGTAATGAGAGTAACCCTTTTGAATCACACTGTATAATGTGATTAATCACATACTTTATGTCTATGTTTAATGATTAAAACAAATCTTTGCAACTCATAGATGAATCTAATTTGATTTGATTGTTTAATTAAATTTGATTATTTATCAAAGGAGAACCAGCTGTTATTCTGGGGTTATGTTTGTCCTGAAGAAAGATTTTTCATTAGAGAAGAACACATTGTCTCTGGTTCAACAGGGGGTTTCACTTTGTTCAGGCATTTCTTTGCTTTGATCAGGCGGTTTTCTCGAGACGATTCCGTCAGACGTTATTCACAAAAAACTATCGATTTCAAATGTATTCGGGTTTTATTTCGTTTATACGTTTCTATTGTTTGGTCTAAATTTGACAGTTTTTACGTTGTACAAAAATATGACTTAACGTGATAAATGTGTCTACATATGTTTTTACTCTTTGGTTTCAGATGCACCCCTCAGGGACGTAGCTTTAGGGGGGGGAGGGGAGGGACTCTCCCCTCCGAATAAGTTCAAGTAGTAGGGCGCCACAGAAGGTTTAAGGGCGCCGTCAGGCGCCCATAAAGAAAGGGTATATTAGTAGTAATAAGTGATTATACAAACACTTTATTTTAAATCTTAAATTAGAAAGTAAGTTACTTTTAACATACAAAATTTGCATAAGGGGTTTAATTTTAGATTTGTCACTATTTCTATCCTCCCTTCCCCCCTCCCCGCCAAAAAAAACTATACATGCAAAACGGAAAATTCTGAAAATAGGAATTGTAATCAATTGCGGCACGGTAAATGTAATTCGATCCTTAGAAATACAAATATTCTTTTCTTATCTTAGTAGTTTTTGGACACCATTTGTAGTAGAAAGAAACTGTGAAGAAGTGGAACTGACTGGTGGGGATTAGAATGATTCTCCAATACATTCATGTAAGGGGTCAAAGATTCTTTAAGGGCGCCGTCAGGCACCCATAAAGAAAGTGTTTAAACAGTAGTTGCAAGTAATTATACAAGAACATTATTTTGAATGTTAAGAATTGCAATCAATTGCAGGGCAGTAATGTAATTCGATCCTTAGAAGTACAATTCTTTCACTATCTCAGTAGTTTTTGGTCACCTTTGGTAATCTAAAGAAAGTGTAAAGAAATGGAAGTTACTGGAGGGAGGTTACACAGAACGGCTCAGAGAGGGTGGGGGTGGTCTAGAGGTCTCCACGGGCTGAAATTTCTTGGGTCGGATCTGCCCGAGTACAAACGAAAGCTATCTTGGTCATGCCCAGTCCGTTTTAAAAACCGAAAGTTCGGCACGGCCCGGAACGGTTCAATTTCTACAAAAGAAAATCACATTTTTCTTAACATATCATTAAGATTCTTTTAAAGAATATACTGCATATATTTTTTTGCGAAAATTTTAAAGTATATTTCAGACTACATGTGGGCAATCCATAAAATACAGAATGTCAACATTAATGAATACTTAGACTTCTAGACTTTTACATTCAAATAAAGACTCATTAAAAAAAAAGGTGTACTTTAGAGTAAAGATAAAAAATGTTAAAAAACATCACAAATTTTGAAGTTTTATAATTAAAAAATTAGATTAAAAAACATTTCTTTGGAATTCATTAAAATTTATTTCCGAAAATTTTGTTACCAAAAATCCATTATCAATTTTAGTTTTGAATAAAAAATTGTCTGCCAGACACGTGTTAGGAATAATTAAGTTCGGGTCCAGTCCGGCCCGCGTATATAGAAAAAATATACGCCTGAACACGGCCCAAGTCGACAGGAAAAGTTAGGCACAGGCTCAGACACAATGTAACTTTCCGATGAAAATCTCTATGTTAGGCATATCAAATTTCTGTATTGATGTTGTCAAACTAGTATCGAATTATGCAACATATTTATAACATATTCTGGCATAGCCAGGTCCATTGAATATTGTTCATATTTCATCGGCTCAGTCCGATCCTTTTAAATTTGGTATATCGGTGCCGATAATCCCTCTATTTTTTTTACCAGACCGCCTAGCCTGTTTATTTATTTATTTTTTTATTAGCTCGGCCCATTTGAACGTTTGACTTCATTTCGGGAATCGGACCGTGTAGATCGTGATCTCTAAGGTAGAGATCTGCACGGGCCAGAATCTACAGACCCGGCTCGAACGAAAGCTACCTTGGCCAAGCCCAGTCCGGTCTACAAGATAAATGTTTGGCACGGGATCGGACCAGCCCGTTACAAATTCAGTGAAAACAGGCCCGGCCCGTTGAAAAAACAATGAAATCAGGCCCGGTCCGACCTGACCAACTCAATTTTTACAAAAAATTCCAATTTTTATTAACATACGATTAAGATTCTTTTAATGAATACTGCATGCATATTTATGGAAAAATTTTACAGTATATTTTAGAATACTTTATACATGCCATATGCCATAGCATACAGAATAGTATTATTAAAGATCACTTAGAATCTTAGAGTATTACATTCAAATAAAGACATTAAAAAAATTAATTGTAGTTCAGAATAAAAGAAAAAGACGGTTAGAAACATCCTAACTTTTGTTGCTGTATAATAAAAAAAATGTTTTTCTGTAATTTATTAAAGTATACTTCTAAAGATTTTGTTAAAAGAAGTTTATTACTGCTATTACTATTATTACGAAACAACTCGACACGTCCCGGGGACAATTAAGCCCAGTTTCCAGCCACCCTGAGTACATAGAAAACCATGTAAGCCTGATCCTAGCTTGCCCTAGTCTGCTCAAAAAATTAAGCCCAGGCTCAAGTATGATGCAAGTGTCCAATGCCTATTTCTACACTTGACATATTTCTGTATTGGTGTTGTGATCGGCTCATGCAGTACATTTACTTATTCTCGTCCCACACAAATCCATTGAAAATTGTTCATATTTTATCAGTTTAGTTTGATCCTTTTAAATTTCTTATCAGGCCGGTCGGCTCACTTAATATTTTTATAGGCCCGCCCCGACCCATTTATTATTCTTTATCAATTAAAAAAAATAAACTAGGTACCTTCTACAAAAATGAAAACAATAAATGAATTTAAGAAGAAAGCAGATTATGTAACTTCATTCATGAATGAGTGGTTTCAAATTGTTGATGATGGAGCAGAATGTAAGAGCATGTACAAATGTTTGCTTTAGTTAAGGTTCAAATACATTTCAAATTACTACGTTTGACACATTCATAAAATCATTATCAGCTGTTTGCATATAAAATTTCATTTTTTTTAATCAAGTCTCTAAGAATAAAATAGCATAGTAATTTTTCTGTAAAAAATAAAACTGATATTTTAAACAGGCTTTTGAGTTAGAGATCTGCACGGCTCGGGCTCAACTATTTTCTGCAGACTTGGTCCGGGACAGTCCAGACTTCTTTTTTTCTGGGCCAAGCTGTGCTTTGACGTTATTCTCATAAAAGTCTGCATGGACCGAAATTTGCAGGCCAGGTAAAAATCAGAAAATTAGGCCTGACACAACAATTTTTGCGAAAAATAAATATATTTTTAAATAGCCATTATTCTACAATTAAAATTCTTTTTAAAAAATAGTATATACTATTCTAAGCAAAAAAAAAAATAAAATAAAGTACAGTAAAACCTGTGCAATAGAAACAGTCTATGACGGAAATCTTTCTTAAACGGAAAAATATCTTGATCTGTATAAAAAGAACACAATACATACAACAGACGAGGTACCTGCTAAGAATGGATTATGGCTATAACGGATTTTTCTTCTCTTACTGAATCTTCATTTCAATGTAATAGTCTAATTCAATTTTTTAATCAATGTTTATGTACATTGTCTAAGTGATCATAAATATTGTTGATATTTTGCATTCCACGCATTTTGAACATAATCTGAAAATAAAATCTATGCATAAGTAAGTGTGCTTTTTGAATAAGTAAGTGTAATTTTAATTTTAGGTTAATGTTGATTCAGAAATATCGACATGCTTTGTGGATATGTAGTCGGTCCAGGCCGGTCCGAACTTTTTGCTTTATACCGGTCCGGACCAAAATAATTTTTGAACGGGTCGGGCCGAACTTTTTGCTTTTATACCGGGCCAGGCCCTGCCTGGGCCTAGAAATTTTGGCACCTGCAGACCTCTAGCGCGGCTGATGACAATGTGGCGAGAGAGGGGATGGGGAAGTGGAAAATGAAAATTATAAAAGGGTGCCAAAGTCAGGTCCTCCCCCCCCCCCAATAAAAATTTCAAGCTACGCCCCTGGCACCCCTTAACGTCAGAAGAAACGAAAATGGACGTATGGAAACAACCGGAATACTGGAAAAGTTTAACTTGCAACATGATGATTCATGCCAGGCAACCCATTCCGCAATCAAGACTTTTTGAACACCTTACAAATGATGGCAAGGTAAACCGGAGATTACAAAGTCTAACTTTTAGAAATCCAGGTCGGAAACAATACAACCAACGTTCGAACACACAACAGAATTAATTCAGAAAAAGCAATATAAAAGGAAGGAAGACCCACACAGGAAGAGACTGGGAGATCTAGCGCAGGAAATGGATGCCACAGATTCCACCATTAAACCCATTATCACACCTACAAAAGGCATAAAGGCCTACATCTGACGGAAATGTCTTGAGAAAACCGCCTGATCAAAGCAAAGAAATGCCTGAACAAAGTGAAACATCCTGTTGAACCAGAGACAATGTGCTTCTTCTCCAATGAAAAATCTTTTGTCAGGACAAACATAACCCCCAGAACAACAGCTGGTTTGCTTACAATCCCATCGAACGTTTCCCATGTCATACAAACCAAGTCATCCTAAAAGATGATTGTTTTTAGGAGTTTATTTAGTGAGGGTGATGTGATGTCACTCCTATTCTTTGAACAGGGACTCAGACTCTATACGAATAGCTACGTAGAGTTTCTGAACACCGTGGTCAAACCTTGGTTGTTGAGGAGGCTGATGGAAGACTATTTGTGTGACAGCAAAATTCAACTCCCTGCCGAGACGAACAAGCGATTGTCACAGAATTTTTACGATTTTACTGATCACAACAATTGGTTGTGAACCCTAACTTCCGTTATTTCAATGTTATGAATTATTATGTGTGTGAGATGATTGAGAAAGTAACCAACCGCAATGTCAGTACCACAAAAACCCAGAGGATCAACAGAATAAAAGTGTTTTGTGGCTCTCCCTTGGAACATGGTAAAGGCCAAATGTTTCCTGAGAGTGGCTTCATTGAGTGAAGTATCTGCATCTGAAGTTGTAATTTTTATGTCACTTTTTTTTTCATTAAAATTTCTTTTTAGTACAGATTATTTCATATTATTGTCTTTCACCCGCAACCGTCAAATTTTGCTAAAACAACCTGTATTCTCAGCAGTAAAGCAAAGAGCGAAACATAAGAAACCAGATATATAGAATCTAACAAAACATGTAAATTAATTAATTTATTAATAAAATTAAAGAATTCGAACAATAACTTAGTAATCTTTACAAATTTCTGAAGTTGTCATTTTATATTGATTATGTTCAAAATATGTTCAGTGATTTTCTGTTCTACACTGAAGAAATTTAGAAAATAAATCAACTAACACTTACATGGACACCACCAAACATGATACTCATGGATTTTGATGAAATGGAAATATGCTATAGACATTGAAATATGCTCCTATCACTAATTATCCTCCTCAAGACATTCTTTTAAATAGCCCTTATTTTTGAGATATTGAAAATCAAATTTCACCTTACACTTTAAGTATGTAATTGTTCAAAATGTCCACAACCAACGTTCGGGAAGACCGCGATCATCAAAAAACGTTGCAAAGGAAGAGAGACTGGTAGATCTGTTTGAAAAGTGGCTCTGGCGAAATGAAATGTTCATCGCATTATAAAGCATCTACAATAACTAAATTACATTCCAAGATTGTTAATACATTTCAGAAAACATTCGATATTGACATTTGACATTCCAGAAAGTTAAAACATTTTCTGGAAACACCCTGTATTTAATTAATGATTTTATTCGAGAACGATGAAGTAAATTTGTTAAGTCTTGAAGTTGCTTAACTTTAGACATACAATTTATATTTTATTTTATTTTTAAAAGTGCAAAAAGCAGTTTCGTTATATTCCATTAAAAATATATATATATTAAAATGTAACGTTAATTGTAATTCACTATTACTTCACAAGCTTTCACCGTTTTAGAATAAATTACTAAATTTTATATTCCAAATGTCCGGGTTGTATACTTCATCATATCAAAATCCTTATACTTACCAATTTATTTTATATTTTTATTTACTATACAAGTATTTAAACATGGTTATTCACACATTCTTTGTTATAAAATCATCTTTCATTACCCAAACATTACTGATGAATTTTCTGCATTTCTCATGAAAAATTAGGAAGGTTTAAAGAAATTTAAGTAAAAATTATTTCACTGCTGTGTTTAAAATATATAAATGTAAAAATAATTTTTTAAACGTCATCAGTAGATATTAAACCTGGGACTACTCAAAACGTAGGCATTAACAACGACTCCTCCAAGGACTCGGGTAAACTATCACCATGATACGCATATTGGACAACTCAGACTGAAAGAATTAGCACACAGGTGATAATAATGATAAAGATCTCTAACGCCATTTGCTATACATAAAGCTTGCAATTTTATTAATAACTTACATGTAAAAGAGCAATGATTAATATACAAATCTTAACTGTAATTGCCTGTTTTTATTTTCGATCCAGAGCTCCAAATGTTAGAACGATATTTCAACACCTTATGGTTGTAACTACTGCAACACCAAAATTTGGTTCAAATCACTACAAAATATTTGGCAGTGCGCGAATTCTCAGGCAAAATATGATTTGATGACAGTTTGTAATGTCATTTTCTTAAAATTAAACGTCCAAACATTAAAAAGAAATCTGTTATAAGGTTTGAACAAGAAGTAGGGTTACTGAAGTTTTAATTTTATTATTGCCAAATTAATTATATCTAATGCTTACGAGGGTAAGCCAAAAATTATCCGCAATTTTGACATAACTCTTCTTACATTGTTCATATTGACCTCTGTCCTCGTTTATTTTATTGTTAGGCTGTTGTGGTCATGCTATGAAAGTTTTATCGTAATTCCTACATTTGTCTTCCTTTTGTTGCAGATAGAATATGGCCGCTCCATTAGAGGTTTGCACCAAAGAGGAACAACGAGCAGTGATCCGGTTTTTGTGGTCGGAAGGTGTATCAGGGGCCGAAATAAATCGAAGACTTTCGGCACAATACGGGAACAGTGTCTTGCCGCAACGGAATGTCTAAGAATGGATTGAAAAATTCAAAAATGGTCGCACAAGTGTTACGCGTGAGGAAGGAGCCGGACGACTGTGTACACTGAGAAAAATGACACTTTCAAATCTGAGTAAATTGATGTTTTTATTTTGTTATGAAACTTTTTGTTTCAAATAGGACGATATTATGGCTTACAATTCTGAAATACCAGAAATACTCAGAATATTGAAACATGGAAATACTAAAAAATGAGCACATAGAAGTCAGTTTATACTCATCTTTTAAACATGGATATACTGAAATATGACACATAATGTTTTACTCTTGAGTGTGTGCATGTTTTCAGAAATTAGTATATACATGTTTCAAACTTGAGTAAACTTGATTCGGAGCTATTTTGACTATTCGACGTACTCAGATTTAAGTTTTTTGGCCCAATTTTGAAAATGTTTTTAGAGTGTACGGCCACAAATGATGACAACATTGAGCGTGCACGTGACATGGTTCTGTTAGACAGACGAGTGATTATTGATGAATTCCACTCAAACAGGCATTAAGGAGCTGTCGATTCACCTCGGACCAAAAACTGAAGGATGTGCGTAGCTCGCTGCTCAGCCGAAAACTTTTTTTCTGAGGGCATCAGGAAGCTTGTGCAACGATGTACCAAGTGCGTTGACAAGCAAGGGCCTATATTGAAAAATGATGTTAACGTTAGTTTCCCATTTGTATTGCAATAAAATTTATAATTACATTGCGGATAATTTTTGACTTACACTCGTATTACTCTTTTTTACAGGTAATTCAACTGTTCGTTATAAGCAATGCAAGATTATTTTTGTGTTTGCTCTTTGTTTTAAAACATCAGACGGAAAGAGAATAGAGCATTTGCAATACGTGTTGTCTAATTCTGGGAAATCATTGCTGGAAGCAGGGAGGAGATTTGGGATACAGTGAGCATTAACCATGTTAAAAATGAAGGGAAAGGAAAATTAGCAGTTTATCGAATATTTAAGAGATATGAAAAAAATAATAATGCAACGGAATTCGAAAAGCCTGAAAGTCGTACAGCATCTAAATCTACACCAGAAGTCTTTCGTAAGGCAGAGAATCTCTTCATGAAAAATCCTTCTATTTCTATCCATGCAACTGCTAAAAAGTTGAAATTAATGTACATTAATAAGATTATAGATTTAATGCGTATTAAAAAGAAAACAGATTGGTAATAGAGGTTTTGTTTAAAAAAAATCCTTGCTCATAAATACTCGAAGAAAAGGTGAAAAATCAGGGTGTCAAAGCGCCCGAGCCAGAACTAATGTTACAAAAGTTTTAATTTTATTATTAGCAAATAATTTATATAAAACACTTATATATAAATATACTTGTATACTCTTATATTTTCTTTTGCAGACAATTCAAAGATTATTGTTTTGTAATGCAGCAATTTTTTTTTTTTTTTTTTTTTGAAAATGGTTAACGGTCGTTGCTTTATCTTTTCCAGCAATATTTTTCGAGTACTATATTGGACAATACGTTTAGCAAATGCTTCCTTTTCTTTTCGTTTTGTAGCATAAAAATAATGTTGTATTACGAATTAATAATCGTTGAGTTACTTGTAAAGAAAGAGTAATAAGCATTAGATATAATTTATTTTGTAGCAATAAAATTAAAACTTTAGTTAATCCTACTTCTTGTTCAAACTTTAGACATTTACTCAGAGTTTTGTTTATATGAATAGTATATATAAAATTAAAATAAGTTGAATAAATTAATGGTGTTGCTAATTGTACTCACACAATATAGAGTTGTAGAAGCAATAATCAATTTTTCAAAATTGAAAAATTCAGCAAACACTAAATTCAATTATTTAAATGTTCAGATGAATGTAGGTCAAACAATATCAATTATAAAATCTGAAACAATACTTAAAAATGAATTACTATTAATTTTCTGAAAGTTATAATACTATTTAAGGAATGGATTAAAATAATATTTTGCTTTCTATAGCAATGTCAAATGTACTTTTTAATTTATTTGATACTTTCACTATATCGTAACATACTTTGTTAGTACATCTCTTTATTGAGATTTTCTGTCTTTAAATGATTGCAAAAATAGTTTGAAGCTACTAAAGCCACAAATTAACGCTTGAATCTAACAGTTGCATTAAACATTTATTTTCACAGCTGTAAGTGTTGGGAAAAATATTTTTATAGTTTATTGAAAATTTTTTATGGTAAAACTATAAAATACAAATTGATTAAAAATAATGATATATTATAGAGGATAAGCAAGGGCAAGAAATAAAACTGGGATAAAAAATTACATTGTTTTGTTAAAAATAGTCTCTTCGGCAAATACACATCTCCATCGGCAAGGTAGAAGATATTCAAAGTAATATATACTATATATATATGTATATCAATTATAAAGTATGAAACAATACTGAAATAAAAATTAATTGCTATTTATTTTCTGAAATTTATTATACTAATCAAAGATTTGTGTTAAAAGGCTCTTTTGCTTTCTATAACAATATCACATACATTTTTTGAATTTTTGTTATTATTTTCACCTTATCGTAAAATAATTTTTTAATGCAGATTTCCGTTGAAATTTACTGATGTCTTTAAGTGATTGGAAAAGTAGTTTGAAGCTACTAAATTCACAAAATAGCAATTGAATCTAATGGTTGTTTTAAACATTTATTTTTATAACTGCATGTGTGTTAAAAGTTGTTTTTATAGTTTATTTAAAATTTTTAAGATATAACTACAACATACAAATTACTTAAAAATAATGATCGATTTAGAGGATAAATGGGGGAAAGAAATAAAACTAGGCAAAAAAAAAAAAAAAAAAAAAAATGCATCGTGTTGTTCAAAATAGCCTCTTTCAGCAAATACACACCTAGGGACAAGATATTCAAAGTAATTTATAATCAATTATAAAGTCTGAAACAATAAATAAAAATTAATTACTATTTATTTTCTATAACTTATTACACTATTCAAAGAATTGTATTAACATGATTTTTTGCTCTTTTGGATTTATTTCTATTATTTCCACCATATTTTAAAGGACATTATTAGTATAGCTTTCTGTTGAGATTTGTTGATATCTCTAAATGATTGTAAAAGTAGTTTAAAGCTACTAAATTCACAAAACAGCGCTTGAATCTAACGGTAACATTAAACATTTATTTTTATAACTGCAAGCGTGGAGACTTTTTTTTTTTTTATAGTTTATTGAAAAATTTTTACGATATAACTATAAAATACAAATTGCTTAGAAAATAATGATCGATTTAGAGGATAAACAGGGGAAAGAAATAAAATTAGGACGAAAAAACATTGTTTTGTTCAAAACAGTCTCTTTCAGAAGATACACACCTCCGCCCGCGAGTGAGAAGATATTCAAACTCAGTCCGGAAGGCAACTGCCTCCCTTTGAGCTACAAAGTCCCGGGATGCAATTTCTGCATCCTTTCGATTTTTGAAGGAGATATACTTCCTGCCATGCAAGACTTAAAAATCTACTGGTAATATATGGACAAAAAGTCATTTCTTGCGGTATTATTTTTCATTATGTTGCTTCGAAGTTTCTTTAAAATCTGAATGTGGTTGAAATTCGTGTCTTCCTGTTTTTAAAAATTAAACATCTTATCGGAAGTATTTTCAAACATTTTTCTAAGATTTAAAAGTATATTCAAATATATTTTCTCTGGATTTAGAAAATTTCGTAAAACAGGATGCATGTTTCTTATCTAGAGCAAGAAAAATACTCCAAAGCAAAATAATGAAAAATGATAAAATCACAGTTCATCTGTTTTTTTCATAAGTTAACATTACATTTTTAGCTTTAAAACGCCAGTCAAAATAACCCCTTAAGGGAATAAGTATTCAAGAAACGTAAAAGAAAAGGAAATGTTGAAATATTCAAAATAAAGGTTTCAAACTGCAATAAACTTTGTATATGAATCACGTGAATTATGAGCCATAACAGGTTTTAAATAAAATTCATTGTTTCACCACAGAAGATTTTTGATCAAGTATCTATAAAAAAAAGGCAATGATTTTTTTTAATAAGATTTCTTATGAATATTAAATGTCGTTTATTTTATCTTACAGCTATTACAGCTTGAAAAGCTTCTTAATTGTCTGAATTATTATAATTAATTGAAAATCTTGAAAGAAGATTAATGTATTTATAAACCAACCAACGATAGTAATTTTACAGATAAACTGAGGAATTATTATTCCTTTTAAACGATATATATTTAATATGATTTTGATATGAAGAAGAAATTGATGAACTTTGTTATACAAAACTATATGAATTTGAATACAAATGCGTTTAAAAAACACATGTACTGCTTTTCACAGTATACTTATTCTTTTTTAAAATCATTTTAAAGAATTTTTCAGCACATTATTCAGATTTAAGTTTGTATTACCATTTCACTACTACTACTTTTTTTTGTATATGTTCGAACAAAAATTTTGTTCCGCTGATGGTTTAGATTTATCCCAACATTCACATAAATTGAATGTCAGTAATTCAATGCAAAAACAGATATTTACAATAATTGTATCTGTAAATTGATTTTTATATCAGAATGTGACAGTTGCTGTAACATAAAGCACGTGGTTGAATTTTTTCTCAAAAAAATTATACTTTCGTAGAACATATTCAATTGGGAAATAGTAGTTAAAATAACTTTACTGTCTTACTATAAATATTTTTACTGCCTTTTGAAAGTTTGCTTTCAATTTTGGCTGTCCTTCGCGTACTCATGTATTAACTTTAAAAAAAAAAAGTTCAGTTTAAGAAAAGAATTGCAAGAGGAAGAAAGGTTTACTTTAATAAACATAGACCCTTAACAACGCCCTATTATCATTTATTAGATGTTATTCCTTGAACTGCATTTTAATGGCTTTTCATACTGGAAAAACAGTAAATGCCTGTGAGTGGACTCTTTAGCATTTTCTTTTGGAAAGGACCTTGCAATTATCAACGTTTAAATCACGATTTCATAATTCATTCGAAATATGTAATAAAATCTGTGCAGATTTTATTTCGATTTTATTTTAATGAGCATATATTTATTCACATTTATATTTAATACACCTTTAAGTAGTTTCTTACTGAAAATAAGTTCTGTAAATTTTGATAATATGAATTTAGTCGTCTGATGAAAATGTATTTCACAAAAACAATATTGTTCAAAGTTTTTTTTTTTCAAGTTATATTGCATATTTTTCACAATTTTAATTTCTTCACTTTTAAACTAGGAGTGCAATTTTGGTCGTTTGACGCGCAGGGCGCTCCCTCAGGGCGCCTGCAGCGCAGCTTACTTTTATACCATCCCCTTAAAATATTTTGTTTAATATAAACTCAGATGATATCCAAAAATGTATCAATTAATACGTGAGACATTATTTTATTTACTAGCATTTATATAACAAAACTTTAATCGTAAAAGATTGATGGGAAATTTCTTGCTGCTTATAATTCGGCATATGCGTACTCCTAGCATCAAGAGTTAAGTGATAAAATAATTCTTGCTAACATTTTTTAGTGAAAAAAAACATCTTTTTTATTTAAATCGCATATATGAGTATTATGGAAAAGTCTAAAATGAGTTCTCCTACATTCTCTGGGTTTTTCAAACTTCCTATGCAGAAAATTAGTTTTTGGAATCCCTTTATCAATTTATCACTATTTTTATTGTAATTTTTTTAATGTATGATAATATCCAACTTGGTTAGTATTGAGATTTATTTGATAAGATTACTGGATGTGATCATAAGATGTGATCATATCGTCGTTACCATGTCAAACTATGGAATGTGAAAAAATGCATTTTTCATTACTTTTAAAAATGGGCGGATTGTCACCACTAAATTTTAATAGTATTCTTCAGCTGGGTTCCCAGTTTGACCTCCTTTGTTATTCAGAAATTTTGAATCCATGCCAGAAATTTCCAATACTTTTTTTTTTGCTTTATTTAATGACAGACATTTCATAAATACTTGAAGTAAAAAAAAAAAATTCTGAAAATTTCCGGAATGAATTCTGAAACTCTGAATAAAAATGGCCAAACTGGCAGCCATGTTCTTCGCAGAAATTTTATTAGTATTTTTACTAGGCAAAGACTTCTAATAAAATTTAGTGGTAGCAATCAGCCCATTTTTAAAACCAATGAAAAACGCATTTTTTCATATTCAATAGTTTGACAGGGGTAGGGACGATATGATGTGATCATAAGCAAATGACGCATTATTTTATTTATTTATATATAAAATTTTTTATTTCGGTACAGAAACATGAAAAATTGTCCTCGAAATTAAAAATAAATCAATAATAGTGGGAATGTATCATTTGACTTTCAAAAATACAATTAATCAATATATAATTAGTTAAAATGCAATTTGTTTCTGAATTTTGCTTATTGAATTGTAGAAAACATGTTTAAAGTATAATTCTAACATTAATTACTTTCGTTATCACGAGATATATAAGAGTGAATTGAAGATGCTAAACTAATAAACTATGTGCTATTAAGTCATTAAAATATTTTTTATTCATATTACTTAAAATCAAGATTAAGAATTCAAATAGTAGTTTATAATATATATGTAATACGAAGAGGTAATGTGTTATATGTATACAATATATATAACGAAATATTTTTTACAACTAAGGAAAAATTCTTCAAAGTTGCTAACTATATTGTAATGACATTTTTATGTTAGAATTCAAATTTAAAATTATATGTTATGTTTATCTCAATTTTATTGCACAAATGTTAACTGATATTCTGTCATAAATTTAAATTTCAAATGATATTTCTATATATTATTTCAAATCATTAAATAAATTTTCTTTTGCATTACATTTATGTTAAGAAAAAGGAAAAAAGAAAACAAATGAAAACAAATTTTTATAATGCATAACTAACTTCATTTTTTTTTTTTTTTTTTTTTTTGTGTGTGTGTGTGTGTTCAAAGGATCTATTTTCTATAAAAACTTAATTTCGTATTTTTTAATAACAATTAAATTACAGCAAAAGAAAGATTTTTCTAGAAGTTGTATTAACCGGCTTCGTTATGTAAAAAAAATAGCGTTTTAAATAAAGTTGATGTTCAAGGTGGCCATAATTGAAGTACAGATGTTTACAATTCGACTGTAAAAAAAAAAAAGAAAGAAAGAAAAAGAAAGGCAAAACGCTGCAATATCTGTTGTAAATGCTGTTTAGACCATGGAGCGATAAATTTAACAATTTAAAAAAAGCTCAGATATTTTACATTGAACCAAAAGTACCGCTTCAAAACAAAAGAACTAAAAATTCAAATACGTTAGGCAATCAAGTGAAATACTCTTTTTTCAGTTCCAATGCCAGTAAAATAAGCGTAAAAATTGAAGATTCCATAAAACGCTAGACAATCACGTGAACCGTTCTATTTTTTAACACTTTCCAA
The DNA here is from genome assembly GCA_963931845.1 of Maratus michaelseni. Lineage (NCBI taxonomy): Eukaryota > Metazoa > Arthropoda > Arachnida > Araneae > Salticidae > Maratus > Maratus michaelseni. The sequence continues at coordinate 218,021,462 of OZ007586.1, read as the reverse complement.
CCTAGTTGAAAAGTGTTTATGACTTCGGTTTGTCTGGTTGTCTGGCCGTCTGGCGCCTGTCCGTGCTCTCACTCCCGTAAATATGATCGGATTGCCCTGCAATTTTTATATGTTATTGTCGTTATCTATAGCATGTTCCCTATTTCAACTGAAGTGTGTAGCGCTTATAGTTTTTTACAGGGACACTCAAAAGAATTCCGTTACATTACGGTCTATGGGGAAAAATCATTTGCGGTTTATTTTAATGATGTTACACAATTTTAAACACATTGTAATTGATATATATCACTAAGGTGCATTACAAGAAGCTTAATATGGAATAGGGTGTGCATAGCACTTATAGTTACTTTACAGGGACAGTCAAAAGAATTCCGTTACATTACGTCTATGGAGAAAAATCGTTTGAGGTTTAATTAAATAATGTTTCACTATTTTAAACGCATTGAAATTTATATATATCACTAAGGTGCATTACAAGAGGCTTACTACAGAATATTGTGTGTATAGCAGTAATCGTTCATTTACAGGGACACACAAAAGAATTCTCTACTGTCTTTTAACAATAATTCCTGGAAGTGCGTTTTAAGTTGCTGAACGCGATTTTAAATTTAACTCACTTTTTGTCTATTGCTTGGTGTGTATAAATTCTGTAGATCCTATACAGGGCAGCACAAAAGTTCGCGAACACATTTCCGTTTATTGACAGACACTCCAGAGGAGAATTTTAAACTGTGCTACCCGTTTCCTAACTATACTAAAATTTAGCATCCTATGTAGTATATATACAAATCTATAGATCATATACAGGGCTGAATAAAAGTATTCGGATTTTTTTCCGAATATTGTATATGTTGGAAATTCCTGAAATTACGTTTTCAAATATGTCATGCGTTTTCCAAATTGTTTACTTAGATGTTATCTTTCAGCTTATTAAACGGTAGTGATTTGTAAAATTATTTTGGAAGCTTTGGAAAGTGCTACATAATCTATGTTTGACGCATGATTTTTCATTCTTGTTTTTAGTTCCAATGGCTTTTTTTACTGCCCAATATCAGCTTGGAACACCTGCCTTTGACTCTGGTGGTGAAAATCTGAGCACCAATTGCACCAAGTTTTGTTGCGCTTGACTCAATAATTTTTATTTTTAACACTTTCCAACATAGTTGAAAAGAATTCATGAATTCGGTTTGTCTGACCGTTTGTCTGCCTGTCTGGCCATCTGTCCGTGCTTTAACTCACGTAAATATATTCGGATTGTCGTGCAATTGATATATGTTATTGATATATGTTACTGATATATGTAATGACATGTTCAGTATTGAAAATGAAGTATGTGGAAATTATATTTCGTTTACAGGGGCACACAAAAGAATGCCGTTACATTATGGTCTAAGGGGAAATCCTTTGCAGTGTATTTTAATGATGTTAGACCATATCAAATATATTTATGTACATCACTGAAGTACGCTACAAGATTCTTACTATCGAATATGGTACGTGTAGGACTTATAATTAGTTTATAGAGAAACTCAAAATAGCTCCATTAATTATGGTCTATGGGGATAAAATATTTTGCGGTGCATTTCAATCATGTTACACTATTACAAACATAATGAAATTGATGGCAATTTGTGAGGTGGAATAAAACATGCTTTCTGTAAAATATGGAGTGCAAAGCATTTATCGTTCATTTACAGGGCCACACAAAAGTATTCGGTTACATAATGGTCTATGACGAAAAACTGTTTGCAGTCTATTTTAATTACGTTACACTATTTAAAATATAATGAAATTGATATACTTTGTTAGGTTTACAACAAGATACATGTCGTATAATATGATGTGCGTAGCATTTATCGTTCATTTACAGTGACACACAAAAGACCTGGGTTACACTACTGTATGCAAAGTATTGTCTATATAAGCGATAATTGCTGGAGGTGCACTTTTAGTTTGGTATGCGTTTAACTAAATTTTTGCATGCTATGTGATACACAAAATAAAGCATTACTGTGTATAAGCGCAAATTGCTTATAGGGTTTTTTTTTTTTTTTTTTTTTTTTTTTTTTTTTTTTTTTTTTTAATAGAGTTAGGAATTTTGAACGTGAAGTATATTTAGTATGAAAATATATGTTTGTTGAATGAAAATAAAATCATATTCAAGGCCACGCAAAGAACTGGATTCATGGCCGCGGATGTATGACAATTGCTGGAAGAGTGATTTCAGTAGTTTCAGTAGTTTACAGCATGTTTTTGCTTGAATTAAACTTTAGCTTAATATGTGACGTGTATAAAAAATCTTGAGGTAATATACAAGGCTTTAGAAAAGAATTCAAATATGTTTATGTCTATTGGTAGAAGCTGCTGAAGGGGAATTTTCAACTGTGCTATGTGTTTTCTTACTAAACTAAATTGTAGCATACTATATACAGTGTATACAAATCTATAGATTATAGACATGGCTGCACAACAGAATTGGAGTACTTTTCTGGCTATGGCCTGAAATCTGGTTTTCAAATATGTTTTGCGTTTTTTAAAATGCTTAATTAGGTATATTATTTATCTTATTAAACAGCGAAAGTTTGTTAAAGTATTCTTGAAGTGTTGGAAAGTGTTTCATAATCTATGCTTGTTGCATAATTTTACTTTCTTGTTTGTTTTACATCTAATCTCATAATTTTTGTTACATTTAAAATTACAGCCCTGCATATTTATTTGAAATTACACTAGTGAGCTAGAGTGAGGTATTTAACATTATTTTGAGAGCTCGGTTCTAGCAAGCAAATTTTTTGGCTTCTTCGCACTCATTGTAACTAGTGTGAACAACTTTCTAAAAAAAATTCTTTAGAGTAAAGCTTTAATATGTTTCTGTCTATTGGTAGAAACTGCTAAAGGTGAATTTTCAACTGTGTCACGTGTTTTCTTACTAAACTAAATTGTAACATACTATATATAGTATATACACCCACAGAATAGTTTTGTTGAATCAACAAAAATTTGGTCGGCCCAACAAAACTTTCTGTTTAAATATGGGTCAATGGAAAATTTGTTTGAATCAACAAGAAAAATATTGTTGATTTTTTTTTTTTAAATTCCAACAAAAAAAATTGTATCGTCAGCAAACAAATGTTCTGTTAATTCAAGTAAAAATGTTTCAATTTAACTTGAATTAACAAAATTCTTTTGTTGAAAGTTTTCTCAAAATAAATATAATTATCTGTTACTTTAAGAGTTCTTTTCAGTTTCGGCAACAAAAACTTTTGTTTAAAGAGCAATTGTTTTGTGTAATTTTAAGAATTTTCTTTGTTTTAACAACAAAAATTTTTGTTACATAAACAATTATAATATTTAATTTAAAATTATTTTTTGTATTAGAACCAATCTAAACTATTTTTTTAGGTAATTTTTAATTCATTTTCAGCAGTGAATTACGCCTGTAATCCTTGAAAAATAACAAGTGAACTTTTATCCTGCTTTTTTTTTCAAGCGTAAACCTACAGATTGAACGATGCCCCAAGCTGGGAATCGAAACCGGGTCCTTAGATTAACGATCTGAGACTCTAACCACTGAGCCAGAAGGAACGATATCCAAAAACGAAATTTCTCACTCTTATATATGTCGAACCGGCTGCAACCGCAGCACATGATGGAAAAGTCATCATGAGCACAGGGCCCGCTTCAGACATAAAAGTAGCGGAAGCCCGACGTTACTCTGGGGCCCCCTATACCAATTGCTTTGCTATTTAATAAATGCATTTTTGGTATGCTGCAACAATTTGAAATTTTACCATCAAAATTTCGAGTAAACAACAATTTAGAAAGATCGAGCTTCTTAGATAAATATTTCGTAAGGAAAAAATGCCCTTTTTTACCTTGATTAATTGTTTTTTTTTTTTTTTTTTTTTTTTTTTTTTTTTTTTGAAAAGTAAATTAATTAATTTTAATAATTAGTTTTAATTCATTTTCAGCAGTGAATTACGCCTGTAAAAAGCAGGATAAAAATTCACTGGTTATTATTCAAGCGTTACAGACGTAATTCACTGCAGAAAATTAATTAAAAATTAACTGTGTTGCCGTATGCTGGGGCCTCAAAGTGCTATTCGGAGGACATGGGTACGATTCCCGGCTTGGGACATTTTTCACTCTGTTGGTTTACGCTTGAAAAAAAAGCAGGAAAGCAGGATAAAGATTCACTGGTTATTATTTAAGAATTACAGGCGTAAATCACTGCTGAAAATGATTTAAAAATTAATCCGTGCATTAATTCTTGAGATTTAGTTATAGTGAAAATCGTGAAAAAAATAACATAGCAGCGCCACCTGTTGGGCTATTTACACCAAACCGTAATCACCTTCTATTTATGTCAAGGTCTAACTCAATCTGTATTTTGATGTAAATCAGTGCATTAGTTCTTGAGAAATCGCGAATCTATTGCAGAAATCGCAAAAATTGCAACATAGCAGCGCCACCTGTTGCGCGATTTACGCCAAAAACTAATCAGCACTAATTTATATCAGGAAGTAACTGAATATAAAGTTTTATTAAATTTCGTGGATTAGTTCTTGAAATAGAGTGCCCTCAAAATTTTTGTCACATACAGACAGGTAGTCATTTTCTAAAAACCGTCAAATCGTGTTCATGACCTTCTAAAATCCGTCGAAAACCAGATGTTGAAAATTTTCATGACTACAATACTTTCTTCTTGTAAAGGTAGAAGAAAGTAATAAATGGGACAGGGGGATTTTTAAAATTGCCTTGGTCCGTCCCAATTAAAAAAGTTTTAATTATACAGAAAATATGTTTATCCTTTAATTATACAGCTACTAAACCAAGTTACGTGAGAGAGTTATGGCTACTACACAACAATTTAAATTTTGTAAAAGCAGCAAAATTTTGCTGGAGTTAAAAATTACAAAATTATGGTAAAATTAAAAAAACAGATTTTGTTAATTCAAGTAAAATTGATGAAATTTTGTTAAAATTTTGTAAGAGTGTTAACAATATTTTTTTCTCAATGCAACAAAACCAACTTTTTACTTCAACTAAAAATTTTGCTTGAAACAACCAAAAGGTACTCAACAAAACATGTTTTGTTGTTTTAATCAATTCCTTTTTCTGGGTGTACAAATCTATAGATTATAGACATGGCTGCGCAAAAGAATTAGAGTACTTCTCTGGCTATGGTCTGTAATTGCTGAAATCTGGTTTTCAAACGTGTTTTGCGTTTTCTAAAATGTTTACTTAGGTATTTTATTTACCTTATTAAACAGCGAAGTTTTTTTAAAGTATTCTTGAAGTGTTGTAAAATGTTTCATAATCTATGCTTGTTGCATGATTTTACTTTCTTGTTTGTTTTACATCCAATCTCAAAATACTTGTTACATTTAAAATGACAGCCCTTAATATTTATATGAAATTACAAATGAAGTCACATACAGCGAGCTAGGATCAAAAATTCAAAATTTTGGAAAGTTGATGTTTTCAAAATAAGATTTTTTGCTAATTCCAAAATATTTTCCCGATTATTTTTTGTTTATGTAATTAAATTTAAAATAAAATGTGATGTAAAAGTCATTTTGAAGTTAAAAAATTTCAAAGTTTAAAGGTTATTTTATATCTGATTAAAGATATAAATAGTAAGCACGAATTTTTACAGTAATTTTTCTTAATAATTATACCAGTATTGCAAAATTACGAAAACAAACTCATAATTTTTGTCGAAATTATTAATTTAATTTCATGCGGCTAATTTAGGAATATAAAATTAGTACTCATTTGCTAAATTCAAGTCTTACAAACCTATTTTTCCCTTAGAAATGGTGGTATTAAATGATAGTATTTAATATTATTTTGAGAGCTCAGTTCTAACAAGCAAATTTTTTGGCTTCTTTGCACTCATTGCAACTAGGGTGACCAAATTTCTAAAAAATTTTCTTTAGATTAAAGCTTTAATATGTTTCTGTCTGTTGGTAGAAACTGCTGAAGGTGAATTTTCAACTGTATTATGTGTTTTCTTACTAAACTAAACTGTAGCATACTATATATATATATATACAAATAGTATATACAAATCTATAGATTATAGACATGATGGCTGCGCAAAAGAATTGGAGTACTTTTCTGGCTATGGTCTGTAATTTCTGAAAACTGGTTTTCAAACGTGTTTTGCGTTTTCTAAAATGTTTACTTAGGTATCTTATGTACCTTATTAAACAACGAAAGTTTGTTAAAGTATTCTTGAAGTGTTGTAAAATGTTTCATAATCTATGCTTGTTGCATGATTTTACTTTCTTGTTTGTTTTACATCTAATCTCAAAATACTTGTTACATTTAAAATAGCAACCCTTTATATTTATTTGAAATTACAAATGAAGTCACATACAGCAAGTTAGGATTTAATGAGAACCTGGGTTTTGAGAAAAAAAGAGAAGAAAACTAATCGTCAAAAATTCAAAATTTTGGAAAGTTGATGTTTTCAAAATAAGATTTTTTGCTAATTCCAAAATATTTTCCCGATTATTTTTTGTTTATGTAATTAAATTTCAAATAAAATGTGATGTGAAAGTCATGTTAAAATTAAAAAAATTCAAAGTGTAAAGCTTATTTTATATCTGCTTAAAGATATAAATAGTAAGCACGATTTTTTACTGTAAATTTTCTTAATAATTATACCACTATTACAAAATTACGAAAACAAATTCATATTTTTTGACGAAATTACTAATTTAATTTCATGCGGCTGATTTAGGAATATAAAATAATACTCATTTGCTAAATTTAAGTCTTACAAACTTTTTTTTTCCTTAGAAATGGTGGTATTTAACATTATTTTGAGAGCCCGGTTCTAACAAGCAAATTTTTTTGCCCTCTTCGCAGTCATTGTAACTAAGGAGACCAAATTTCTAACAAAAGATTATTTAGAGTAAAGCTTTAAAATTTTTCGAATTCAAAACTTTCAAAAATTTATAATTTATATATTTTTATGCTTTACACTTTTAGTAACCCTTTGATTACGGGGTTGGTATATATGTCTTCCCACCGACTATTTCTTTATTCTACATGCCCCACTTTTTGAAAAATAATCTTTGCCATATACTTATACAAGGATACTTTCAAGAAAAGTCTACCACAAGGATTTTTTTTTGAGGGGAGGGGGGTGTAAATTGTGGTAAGAGGTAATATAAAATAGTTGCCAATCCTAGCCCGTAAGAAAATGGTTAGACGGTATAAATATATCAACTTTTAAAACTGAATAATTTTGTTTAATCAAACATGTGAGTCTGACCCCTAAACGTGAACTACATCCCCGGAAATCAGGGACGTTTGCTCACTTTAATTGTATACAATTCAGGTCATTTAATAACTTAAACTTATTTAATAATTTTTGTTGATTGCATTCGTGTTTTATAATATCAAGCTTAAAAATTGAACTGAAATTCGTATTATATATGTTTTTGGTAAATCGCAATTCATTGTAACTTTGTGGGTGGCTGTATATATGCATGCCCGTTATCTAAATATGCACTTGAATATTATTTGATTGTATACATATGGTTAAAATATACAGATAAATCTTTTTTTTTTTTTTTCAATTTTCATAGATACTAAAAAGTGATTTCGAAAAATGCAATTTCACAAGGAGTGTCTAAAGAATTGTCTTTTATCGCAGTTTTTACATCTTTACAATTTTTGGCTGTAATACTAAAATTAGAAACAAACTACCCAATAATTATAATTTTCATATGATTTTCATCATACAATCAAAATTAAATTTTAAACAAGAACGAAAAACCGTTTGTCAACCGTATATTATGAAACACAATTCAACACATCCAGAAAACTCTAACGAAACTTCATCGTTATACATAAAAAAAAGAAGATATGTAAGTAAAGAGTTTATAAAAGATATAACACATTTAAAAATCCAGTTTCAACAATTGCAGCCCATAGTCAGAAATTTTGTCGAACAATTTTTTGCAGTCCTGTATATGATAGATTTGCATAAATACTACAAGACATGCTAAAATTTAGTTCAGTTAGAAAATGCATAACATTGTTGAAAATTCACTTTCAGTAGTTTTCGAAAATAGACGGAAATGTACTAGAATTCTTTTGTACAGCACCGATACAGACATTTATACACATCACCATATTGAGCTAAAATTTAATTCGTGTAAAAAAATGCATAACACAACTAAAAACGAACTTCCCGCAATTGAAAACCATAAACGACAATGTATCCAGTTCTTTGCGTAGTTCTGCATATTAATTTATTTATATTCCACAAACTTCTCTTAGTATGCTAAATACATTTCAGTAGGAAAATGCAAAACATAATCAGAACCATCCTTACCCTAGAGATCTGCACTGCTCGGGCCTATTTTCCTTCACGGCACTCAGGCCGGGCCGGGTCTGGTCTCCACTCATTTCGGGCCGGGCCGGCCCTAGTGATGACTCTTTACGGGCCGGGCCGGGCCTTACTTTTTTCTTGAAGGATAAGGCCGTGCCTTAAATTATTTTTTTCCGTACAGAGCCGGAACTGGTTTCATTCTTCCTAGTCTTCACGCCCCAAAATTTTCAGTCCGGGTTTTGACCCGTATGAAAATCATTGTCTCGGCGTAGCCTGGTCAGTTCGAAGATGAATAAAATAGGACCTGGCACAAAAATCTTTGCAAAACATGCATTCATTTTTAAATCGCCATTATTCTACAATTAAACATTAAAATTTATTCTTTTTAAAGAATAGTAGATATACACACTTATTAAAATATGCCTAAATTAAAATATAGTAAAACGTGTGAAAAAGAACCTGCTTATGATGGAATCCTGTCTTAAACAGAAAAATGTGTTGATCCATGAAAAATAAATATACTAATACGTAAGAAGAGAATATATAATACATTTACACCTGCTAAGAAGGCAAATTGTCTATAGCTCATTTTTTTTCCCTTCCCTATGCAATTCCATCTTAGAAGATTTTACTGTATAGCATTTTCCTGATTTTTAACACTTCAATAAATAGAATATGGATTAACAATATTAATGATAACTTAAACACATACATACAACAAATAGAGATTTATTAAAAAAAATAAATATTCCAGGTTGCGGCACCTCTATAGAAATGAAGATTATAAACATGAAAAAAAAGGCTAAGATAGGAATTTTTTGTTAGATCTCCTCCTACGAGGCAAATTTTTAACCAAATCGACGTAAAAATCAATGTGTTGTAGAAATTCCCTCGGACCGGGCCGGGCTCGGGCCGATATTTTAACTTTTTTCCGGGCCGGGCTCGGGCTGAACTTTTAGCTTTTATAGCGCGCCGGGCTCAGGCCGGACTTTTAACTTTTAAATCGGGCCGGGGCGCGGCAATATTTTTTTTGTTCGGGCCGTACCGGGCTCGTGCCGAATTTTAATGTTTGTATCGGGCCGGGCCCGGGCCTGGAAATTTCGGCCCGTGCAGACTTCTACCTTACCCAATTCTGGACCATAGCCAGTAATATTTACTATTCATTTTGTGTAACCCTGGATATGATCAATAGAATTTATACACACGATGTAATATGCAAACATATAGTTAAACTTAAAAACAAATACCACAACTGAAAACGCACTTCCAGCAATTATCGTTCGTAGGAAGTCCTCTAACCAAATTATTTTGTGTGTCCCTGTAAATTAAAAATAAATGCTATACTCACCATATTTTTCAGTAAGAATCTAAAAGTGCACCTCAGTAATATATGTATCAATGTCATTTTTTAAAAAATAGTATAACATTATTAAAATGCACCGAAAACGAATTTTTCCCATTGACCGAAATGTAACGGAATATTTTGAGCATCCCTGTAAGCGAACTATACATGCTACACACTTCATTTTCAATAGCGACCATTCTATAGTAAACATCAATAACAAGTATCAATTACATGACAATCCTAATATATCTACGTACGTTATACCCCGGTCAGAAGGCCAGACAGTATGCAGACAAACGGAAGTCATAAAGACTTTTCTGCTATGTTGGAGAATGCTAAAAAGAAAATTATCCTTAACAATTGGCCTTATTTGGTGATGTAAATGTGCATCTAAATAAATCCGACTTAAATTTATTTTCCTTTTATGTTGCATTTAAGTAAAACGAAACAGGATGATAACTTAAGAAAGACGATAAAAGAAAATAAGAAGAAAATTTTCAAAGTAATTTGTGGGAACAATTTCCTGGTTTGGCTGTTGTCATTTTAAAATTTATATGATCTGCATAATTTTGTATATATCGGCATCTAAACAGTAAAAACGTAATTTTATAGTACAATCCTATGAAAAAAAAAAAGGTGATTACCTCGAACTAATTCTGCTGTAAATAATCTTATGAAAATATACAGGTAAAAGTCGATTAGGAATAATGTCTTACTATTTAATGATGTACATAAATTATACATATTAAAATTAAAACATCTACATATTAAACGTCTACATGTTAAAAATTGCACCAATTTTAATTTTTCGAATGATAACAACACTTTTTGATTCTTTATTGGAATTTCTTAAGGTAAAATCATCTCAGAAAAGCATATAGTTTATGTTGTTTTGCTTAAATCTTCATGGGGTTTGAAATGTTCAAACTTTGAGCATACTAATGTCAAATTCGCATCATAAACTGCAATTTATATCTTTCCTAAAAAACATCCGATTGAAATGTTTGTTTTTTAATGAGGTACGACGATTGAACCCAAACATAATCCAGGTACTCTATTGATTCAAATACATATTTTTAATTATTACAATATTTAATAAATTCGAATCTTTTTTCAATTATTACCAACATTAATTTTTAAATAAAAAGAATTAGCGTCAACGAAAACATAGCCAATTCCTTTATAGCTCATTTTCCTCATTAGAATTTGAGTTAAGAAAATATTTTACATTTCAACGGTCTAATGGAGCCATCTCAAGTTATCGTTTGCATCGCTGAAGAGAAAATCTCAGACAGTCACCGGAAAAATTCTTCTGAACTTTTTTATGTATTTTGGTAGTTTGTTTTATATTTAAAATTTCTTATTTTTTTTTCTTGTTTCTAATTGAATGTTCCAATCTTTTGTTCTAATCTATTCTTTTTGAAAGATCTAGTTTTCTTCTCAAAAAATTATGAATAAACCCTAACACATTTTGTTTTATAATTCTTCTCTATGTAGAATTAAGAAAAACTGCATATATTTTTTCGGACTGCTTTAATCCAAGGAACTCAAATAAAGTGTTAAAAGTAGGCGTTATCATTTGAAAAAATGAAAATTTTTATAGCTTCTGAATCATAATTTATACATACCATTAAATAGTAGACATTCTTCCCAGTCGCTTCGTATGTCTTTTTTTATACGATTATTTATAGCAGAACTAGTAAGGGTGATCACTTTTTTTTTCAGGACCGTATATGCATTATGAAATGCAAAATGTTTTTAAAACTTTCATCATATTCAGATTTAAAAAAAAAATAATAATAAATAACTAATATGTAGATAAATCATTTTAATAAAGCCACTGCATTTATGATAAAATTAATGCACATTTTCGAGGTAACTCGTACAATGTGTAATTAAAATTTTTTTTAATTAAATTGATGATAGTTATAATAATTATATCAGTCCGTCCATTCAAGAGAAATTAAAAAGTATTAGTATAATTCTAAAACATAAAGGCTGTAAATCAAATTTTCGATATCTCAAAGAAAGCACAGTTTTTTACTTCCTGCATAAGAAGAAACAAGTTTTTCTTATTTCGGTAACTTGAATTTTCCTAATTTAATTTTTGTCTTTTTATTTGTACAATATCTTTGTTTGACTGTTGACATTATTAAGTATTTTGTATAAGCGATATGTTTAAGCTAAGCTGTTGTTTTGGTTTGAAATGTGCCTTTTTAGGACGCTATTAATCTTTAAACAAAAACAAAAACAAAAACAAATATTCACTGCCCTCGTTTAAAAACATTTCTGTGTTTAGTTTGCCTGCCTTACTAAATTTTCGAAAAATAGATCCGTCAGTGTTGAAAATTTGAATAGGTTGCTGAAGTAGACCAAAGTTTATATCTCTTATTCAGGAAATGCGCACAAAGAGTTTTTTAGCAGAATTTTGTTGCATTATCCCCCTGCGGATTTTAATATTTTCAACTTCATTATAGCGATGTTTTACTTCTCAAATTCCGCAAAAGGCCATTACTTTATCAAAAAGTATAAACATAAGAAAATAATAAAGAATTTTACACCTTATTACCAATAAAAAATATTATAGTTTTTATATAAGTACCAACTTGGCAAGTTTACTCTTATGCGTCTTAACACATTGTTGACGTTAGAAGTGACTTACGTCATTTTGGACATGTGTAATTCCACCCACGGCCAGTACTTGTGTATTTTATGTGTTACGTTATTATTCAAAAAACATACACAAAATCAGCATTTTACAATTAGAGTACTATTCATATAAATACTTCCATTAGAAACAATAACATTATTATATACATTCACTTATAATATAATATGAACAGAGAAAATCTTCTTATTAAGTACTGTAACATGCAAGTATACATAGACGGTGCCCATACATGGAGTTAAAAAGCTGTTTAAAAGACGAAAACTAGGCATCACTAAAAGTGCCTGATTTACAGCAGGGCATTCGGGGCACGGGCTCCGATTTTCTTTGGTCCCCAAATGCTACTGAAGATTTTTAAATTATTGGCCAAAATCTGATGAAGTTTCTAACTAATAGAAAACAAAATTAATATAGAAAATTCTGTTTATTTTTTTCTTTTAAAAATAACTACTTCACTCACGCAAAAACACCTGCTCGCAAATATTAATTTTAGGGGAGAATTTTTTTTAATGTCTCGTTTGCATTTCAATATTTTTAGAAGATTTTTTTTCCATTGGATAGTTGAGGTCAATCTCTACAAAGCCAGTTTTTTACTTTTTCGATTTTGTTTACAGTTTTTTTTTTCTATTAGGATACTTTCACTTTATGAATCGATTTTGAAAAATCGTCAACGAGATAAAACAGTAAAGATTGATTATGAGGATGTTATAAAATTTTTTTACTAAAAAATTGAGAAGAAAATTTATAAAAAAATTATTAAAGTTAGTAGTGGTTATCTTAATAATTACCACTTTCAATGATATATTTTTTTCACTCAAAACCACTGCAAGCATCAGTGCAAGGGGGCCCCCAAAAGCATCTGTGCCCGGGGCCCCCAAAAGCCTCTGTGCCCAGGGCCCCCAAATTTATAAATGGATCCCAGGTCACCAATGAGTTAAACTGGCTGTTCTCGCTTCCCATAATGTTTAGCAACTCATATTTTTCAATGCTTTGTAGGAGCTTCAGCTCCTCAATTTCCTTGTCCATATGAAACGGAACACTGCAAAAAAAAAATGGATTCTGAAAATTCAGTAAAAATTACTCAATTTTAAATACGTCACACACTCAAAATCTCCGATACAAATGTTCTCAAAGTTGATAAACACATGTACTCATTTTTGATTCCATGGATGTGTTCAAATATGAAGTGGGATGTACTCATTTTTGATCCCATGTATGTATTCAAATATGAACCCTGTGTGCTCTCGGTTAAATATTTAATACATTTATTCTTATTTTGTCTAATCAGCATTATCTTCTGTAACTATTAAATTTATGTAACTATTAAATTATGCACAGTATTTAAAAAAAAATTAAAAGTGCTTGAAAACAATGCTCTTGGTCAAACAAATATAAGCAAAACAAGATGGCGTCCAAGGTGGCCGATTAGTAACACGTGGTAAACCAAAAATTTAGGTAAAAACATGGGCTAAAAGACATTTAACATTACATTTTCAAAACTAAAATAAGTTAAATGGGAAAAATGATTTTTCTTGTCAAGGGGACACTGCCCCGAAGAGTGATTAATACAGATTAAAGAAAAATTTACTGACATTTATTTCCTGTTAAAATTATTTAGAAGAAACATTTAATTGATTATTTATTTAGGAAAGATTGCAAAAATATTATCAAGATATCCAAATCAGATATGTTTTATGACAAGAGCATTGTTTTCAAGCACATTTAAATACTGTGCATAATTTAATTTTAAAATACTGTGCATAATTTAATATTTGTTTTAACGTAATATAAACAGAAGTTTCAGCTGATTACATAAAATAAGAAAAAAATGTATAAATGTTAACAGAGTGCACTTACTTTCAAATTTGCCGGAAAATCTTGAAAATCCCATTCTTCTAATTTTCTTTTCACAAACATATCCATATCACTCAGTACACTGACCGGGCTGGACCGACCGCGTATGAATATATGAAGCACTTATAACAACAAAGCAATGTAATCTTATGCTTTATGAAGGAGGAGCAAGATATAGTTCCTACCGAAGAATAAAAATGTAATATTATTCCCCGATTTCCAGGGTATATTGCATTGTTTTCCTATTAATGAACATCTTTTATACCACCATGAATGAAATAAACCATTACAAAGTACAAAATTATCGTTTTGTTTGAGTTTGAGTTTGATAACATGTGATATTTCACAATTGCGAAAGAATAGATTCATTTTTGATCCAAACATACTTAATTCGATATGAGTAAATTGATTTATTCATATTTGAGTACTCCATTTTTTTTTAACTGAAAGTAACTAAAATTACATAATTTCTAATAAAACGGTTTTGTTCATACACATCAAGTTAAAAAAAAAAAAAAAAAAAAAAAAAAAAAAAAAAAAAAAAAATCTGCTTAAAAGAGCGGATCAATCGAGTATCAATTTTTACAAAGAGAAAACGCATACGTCTTCCGAATAATACGCCTGTAATAAAACTGATATTCGAGTATTCTTCATGAATAATGTTTAGAATTGTACAAACTAGATTGCATACATTACACAGCATCGGTCCAGTAAAGCAGCAAATTGCAAGAAGCGATGCGAGAAAGTGAAGCTTCTCCGGCCACTAATCGAATGAATGACGACACAAATCAGCGATTATTTAACACCGGATGAAGCGCGCGTGGCCAATGTATATCTTGCATGGACCACGCTAAATATCTTGTTACATATTCATGCAAGAGGAATCATGAACAATTTAAAGAAGAATTATTTATCGATTGAAGAAAAGTGAAATTCTTTGTTACATTCAAATATAATTCAATTCGATATAGATATTTCTCGCATAGTCACATCGCTTACATATTTTATCACTTTTTTGCTACCACTAAATGTAATACAAAATTTTGCTATATTTAACCACAGATTTCGGCGATTAAATTTGGTAAAATTTATTATTAAAATTTAGTGATAAAAAAAGACTTACGTGTTAGCAGCTGCGTAGTCACATAAAATAACAGCATTTTTATGCGATTAAAGAAAATAAAATAAAATAATGGGCTAAACAAAATAAAGCTGCGATGTCATCTAATCACTGTTTCTTCTCAGTATGTTACCTTAAAAGTTACCACGGCACTTAAATATTTATGGATTTATAAATAGTTATTTCAAATTTAATTATTGCAAACTATCCACATTTTTCTCAAAAATTCTAATTTTTCTTCTCTTAATTTGCCAAAAGTTCAAAACTTAAGTTTCTTTATACATAAAATAATTTTCTGTCTAGAATCCCAGAGTGTGTACAATTTTACTAGAATTTTTAATATAAATTTTCGCTTTATTTAATCACACGAAAACATTACAAATTCTTCGAATAAATGAAGCGATTGCAAATTTTGCAATTTAAAAATTAAATAGTATTTTTTAAATTAAAAAATAGCAGCAGTACCAGACTCCTTGAATTTTCTAAAATGAAAAACGAAAGAAACAGAAAATTTTGAATTTGAATACACATGTCAACAAATAACTGACGAATATTTTGGGATTTTTGAGCTAGTGTAACTTAGGAATAATCACAGTAATTTAAATTTAAAATATCCTACAACAATGTAAAAATTTATTGTTTGGAAAAAATATTAATTTTTGTAGAAACTATTGAAAAAAAAAAGTTCAATTGTTGAAAGCATTAACAATTCACCTTTTTATTTTATAAAACAAACAAAACACAAAATGAAAAAAATTAAAAAAAAGCGAAAACATGAAACGCGATCTATAACTTCAGTTCTGATTGATGCAATGAAAAAAAAAAAAAATAAATAAAAATACTGTTTTCAGATGCGGAACGGTTTTTATATCATGGTTTTTATATCATGGTTTTATATCAAGGGCTTTTGTATCATGGTTTCTTGGGTCAGTATATTGGGATTTCTATCGCCAAACCCATGGGTGCGTGTTTAGTATTTTTACACCTAAATTAACTTTGTACTTAAAAGGTATATTGCCCAAACTTTAAAATTAAATATGTTAATGTTTACCCAACATTTATCTATCTTAATATATTATCATCAATTTTATGAATCATTATTTTTCATTCATGCACACACACACACGCACGCACGCACACACACACACATACATATAACAGCTTTATGCGCTTTACAAATGAAAACTATTTCTTATTTTATTTTTATGAAAATGATAATTCAGGAAATCGATGATGATATATTATACGATAGACATATGTTGGGTAAACATAAAAATATTTAATTTAAAAGTTTGAGCTTTAAACCATTTAAGTACAAAGATATTTTAAATTTAAAAGTGTTAGACACGCCCATTCCCGTTCCCACTATTTGGCGATAGATAGCATTTATTAACAAAAAAATTTGAAAACATATGAATTACTTTATTCCATAAGTTATAAAACTTCTTAATTTCAAAAGAAGTTTTTTTTTCTTGTGCAACCCAAAAATTATACATTATAAAGTTAAATGTTCTCATCTTTATTTTGTATATGATAAATTGCATTAAGTAAG
This sequence comes from Maratus michaelseni, assembly GCA_963931845.1. Classification (NCBI taxonomy): domain Eukaryota; kingdom Metazoa; phylum Arthropoda; class Arachnida; order Araneae; family Salticidae; genus Maratus; species Maratus michaelseni. Next base: position 218,004,573 of record OZ007586.1, on the reverse strand, counting down.
TTGTATATGAAATTATAGTATTCTGATAAATTTTAGCATACGTACGTTTATATATACGTATAATCATGTATATAAATTTATTCATAATAAAACAACATTTTAAATTTGGACAGGTTTAAAAATCCAGTTATCGAGTCTGTTTTTCCTTTCTTTTTTTGAAGGGGGATGGAGGAAGGTTACCACTTTACTTTTTGCGAACACTTTTTAATTGGATTTCCAAAGGGATACAAACAATGTTTTAACTAAAATTCAAAAAAGAAATAAGAAAGCAGGATACTACGGTCAGAAATAATTAACGTGCCTTAATTTAAATAAACAATTGACAAATTCTAATTGTCAGGTTTATTTTTTTTTTAAATCCTTGAATTTTAATGTTAAAATTAATTATTAAATAAGTAAATAAATTCGTAATAAGGAATAATACCAGATGAAAGCTTAATAACGCACATACGTTCATTACATTCTTGCAGAAGTTAATGAACTTTGATTGGTTTATTTTAGTTATTTTTTTGCGCTTAAAAAATCATCTTCATTGAATGTTAAAAACACATCACGACTGTTATTTCCTTACAATCAAACAAGCATCAACAAAATTTTTCTCATCTACGATTTTCTCTAGATAAATAAAAAATAATTGAAATCGCTTTCTTCACATTGATATGGTTGCTGCACAGAAAATGAGATATCTTTCCTTAATTACACAGTAAATGCAATGTGACCCTCAAACTAAAGATTTTTGAATAATCCAGTCTATTTACATATCATCTGAAATTTCAATTTGCATACGATTTTTAACATTGTTTTCTATGCAAATTTTCTATACATATTTCAGTTGATCATCATTTCGAATACCCAAGTTCAAATTAAGGAGAATATACTGCTCTTTTACAGCAACTTTCTTTTTTTTATATATTTGTTTTCAACTGTCATTTCCTGTTTTTCCGAACGACTTACCTAAGGTTTTATTTACATTTCTGCATATAGACTTTTCTTTTGCAGTTAATAAATATTATAAACAATGTTATTAATCGCCAACAAAATTGAGCATCATTTATACAAAAAATAAATTAATATTTTCAATTGGTATATGACTACGCAGATTGATACAGCTAAGTAATGTTAAAGTACATGGTGTCCGAAAAAGATTGGACCGATTTAAAAGAATCATAATTCTGAAAGTAATTGAATTAACGAAATCATGTTCTTTCCAAAGTACTCGGCAATTATTCAAGATTTGTTAGATGTAGCTGTTTTAAAGTCGTGACAACCAGACTATGCGCAGAATCCATGATCTGCAAAGGCAAATCGCATCACATATTCGCAATTTCTTCGAGGATTCCGGAGTTGAAAGCGTATAAGTCTTAAACTATTAAAGGTATTGGAAAAATGTCAATTAGAAAGTTCTTCAGCATCTTCGATTTAGTAGGAAAGGATCCACTATGTACACGAATAACTTAAACAAAAAGTTAAAATTGCGAATGTGTGGTGCGATTTGCATTTTCCGATCATCGATTCTGCGCATCTTTTGAATGGCATGACTTTAAAACAAGTACATCTAACAAATCTTGGATATTTGCCGAGTACTAAGTTTAAAGAAAGATGCACAGAAAAAAATTTATTAACACATAAAAATAACTCTAAAATGTAAACCAATACAAAATTTTGCTTCCTTTTTTTATAAATAGGTTATGCAATTATTGATAATATTGCAAAGGAGAATACTACCTTTATTATAAAAATAGCAAATAAAACCTTTGTGCAAGAATATTAAAAGTCTGAAAATGCATAAATAATACACAAAAAAGCAGCAAACAGCTGTTTCGAATCCACAAGCGAGATTCTTCTTCAGTGCGACAAAGAGCAAAGCACAGCGTGCTATAAAAAGCAAGGCTGAGCTTTTTGTGTATTATTTGTGCATTTTTAACGTTGGCTTTCTGCCTTTAAATAGCTTTTTCAGTTTAACCCATTTGCATCATTAGCGCATTTATCCTTGCATTATTGAAATTTCTTTTTTGTTCAGAAATTCCGAAAAGAAGAGTTTTACTCTACGCACTTACGAAACGTCTATCAAAATAAACCAAAAACTACTATTCAGAATTTCTGAATAAAAAAGAAATTCCTGATATGAACGCGCACATGCGCAAATGACGCAAATGGGTTAAGAAGTATTAAAAGGTAAAAAATACATCAGGAAGATTTATCAAACATTACACGTAATCATCTACTTATAAAATATAAAAAAAAAAAATACATTACTTACATGAATTCTTTATAAAAATGAGAAAAAACCATGGAAATTCAAATTTTAATTATTAAATATTTCAAAGCACTTAGCATCTACAGTCACGTTGCATTTTTTACAAAAGTCGAAAATTATAATTTCACAATTTTTTTAAACATAAAAAAGTGCAACTGACAACAGCAATAACAACAACAAATGAATTAGTTAAAACAAACATTCTTGTTTTCATGAAAAACATTAATGTTGATCCAAACAGTTATTTTCATAAGAAAACAAATTATTTAAAACATTGGTGCCTTTATGCACCATCAGCAGAAAATGGGTTAAAATGTTAAAAAAACAAAACAAATATCGCGCCATTTTTCATATTGCGTCACACATACGTGATTTGTGTCTTCAGTCTAAAAAATACCATGCTCTTTTTAAGCCTCCACCCATCCTCATAAAACAGAGAATTTTATGTTCCCAACACCCTTAATGCTCTTATAAATCATTCAAAGTTAATTAATTCAAAAATGTCCCTTTGAAATTTTTTCAAACAAAATATAACAACCGTATTCTATACAAATTCCTATTCAACCGTATTCTGCTTTAAATAATTTCAAATTCCATTTCGTATAAACGTTCTAAGTGAATGAATAAAAATGGGTAAGAAAAGCAAAACTTGAAAACTAAGAAAAAACACCAAAACAAATTACTTTTAATTTATCAATATCTGAATTATCAATATCTATATTTGAAGACGCAGTTGACGCTTGATTTCTTTCACTTAAGTTAATTCTTTCACATATATAATTTTTTACTTATATACCGTGATTCTCACTGCATTGGGACACCTATAATGTATTGTGTGATAGAGAAAAATTGTTGCAGCATATTTAAAATCAAATAGTAATAAAAGTCGAAAAAATTCCTAAAATCTCAAAAATAAATTGATGAGTTTATTTCAAGCTATTAAGGAAAAACTCTTTGTATAGTATGGAAAATTAAAGTCTCATAAAACTTAATTTTTCAACTAATATTATTCATATTTCATTTTTTCATAAATTTTGTTTGGACTGACTTTATTTTAATTTTCTGACAGATTTTTCAACAATGAATTATAATTTAGTTTTGCGATATTTATTTGTGAAGCAAGTACCACTACAGTAATGACATTTGGAAAATTTCAATATCTATAGTAACGAAAACATGATTGACTTATTATATCATTTCTTTTTTTTTCTTTATCTTTTTTTTCCAAAATTCAATAGCTTTTCTCCTGAAAATGTTTGAAAAGTAAATACAGAAAGCTCTTTAAGGGTTTTACGGAGTAGAACAATTCTAAATAATTAAGAGTTATTTAATTTTTTTGTGAAGTTTTTCGTGATAATTTGGTCAATTTCAACCATTTTGCTTGAGGAGAAATTTCAGAGGAACTTTTCAAAGCAAAGTTATCCTACTTCTCATATTCTGACTTCTCGTCATTAAAGATAACTCATTTTTCTCAGTCAGAAAATATGTGATTATCCCAAGAAACCCCAATATCGATGGGCTGAAATAATTAAGAGGTTTTTTATTTTCTTTGTGAAGTTTTTCGCCAAACTGGGCGCATTTGATTATCGGTCAATTCCAACGATTTTGCTTGAGGAGAAATTTCAGAGGAACTTTTCAAAGCAAAGTTATCCAACTTCTCATGTTCCGACTTCTCGTCATTAAAGATAACTCATTTTTCTCAGTCAGACAATATTATGTGATTATCCCAAGAAACCCCAATATCGATGGGCTGGAATAATAAAAAGCAAATTATTATTTAGCATTGCAGTTTATACAGGGCCCGAGATAAATGGTTTTCGGGATCCTACAACCACATTACAAGTATACTCAGCTGAAAGCTTAGCATCTTTTATGTATCTCTCACCCCCTCGTCCATTAACAGTAAAGTTTGCACAATGAAATTATGAAAGCTTGAAGCTTTTTATGTTTCTGTAATCAAAGTCCAAATTGTAAGACTCTGCAGACTAAAAATTTCAGATGTGAGTGAAATAATAAAAAAATATGTATTAATTTCACGCGAAAAATTATACATTGCTCAATGTATTTTTTCACTATTCAATTGTTCTTTTAATGTGACTTGGTACTTTTCAAGTAGTCAAAAATGACGCAAATATCGATTTGTTTATTTATTGTTAAAATTAAATCTTGGAACCTACCTATAGTATATTTGAGGGAAGTTTTGAAACAATCTGACAATTAAAAGTGCAGTAAAAACAATTTTTATTATTTTGCCAGCCCTTTAAATGTCACGCCTACTAAATGTTCACACCATAAAATGTTCACATGTGCTGTTGCTGTATTTAAAATGCTAAAACTTCAACAATTATTTTAAAAATGTCTTATATTATTTTTATATATATTCAGTATGATCTGTTTAATAAAATTAGGAATGAATTTTTATATACAATGAGATGAAAAACAAATAAAAATGCAACAGAGTCCGCGTTTTTTCCAGCATTTTCCCATAGATATATGCGTTTTATGTTTTCCGTTAATTAATTGCAAAATCGACCCTTAAAGTTATAAACTCTTATAAACATAATTTAAAAAAAAAATCAATGTTTGTTATTGTAAATTAAAGAAGAAAAAATCTTCAAAATGTTGAAAATTTTAAAATTCTTTTTTAAATTTTAATTTTACCTAAAAAGTTATCTTTTTGCCAGTTAAAATGAGTTTGAATAGTAAAACCTTTTAATAATATTCATTAGAGGTAGGTGAAAATGCTTTAGTAAAAAAAAAAAGAAAAGGATCGAAGGGTGCCGAGTTTTCTTAATAATTACATATAAATCAGCATATTTCCAACGATAACTTGTAATAATTCAAAACAATTTTTAATTTTCCCTTTATGTATTTCTTTTTATCATGCAGTATCATTCAAAATCGCGTTAACGAGATTTTGGACGAGATTTGATGCTATTAATTGAGTAAATCTAGTGCATAACAAGATGCTTATACAAATGAGTTTTTGTTCCTAATTTCGCAGTGATTTTAAGGGAATGATTGGACGAATAATTTTATTTGAAATATTAACATTTTTGGTTATTATGGCTTGCACATATAGAAAAATGTAAAAGAGAAAACTCTTAAATGTACTCCCCCCCCCCTCGCATACAAAAAATAAAATGATTAATTAATTAATTAAAATAAAACAAAATAAATAAATATTTTTTTTAACCTGGTAACTCTAGGCATGTACCTACTGTGCCTAGGCTAATCAGACACTGGGTTTATATTGAAACATTTAATTTAGTTTTGACTAAACAGCGAACTATTTAAGTAATAAATTATTTGCCGAAAAATACGACTCATTTGTCCTTAATTAGCTATAAAATTTTCCATGTTTAATGCATGTGTGAAAGAAAGACTGCTTGCTATATGTTACTCATTTTTGTGATGAAATCAATAATTTTAATATCTCTCATACATTTATTGTAAGAACTCGAGTTTCTCTTTGTGTAATTATAAATGTCCTACCAGAGAAAATTTGTGATCGGATAACAGATACAAGTATTAGGCTAAAGCTTGCTGATTTCTTCCTTCCTGTGTATTTTTGTATTTTGAAGGTGCACTGCACGTTTTTTTCTTTTTTAAAGAAGGGTGTGCTTCATGAAGCAAGTAACTGAAAAAGTGGAGGGTGAAAGAGAATGATGAGCGTGCAGTGATTTTGAAGGTGCCAAGTCCAAGGCAAAAGCCTTCTATTCCACTTTGGATGATGTCGGGAATACGTGATCCGTGCCTTTTTTCCACTCATTTTCGGGTCTGCCCGACCGGAACAACAGCATCGGGAGAACCAGTGAAGGAATCGTCCCCGGGGATTCGGAGCTGAAGATGTTGCTGAAGCTGAAGCGCGGGTGGAACAAGATGTTGAGCACTGATAACAGGAACAAGGGACTACCACCAAATAAAAATTATGTAAGTCGTACATTTTATACAATGTACGACAATACATTTTATACAACAAAAAAAATTCTGCAACCTTATGGAATATGAAGAGCTTATGGGGAAAACTCTTAACGAAGAGCTCATGCGAAAACTCTAGAGAGAAATTCTTTTTCTATTTTACATTTTAGAGCACATTTTCTCCTGGATCCGAATATATATTATTGTGTGTTAAAGTTATACTTTTCATGAAATCAAAATGCAAAATAAAAACCGACTTTTTTTATTGCCCTCGGCTGATTGACTTGATGGTTGGTGCGTAACGCCATCTTTTGCGAAAGAAGTTAAGCAGACCAGAGTCTTCGTTTAAAGTGGTGACACATCTACTACAAACACTCATACGTGTTTGGTATTCAAACCAGGCATCTATAACCTAGTAGCCAGCGTTCTAACTACTAGACAAGTAGACGGGTCTTTCAAATTTTAACGAAGACTTGAGAAAATTTCAAGGTTTAATACACAATTATCATATGATTTTGTCACTATGATTAATAAAGTTTCTATAGTTCAATTCTAATGTCTTCATATATGTTTAAAACTATCGAGAAAAAAGTGTATGATAGAGAGAATCAGTTTTGAAATTGCACATTAAAAACCACAAACAGTTTTCTGATAATGTGCTATCATAGATATAATATTTTCCATATAAACTTTGAAGGCGGTTCTAAAAAAACATTTTCCCCGCTCAATAACGAGAAACTTTCTGATACATAACCTTAACCGCAAAAGCATGGCATTTGAAGGCCTGACTAGTGAAGCGATTTGGATTCGAATGGTGTTTTCCATTTTTTAATAAATGAATTACTTATCAAGTTATAAAAAATTAGTGTCACGTGACGACAGGTTTTTCTTCTTTCCCTGAATTACTTATCAAGTTATAAACAATTGATGTCACGTGACGACAGGTTTTTCTCTTTTGCCGCGCTTTCGCGTTCGGAAATTCGGAAATTCAAAGTGCCCTTTGACAGTATTTTCTGAAACATCTTCTGTCTTTACCAAACACTATTCGATTACATAGTTTCTGAATAAGAACATCACCTACCAATTTCATGAGTTTTCAAACAAAAATGAACTCAGAAATGTGTTAAAAAGTAGCTCCTTTGGGTTTGAGAACAGCCTTAACTTATTTACTTTAAAGAGTGTTCTCTCCAAAATCGAAAAAAGTTATTATTAGATTTAAACATAATAGTTATAAAGAACGCAGAAGTAGTTCGAGTATATAGTTTAAGTTAAAAACCTATCCTGAGATAAAATTAAAAAGTTATGAATTCACATTAATAAACAATTTAATTTCTTAATTCGAATTGAATTACGAATTCTTCAAATATAAATAATTAATAAATTTCAATAAACAAAGTTATATTTCAGAAAATAGTTTCATTTTACTGACAGGTTGTCTATTAGTGAGTTAATTAATAATTAATAATAGAATAATATTAAAATAAAATAAGTAATTTTAATCATTTACCGTCTTTTTAACTTTTGATCAAATTCTAGTATATTTTTGGCTTACACTAAACTTGGGCAATAAATATATATTTCAAATAATCACCAAAGCTATACACCTCTAATCTACTTTTACCTAATCTACTTTAACATCCCTTTCCATACTTGACGAAAATAAATAAATAAGACCGCCACTAATATTTGGCTGCTGCATACCAAATATTTTATTTGCATAATTCTGAGACAGTAGAGAACTTTTTTTGGAACTCTTAGTTAGAAAAAAAGAATACTATTAGGCCATATGCAGTGATGAAACAGTGGCGCACCAGAGAACCAATTGACACAGCTAAATTTAAATAGCATTCTTTGTCTTATTTAAGGATATAACATCTGAGATGTTTTAAGGCGGAGAATACTGTTAAAATTTAGAAGTGACAATCGCCTAAATAGTGCACACTGTTCCAATCACTGCATATAAATTACAATCTATCATCATGTTATCAATGATATATGCATACAGAGTGTCCATAATTAAACGGCCCTATTTTAATATTTTAAAGTTGTCTACAGACGAAACTATTCTTTAGAAAGTTGTAAAATTTTGTGGAGGACATAATGAAGGGATGGGAATTGGAATTTGTTTGAGCGAAAATTTTGCCACCAGAGGACTTTTTTTAATGAATTACACATTTAGCATGCATTTACGATAGTTTATAAATTTTATTACAACAAAACATGTTCCACATGACAGCACTCATTTTTAGCTATTATCTGGAATCATAAGATAACATGTTCCACAGTTCACCGCAGTGTATTCTGGGAAATGCTAAGAACATGTCGTGAAATGCTGTCTTTAAGATCAAGTAAAGCTCTTCGGTAAAATTTAACTATCGTAAATGTATGCTAAATGTGTAATTCATTAAAAAGTCCTCTGGTGGCAAAATTTTGAACTATTGTTTTTCGCTCAAACAAATTCCCATCCCTTCATTATGTCCTCCACAAAATTTCAGAACTTTCTGAACAATAGTTTCGTCTGTAGACAACTTTAAAATAGGGTAGCTTAATTATGGACATCGTATATATACAGAGTTATTCTAAATGATGACCCATTTTCAAAAAATTGTATTTATTAAAGTACAAATCCAAAATGAACAATCTTTATACCAATGAAAAGAGGAAGTTTCAAAGTTTTTTTTAAGACATAAATGTTCAATGTGTCCAACGTTTACTGCACGGTAAACATCTATGCGATAGCCAAACTCGTCCCACACACGAGAAAGCGTATCTGCTGCCTCACTCACAACAGTGAAAGAAATCGCGGCCTTTTGCCGCGCGACCTCTACCGGCCGCCTCTGGAACCATCACCGCTTTAAAAGCCGTGCACTCAGTAACAGCAGATACACTTTCTCGTGTGTGGGACGAGTTTGGCTATCGCGTAAATGTTTGCCGTGCAGCAAACGGTGGACACATTGAACATTTATAATGTCTTAAAAAAACTTTGAAACTTCCTCTTTTCATTGGTATAAAGATTGTTCATTTTGGATTTGTACTTTAATAAATACAATTTGTGGAAAATGGGTCCATCATTTAGACTAACCCTGTATATATCTATTCATTTTCTATCATTCATCTGGTTTTGCTACCGATAAAATCTCCATTGGCATCCGCCGAAAAAAAAATCGACAGTCATGGTTATACCAATGTATTTGTCGATATTTAATATACGTCATGCTTTAATTTTTTGAATAAATTTTAAAGAACAATATGTAGAAAATGTAATAAGTAAGACTTTTTATAAATATAATCTCTATGTCATGTATAATTTTTATTTTTTTTCATACTTCCATGATATTTATTCCCACAGAGAAATGTGTGTCACTTTAAGTACCATTATTACAATTTCCATTTTAGTTTTAAAGTATTAAAAAGTCCATAAACAATGTACACACCTTCACAAACTTTTGAAAAAACTATACGTTTATGATAAGAACACAGAAAAGAAACAGATATTCTCGGTAAATTTACAGTTCTCCGTTTTGAGCATTCGATCAAGATTTTTGATTCTTACTTCACATGAATTTACAGACTGATGGAAGAAATTAGTGCTTGAACCAGAAATTATGTACAGACAAAAACAGGAGGTGTAATATAATTCATTTTCAAGAAATTGTTTGCTTCTATGATACTCTAGTAGAGAGGTCAAGTCTCCGGATTTTTGTACACCAGTAATATTTTAGAGAAAATGTTGTTCCCTTTAATCACAAAATGCTCTGATTAGATAAAACAACATTTTCTGTACTAAATTACTGGTATCCAAAAAGCCGGAAACCTGTCAGGTCTGTACACTAGTATGAAACACCCGCATAGTGTGTATAATTTGCTTACTGTACGAACAAGAAAACCACACAACCATATTTTGTTTTCATGCAAATTATTAGGTGTATAAATATGACACCGTTTTCAATGAAGATTTTTGCCAAACACAATCTGAATTCATTGCTGCTTTAAAAATTCTTTAAAATGCTTGTTTATTAGTCTATATGCTCTTCTGAACGTCTGCATGCAACAGTCGTTTTTTCAAAAGCAAAGAAATCGGGTCCCTTACGAAAATGGAACGTCGAAAAACCATATGTGAACTGTTCCTAGAAGACAAAAAAGAAAAGATGATACTTGTCTACTTTCCCGTCGACCAATTTTTCTGTATATATATAAGAAACACTGTCATCAAACAATGTGATTTAACGCCAATAATACAAAAACGTGACTTCACGTTTGATTTCAAATGCAACGTCAGCACGCGAAGTGCGTATTCAGTTTTTATTGTTTTCGTGAATAAGCAAGTTTAATTTTCTAATGAAGTATATAAGTTAATTTCTATTTCTCAGTGTTCTCTCGCATTTTGAGAAAAAAAACGATAAAGATATGGGATCTTCCGCCTACAGATCTTTATGCGATAAACTATTTTCAAGATTATATGATTCTACCATCAAAACTGTATGCCCCAATGGTCATGATATAAGCTTTATCTGCAAAGTTATAAACAATGGTGATGTAACGTTAAAATATGTAATAAACGAATATCTGTTGGGAATAAAAAATGGGTTTTAACGATTTGAAAATTTTTGGCTCATAATTTTAAGGCTTTGTCTAATATTTATGTGCATTTTTTATGCTATATATTTGTTTAAATTTAATGACAAAATAAAATAACAGCATGTTCATTTCAAACTTACGTTATTATTGGCGTTTATTATATCCCTCTGGAAAACTTAAAAGTAGTATACAAATATATAAACACGGAATTTTGATGCAAACCGCTTTTTCCTGCCAATATTAGGACGAGTGTCATGTCTAGTATTTTTTAATTTTTTCGGTGGGGTACCTTCTCGACAATCGTCTGTAATCGGGATACACGCACGTGGCATTCGGCCACGGTGAAATGAGTAATGGATTCATTACGAGAATCCCAAGTGACTGAAGGCATGGGTGCGTCCAAAAAAACTTAGGTCAGTTAAGTTCGACCCACATCTACGCGACGGAGTGCGATGACAATTTCGGCGTGTTTGATGTGTAAATCTTTTGTCTGCAAGAGAATGCGACGAGGGCGGAGGACGGTCCCTGACATGTTTATCACGCTCTTTGAGGAAATAATTGCTTGGTAAAGCTTCCATTTCTTTTGTTAATTTTATATGCTTGGCTTTTGACGCTCCTCGGGAAAATAGGAAAAAAGGTTACAACAGCGTACACTGCCTTGGCTCATCTTTTCTCGCAAAATGTGCATGAAATGACTTTAAGATTCCGCCAAGTGCATTTAGTTTGTTTTTCAATGTTTGTTTTAAAACTGTGATTCATTCAGTGTACTAAATGGAGGTTTTACAATTTTCATTACTGAAGTCATATTTTAATTTGTGAATACTCTCGCACTATCCTCAAAATAAAAATTTTTTAAAATCTAAAAAGGAAACAAATAAAAGAAAGTTTTCAACCCTAAATCTTATGATATCTACCTTAATAATAATAAAAATTAGCTATAAATATAAAAATAATCCGTTTTTTTTTTTTTTTTTTTTTTTTTGGAAGAAATAAAGCCACTAATTTTCTAAGCTGTTTGAAAACTTAAACTATTACGATACCATAAGCTTTAGAATTTAAGATTTCAATATATACATTTATTTGATCAAATCAATCTTTTACGGTTGAGAAAGCAAAATAGTTAAGCGGAGTCTTCATTTATCTTTCAGAGTTTCAGAAAACAAATCAAAACAATTTTTTCATTTCGTACTAAATCAAAAAAGACAATTTTTCGAAATGTTAAAAATGTAGAATTTCTAAAAATGTCTGCCCAGCTGCAATTATATTTTCTTTCATACGAAAATACAGTAATGAATAAATTTTTTACCGGAAAAATGAAACAATTATCTTATCTTCATGCAATTTTTCTCAAGTTAAAAAATGTAATGTAGCGCATTCGAAGCACAGTAGGTACAAAATTGTACAACGCAATCGACGAGTACAACGAGTGTAGTGGATTTATTAAGCGTATGCCAAAATTATGGAAATATTCCTTAATCCATGTCCAAAATTGGCCATACTGCGATAGGAGGAATGCCTTCATAAAGAACTTTTGAAAGGAAGACCCATATTATCCTTCTCGTGCAATGAAAACCTTGAAAACCTTGCATAGTCACTCCGCACAGACCACACGGGTTTTGAACCCATGTACCCGTCTCAAGCTCCCCATTTTGTGGCCAGCATGCTAACCACTGGGCTGAATGGGCTCATACAGCCCAATCACAGATCAGCACATACACCCTCGAAAAATGGCACGTCGCACTCAGAAAATTAAGTATCTCTTTCCAGGGGTGTACTCAGAGGGTATGGCTGATGAGGCGCAAATGTACCCTCCAATCAGCCCAAAACCACTGTTTCATTACCTAGTCATGGGCACAATTTAGACTTTTTCCATATCCCCACATAAGATTTCGTTGCGCAGACCTCCTCTCCTCCGAAACGGCGATTCTATTTGGCGATTCTACTTGTCCTTTTATAAAACGAAATGGTTCTGCACAGCATGACCCAGCATAATCTCTCTTAAAATCCTATATCTATTTTTTTTTTCAAATATTCTCATTATAGTCCAAAATAACAGAATAGTATTTTGATTTGAAGTGTTTTGTTTTGTTTAGAGTATAGTATTATTCTTCTGCTTTAATGTTCTAATACAGTGCGTGCCAAAAGTTTAAACACAGCAACAATTTTTAATTAAAACTTTAAATATGCACTTTATTACAATATCGTAATTATATGTGTTAATAATTGCAATCTGAACCCATATTTAACAAAATTTCTTTTAAAATGTTTTTCCAAAGCATAGTGTTTAAGAATGAAAAAAAAAATAATCGTGTCAAAAGTTTAAGCACAAAACTGTTTTTATGCAATTTTTACAAAATGATGTAAGTGGTTGCGCATATGAGCGATTTATCTGTTTATAAGAAGAACAAGGTTGTTGTTTTTGCGTTAGCACAAAATGGCAAAGTCTCACATCAGGAGGTTAAAAGATCGTTTTAAAGATCGAAACGAGAAAATGACCAGGTTTTGGCTCGTGGTGAAGATATCAAATAAAAATCCCTTTCAGGAAGACCACAAGTGACCAGATTCACCAGTGCTTCAGAAACTTGGCTTCAACTGGTAATCATTCTCTTTTTAAAATTAAAAATACATTTGGAGGACAAATATAAAAAAAACTATTCATAGAAAAGTTGTAGAATCGGGTACATGAAAAATCGTAGAATGGCTCGATTACCATGCTTTAAACCACATCTGAATCTTGATTACTGTGGGCCACACAGTATATGTTATTTGGAGATATGTAACTGAATGTCTTATTCATCAATGAAAAAAAATGGAATTTAGATGGCCCTGATGGGTTTTCATAATATTGGCATGATCTCCGAAAAAAAAAACAAGGAGTGTCTTTAGTAGACAACACGGTGGTAGTTCTGTAATGGTATGGAGGGCTACTTCTTTCAATGGTCAGACGTCCCTAGCATTCATAAGTGGCCACCAAAACTCTGAAATTTTCAAGAGACATTTGCCAATAATTTGCTTCCTGTTGGGGAGGATTTAGGTAGAGAAGATTGGCTTTTTCAACATGACAACAATTCAACCCATACCTGCAACTCAACGTTACAGTGGCTTAAGTCGAGCATGGTATCAGTTTTGAAGTGGCCAGCACTTAGTCCTGACTTACGCGCAATAGGAAACATGTAGGGTATTTGCACACGCGCACTTTACCAAAATGGTAAGCAGTATTCTTCAATTAAAGACTTAGAATATGTCATTGACGACACTTGGTTTGAAATCAAGCCAGAGAAAATACAGAATCTGATTTAATTGATATAACACCTTGTATTTAAACTCATTAAACACAATAAAGTAATAATCAAGAACACTAACTTTTTATTATTATATCTTCTATAAAAAATTAATAAATACCGTGCTTAAACTTTTAACACGCTAATTTTTGTTCTTTTGATAAATTCTATGGTTTCAGATAAAATGTAAAGCATGATTGCGTTAAATATATTTTTAAAACTGCAATTTGTAGCTCATATAAACGTGAATTTAAATTAGAGTGATTAATTAAAATTTATTTTAAAAGTAGTTGTTGTGCTTAAACTTCTGACACGCACTGTAGTTGTTTAATACTTCAGTAGTGTTAATTTTTCCTGAAAGGGACATCTATATGTGTAACTTAGAAGTAACAAGGTTGCTGCTGAATTTGCTGAGGAGTTTGTGTAACTTCCCATTTTTTTATGTTAGTCTAAAAACGATTAAACTATTTAATAACTAGTCTTATACAAGCACGTGTTTTAAGAAGTTGAAATTAAAAAATCTGATAAATTGCGCTGTATATTTATGAACTTGTGTTAGATTTCAGTAATTAAAACACTTAAAAGTTTTAAACATACGACCTAATATGACAGATTTCTTCATACTTTTGTAATTATAAATTGTCGTATGGATACTGTATGAATTTTTTTTTCTTCATGATCTCTTGTGCAAACCGTTAAGTCTATTCAGACTTCAGTTTTAGTATTTTAGAAAGTTGACTAAGTGTGGTACCCAAAATTTACTCCGCCTTCTATGTTATTAATATTCCCTATCATTGTGTATTTGTACTATCAGACATAAATCAAATATTTTATTATTTAAAAAGAAAAGCGTTGTTAAGGACATTAAGGATGTCTAATGATGATTACATTTAAAATTTATATAAGATATACACGCATAAAAAATATTTCATCTATTGGATAGTATACATGGGTCCAGTGTCAAGTCCGTGACCAGCGCACCAAAAGTCATAGTCGGGACCTGAAGAAAATCATACACAATCAAACAAATTTTAACATACAACCATTTCAAGGATTTATAAAGGGAGCCCTTTCTTCAATGAAAAATCAATAAAAGTGCAATAATGAGGAACAATAGCAAAAAACATTAGAGATTAGACGGGCTCAGCGACGGCCGACTTCAGTACCTATGCCGAGAAATCTCTTGTTTGTTTCTGACACCTTAGGATAGAGTTCATGACGTCACATCGCGTCATCTCCGGCCGATGAAATTGGCTGAGAAATGTGTTTCCCCAATTGATTTCCCGTTGGTAGAGATCACGTGATCTGATATCAAAAACTTCGTCCTAGGCCACCACCCTAACAAACAAGAGTTTCCTCGGCCGATACTGAAGTTGGCTCAGACCGAGCCCCCACTCTGTCTCAAAACGGGCTCGGGCTCGATTTTTCTACAAATCCTCGCATTCGAACTCAAAGTAAATATATCAATTATTAAAAAATTGAAAGAGAAAAATTTGCCACATATTGGCGTCTTTTTTTGAAATATTGTCCCTAACGAGATTAAATATTACATTAAATTCTGCTGTTGTTAAATGGAAATAATCTTAAAACTTGTCTTCGTACAAAAATAATTATTGAAGAAGTATGAATTCCCCATATTCTTTTCTTTTTTTCAATATTTGGCTAAATCCATTATTTTCTACGCTTTCTTTCTGGAGCAGAGGATCCTATGTATAATAATATAGTTCCAGTTTGTGACCAGCGCTTCAAAAGTCATACTCGGGGTCTGAAGAAAAGCATAAACAGTCAAACAAATTTTATCATACAACTATTTCAAGGCTTTATGAAAGGAGTTCAATGAAAGATGGATAAAAGTGAGATAATGAGGAACAGTAGTAACAAAGCATTAGACATGAGACCGGCTTAACGACGGCCGACTTATGTACCATCCGATAAAAGTGAGATAATGAGGAACAGTAACAACAAAGCATTAGAGATGAAACCGGATTAGCGACGGCCGACTTATGTACCATCCGATAATATTGAGATAATGAGGAACAGTAACAACAAAGCATTAGAGATGGGACCGGCTTAGCGACGGCCGACTTATCTACCATCTTCTTGTTTGCTTCCCCCGCCTTAGGACACCCTCATCACTGACTGATGAAGACGGCATATTTTCTATTGTGTATTTGCTTTCTGAAGAAAAATAAAACCATGAAAAAACAAATAAAATAACAACCTGCTTACAGTGGAGATTCAACAACGAAAATTACAACCTTTTGTGGAGATGTTTCAAACTACGGGGCGATGAACTTCCACCAAAGGAAAAATTCATGATTTCTGTCTCACTATTTAATGTGATGGGAACTTTAATGATGAGAAAGAACATTCTTGGCAGTAAGTTTGCGTTATATATCTGCTAGAACAAAATGGACGTAGTCTACTATCAACAGTTTCAGTCAAGTTCGACAATGAATGGTGAATGTTACAAGCAACAAGTATTGAGTTTGAAAGACGAATTGAAGTAAAAACGTCCACACTAAAACTGAAACACAGAACAAGGTTGTTATACAATGTGACAATGGTCTCTGAAAAGTAACAAGATCCATCAATTAAACTCTAGAAACATTTCGTTGGGAAGTGTTGCCCTTACCAAGATGAAGTTCCTTCAGATCACCATTTGTTTCACTCCATTCACTCCATGCTCTCCATGCACTATCCTCAAGTACTCTTTCTGAGTACTGGTTTGGTTCTTATGCAGAAATAAAAAATTGGTTTGATGAGAGGTTTCCTTAAAAAACAACAACATAACATTCCAGAATTTGCTTTTTGCCTGACATATGGGCGAATTTTGAAACTTCTGATGATAGTTGCTATGAATAAATCTTTCTTTCCTTTTGAAAAAAAAGGGGTATGTTTCTTTAACTCTTCATTACAGGCGCGGGATGTTTTGAACATTCAAAGAGTAATAACTGTGTTGTAATATACCAAAAAAATGTCATAGTACAATAGTTTTATAGTAATCTTTATGTTTTTCTGAATTTTATTTATTTAGAGTATTTTAAAATAATTTTGAAACTTTTCAATTTTGATTGGTTTGTTTGGGGCTCTGCAATTCTCTTTAGTACATGAAGACTAAGAAGATAGGAATCCCCATCGTCTTGTATTAAACAAAGGAAATATTTTGTTTTAATAGCATAGCTGGTACCCTTCTGGGTTTTTTGACAGTCAAATAAACATAATTTGAAAAAGAAAAAAATATTTAATTAAATCCTTTTTGTTTCTACGAGGTTATTATTTTAATTATTTTATTTAATAAAATTCCTGATTTCTTTTGATTTTGAAAAAGCTAAATCTTTTGTTACTTGGCGATTAAAGGATGATTGGCGACACAATTAAATATATAATAACAAAAACAAAATTCATGCATTAGGCATAGTGTATGAAACATTTTCCCACACTAATCCGAATATTCTATAAGTTTCATTTTATTTTTCCTATAATGAAATGATAAGCAATTTAGAAAAGAAGCATAACACCGTTAAAAATCCAATTTCAGAAATTACTGCCTATTCTATAGACGTTAATTTATACGATATGTAGATTTTTATACACACTACATAATAAAATTAAAATTTACTTCAGCTAGAAAATGCACAAAACAATTAATAACGATTTATGAGAAATGTTATGCATTGATGACAATACATCCATATCATTTTGTGCAGCCTTATATAAGGATTTATTTATAGGTGCGTGATTTGTCAAAAAATTTCGTACTTTCTGGCTATTGGCTTATAAATTTGGAGCTGGTGTAATACACGTAACGCCATTTTGACAAACTTAATAAAAAATGACGTCATCTTGACGAACTTATACCAAAATATTTCAGCGTTATGAATAAATTAAATGTTTAAAAATGTCGTTATTCTCGCTTAATCATTCCACTTTTGCGCCTTTGTAACAAAATTTAACTACCATCTTTAAAAATTATTAGTTGAAAAGCTATGTTTCTTCTTTAAATTAATTACTTCTAAATAGGGACAATAATTGTTCAGTTAAACGCAGGAAGATAAATTTTGTTTATGTTTAAACTGCTTTGTTAAATGCAAAACTCAAAAGAGATATAGTTGATTGATTTTCGACATGCCAATTTGTGGACAGATAATTTTTTTGTTTTATAGAAAAACTGATTAATGAATCTTGAAGATATGTTTTTATTTCTTTAAATTTTCCTGAAAAGTTATATATTTTAATCAAGATATTGTTTTCGCCATCTGTTCAAATAAAATTTAATTCCACATTTCAATGAGAAAATGACGTAAAAAGGGAATTTAACAATCCCAATCGTTTTTCCCCTTCTTTTTTATTTATACACAAAAAAAGAAGTAATTTAGTTACCACCATTATAGAATTATCATTAAAAATTACAAAAAATAAAAAATAAAATAAAAAAAATAAATAGCCTCAGAAACGAAATCAAATATTATGATTCGGAGACCTTATATGGCATCCTCGAATCCAAGCAGATAACTGGTGTTAATTTCACCGCCCTACATTAGATATTCTAGGAGGAGGAGCGGAAAAATACAAACAGACAGGCAAATTATAATATAATAGATACTGTCCTAGCATCACATAACATAGTTTAATTTGGTTAAGCTAAAAAACGCGTAGCACACTTGAAAATTCACTTTCAAGAAATCTCTTACATGGTACTATTCTAATCCAGAGACCATATAAAAAATTAAATTTCATAACGTTTTAAAAAATAACTATTTTGACGTAAATGGGTTTTTAAACATTTTTGAAACTCGAACTATACCTCTAAAACCAACGATTGTAGGAGTTAGCTATTGGTCAACGATAAGAAGGCATACTCTGTATGTATGCGTGCGTGAATGTGTAACAAACAGTATTTTTTTTAATAAGCAAAATAAAATTAGGAATTGTAGATATATTGTGGTATTCTTTTAAAGCTTTATTGATTTGTATTTTTTTACACGTTTAGAGTTTTATTTAGTTTTTTTTTTTTTTGGTTTATTGCATACGTAAAATAAATTATTTTTCTTTAAAGAATATTTTAGTTCCAATTTTTTTTTAATAATACTTATATCGAAAATGTCGAAGCATGTTCTAAATCTAAGGAAACTGAATTGTCCAACACTTTGTTACAATCTATTTTAAGTTAAAATCTGAAAATAACTTTGAATATATATGTTAATTTAATAGAAATTTTATGAATTATACGAACTTCCGTAAATTTCTTATTCCGAACAAGCAAATGTAATGATTGGTCGTGTTACAATTAGGAATTTTTATGCACTTTAATGTATAAAGTTATGCTTGGGTATATATATATATATATATATATATATATATATATATATATTTTTTTTCTCTTTTAACTGAAAACTTGGAATACAAGTGAAATTTTTAAATATTCCAATAATATAATATATATATTAAAATTATTTAAGTTAAAAAATATTTTTAGTAAATGAATTTATAGTTTTTATATTATTTATTTGTATTTTTACATTTTAAATTAGAAATAGTTAAAATCACAATGGTTAAATTAATAACCTGCTACTTTTAGAAAATTAACTGTAATTTTAACTTGTACGTTTGAATTCACTTATTCACTTTACCATGTGCTTAGCACAAAACATTTTTGGCTTCGGATTCTGGACAAATTTATGTTGTAATGTATAGATTTTCTTTGTCTTCCTTTGTATTTATTTGTTTATAAATGGATTTATTTTCTTCCGTTTGATTTGTAGTGTTCTATTTTCAAAGGTATCCTTTTTTTTTTTTTTTTTTTCCAATTTCTTTCCAATGATTGTTAGGGCTTGGAATTGTCACAAAATTTTGGCTTTAAGCTTGTGACAGTTACAGAAAACAATCATTCTTTGCTTATAATGTGGTTTACCAGCCCTTGAAAAAGTAAATTACATTATAAGCTTGCATTTGTGTTTTTTTTTTTTTTTTACTTATGTTTCACTTTTTGAATAAATACTTCATTTGTTAGGACTATGTTTTATAATGTGTAATTTGACATAGCTATTTGGGATAATAATTTCATTGCATTTGGTCAGTTATTTCTGTTTCAATGGTTAATTTTTGCAATAAGTTTTATATATATATATATATATATATATATATATATAATATATGTTAATAGCGTTTCCAGAGATTACCTTAAATACACCTAAACACCTAAAATTGCCTTAACTGTATCATACAAGCGAACGTAGCGGTGGAAAACCCATTGTCTTCGGCATCGTACTGAGCGATCGTTAATACGGCAATCACTGTAACGGAGACACTTCTTTAATACGCGAAATCGAAAAAGTTACTTTATAAAAATAAACAATTAAAAATGTCTTCGCAAGAAAAAGAAAAAAAAAACACCTGAAAATTGTGATCGTGCCCTGTAAACCGTTAAATCAATAATAACTATAACAGAGATCTTTCGTTAACACGCGACAGTCTATAAAAAACTTATTTCGTTAAAACGCGCAATCGTAACTAATTTTATAAAAATAAACATTTAAAAAATCTGTACATTTTAGTTATGCAAAAATAAATTACTTCGTTAAAACGCAAAATCGTCAAAAATATTGAATTAAAAAATTTTAATCAAAGCAATGAACATTTAAAACATTCTTCGTAAAAAAAAAAAAAAAAAAAAAAAAAGTCTGAAAATTTCTGGAAATTGCGCATTTAAAAAAAAAAAAAAAAAAAAAAAAAAAAAAAAAAAAGCAGAAAAAACGGTTGTAATGTCTTTCAAAGTCACGTGTTCGTTTCTATATGAACCGTTTCCTCCCGTGAGACAGGACTTCGGAAAAAGAAATATTTCTTCATTTACCGGACACAGAAAAAGCTTCCCGTAAACTAACTTCTATTTAATTTTTAAAAAGTTCGTGGGATAAAATCTATTTCATATTTTTCAATTTTTTGTTTTTTAAATGATTCTTGATAAGAGATATAAAATTTATCTTCAGATGATAAAGATTAGATACAGAGACTATTTAATGCAGAAAAAAAGTACCGAAAAATTCACTAAAAAAAATTGTGTAAAAACACTGAAGAAAGTTTATTGAAAAGAGGAGATAATTTACTAAAATGGGTTAAACGATTGAAACGGAATCATTTTACTAACGACGAAAAATCACCGAAAAACGTGAAAAAATGCTAAAATTCGTATAAATGTTTTTATAGCAAAATTTAAACCTGTCTTTGTCAAGTCCAGAACAAAATTTGCAGATCTCTTCGTGTGATAGATTTCCCTAATTTTCGCATCATTTTTCTTTTATTAATATAGATATTAAAATGTATAAACTTATTTTTGAATAATAATCACTGGTTTACACGGTTTATATACTTTAGCCGAAATGTGTATTTTTTCATAGATTCTAGTGCACTGAGTACGGGAAAATTATTGAAAAAAATCTGTCACGTCTAGTTTAAAAAATATTTATTAAATACTTCAAAAAAATAATAACATGAAATATAAAAAGAAAAAAATAGAAATGATTGATTTTACTCGTTTTTAGCACTTTCCAACCTAGTTGAAAAGTGCTTATGACTTCGGTTTGTCTGGCCGGATGGCCGTCTGGCCGTCTGGCCGTCTGTCCGTGCTCTAACTCCCGTAAATATGCTCGGATTGCCCTGCAATTTTTATATGTTATTGTCGTTATCTATGGCACGTTCCCTATTTCAACTGAAGTGTGTAGCACTTATAGTTTTCTTACAGGGACACTCAAAAGAATTCCGTTAAATTGCGGTCTATGGGGAAAAATCATTTGCGGTTTATTTTAAAAATGTTTCACTATTCTAAACGCATTGAAATTTATATAGATCACTAAGATGCATTAGAAGAAGCTTAATATGGAATAGTAGGTGTATAGCACTTAGAGTTACTTTACAGGGACAGTCAAAATAATTCCGTTACATTACGTCTATGGAGAAAAATCGTCTGCGGCTTATTTAAATAATGTTCCACTATTTTAAACGCATTGAAGTTTATATATATTACTAAGGTGCATTACAAGAGGCTTACTACAGAATAGTGTATGTATAGCAGTCATCGTTCATTTACAGGGACACACAAAAGAATTCTCTACTGTCTGTTAACAATAATTCCTGGAAGTGCGTTTTAAGTTGCTGAACGCGATTTTAAATTTAACTCACTTTTTGTCTATTGCTTGGTGTGTATAAATTCTGTAGATCCTATACAGGGCAGCACAAAAGTTCGCGAACACATTTCCGTTTATTGACAGACACTCCAGAGGAGAATTTTAAACTGTGCTACGCGTTTCCTAACTAAACTAAAATTTAACATCCTATGTATATATACAAATCTATAGATCATATACAGGGCTACATAAAAGTATTCGGATATTTTTCCGAATATTGTATATATTGAAAATTCCTGAAATTATGTTTTTAAATATGTTATGCGTTTTCCAAATTGTTTACTTAGATGTCATCTTTCAGCTTATTAAACGGTAATGATTTGTAAAATTATTTTAGAAGCGTTGGAAAGTGCTACATAATCTATGCTTCACGCATGATTTTTCGTTCTTGTTTTTATAATTTTCATGATCTGTTTCTCTTAAAATAGACCAGCAGTAGTCCCCTACACTGTAAAAACTGACCAATGTTTCTTATTTTATGAAAATATTCTATAACCACGAACGAAAATATAATATAAACTTCTGAGTTATCCGAAATTTCAAATAGCATGTTACATTGTCTTTTGAATCCCCAGAAACGAATATATTTTCAAAATTTAAAGAATAATTTATAAAAACAAATTATTTTTAGCTGCCCGAATTTTTCAGAAACGTTTCCGAAGGGTTTTTATACTGTATTAATGAGTGTCCTCAGCCTGGTATACCTGTTTTTCGAATGCTATCAATTCTGAAGTAAACATTTTCATGCTCAAAAAAAATTTTTAACAGACAAACATGCAAAATTAACAGCGTTAACAATAACATTAAAATTAAGATTATTTATTTACTCTTTCATGTATAAATTAACTTATGCGGCTGAAAACGGGTACTTGAGAATGGATAACATTCGAAAAACAGGTATTCCAGCCTGAGGACACTCATTAATACACTATAAAAACTCTTCGGAAACGTTTCTGAAAAATTCGGGCAGCTAAAAATAATTTGTTTTTATAAATTATTCTTTAAATTTTGAAAATGTATTCGTTTCTGGGGATTCAAAAGACAATGTAACATGCTATTTGAAATTCCGGATAACTCAGAAGATTATATTATATTTCCGTTCGTGGTTATAGCATATTTTCATAAAATAAGAAACATTGGTCAGTTTTTACAGTGTAACATACTTTCGTCTCAAAAACCTTTGTGTCTGTGTCTTCAAAAAGTTTAAGCTCTTGGTGAAAACACTCGCCCTGATCGTCACTCACGGCGCCCAAGTTTTCAGGAAAAAAATCCGAGTGTAAATGGAGAAAATGTACCTTCAGAGACATGTTCACACCCATTGCATGATAGTTTTTTAATAAAACAGCAATATGTTTTTCATAATTTTCATCTTTATGATTTCCTAAGAATCCATGGACGATCGTCCTTTTTGGTGAAATAACTGCTGAAAATTTGACTTCGATTTTTGTAATAAGTTAATTTGATATTTGGTGTCAATAAGTTCCACTGTTGTAGACGAGAGGCAAGAATCTCTGCTTTATATCTAGATAGCTGCAAGTCTCGCACAAAGTCGTTCAACTCATTTTGGTTTATTAAACGTGGCGTTTTAAAATTTTCGATTACGAACTCGTCATCATTTTTATCCTCCGTAAACAGATCGTCATTATCTTGGCAACTTGCAGTTGACATACCTGGACATACGAGATGTGACAGAGTTTCCGAATGTGATATCGGTTTTGAGATTGATGGAATGTCAGGATATTGAATTTTATGCTCATTTTTTTAATTAAAGTCTGCAGTTTTTGTCAAACAAAAGTAACAGTCATTTTCGTGATTTGAAGGTTCTCTTCACAGAATTGGTGATCCAAATTGAAGATACTTTTTTTCTCCTGAAGCCCAACATATAAGAGTAAGCCTACAGCTTGCACAAAAAACATGTAGGACCCACTTTTTTATCTTGATTAATCACTGAGAATCCAAAATAATGCACATATGCTGTTTTAGAACATTGCGATATCGGTCTTCCTTTTTTTGCGAATATAAATTGAACACAAACGTAACAAAAACGACCAGAATTTAATTTACACACTCTATTAGACATTTTATCAAAAACAAAACCACTTTAGTTCATAAAAACACAAGAAAACAGAATACAGAATCCAAGTTTACAATGCCGGTAAGTTGAATGTGACGTGATAGATTTTTTTCAAATACCGTCTTTCATTAGTAAGAGGTAGTATAATAATAAAATAGGTATTTCATGAAAAGTATATAAAAAATGTTTAAATTTGTAAACCAGTGTTACAAAACGATTTTTACTATTTCCCAACTATTTTTGGTAATGGTACATGGCTCAATAATTACTAATGCTGTTACCTATCTATTAAAATGTTGAAAAGAGTTTTCAAAATTATTTAAGTAGAATTACAAAATATATATTCAAGTGGGGTTTTAAAAATTACATTCAAGTGTAGATTAAACAAGTAATAATTAAAAAAAAAAAAAAAAGTCAATTCCTACTTATATACAACCTAGATATATTTCTGCTTTTTCTTTTTTTGCATTTCTGAGTGAGTTTTGTGTAAATAACAAAACCTTGCCACGATGAGAATCGAATCCACAATCTTCCGTATACTAAAATGGAGGTCCCGACCACTATTCAATGACTAGACTTTTTGCTGTCTTAAACGTACTTATTTTAGTCGCTTTTTATGATGCAAAAACTAAACTTAATTAATTTAATTTAATTAATGGATTAATATTTGAAAAAACTGTATTAAGATCAAGTGTCATTCACTACAAGTTTAAAAAAATGTATTTGAATTTGAGTGGATGAATAAAAAGTATTTTATTAACGATTGAAAATTTGAACAATATATACAATTATATATAGGGAGAGTGTGAACTAATAGTAGGAATTGAAAAATACATGTTCGGTAAAGCAAGTTTCTGGAGTCCATGCAACATTTTTGTACTAAATAAGAAGGTTGAATTGCTAAAATATTGTAAATGAAAAATATTGTAAACTTTCAAAAGTTTCTCAAATAATCCAAAAAAAAAATTAAGTGGTTTGCTTAAAACAGTAAAGTTGCAATAACCATTAATTATAGATATGTTAAAATTTATATTAAGTTATTTGAAAATGAAGTATTAAAAAAGAATAACTAAATAAGTAATAATTATGAGCAAAAACTTTGTTGGAACATCATGCAATAGAATAACTGTAAAAGAAATAAGTTCATCTAAAATAACTATATTATAATTACAAATAAATATATTTTTTAAATTGATAAAAGAAACATTAACTAAAATAAAGTTTTTGAAAAAGTTTTATAAAATAAAGGTAATTCTAGTGCTTATAAAACTTAAAAATGATTTTAAAATGAATATAGTAGTAAAATTTCAATTAACGTTACAATATCATTTCTTAAAAAATAAGTACCGTTGGCAGAAAAAAAAAAAAAAGATTATTTCAAACATGTTCGACATTTAATAAAAATTTTATTCCAGAGTTCATTAGTTTTGTTTTATTCGTGTAATATCTAAATTCGTGTAATAACTAAAATTAATTCAAAATCCTGCTAAACACTAAATAAATTGTAAGCTGTAAAAAGAAGAACAAACAAATCCAATCATGTTATGCAACACCAGATGAGAAAAGAATTTTGCATTTTTTTAAATGTCAAGAAAAGATATATAGATGTTTACATCAACAGATTTTCAGAAATTCCAATCTCAGAAAAGTCAAAAATTTTTTTGGAATTTTTTGATTTGTTTGTAATGTATAGTTAAGGAGACTAAACGGACTAAAAATATGAGGATAATGGTTTCTATCTAAACTATTTTTCTTCTGTAAATGTTAATGCATGATTAGCTGTTTTGGATATCATATAGAATTTATGACAGTTTTTTTTTTAATAACTGTATTTTGATACTTTTTTTAAATAGCAAATTTCTGATTCCAGGAGTATTTTGCAATAAATTATAATAAAAAGTTTTTAAAGTCAAATATTTTTATGGATTAAAGCTGAAAGCTGTATTTTAGGACACGTAAATAGATTTTTTTTTTTTTTTTGTCATGTATTTGATTTAAAATACTTAATATACTTAATGCAAATGTGATAGAATATTTATTTTATAGTAGTATTACATTTCTACTTTTGGTAAATTTGAAAAATGTCACGGTATAAAACAAATAATGAAATAATTTTAATAAATGTAAAATATTTAAATTTATAAAATTTTATTTAAATTGCGTGTTAATAAAAAAAACATTTAAATTAATTAAAAAATTAAAACTGCAAACTGGTTTTATAGTAGCAGTAATCATATTGTTTTAAAAGACAAATAAAGAAAAAAAAGAAGTTTGTTTATATTAAAGAAAATTCCAAACAAGGCAACTCTTGTAACTATACCAATTAAATTTATTAAAAAGATAAAAATAAATATTTAATTTATGAAATGTAATTAAATTGATCTTCTAGCTTCACGGTAGATTGGTCCCGCAAAGATTACAATCCATATTCTCATTGAAAATACAAATGAAAAAATATATCAAATATATCAAATCTGTAAAAAAGCTGTATTATGCATTTTCTGAAAAAATAAAAGTTCAATTTTGAACATCTGTTATAATTCTCACAATAACAAGTACATGCGCACACAAAAAAGGAATAAAAAAGGAAGAAAATTGTTTTTATTTTGCTTCCTCCGCATACATTATTAATACTTTAGTCTATTGTTTGTTCGTTTTTGTAAATTGTATGTCTACTATTATTGTTGCTAAATTGCTCATTTTCAGGGTTTTTAAACATTACTTTTCAAGAATAATGGCAAAAACTATTTAAATAACTAGTATATTTTT
This sequence comes from Maratus michaelseni, assembly GCA_963931845.1. NCBI lineage: Eukaryota > Metazoa > Arthropoda > Arachnida > Araneae > Salticidae > Maratus > Maratus michaelseni. Next base: position 217,977,510 of record OZ007586.1, on the reverse strand, counting down.
GTTTGTTCGCTTAGGATTTGCAGTGCAGACCATACAATTAATTTTCTTCTTATATGTATTTTTACTTTTGACTTTCATATAAATATCCTTTTTCTTATACACATTTTGTGATTCTAAAGTTTTAAAGAAAAATATTATGCAACTTTTATTCGTCTGATCAGTTAAACTGAAATTAAAGTAGTGTACAGATGTTTTGTTTTTCATCCCGCATGCTGGATTTGTGACTAAATTGCTGGTTATTAGTGAATTGGTACCGGAATCGCATTCCTATTTGGACATGGATGTTTGTAGTGGGTCAAATACTATTTTAAACGATGGTCCCTATAGCGGTTTTGATTTCGCGTACAAAAATGACCATAAACTCTTAAATGGACCAACAAAACTTCTACGCTTTTTCAATCGTATCAAACTGAGATCATGCAGTTGGAATGCCACACAAATGAAGGCTGTAAATTAAATACACTGGCTTCCAAAAGACAAGGTACAACTGCTGTTTTGACGCTCACTGTTATAAGAATGAAAATAAAGTTAAAAAATATGGTTTATATGAATGATCATAAGTAATTTCAATAAAATTTTATGAAAAAAATTATACCCATCTCAATTATTTTAATGTATTGGATACTTATATGTTTGTCAGGAGGAACTGTGGATATCCCACTTTGGGAATTTGTGTGAATTTTTTTTTATGGTTGATGATCTTGAATTTTTGGTACTAAAATAGTGTTGTCCATTTCTAGGAGATGTCGTTTATTTGATTCGTTAAGATGGCGGGCAATCTAATAGATGGAAATGGGGTTATCACAAGCTGGTGCTACTAGACATCTTAATGTGTCTCGTAGTGTGGTCCAAAGGCTATGAGATCAATTTGAATCCAAAAATGCAGTATCAAGAAGACTTGTTCCAGACCGCTCATGGGTTACAACCCCTGTACAAGATCGCTTTCTAGCTCTTTTGGTCCGAAGGAGGAGCATCACTACTTTGGTTCAGCTCATTTCAGATCATGGTAAAGCAATAGGGAAGACAGTACCTGTGATTACGATGCATAGACGTCTTTACAATTTAGGACTCTATGCAAGACGACCCGTTGTGTGTGGCCCTCTTAATCGACATCACAGAAATGCCCGTTTATGTTGGCCAAGAGAGCACGTTACCTGGAACTCACAACAATGGGCTTCCACACTGTTCACAGATGAGTCCCGGTTTGTTTTGGAGAGTGATTCAGTTCGTGTGTTGATCTGGAGAGAACAAGGGATCAGATACTGTGAATGATACTGTGACATTCTTGAAAGACACAGTTGTAGAGGAGGTGGAATCTTGGTTTGGGCTGGAATCTCTATCTTGGTCACAGTAACTTCCATGTGTGTCACGGAAGAATTCTGACTGCTGTGAAATATCGGGACTAGATCCTTGCTCCGTTTGTCACACCGTATGGTGGTGCTATTGGTGATGATTTAATCTGAATGGTTGACAATGCCCGATCGATTTGAACTAGAGTTATTGATGAATATCTAGAGGAACAAGGTTTGGAGCGAATGGAATGCAGCACATGGCCAGCACAATCTTCGGACTTTGATCCTTATAGAGCATCTTTGGGACTATCTCAGCAGACAGGTGGCTGCTGCAAGTCCTCCTCCAAAGTCGTTAAAAGAGCTGAAAAAAGCGTTGCTCCATGAAAGGGTGTTGTTTCCCTTTCCAGTGTCCGACAACTTAATTGACAGTATAGAAAGTCGATGCCACAAATTCATTACGAGTAGGGCCGGACACATGCCTTATTAAAATCCGTTTATTTAATTTTTTTTCACAAAAAACTCGTATTTATTTTTTTATCAAACAGTGGACTTTTTCAAAAAATGTAATTTTTTATTTGTAAATCATTCTTGATGCTAAAATTAAGTAAAATTCGATAAATAACTTTTTAAAGCACAAGTCTTCTAAATTTCATGTTTTTTCTTCATTTGTTTTCAAATTAGACACAAAAGACTGGTTCTACCTTAAATTTTGGAGACCAGTGTAATTTAAATATTTGAACGCATTTTAAAAAAAATATAGAGATGCGAATTATACATTTTATAGATGCGATTTACATGAGAGAGAAAAGTGAAACTATTCCTTTTTTCATAGATGGAGATTGTAATCTAAAATTGTGTAAATAATTTTAAAAGTTTAAAACTAGAATCGTAATCCGTGTAGCATATTTGAAGCTCATTCTTACAAGGAAGGTTTCCATAAGCGCATACTCAGAAAAATTTGAAAAAATTACAGAATGTTCTTCTCATGAGGATATATACGTCTAAAGAAAATTTCTGCGGAACCTCCATATAAAATTATGAAAATTTCGTTTATTTGGCGATTTATCACCGGTTGGCGACGGAATAAAATTTAAAAAAATACGGTTTTATGACAAATACTCTTTAAGGAAAATTTTTTTCATGCTGAACTTTTTTTTATGTGAGTTTAACTTACATGATAAATAAATTTTTATAACTGCAATTTTGTGTACACATTTATATGTATATATAATGAAATTTAAAGATGGTAATTTACGATTTAAAACAAAATTTAACCTGATTGAAATTGTTTTAAGTTCAAATTCATGTTTCTGAACCTTGTCAATTCATGGAAATAGTATTGTTGCTATGGAAACAACTACTTCTTCGGTATGGAAATGTATAACGAATGCGTTTGTCATCGGGCTTTTCTTTTTAAAATACATTTAAAAATTACTTAAATAAGCGGTGAAGTCGTTTAAATTCGAAAAAATCGTGGAATGGGGGATAAAACAATAGCAAAATTTCATTCAATCGGTAATAAATAGAGAAAAAAAACGTGAATGATTTATTTAATCTGATTTAAAGAATATTTTTAATTAATATTACTGCAAACGTACAGAGAATTGGAAATGTTGAATGCAAAATGCAAACGATTCTGAACAAGAGGATAGGGCATCATGAGTCCAGAATTAACCCATTAGTATATATATATATATATATATTTAAGCTAATGACAAATTTACGCTTTTAAATTTTACAAAATCTCATAGACATATTTGGAAATTAAAAAAAGTATTGTTAAAAATACAAAAAGTAATAAACTTTCATTGTTTAAGTTTAAATTCATTAAGTATTGCGCATTCGAATAATCATTTTACAAGCAATTTTAAAATCCATTAAAATCGTTTGCGTTTGGCGAGGAAAAGGTGTTCCTCGCCAAATGGCGTCTTTTTGCGCCAAATATTCGAAAATATTTTATATTTTGCAGATTTTCTACTGGGATTCCACAGCTAAATTTCACTGTTCCTTTATTACATACATGAGTAGTTTCATTAGCATTTTTTTTCAAAATTTTCTGAGTATGCGCCTTAAGGAGACCTTCCTTGTTAGTTGCCGAAACGTCAGTAAAGGCTCACTGTGGAGACGCGAAAAGTTTTTGATTTCTGTCTGTCTGTTCTGCGATAACTGCCGCCAAAATCATCCGATTAGGTTAATGTTAGTGGGTATATTGGTCAGGTGCCCGGAATTATCTATATAGATTTTAGTTACATTTGGTTCATTCGTTTGAAAAATATAGAACATTTCTTTTTAGGTCATAATGCTTTCCTATGGGGATTCAGAAGATTTTCAAATTTTTCATTCGTTGAAAAGAAATGGTGCATTTGATTAATGGATTTAAATGATAAATTATTGAAGTTAAAATTTTCCAATAAGGGTCTTAAATAATTCATTTTAGTTTGCAATTTTGTTAATAGATGTGTCAGATTTTTTAAATTAAGTTTAAATTATTTGAAGAAATTTTATGCATCTGTTCGAATAATATAAAACATTTTGTTTTATCACTTTATTTATATGACACAATTCATATTTCATTTTTGCCCTTTTATCAGTTCACTAGCAACCGTATTTCATAGCCTAAATAAAATCTTTCAAATAATCCACGATTATGAAAGCAGAAAGTTTGTATGCGGGAAATAAAAGGTTAGTTAATTTAATTAATTAAAGGTTAGATAAATTTCTCAATCAGGCCTGCTCTATAGGTTTGCGTCGAATATAAACGAAATTAGTAACATTACGTTTTAAATTGAACGTAGATAATATTAAAATGCTATCACAAAAAATAATTTATAGCGCCAAATAACGTTTGCGCTAACGTTGCGCGTGTTAGTCAATTGATAGTGGATACGATTATGAATGATACCCATTAGATTTTTAAATTTCCAAATATGCTTATTTTGGGGTGGTTTTAGTTCTATTGCTATCTCTATTGCTATTATGGGTTCTATTGCTATCGAGTAGATCAGGATGTATTTAGATAGGATCTTACATCGATATATTATGGAATGACCATCAAAACTGTTTTTCTTCAACAAAAATTGTAAAAAACATCAGATTTCTATATCAGATATAAGTGAAATATAGTAGATTCAGTTCACATTTCCATAAGTTGCTTTAGAACATGAGATTTTATTCAACTTATCGATCAGATGCAGGTATTTTGTGGTTGGCAGGTAAGTAAATATTGTTATTTGGATATTAAAATAACATGAAATCTTTTACCAAACTGATGTTTCTCCTAATAAAATCACAGTGTAAAGCGGAATCCAAGATATATCATAATATGTATGGGGGGGGGGGGGGGTTCAAGGGGGCAGAGCCCCCAGAAGAAATGTACTTTTTTATCTAAAAAATTACAAGAATAAGCAGTTCATCAGGATTTCAGAACATCATTGCATAGCACCGTGTTTAATTTAACGCTTCTAATTTCCGAAGCATTCGAAGTATTTTATATGCTCATAAATATGGATGTAACTTTAAAAGTTTAAATTGCGCTTTGTAGGAAGTTGTATATTGTGTAGGTGTGTTAAAAAATAACGAAATGGAGAGCTGACGTTGAGGCTTCTGATCTGCAGAGTTACTAGTTTATTTTTTGTTAATGTCACATTTACTATATTTAGTACTTGTATAAAGTTATGAGTAGTGCAAACTTTCAAATAATGAAAACTAAATTATTTTAATAACGCCAAATTGCCAATGAAGTTAATTTTAAAATTATATCAAGATTAAGTTAATGGAAATTATAGTCAATCTATTGCGAGAAAATCATTAACTATAACAAATCAATTAAGCTTTTGCTATTTGTTTTTCAAAATAAAATTTAAAAAAAATTATTTCAGCCATTCAGCTTTTCTCAATCCTTTTAGTCTATTAATTAAATAAAGTTCTTAGATGATAAATGTATATTTTTGGTGACCAAGTTTCTTATTCTGGATTATTGATACATGAAGAATTTCTTTTATAATTTAAGATATTGATATAAAAGTTTAAATTATTGAATGGGTTTAACTTAAAACAAAATTTTATCTTTTATCATAAACGACGTAACCACAGTTAGAGGTCACCTATTCAAAGCTGTCTTCAGCCGTAGCTATTTATAAAATAGATATGAAACTTCACATGCCACCTTAATGAAAGTATGGAAAATGCATTTAGATAGAAATAAAAGTATTCTATCCTGGTAACGTATTATAAATTTATTAAACATAGTTAACTTATGTTAACTGGACAAATCATGCCTGATATTATGAACATCGTTAGCGACAATCATCTAAAATCTTCCAAATTTGCATAGTTACCCTTCGCGCAAAGTGGATTTATAAAAATATACAGTGCATCTACAAAGTTTTCGAATTTATTTTTTCCAATCAATTCTCACAAATCTGCCAAGTAATATTTAACAGCATTTATTATAATATCTGAACTTGTAGGACTATCTATTGACTTTAGAGATATCTTTTTAGTCTTTAAAACGTAGTGTATATAGCTAGCATGGTGGCAGAAACGTCACTGTGACGACACTCCAAGTCACGATGGTCACGTCATATCTATGACAAAAATACCCTCTCAGGGACGTAACATTGTTACTAAAATATGAACTCCGAAAACTTATGCCCTTGGGAAAAAAAACAAGAATACTTGAAAATATGTTATTCACTGTGAAATTTATAGTTCTGGTAAAGTCACTGCGACGCTATTGCAAGTCACGTACGTCACATGAGGATTGTGACAAAAAAACACCAAATTGTGATGACCCATTGGGACCAAACAACATCCATATTGTGAAGCCTCATTGCGACTAAAATGTAAATTTTAAAAATCTTTGAAAATTAGGGGAAACCGTATTAATAAGCCGTATTAATGAGCCGCCTATACAGGACTGTCACTTTTTAATTTCTCGAATTCTAGGAAAATGAACTTTAAATAGATAAATATTAGTTAATATGCAACTGGAAATTATGACTCAAACATAATTCTGCATTTATTCCAACAAAAAATGTTTTTATTAGCACTTTCCAACCTAGTTGAGAAGTGCTTAGGACTTCGGTTTGTCTGGCCGTATGGCCGTCTGCCGTCTGCCGTATGGCCGTCTGCCGTCTGCCGTCTGCCGTCTGGCCGTCTGTCCGTGCTCTAACTCCCCTAAATATGCTCGGATTGCTCTGCAATTTTTATATGTTATTGTCGTTATCTATAGCGTGTTCCCTATTTCAACGAAAGTGTGTAGCACTTATAGTTTTATTACAGGGACACTCAAAAGAATTCCGTTACATTGCGGTCTATGGGGAAAAATCATTTGCGGTTTATTTAAATAATGTTTCACTATTTTAAACGCATTGAAATTTATATATATCACTAAGGTGCATTAAAAGAAGCTTAATATGGAATAGGGTGTGCATAGCACTTATAGTTACTTTACAGGGACAGTCAAAAGAATTCCATTACATGACGTCTATGGAGAAAAATCGTCTGCGGTTTATTTAAATAATGTTTCACTATTTTAAACGCATTGAAATTTATATATATATATATCTAAGGTGCATTACAAGAGGCTTACTACAGAATAGTGTGTGTATAGCAGTCATCGTTCATTTACAGGGACACACAAAAGAATTCTCTACTGTCTGTTAACAGTAATTCCTGGAAGTGCGTTTTAAGTTACTAAACGCGATTTTAATTTTAACTCGCTTTTTGTCTATTACGTGGTGTGTATAAATTCTGCAGATCCTATACAGGGCAGCACAAAAGTTCACGAACACATTTCCGTTTATTGACAGAAACTCCAGAAAGATAATTTTAAACTGTGCTACGCGTTTCCTAACTAAACTAAAATTTAGCATCCTAGCATATACAAATCTATAGATCATATACAGGGCTGAATAAAAGTATTCGGATATTTTTCCGAATATTGTATCTGTTGGAAATTCCTGAAATTATGTTTTTAAATATGTTATGCGTTTTCCAAATTGTTTACTTAGATGTTATCTTTTAGCTTATTAAACGGTATGTTTTGTAAAATTATTTTGGAAGCGTTGGAAAGTGCTACATAATCTATGCTTGACGCATGATTTTTCGTTCTTGTTTTAAATTAAGAGAGTTTTTCATTTACGTTTTATTTTTTAAGAAAATGAATAACTTATGTTATAATAACTTCAACAATTTTATAAACTACAAATTACTGCTACGACCGACTCGGCAGATAAAAAATTTGGAGGGAAGGGGGTTTGTTCAATTAATTTAAATAATTACTTTCTTTTTTAAAGTCATGAAAGATTAAAACAACAAAATTTAAATGTCAAAATTCTCCCTCCAATAAATTTCGCAATTAAACAAAATTTGCTATCTTGAAAACATTTATGACGGACTAAATTAACCTACATTATCCGAATGGCAGGATTTCCACAAGTGTTGTCTGTTAAACGGGCTTTTTCAAAAAAAAAATCAGATTGTTTGATTGCTTAATCTTTCAGAATCAGTAATAATCGCTTTATTATCATAAGTTTCAATATTTTGCTTTATTATTTGAATGCTTATAACAGATGAATTTTAACTTATTATGTACTATATGCATAAAACATTGTATTAAGAGTAATAATTGCTTGTTTTTGCAATAGTACCAACATTTCCTTTTTTCGAACATATACTTTTTGAAATTAGTTGTCTGATGATCTATTTATCAATTCCAATAAAAACAATCTTGAGCAGACGTATTTATTACATGCTATTAAAATAAATTTTCACTATCTCTTATTAAAAAAAATATGTAAATAAACAATTTTATATTAAATTAAATTATTATATGTGAGATATGCTGAGAACTTTTGTGTACGGTTCTGTTAAACTGAATAGTTTTAAATATATTAAAACAAAAAAAAATGATTTTTAAGGACAATTTCGAAATTAATGATGTTGTGATAGGTAAGTTTAAATTAGCACTTATTGATTTAGTTTTAATTAATTTAGTTTAATTTATAAAATTATAAGCTAAAGAAATAAATTATAAAGTTTAAAAAATTATAAACTTCATTTTTATAAAAGTAAAGAAAAAATATTAACTATTTATATAAATTTAAGGAACAAATTATAAACTTTGTAAAATTATAATTTATAAAATAATAAATTTTAGTTTAATTCATAAATTTATAAGCCAAATTAGTTTAGTTTAGTACCAATTTACATAGCGATAACTTGCAAAGATATTATGTTATGATAACTTTAAATAACCCAATATTGCCTCACGTTAGAAAATTAAAATAAAATAAAATAAAAATTAGTGAAAAAAAAATCCTAATTCTGAAACACTATCAAGAAAAAAAAAGTAAATTAAAAAATATTTTTCTGCAATTTATAAAAAGTAAAATAAATTTCTAAATATTTCATTAAAATTATAAATATTACTATTATTTTTAAAAAAAAAATTGCCGTCCAGACATGGCCCCGGTTACAATGGGCCAGTGTGTAGAGCCAGGTCAGGCCTGGATCCTTGAAGAACTCTAGTAAATACAACAATCTTAATTCGCATTTCAAACGAGGTGATTTCTGTACGCAGACCTCTAAACGTTATTTACGGAAATGACACTGTTTTGGAAGAAATACGGAAAAAATCCATTAAATTTACGGAAAACTTTCTACATATTTACGCATTTGAAATTTTCTTTACGTTACTAATGTCATTTACGGAAGTTGTAGTATTGTTTTGGAAAAATGAAACTTCTCCCGAAAATTTTACGAAAATTTTCTTGTATTTTCACGGATTTTTTTTTTTTTTTTACTGTGTGCACATATATTTTAAAATGCAATAATCTACGTTCAAAAACTTTTAAAAAAATCAGTCCAGAAAATTAAATTAGAATATTCAATCATCTGCGCAAGTGAACTCGGGAACAATGAAAAAAGAAAAATGCTACTGTCAAAAAGCCGCCATTATTCTTTTGACTACAAGACGGCGCTTTGACTACAACAAGGCACACTTTTGCCAGCCAAAATATTTAAGAATTTGATTTCAATCTAATTTTATATAATAATAGTCAAATGGTACCTAGATAAAATTGGCGAGGTGCTTTTGATAATTTCCCCAATGTTATCTGGTCACATTTTAGCTAATCTTTTATTAATAAATTGTTCTTAGTTTGGAACCTACGATTCCCGTTTTCCGAGGAAAAAAGTTGTAAAAACAACAACAAAGTGTTTTAATATAATTAAAAACTTTGAAATTAGTAATTGGTGTAAACATTTTTCACAGTTCAGTTTTTTCTTCTTTGAGCTATAAGTTTTTAACTTGCGCAATCTAAAATTAGGGAACTTACATGCTTGTTTAAAAGTATTATTATATCGTTATTATTAAAAATAAGATAGAATTCAGAATTTAGTTTATAATAATGGCCGCTTTCTCTGTAAGAATAAATACTTTTTTTTTCTAGTTGCGATTTCTTTCAGTATAACACGTTGAGATAATGTTCAGTCTGTGTGTGTGTTGAAATTATCATAATAAGTATAATTACTTAAGCTAAATTATTATCATATTATTAAATTAGTATAGTTTTCATTTCTAATTATTGTCTGAATTATAGAGGTGTCAAAACTAATGTGCTGATCAGTTTATGTGAATATATATTTTACATGCTTATGACTACTCAACAGAATTATGAATTTTCACGCGTTAAGATTCAAAAGAAGTACATATATATATATACGTCTTTTAACATATATAATATATATATATATATATATATATATTAGTGCTCTCTATTAAACGTTTATACGAGTATACCTATAATACGTATCATACGGGGTGCAGATTTTGGATACGTATGATACGACCAAGGCGGTTATACGTATTATATGAAACAGCATATACGGTACATCGGATATACGGATCTTACACCAGTGGTTAAACGTATAAACGTTTAAACGGTTTTCGTTCATTGCTTAAAAAATTATGCCTTTCTCCTGCTGGTCTGCTGATCAGAGACTTTGAAAAACAGCCGCTGTGTTCTGTGCAGTCGGTACTTGCAAGAAAAAAAAAAAAAAAAACACTCAGTTTAGATTTTGTTTCCACCCCCCCCCCCCTCCCTCAAATCTAAACTATTAATTATGAATTGATTTACCTTTCGCATATCTGTAACACACGCACATAGCTTATTTTGATTTATAGCGTGGACATTTCGTCCGAAACATAAGTATTGCAGAACATAAACTTACATTGACTTCATATTTTATACTGACATTGATCAATCAAAACTCCTGGGAAGTTTCATAATCTTATTTTATTTTATAGCACCCCACGGAGGGCACTCCCCCCACCGGCCTATATCCCTAGTACAGATAATCGGCCGTAACAAATAACTAACTAAACATACTTTTATTTTATTTAAGAATACTTTTTTCTATATTAAAAATATTTTGAAAATACGTTTTACAGCAAAAAAGAAAAGAGAAGGCAAGTCATTTTAAGCTTCTGTGATTGCGTTCTGAAACCTGCAGTGACTATTATTTGTCAGGCTATAAGTAATCGAGATTTTTAGGTACTAACACAAAAAAAGAAATTTGTCAAGATTAACAACAATTCTTAAAAAGCAATATTTTGTAATGCACATACACTTTGTAAAAAAAATACCACGAGTGCCATGGTTAAACAAGTGGGTAAGTGTGGTTGAAGATCACTCAAAGGGTTTCGTTTAATATTCCTTTCAAAACACTTTATCCTTTCTTTAATAAATCCAAATGCAAAAAAAAAAAAAAAAAAAAAAAAAAAAAAAAAAAGTCATGTTTTATATAAAGTGAAAATTTACCGGACTATTTTTTCGTTTTTTCGAATATCTAAACCAGCTCGCTATTATATTCACTCATAATAATATCTGTCATGCGGACTAAATGCGATATTTAAAACAATAATTTCAAAATTAAACATGTTGTACACTTTCAAAATGTTAAAATATGCGAATATTTCCATAATCGGATTTTTATCATGATTCAATATATTTCTCAAAATAATATATTTACTATTCTCTATTACTCATATTGATACTCGCTTTGTATTATTCTCAAACATTTGAAAAATTCGTTAACCTTCCTATATAACGTCATATTTTCTTTTTAATTCTCTAATGACGTGATATTAATCTGCTTTGTGTACGTACACATACTTATACTCCTTGTATTATTGAGAAATCTTTGAAAATTTTTGTTTTATTACCACTATGACGTCAATTATTTTTATTTCATATTAATCTTTTTTTCAATTGGTGAAACTTTTTATTTCATTTTCATTTTTCACGTGGAAATCGTTCAATATAAATTAATTATTGTAGAAAGAATTTCATTGTGGATTTTTAATTTTTGGCAACTGCTATAATGAAAAATGTTTAAATTTAATAAGAAAAGGCTGTTTTTTGGTTTTTTATCTCTATTTATTAAAATAATACGATTTTTTCAAATTTTAATATTTTGAGCTTCATAGCTGGTATTCATCTATATATATATACACAAATTTTCAACTCTGCAAGTTCTGAGAATGGCTCTGTGACGGACAGACAACGGAGCAGGAGTAATATGGTTTTGTGAGCTGAACGAAACCCTAAAAATGACATACATTATACATAACATGCGTTATACATTAACACAGAGTAGAAAACATTAGCACCATGTAAAGAACAACATTTGACCTCCCGGGCGCAATTTGAGTATACGTACACAAAAATAAATATATGTTTTTTTAAATTATGAAAGAATATATTTAATAAGAATTAACAATAAATCTGAAAAGTGCTCCTTATTTGCACAAAAAGTCTGTTTACTTTCGTGATATATTTTCAATAATCGTTTTGCTAAAGTAACGCCACCGATTTCCAACTTGTCCGTTCAGTGACGTAACACTGATGAGATCCATTAAAAGTAAATACGATGCTTGAAATATACGTATACTTGAATTAAACGTATTCTTGAATTATACGTTTAACCGATATACGCTTATACGTATCCGGATACGTTTAAAAGTATATTTTAAGGTATACGTATTTCTTAAATACGTATTATACGTATATACGTATATCGGTTAAACGTGTAACTGAAATACGTATATCATCGGGAGCACTAATATATATATATATAACTTACTGTACTGATTCAAGAGTTTGGACATTAAATTTAACGCATTTAGTGAAAACTTACATAAATGGAAAGGGTAACTGAAAACTGTTAACTGTTATTATTATTTTCATTCTTTTGACTTTTAAAGTTGTATATGTAACTTTTTGTACAAAATAAAATTCATAAATGGGAAGGTAATAATAATAATAATTATTATTATTATTATAACATGGTGCATGTATTGAGAGCAACAGAATGTAAGTGTATAAAATATTGTTCTCTCCTATTCAAAATCATTCGACAATCTGCAAAAAAAGAGTTATATATTGTACAGATTATAATATTTTAAAATGTGCATTTATTTATATATCGAAAATATTAATATGGTTGTATATTTGAAGTATGCGTGTTTTTTAACAGGAATTAAATTATTTTTAACCGTCACAAAAAATATCTTAAAATTTTGAAATCCGAAAGGGGCATACGACTGTTTAATCTTTAAAAAAATATGTATATAGATTTTTTGAAAAAAAAAAACTATACATGAAAGAACAACATCGTTTGAGCATTTTAAGACAACCAGCATAAAAAATAACTTATAATTACATGAGTTATGGCCAAAAAAAAAAAAAATGCGTCTGTTGTTCTTACTGTAAGCAATGATTAAAAAGATAGTTTAATGAGTTTAATAACAAAAACTTAAAAAAGTAGTTTTTTTAAATTGTGCGCAATATTTCTATTAAATTAGTAAATGTTTTTACCTGCAATCTTTGTAAATTTATTACCTTAAGACTGAACCCAAATTTGTATATAATGTAATGTTACAATATAATGCAATGTTAAGCTTGTAAAGAAAAAAATTAAACAAAATTTTACCCTCACTTTCCTCCTCAAATTAAAATAATAAAATAACTTTAAATAAAACAAATAAATAGTGAAAACTTTAAAACAAATAAAATAATTTATTACAAACTTTTAAAAATCAATTTAAATAAAAATTTCTCAAAAATTAAATTGCTGGTTACTTTTATTAAATGTATTAATTAATAACAATTAAAAGTTAATTCAATTGATACTTCTTTATATAATTTACTTATCATTTATTTATTTAAAAACCATTATATGGATTATGTAATAGTTATAACAAGGTAAATGCAAATGTAATTTTTTTTAAATTTTGGTAACTATAATCACTTGTTTTAACATCATTAGGATGTATATAAATGATAAGAATTCTTATTAACAAATTATAATAACAAAATTATGTTAACAAATTATAATAACAAAATTTCAGTTTTAAATAAACTCAGTATATAATATAGTTATATATTCAGTCTATCATTATACTTTATAGTAGCTATAAACTGAAATTTATCCTTTACCTGTTTATCCATTTTACATTTTTAGTTAATGAAATTTAAAATTATCAGTATAATTAATATTAATTAAACTAAAATTTATTAAATTGATAATATTATTCTATTTATTCTTTTATTTAAATTAAATTAAAAATTAAATTTTATTAACAAACACACACACACACAAACACACGCACACAATATATATATATATATATATATATATATATATATATATATATATGCCCTCCTGCCTTCAGGTTTAATTTTCCTGGTATTGATTTTTCGTTAGTATTTTGAGTTTGGTTATTTTTGTTTTATAGTTTTAATTGGTTATAGTTTAGAGTTCAGTTGATATATTGTTATTTGTTTTTGGCTATATAGAGTGGTTAATGTAAATGTATAATTGTGTTTTAGTGTATATATATATATATATATAAGGATATGTTCAGGATTGTCAATTTATTATACAAAGAATACAAGGATTCCATAAAATTAAAAAATAATATTTCTTTAAATTACTTTAAAACTTTAACTAGATTTATTCTACATCATAATTATATTGTTTTTAATGACAATATATATTCAAAGCTGTGGATTACCACAGGGTGGCATTGTTCCTTCAATTCTTGCAGAATTATATTTATATTATTATGAGCGTAATTCAAATATTGCTAATTGTAAAATGTACCGTTATATAGATGATATAATTGTCTTCTATTTTAATAATAATTCAAATTATTTACTACCAATAAAATATCATAAAAATTTAAATTATAGTTTCAACGTTATGGTAAATAATGAAATTAATTTTCTTGATCTTAAGATAATTCTTAAAGATAATAAAATTTTGTTTGACATTTATGACAAAAGAAATGATTTCACATTTAAAGTTAACTTATTTACTAATTATAAGTCATGTATACATAAATCAGTATTTGTAAATATTTTACTAAATTTTGCACATAGAATTAACAATCTTTGTTCTAATAATTTTAGAACTCAAAATTTAAAACTTATCCTTCAACATGCAATAGAATATGGCTATAATTTTTATTTAGTTAAGTCAATTTTACGAATATAAATTTTGCTTTCATTGGGGTTATATGTTTGTACATTCTTTCTGTTAAAGCACTTACATTTTGATTGCTAATATATTTGGCTAAAGATTGAATTCCTTTGTGTGCGAGCTGAATGGGAATATTTTGGTTAAATATCTTTCATTAGTTAAAAAATTTAAATAATTGTGAATTCTAAATCTTTTTTCTTTCTTTTTTTCCTTTTCAAGGTAGAGAACTTTTAACAAAATATAGTTCCAATAAGTGCGTTTGCCATATTGGAAAATTTCTATTTTTTTTAATACTTTTCAAGTTAGAGAATATATATATATATATGTGCGGTTGCCATACTGGAAAAGCTTGGTTATTTTTAAGCTATCAGTGTATGAATTCTAATTTTATTTTTCAGGGTAGATAATATTTAGCAAGATATTAGTTCCAATAAGTGCGTGTAGCCATATTGGAAAATCTTTTAAGCTTGCATATAATATGGGATAGTTTGGGATAATTTCTATAATGAGAAATTCCATTATGCCAATGAATAAGTTTTATTGATTGTGCAGACAATAATTAAATTTATGCCATTTTGCTATTAAGCATTTATGTTTTGGAATGTATACTTTGCTGTATTTTCCCATTGCATTTAGATATGACTGAATTATTTAATTAATGAAAATATAAAGTGTATTTTAAAATAAATTTTGTGAAAGATTTATATTATGAGTCCATTTGAAATTTATATGCATTTATTGTGTGATATTATAAAAATTATAAATATAATATCAAAAATTAAAAATTATTTATTTAGACTTATTATTTTCCTTACCTATTTAACTTAGACTTTTTGTTTTTTGAGTGATTTTTCAAATAAACAGTTTTTTATTTTTTGAGGAAGATAAAATTGGAATTTTTTTAAATAAAAACAATTTAACAATTAATTGATAAATAATTGATACTCAATAATTCTTTGAAAAGTTAATAAGTTTAATATATAAAAATTAAATTAATTTTTTATATATTTTATATTTTTTATTAATTTATTAAATTAATAATATTATTAATATAAATTGTTAAAATTTCAGTTTAAAATAAACTCAATACATAATATAGTTATAGATTGAGTTTATCTTCATACTTCATAGTAGCTATAAACTGAAATTTATCCCTTATCTGTTTATTAATTTTGCATTTATAGTTACTGAAATTTAAAATTATCAGTATAATTAATAATTAAACTAAAATTTATTAAATTAATAATATTATTAATTTTACTATTTTATTTAAATGAAATTAAAAATTAAATTTTATTAACGCAATATTACTGTTAATATTAATGATTTGTTGAATTATTTAATTAATTATTAATTAAATTGTTAATATAATTAATAATTCATTTATTAGTTTAATTATTAAATATAATAATTCATTTAATCATTAATGTTTTTACTAATTAAATGTTGTAATTACTATTTTATTCTTAATTAAAAATTAATATTTTTTTTCAATTTATTAAGATGTGTTTTAAAAATTGATAATCCCTTTTAAATATTTTTTCATAAAAGAGTTTTATTAAAATACAATTAGTTAGAAATAATTAAACAAACAATTAATATAACAACTTTAAAACAAATAGTCAAACAATAAAATAACTTTAAAAACTCTATCATGCTATGAAATTGCAATTATGTAATAAGCAGTTCCGGTACAATCAAAACTTTTTATTTTGATGTTCTTTCAGTATTTTTAAAAACAATCTTAATTCTTTTGGCAGTCCGGTACATCAGATAATTTTATTCTCAGCATACAAGATAAATTTTCCTCTGAAGCGTACGTAATTTCAATAACTTTAAATCAACACAGATAGAAGAAAATGTATTAAATCACTGATCTTGTGTAGATCTTTAAGAACCTATTTCTTCGTAGCGCTCTCAAATCAACTCGCTTGCGACAAAAATGTAAACAAAACACAAACATTTATCGGTAGTGACAAACTCGTCCAACCAATCAGAGGACGGTATTCCCTCAGGTAACGTTTCCAATGTGCATATGTGAAATACGCGACCCGAGTCAGGTTCATATAAAACTGGATATCTGACCCAATGCAAGATTCTAATCAGATTTCCACCTATACCAAAAAGAAAAATACAGCAGCCGGCACAATAAGGTCGGGGCGGATTTTGGTAAAATCTGGTCGCCTAATCCGATGCAGGATCCGAATCCTGTCTATCGAAAAAAAACAGTCGACCCAATGAGGTCAGGTTAAATGTGGTCCCCCGACCCGATATAGAATCGTCACACTTTTTACAAATTAGTCACACAGTGACTTCACAAAGTGGTCACAATGTGAGGCCGTAGGAGGGCTTAAAAATAGTTATAACGACCTTACATCCACCTCACGTGAAATCACATCGATGGACGGTCACACAAATTGATGCCTCATAATTATTTTCTTATACCATCATAAAGGAAGATTTTTTTTCTGCAATTGACCATTTCTCGCATCACAAATTTACAGTGATCTATTTTATCTAAGGTCATATGTGAGAGTTTTCTAAAATGTGAAAAAGTATACATATCATTCTACACCGGAATCTATTTATATTTTAAATACCTGATTCAGTGGAGAAAATTTCTGGGATAGAAAATATTCAGTAGAAGAACAGAACCAATATATGACTATTAATATGACAAGAAAGGAAAGTCATTTAAATCACATTTTAACTGTTGTGAAAAAGGAGGTTTTTATTAATGCAACACGCTATTCAATAGCAAAAATAATTTAATTAATATTTTTATCAAACCTCTATCTCTCAGAAAGAAAACATGTGTCATGAGAAAACAGCAAACGATCTAAACATTTCAATGTCCCAATCTAATGTAAAAGGGCTATGCCCGTATATTATTGTGATTTGTGACGTCACGGCATCGTCACTGTGATGGCACATTGTGACTTTGTAGCCGTCGATGTGATGTGGATGTAAAGTCGTTATGGCCGTTTTTAAGCTCTTCTGTAGCATCACACTGTGACTACTTTGTGAAGTCACAGTGTGGCCACTTAAGTAAAGTGTGGCATTTGTGACGATTCTGCATCGGGTTAGGTGACCAGATTTTACCCGAACCCGACTCGATCTTATTATGTCGGCTGTTTTTCTGTAGGCAGGATTTGGATCCTTCATTATGTCGGGTGAACCATATTTTACACGAACCTGCACGGACTAGGTCGGGTGGGTTGTATTTTTTTTCTGCAGGTCGGATTAGGATTTGTATCTGTCATCAGTCGTGTAATCTGATTTTGTGCAAATCTGACCCGACCCCAGGTCAGATGAAGTATATATATATTCTTTTTTGCTACATGTCGGATTTGAATTTAAATCCTGAATCGCGTCAGGAGACAAAGTTTTAACCGAACACAGGTCGGGTCCGGTCGGCTGTAATTTTTTTAACTGCAGGTTGTGTTTGGATTATCGTAATTTTCTGTCAATGTCGGGTTTATCAGATATCGAGCCGGATAACCTGATTTTTGCAAAACCGTGATCCGGGTCGTAACAACCAATTTTTATTTGTATTTATTTATTAACATATTTCCTGAAGGTCGGATTTAAATTGGAATCCTGCACCGTTTCGGGTGATCATTTTTTACCCCTGTTTTTTTTTTTCTGCAAGAAATGTTCAGATTAGAATCGGATTAAAAAATAAAGGCCAGAAAATTAGATTTTGTCCGAATCCGCTACTACTCGTCTCGAATGCAATTTTTTTCTACTGGATCTTGCTCGGCTCAGATTTCTACATGGGATCGGGAAATCCAATATTTCGCGACCCTTACTTGGTTTAGCTCTTTTCTGCTGGAGATCAAATTCTGAAACTCGTCATTATGAAATCTACAAATTCCAAATCAATATTTTCCAATTTTTCATTACTGCTCACATAATGTCGTAATCTATTAGTTACACTTTAAATAAAGTTAGATTTATAAATTATATATTTCGGTTTGAAATGCTATAATAAGGCAAAATAAATATCCATTTATTTAATAATTATTAAACTATTAATTATTAAATATATATATTATAAAATGACAGTAATGTTCACATAAATATAGACTTTGAGCAATTAATGTAAGCTATTTAATAGAGTTTCAACCACGTTTCAGTGTTTAAAACGAATTTTGACCAGTTTTAGACGTTTAAAACCAGATTTTAGCAAGGACAGTGGCCCTTGATAAAACTAGTTTTGACCAGTCAAAGTTACAAATGATAATAAATCGTAAGTATTTCTATAATGAGAAATTCCATTATGCCAATGAATAAGTTTTATTGATTGTGCAGACAATAATTAAATTTCTGCCATTTTGCTATTAAGCATTTATGTTTTGGAATGTATACTTTGCTGTATTTTCCCATTGCATTTAGATATGACTGAATTATTTAATTAATGAAAATATAAAGTGTATTTTAAAATAAATTTTGTGAAAGATTTATATTATGAGTCCATTTGAAATTTATATGCATTTATTGTGTGATATTATAAAAATTATAAATATAATATCAAAAGTTAAATCCCTTTTGATGTAAATAAAATGTAAAAAATAACATCATAAACGTATTATAATTTTTACTAATATTTCATATGTATGCTTAGAATCGAATTGTCAATGACAAATTCCTTTAATTATATTGATTTTTGACAGAGAATGTAATGCAAAAATTAAATATAAATTTTTACTATGAACATCATTCGATAATTAAAATAGAAACATACCTAAAAAAGCTTAACTTAACTAAATAAATACTTGATTGCTTCAGCAATATTCATTATCTTTCAGATAATATTGGCACGTCTTGACAAATGATTTTTTAATGTACTAAATTGTCACAATTTTACATGGTTTCCAGAAATTTATTTCACAAAAATAAATTATTAATTGTTTCAAATTATAATTTTTTTCTTAAGTCGATAACTATGAAAATTGAACCAAGAATCGCAAAGTATATTAAATTCAATTTTGATCCTTATTATTAATAGCATTTTACTTTTAGTATATAATGTTGTTAATAAATAGATTAACACTAGAACTACCGGAAATTTTACTCAAGTTTCTTAAAACTATTTCACACTAGAAATTTTATTTAAAACTACTTAACTTATTCCTTTAACGCATTTCTGTGAGTTTTAAATTTAATATATTTTAAAAAGAAATTTCTGGTTCGAATCGGAACATATTCATTTTGTAACCGTCAAAATGACAGCTCATGGTAGTTCTAGTGTTAAAGCGATTGATTTCCTAAACTGCATATGTAAAATTATTAAATTTTTTTAAAAGAAATTCAATAAGGTGAAAAATTATTATTATTATTTACTTAAAAAGAAGCATTTAATATCTCACCGTTTAAAAAAAATGCAGTATTAAATGTACTATTGCTAAAAGTGTACAAATGCCAAAAATTGTACTATTTATGCCAAGACGTTAAAATTAACATGCTGAACTGCTGGTAAGGGCACTGTAGTTTTTGGGTTCAAATCCCTAGGGAAGCATGGGTGTTGAATTCCACTTTAATTGAAGGTCCTGGTCTGTTTAGCTCTCATGTGCAAAAGACGACTGTAAATCTCACAACCATAATACCATAAAATTGAAAGTGTACCGCAGAGCTGTGTTCACAGAGTTCATAGGTCAAATACCAGCCAGTCCTTACGAACATACCCAGCTAGACACGCGTGTAAGGATATTTCTTGTATTAAATCTTGTGGATTTATTCCCTGTTAGTACATTAAAAATATTTTAAAGTTTCAAAAATGGTTTACTACTTTTAAAAGTTTCCAAATTATTATATATAATTTCTAAATAAATTTCTGCTTCGCATTGCAACTTTTGTATGCTTGAAATGTTCGTAATTATATTGTATTGTAACTTATTTGTGTAAATCTGTATGGAAAATTATGATTTATTTATAGTTTGTTGCTGCTTAGTTGGTTGGTTGATTTTATGACGGCCGATTATCTACACGAGGGATATAGGCCCTAAGGGGGAGTGCCCTCCGTGGTGATCTTTCAAAGTGATCCTAATCCGTATTTACGGCAAGGTTCGAAGAAAACCACGGAAAACTCCGAACGGTTAGGTCAACGAGCGTGACTTGTTGTTAATTAGACTCAGCTAAAATATTCTGAAGTATCATAACCTTTAAATATAAAGGAATAGTTGTATCTTTCATATCCTTGAAATAAGCAAAAAAAAATTAATTTCAGAACTAATATGAAATATTCATGTTATATATTAAAATAAATAATCATAATAGTAGTTGTTATTCAGCTATGAAATAATAATAAAATAAATTAATGCAATTTTCTTTGAAGTTTAGCAGCATATTCAAATGTTTATGAAACCCAGGATCAGGGTGCGCAGAGTACATTTATATGACAATTTTTTTAATGGAATGTCTGGCCTTATTTAATTGCATAAATTATATTAAAAAGTCTGGGATTAAACGAGGTGACTAGGAAGCCTGCGATTTAAATATTATATAGAAATTTTCTGATCTTTAAAAATGGTGGCAGGTAGGCTATGGAATATGGCTCTTTGGAAATTACAAGGAGCAAACGCACTTTGAGTATGTACTAATTTTGAAACAAAATCCCAAAGGATGGTGAATTATACCACAGTTATGCCTAGATATAAATATGAACAAATACATATTAAACTTCTTTTTACCAGAGAAAGATATTTACAAGATATAAATCATATTACGATCAATTTTTGTGCATATGTGTTTATGTATGCAAATTTTATCTTAAAAACGGCTATAACGATTTTGACTAATTTTGTGTCTTACCGTTTTGAATTACGAGAAGACCAATGAGCTAAGTCACATGTTCGAGAAAATTCGATTAGTGGGTCATTTTTAGGTCACAACGGGTCAAGCTAATTTTATAAAAAAAAAACTGCTCTAACGATTTTGCCTAATTTTTTATCCTACCGTTTTGGGATAAGAGAAAACCATTGGGCACAATGGTTCTTATCTTATGGTCAATCTTAAAACGAAAGAGTGGATTTGGCTTCTCAGAAAAGAGCTGTAATTTATTGGATCGTGAATGAGTTGATTTTTAAACGTTTCACTCATCTTGATTTGAATTTTTATTTTTCTAATGCACTCCAGAAGAGAGAATACTAAACAACTCATCTCGATAAAAAAAGCGATCATTGGCGAGCGGCATTGGCTATAGCACGTTGTTGACCGTTGAAGTATAATTCGCGTTGTCCAAAGGGGCAATTTTAAAGAAGGAATACTTTAAAAGGTAAGAATTTCTGCTGTTTTAAATACTCTAATCATGTTTTTTATAATGATTCTGTTTTATATTTATTGTTATTTTATATATGGCGTGGTATTTTTCAGTTTATATCAATATTTTTAACAAATATGTCTTAACCCTAACATTTAGGACTATTTACACGAACGAACATTTAGAGATCTTTTGAGTTGGAAGGATAAATATTAAAAAATGCTCTAAAATATAATTATACAAATCCTTTGCCTCTCATTTTAAGTTTTTTTAATGTTGTTTCAATAAATATGATTTATAAATAGCTTTTAGTAGCAATTTAATCTTTTAAGAAAATGTCTCGGCGGTACTGTGCGTTTGTTTATATATATATTTTTAATGATGTTTCAGAACTCTAACTTTCATAATACTATAAATTGAAAATTGACTTGTCTGACTTTAAAAATATTGTTTTAAAGTAAACAAATTATATTTCTTATTTTATTCTCAGTCTGAAGAAATTTTTCCTGGCTATTTTTATTGACCTGCCTTGTTTTTCGAATGCGCATAACATAAGTTTTAGTCATTTTATGTTGCTGAGAGTTAGATTATTTGAAATGTATCTCAAATATATAAGAAAAGCTTTAGAATATCTATTTCATGTTGACAAAAACTTTTGAAAAGTAGCTTTATTAGTATATATACTATTTTTCTAATATTTTAAAATAAATATACTTGATTTGTGAAGCTGTATAAATCCCATATTTTTTTATCATATGTTGTTAAAAATAAGGTAACTATCTCCATTCCCGTATATTCACTGTGTGAATATTCCTAAATAGTATTAGGATTAAAACATTTAATGATAATATTTATATAAACTGAAAAATATCATGCAATATATTTAATAATATTGCATAGAAAACATAATCATTATATATATTAAAAAAACCCATGATTAAAGTATTTAAAACAGCATGAATTCTTATCTATTCAAGTATTCCTTTAAAATTCTCTTTTTGGATTAAGGGGGGGAGGGGGTTCAAGCAGCTCAAGAACAACAACAAAATAAATAAATATAAAATGACACTTTTCACTTAATTGTTGAATGTACACATATATGTATACATTCAACATGCAACTTACTTTTTTTTTTTGTGGAAAAAAAATATAATCTGTATCTGTTTATGAAATTTATTATTTTACAATAATATATTACATCTTTACCATGAATTTCAATTCCCCTTCCCCTCTTTTCTAGAAAAGAACTTGTATTTCGGAAGCTATAAATAATAAAATATATCAGAGGTATAAATAATAAAATATAAATTTTATAGAGTATAAAATAAGGTAGTTATTTATCATTATTTTTATTTGAAAACGTGGCAAGAATTCTGTGTTATTTTGAATTTCGTTGATAAAAGTAAATCAAAGGTTACTGAATTTCATTTTAAATGGCTTGATTTTATTTAGTCAGTTGATTAGAAATCCCTCAAGGGTTTTTTTTTTTTTTTGTAATTTTTAAGTGAGTGACTCCTCTCAAGAATGAGTTTATTAGAAATCACCCAAGGGGTTTTGGATTAACTCTTAAATGAGTTGATTTCATTCATGTATGAATTGGTTACCAATCGCTCAAGAATTACTGGATGAAATCTGAAATGACCTCATTTCACTCAAGTTTGAATTGATTATAAATCACTCAAGTGCTACTGGATTTAACCTTCATTGATTTGATTTCACTCAAGTATGAGTAAAATAAAGATCACTCAATCATGAGTTGCTTAAAAACAACTCGTTCACTCGAGTTGTTTCAACTCTTCATGAGAAGCTCACTTTCAAATCGTGAGATGAGTGGATTTCCGCTCAACTTGAGTTATTTTGGCTCTTTCGTTTTAAGAGAGTAGGTCACATATTCGAGAAAATTCGATTAGTAGGTCATTTTGGGGTCACTATGGGTCAAGCTAAGTTTAACCGAAAGTATCTTGGTCTTCCATACTGGTTTGTGCTAATTACCAAATTGTTATGCCTAAATTTAAACATAAACTTATATACATATGAAACTTTTTCTACCATAGAAACATATTTACATTATGTAAAACAAATAGGAAAACGCATCAGTTGTTTCAAATTGATCTTTTAAGTTGGGGAAGAAATGAGATTAACATATCGATTAAAAATATAAATGCGTATATATATATATATATATATATATATATATTTCGTAAGCTAATTGCGAAAATCAGGCTCTTTGCAATGAGCCGGGCTAATTGGAGAATTATCTCCATTTTTCCAATCAGCCTGATATTTTCCGGGTTGTACCCGACTCACTCTAACCTGAAAATTCCTTTTAAAATCAACATGCAACTGGAACCGAACATTACGTAAAAAATACACTGAACTGTAACCCGATCTGAACCCAACGAAATAACTTCCGTCGACACGCAACCCAACCCGAACCTGAAAATTCCTTTTGATATCAACAGGAAACCCGACCCAAATACTACGAAAAAATACATCAAACCGTAACCCGATCCGAACCCGAAAAAGTAATCTCTGTCGACACCAACCCGACCCGAACTTGAAAATTCCGTTTGAAGTCAACCCGAAACCCGATCCAAACCCGACAAAAAAAAATTCACCGATCCTCAACCCGATCCAAAAAGGACCAAA
Organism: Maratus michaelseni; assembly: GCA_963931845.1. NCBI lineage: Eukaryota > Metazoa > Arthropoda > Arachnida > Araneae > Salticidae > Maratus > Maratus michaelseni. Next base: position 217,952,757 of record OZ007586.1, on the reverse strand, counting down.
TAATTTCCGTCGACAAGCAACCCGACCCGAATCTGACAAATCCATTTGAAGTCATAATAATGTTATAATCCGAACCCCAAATAATTCCATCGAATCAAAAAATGATACGAAGATGGCAAAATAATTTCCGTCGACATGCAACCCGACCCAAACTTTAAAATTCCATTTGAAATCAAACCGAAGCAAGAAACAGTTCCATCGAACCGCAATCATTTCCGAACACTACAAAATAATTGCCGTCGATACGCAACGCAACCCAAACTTAAAAATTTTATTTGAAGTCAATCTGAACCCCAAAAAAGTTCCATCGAATCGAAAACCGATCGTACAGGGCAAAATAATTTTCGTCGACGAACAACTCAACCCGAACCTGAAAATTCCATTTGAAGTAAACCCGAACCCCAAAAAAGTTCCATCGAACCGAAAACCGATCCCAACAGGAGAAAATAATTTCCGCCGCCATGCAACCCAACTCAGATTTAAGTTGGGATTTTCACAAAGAAATTAATGAAATTAAGCAGAACTATGTTTCAGATGAATAAAGTATATTGTATTACGTTTTAAAACGTTTGCTATATAATTAACATTTTTAAATTATTCTTATATATTTGTAGAGATACTTTTTAATTAATAAAAATATATTTTCTATTTTTAAATGAATGATTAAGTGAAACTCCTGACACATTAATCTAATGCTACTAATTTAGTAATATTTTTCTGTAATAATATTTAAACAAAATATTAGTTTAATTTTACTTCGGATTCGGATGTGGGTGTGTTGGGTTCGGGTAGGGTTGCGGTTTGTTAGAATTTTTGTTCTGATCGGGCTGTGTGTCGACGGAAATTATTTTGTCGCGTTCGGATATGTTTGCGGTTCGATGGAAATTTTTCTATGTCCGGGTTGATTTCAAATGGATTTTTCAGATTCAGGATGGGTTGCTTGTCGGCGGAAATTATTTTGTCCTGTTCGGATCAGTTTTCGGTTCGATGAAACTTTTTTGGGTTCGGGTTGACTTCAAATGATAATTTCAGGTTTGAGTTCGGTTGGGTTGCGTGTTGACGGAAATTATTTTGTACTATTCGGTTCGATGGAACATTTTTTGGGTTTGGGTTTAGTTCAAATGGAATTTTCAAGTTCGGGTTGGGTTGCTTGTCGACGGAAATTATTTTGTTCTCTTTAGATTAGTTTTTGGTTCGATAGAACTTTTTTTGGGTTCGGGTTGACTTAAAATTGATTTTTCAAGTTCGGGTTCGGCTGCGTGTTGAGGGAAATTACTTTGTCCTGTTCGGATCGGGTTACGGTTCAATGGATTTTTTTTGTGAGGTTCTGGTAGGATTATAGGTTGATTTCAAAAGGAATTTTCAGGTTCGGGTCGAGTACAACACCGTATTTGAACAAACAGCTGGTGAAAATCAGGTGGACTGTGAAACAAGTGATCATTTTTCAATTAGCCTAACGCTCTCTAGGCTCTTTGCAATAAGTCTGAAAAACATTAGACTGATTGGAGAAAGGGAGATGATTCTCCAATTAGCCCGGCTCTTTGCAAGCAGCCTAGGCTCTTTGCAAAGAGCCTGATTTCGCAATTAGCCTACGACACACACACACACACACACACACACACACACACACACACACACACACACATATATATATATATATATAACCATTAATGAAACATTACGATAATACCAACTGAAACTTGAAATTATGATTTAGGAAGTAATAATTTATAAGTGTTGGCATTTTTGTCACAGATGTGAAGTGACTTACGTAACTTGCAGTGACGTCGCTGCAATGTCACATAAATTTTAAAAGTTGTTAAAAAGTAATTTTCTTGATGCCATATATATATATATATATATATATATATATAATGAAATCACGTGTGTGAAAAACAAAGGAATAGTTATTATAAAAATCAATATATATATACATGTGTGTGTGTGCAGTATAGACAATTATTTATTTATTATTTTATTTTGAAAATATATACTCAAACACAATGCGAGAGATTCAGATGCATAGCACATTTAAATTCTACATTTTATGATATATTTTAAAAAGTATATTTTTTATTTTAATTTATTTTTTGCTCGAACTTTTTTTTCAAATTCATTTTTTGGTCACACTGTGACGTAAAGTGTTGGCATTTTTGTCACAGATGTGAAGTGACTTACGTAACTTGCAGTGACGTCGCTGCAATATCACATAAATTTTAAAAGTTGTCAAAAAGTAATTTTCTTGATGCCATAAGATGTTTTAAAGTTTCCTTTAAAAGTTTCTTAAAATCTTCGAGATGTTCGCATTTTAGTAACAGTATAAAGTCACAGAGTGTTGGCATTTCGGTCACAAATGTGACGTAACGTACGTGAATTGCAGCGACGTCACAGTGACGTCACTGTGATATACTGACCATTGTCGCTAAACAAATATTGCCTATAGAATAAGAATTAATCTCCAACTCGGTTGAACAATAAATAGATTTGATCCACTTTGTTTCTGAAGACCTCATATTTTCATTTTTATAAATTTAGACATAATACTTTTTAGACGCATTATTTACAGAGAAACGCTATATTTCGGATGTCACTCTTTTTTTTTCCTTCATTTTAAACGCTGATCAAATGTTTTAAAATAGTCTGTCAGTCAAAAATATCAGGGATATAAACCTGAAAAGTAGGAAAGGCAGACTTTACATTAAATAGCAGCTGGTGAATGTTTTATCTGAAGCAGATTGGAGAAATGAAAAATTTAATGCATTGCAGTGACAATCGAAAGTATTACAACTCCTAAATAATACGCTTAAATTCATGCTGTACATTTCAGCTTATGCACAAATTAAATACGACTTGTTGCAGATATTCTCTCGTGGATCGTAACATGAATGGAAAAAAATCGCAAACCAAAGAAATCTTGAATGATACATCTTGCAAATGCATGCGGTAATTAAAAAGACGATCAAATCCAGTTCTCTGAAAGAATAGCACTCTTCTCTTGGGAATAAGAGGTATGTGGTTCGAATCCCGGTCAGACAAGAGATTTTATAACGGTAAAGGAAACAGAATATGAATACAGAAAACAACTTATATCAAGAAGTTTCTATGAAAAAAATTTAGTAAGGAGTGCAGAAAATATACAATATTTTCCTCCATATAAATTTTGCTTTTATAGTTAAAATTAAAACATTAGTGATGATCGTATATGTTTCTCAGACAATTCATAATTTAGACTTCGAGGGAGGACAATACTTATTATTACTTGAAAAAAGCAACCCAGTATAGCTTAAGAATTTTATTTTAAGACACCATACATACTCATATAGTATTTTATGGGTTATAGGCTATTTTATGGTTGTAGACTATCAGAACCATCTTCCGTTAAGCACTTCCCAGAGCAAGCTGTGAGAACATAAAAGTCCAAAACAATGGATTTCCGAAGGAACAGGGGTAAATTTCAAAAGAAATTATTATTTTTTTATTTTCCCTGAATCTGCCGATGCTTGCCGCCTGCAAATCAAGTTGGCAGTGTGGCTGCTTGTGTCAGAGTTGCGAGTGCTGTTTTCTGAAGCATTCAGCCTTCGGGTCCCCAATTATGTCCTTCCATCATGCTTCAGTGCGGATTCACTGAGGCCTAGAATATTCGGAGACTAAAGACTTCAGCTGAAGGGGGGCACTCCGTCAACTTCCTCCTTATCTTTTGGGCGTCCCGTGAGATTTCGCTTGCTCCCCCATCCCAACACATCAGCACGCAATGCAGCGAGCTCCGAGGGTCACTGATTTGGCAGAAACACCTTCTTTTTTCAAAAAAAGTAAATAAATAAAAAATAATAAATCGAAAAGCAAAATTAGTATTACTCAATGCTCCGAAGAACAACTCTACTCCATAGATTTTGTACATTATTGTTATTACTTCAAATCCTTTATACGCCTAAAACACATCGCCAAAGACATTCGCATTCGTCCATAAAAAGTCTAATGGTACAGGAGAGTAAATTACGAGACCAGAAAAGGGTCTTAAAGGGGTGAAAATTTTTGAGCGTAATAAATGGGCACTTTGAAAGAAAAAGCCTTCAGTACAGTCGTCTCAAACAATTAAACTTAAATTTATGAAACTTTAATGTAGATTTTAAAACTCAAAATTAACTTTTTCTTTATTTTTCCCTGATTCTGAGATCCTTCTTAATCGGTTGTTTTCACTCTCACTTTCCATGGCCTTAAAAACCTTAAAAACATAATTTTTCGAGTTTCATACGGCTGCGTCAAAGCAACGTGGCTGTAATATATTTGGGTATTTTTTCTCAAATTTAACAAGGATTTGATCTACTATGCTTTCGAAAATATGTTTAAAATATCCCACGCCGAGCTATTTTCCATACAAGCCTAAATTTAACTATTTTTGTCTGTGACAGCGTAGAAAATTAATCCACTAATGTAAAATCATAAGTAAAAAAGAAAACAAAATTTTTTAGAAGAGACAGAAATTTCGAATTCATAATACGAATGCATCAAAACGGCATGGCTGTAGAATATTTTGAAAGTTCTTCTCAAATTTAACAAGAAATCGATCACTTCTGCTTTAGAAGGTCTGTTTAAAATAAACGAAGCTGAGCCATTATGGTCCACAGAGGCCGACACTTTATTATTTTTGCCCCCTTTCTTCGACAGCGAAGAAAATTAGCATACTAAAGAAAATCACACACAAAGGAAAAAAACAAAATCAGTGAAAAGATATAAAAAAAATTAAACTCACATTACGTCTGCATCAAAACGGCGTAGCTGTAAACTATTTTGATGCTTTTCCTCACATTTAACAAGAATTCATTCCCTTCTGCTTCGCAAAATCTCGGTTTAAAATAAACCAAGCCAAGACATTATTATCCGTGCAAGTCGACACTTTATTAGTTTTGCTCTCTTTCTTTGTCAGCATAGAGAAAAGAAATCTACTAATGTGAAGTCAAATGCACAAGAAAAAACAAAATCGTTCAGAAGACACCGGAGTTTTGAACTCATCATATCCTTATAATGGTTGTATATTACAGTTGTATTCACACGTTTAACCTAAACGTATACAACTTGGGATGATATTTAATATTTTGATATAAGCACAATTTTTTATTAAAACGAAAACTAGAATAAATGTATAGTTTGATATTCACGAAAATTTGCTCTTATTTTAGAAGTTTATGTCTGTAATAATGAATTTACATTCATAAAATGTACGTTATATAAAACTTCATGTAATTATGATAATTTGCAGAAAATTATTTATGTATGAGAAAAGTCTGAAATGAGTCCTTTTATCAGTCTTTCAATATTATGTGCTAATTAAATTTGTAATGTTGCAAAAAATAATGCTATAACATATTTTTAGATTAAAATACAGCTGATCTCAGTAACAAATCATCAAAAAATTTTTTTTGTAATTTATCTAAAAATGAATATTTACAAATTTCAACTTAAAAATATGTTCCGGCATATTTATTTAAATACAAAACTATAACTGAATCTGGAAATTCAGTTCTTAATTCTCATTCCAAAGTTGTTAAAAAATATGATATTTAAAAAGTCTTAATTTTAAAAAATAAATATCCACTAAATTTGATTCAGATTCAGCTACAGATATAATATTTGAATGCATGCATCATTTATATAGTTTTTTCTTATCTGACCATTACAGTTTCTACCATAAAACATTTTAATTTTAATTATAATTTATGGTAATGAGTAGAATTATATGAATAAAAAACTACTTAAAAAGAACTTTATTTTATTGAGAGAAAAATAAAATTTTATTTTTATATAAAATTTCAGTTCTACTCCTTTTTTATTTTTTTGCTTATATAATTTTATATTTTATCTTACTTCATGCATTTTAAAACCAATTCAGCAGACAGTTAGTTTTAAAATTGTATTGTAAGAATAGAAAATATCAATGAGTGCCTTTTAAAATACTATTAGATAATAAACATATTGCAAAAATTGCTTAGCGTCCAATTTCTAGCAAGTTTAATGGCAGTCTTAATAAAGTACAATTATATTTCATAAAATTATATCGATAACATAATATAGAAAACATGAAACGATTCAAAGAAAGAAAAATTAAAAAAACACACACACACACAAACAACGTTACGATCCGGAGACATAATTAAAAAGTAACGAGTAAAATATAATAAACTTAATTTTCATTTAAAGGTGATAGCTTAAGTTTTAAAAAAATGAAGAAGCAAATGAAGAAAATAGCGTTTAAAATGGTAGAGACTATTGCAGTTATAAAATGTAATAAACGTTATTTTTATTTAAAGTGATAGCTTAAATTTTAAAATTTACTTTAATTTTAAATAACAACATTCCACATTTTTATGTGCTTAAAGAATAATATTGAATGAAAATTAAATATTCTCTTGCTTGGTAATAATTTTATAAATATTTGTTTCTTATTTTTTCCATCCCATTAAATGAAACAGACACACAGTCCAGTAATTTTGCTTAATGTTTCAAAAACATATTATAAGTAACATTTAACATTTAATACTGCAATGTTTCGCCCACTATCAGAATTGCATCACCATAACAAGCAAACAAAGCATACATTTTTATGTTTCGAAGCACACCGTAATGGGAAAGCTAAAAAAAATTACGGAAAAATTGAGTGCGTCTCTAAAAGACTCCCTTCCGTAAATTTATCTCTTACTATTTTCTTTCTTTTACTGCTTTTTTTCTTGCACTGATGATTTGTATTCTTTTGTTAAGGCACTGAAGAGTGAAAGTAACTGTATATGATATCCATTACGAATAAATTTTTACACATGAGGATATTTACGTAGTTGACAACGAGTAGAATTTCTTTCACGCTGAAGAAAATATACCCGATAGTTTCATTTTCTTTATGCGTCAAATAAATAGAAAATGTTATAAATATTTTTTTATCTTTTGCGCAATCTAATTATTACAATTTTTAATTTTGCATCATAATTGCAATATATATATATATATATTTAATTTCTTTTATATAGCATTACCAAATATTAAGCCTCTCATGCATGATAACACAGGTCTCTCAATGGTCAGTTTTTTAATACCAATACTTTTGAAGAAAAATTTTCGTGGTATACAAAATTTGTAACAAAAATAAACTGTGGGAGAGGTTTCTACAAAATTTGCAAGAGAAATAAAACAAGTTGATAAGTGCGATCGAAGAACTTTTTTATTTCATTTTCATTTTTCACGTGGAAATCTTTCAATAGAAAATTAATTTTTGTAGAAAGAATTTTATTGTGGATTTTTAATTATTGGCAACTGCTATAACAAAAAATGTTTAAATTTAAGAAAAGGCTGTTAGAATTTTGGTTTTTTATCTCTCTATATTAAAATAATACGATTTTCTCAATTTTTAATATTTTGAGCTTAATAGTAGGCATTTAGCTATAAGTACACAAATTTTCATGCCTGTAAGTTATATAGTTTCTGAGAACGGCTCTGTGACGGACAGACAACGGAGCGGGAGTAACAGGGTTTCGTGAGATGAACGAAACCCTAAAATGAAGATAATATATATATATATATAAAACTTTAAGTAAAATTTAACCATTGAAACATAAGAAACTGACCACATACACTTAAATTCCGATACCAAAGAGCCCTGTCAATTTACAAATTAAAATTGTAGTCCTAATCAATGTAATATTATTAATTCAAATTAAGAAGAAAAAAAATTAAATAAATAGAAAATAAGGAATGAAATATAAACCACACGAATATATACACAAATAAAAGTTTATAAAGTAATTTACTTATATATTATCTTTAAATAGGAGATTAGTTTAAATTTGATGCAAGAACTTGTTTAATGCATTTTGAAATTCAAAGGTGTTACGATTATATATATATATATATGTATATATATATATATATATATAACCATAAATGAAACATTACCATAACACCAACTTAAACAATGAAATAATGATTAAGTATGTAATAATTAGTTGTCAGTGAAAGTATTCCCCAACACACTGAATATGGATACAAAAACTTATTAAAAGAATAAGAAATTAAATTAAAAATTGAATAAATGGAATTAAATGAATGAAATGAAATGAAATTTGTGGAATTTAGACAGAATTTTCAAGTCCCAAATGCCTAAATACCACAAATAAAATGAAATGAGAGGTTTCATCATCATATTAGCCATAACATTGCTATATATATATATATATATTTAAAGTGGTGTTCAAAAATCGGACCGAGTAGGGAGCCATTGAACCTCATATGAGGTTGTATTGTAAAATATACTTCATTCAACTATTCATTTTTTTTTTGTTTACTCCTTTACTATAAAAGAAACGCATACGGAGTTCAAAAATACTTGTGATATACAACGATGGATGGCGAATTTTTTTTTCGATATTCAATTGTAAAATTAACTTTTAACAATTTTGTTTCTATGCTTCACAGGAGAAGATTTTTTCAATGAATTTCTGTTCTTCGATCTAAAGACGAACGTGAACAAAGATGTATTTTTTAAATTTTCAACTTTAATGCATCAAAGTTTAAATTTTCCCAAAAACTATTTAATCACTATTAATAATATTATTTTATTGCTTGTAAATGTTATATCACGGTCGCTTAAATCTTTTTGGAATAAATGTAAAAAAAAAAAAAAAAAAATCCAAAATTAATATCATTCAATAATTTCTCAATAGTCTCAAGTTCTTAATAATCCATTTCAAAATCATTTTAAGTATAAAATAAAATTTTTCCTCCCTTAAAAAAAAAAATAAATAAAAAAAAAATAATAAAAATAAAATGCATAATTTATTTTCCTGAACTAAAAGCGACTGGTGCTGCAGTTGTCTAAGAGAAGTGTATCCATAATGTACATTATCTGATTTTTTTTTTTTTTTTTTTTTTTTTTTTGGTTGGCATTAATATCGTTAGAATATTGCTTCTTGATTGCAAATATTTAGTCAGATAAAGCAAAATTAGCCTATAAAAAATGAATAAGCACCAGCTGAAAATTTTTGCCAAAGTATTTCTCAAAAAATGTATTTTAAAACTATAAAAATCGTAAACAATTTTATCGGCTCTTCAGTTTCTTGAGAGATTGTTTTTAAGCGCTATTTATTTTCCATATTTAAATTTTAATTTTACGCTCTTCATAATAAAAAAAACTATAAATAATTTTGATTACTTTGAATATAAAAAGTACAAAATATTATTTATAGTAATTTTTTTTTATCTATGGTATCTTCAGAAATTTTAAAAACCAAAAGCCTTGTCCGTAATTTATTCTTATTCTTATTTTTTTTTTTTTTTTTTACTTCGGTAAATGTGTTCCTTCAGAGCCAAAAATTACTGTACTTTTACTGAAACAGCGGAACTGAAAAATACAATAGTTACTGTCCATCAAAACTTCCTAAAAATTAATTCAAAGTATTGGTGTTAATAACGCTTTAACAATGCCCCCTGCGACATTCTTGTACATTTTAAGGTACATCATAGAACAAATATTAACTCACAATACCCAATGAAAAATTACTAAGAAAATTAACCATCTATATTATAAGGCAAAAACGCATATACGTGAATAACGCTGAAGTCATTTTGACCAATAGCAAAACTTGGCCAATAAATTTCGTTTTTAATGCAATTTTTTTAACTTCTAAACACCACAGAATTTATTTTACACCGTCGAATAGGGGTAAAAATGTCCTTTCAAATGTAATGTGTTTGAAAACTGTACATCAATTTACTGATTATTTTATGGTTTTTAAAATAATTTTTGAAGTATGGTTTTTAAAATAAGCATGATATATTTTTAAAAAATATATCTCTATCGCATGCATCCCGATAACGAAAGATTAACCTGTTTACACTTAAAACAATATAAATAGTTCAGCATTTGCTTCCGTCTAATATTCTATAATGAAATCAAACTTAAACCACTGAAATTATCCGAATCATAAAAGCTACTGTAAGTAGCTATCTTTGGTGATTTCTTCGACCATTAACTCCTCGCATGCGGCTAATACGAAAGTATCGCTTATCGCTTTTAATAAATTTCAAAACTTTATTTGCATACATAATTGATAATTTTCATATAAAAATAATTTTTGGTGTTCTGAGCGGGCAATCTGAAAAATTATATTAAATGTATAAATCTATTACAATTTAAAAAAAAAGGGTTTTTACTTTTGTTCTGTAACCCGGGAAGCCCGGGTTCGATTCCTCGGTATTATTAATAATGTCTAAGGTATTAAAAATGACTTACATAATTTGACACTACAGTAAAATAATTTAGCTATTGACACTACAGGCATATAATTTAATTATATTATGGAGATGTAATTTTTTATAAATATATGAAAAATTATAAAAAATATATATATAAATCTAATACAAAAAGACTTATTTTTCTTGTAAATGAAAATATTTTTGTTCAAGTATCAGCGAATTGAGGCACCAATTTCATTTAAATGTTTTATAAATCCTTATACATTTAACATAAACTTATATCAAATCAAAATTTTACCATCGTCCAATCTGAGTGAAATAAATTAAATAAAACTGCAAAACACAAGCAAAAATGTAAAGATAGATAAGTTTGGTCATCAAAAAGATCTGTTTAACAATTTTAGTGAACCTAATGATATAACATTGCACATATATAATAAACATATATTATAATAAAATATAGTTAGAAAAAAAATTTATATTCACTATTGAATTACTTTCATAGTATTATTGACCTTATTCATTTATCTGTAATTTATCTATGTTTAAAGCTTGAGATTTATGGTAAGATATAAATTTTTTTATTAAAACTAATTTATTCGAATTATCTCACATGAATATTTATTACAATCATCTAATTTTATTAATTTATAAGCTACTAATTAACATCCTTCATTTATGTGATGAAAATGACATATATTTGAAAATAAAAATTCTTGTAAAATACAATTCATGTTGAATCTTCTACGAATAATACTATCTCAACATTATAATGATAAAGGGGAGATACAATAATTTTAATATGAAGAATATGTATTCGAAGTTCTGTTTTTAAAAAATAGTGTTTGGTTATTTACGATATAGAATGGTAAAATAAAGGTTATTTTGCTGTAGCATGGCTTTTATTTTTGTTATAGTTTTCAAGTTTCCTCATTGTTAGAACTCCGTCTTTTACTTAAACGCGAAATGATTCTTTTTTCCACTTGAAACGTAGCCTAAAATTCATTTTAATCCATTTTAATTTACTTTAATATATATTTGAATTTACTCAATTTTATTTTTATCTGTAATGTAATCATATAAATAATATTATCATATATATAATAGTAATATTATCATATAAATTCATTTAAAGATACAATGTTAGAAAATATTATAAGAATTTCAATTAAATTAATAAAATTGTTATGTGATGCATTAAACAATTATGCGGATTTTGAAGGTGCACTTCTTTTCTAAATATGACAATAATATGATCAAAACAACTATGATATTTCAAAGAGGAAATATTAAATTTAAAGTTAAACTATTTAATGTAAATCGGCACTTAAGCAACAAGTCAACTGGATAACATTGTTTTAATTACAATTAACTCAATGGCTGACAAGGATTCATGTTAGATTCAAACTAGTTTTTCAGCTCTTAATGACATTATCGATGCACCGAGCGCGAAATTATGTCACAGGTTAGAAAGCTGTAATTGCTTTTAAATCTTTTCATAAGCAGTCGTTAACGCTTCAGTTCATCGAGCTGTTTTGAATTGCACTCTTCATCTCTGTGGATCACATGTGTCTTCAGAGATATATGAACAAAGTAATCATACTATTTGTCTTTTTCTTTTTTTTCTTTTGTATCTAATTTATTCAGTAAGCTGAATGTTTATGCCGTAATACGTGCTACTTAAATTATAAAGATATTTTTATCAAATTTTCATTTTAGCTTGATAAATGTATTTTTGACGTATAAAGAAATATTATTTATGTTGAGATTGTTTTTTTAATGAATTACAATTTTTTTTTAATTTATACATTGTACATTAATATAAGAATCAATCTAAAAAAAAAAAATCGTCAAAAGACGTAAAAATTACAGACAGCAAGATTTTCAGAAAAGTTTGGATTCGTTTCATGAATTTTTTTTTTTCGTGTTTTGAGGCAAAAAGGACATACGTAATAATTCCATTTTTAATTCTATAAAGAAATATGCAGCACAGTTGGCGGAACACCCCTGTGACTTGAGGAAAATGCAACTTTAGCTTGGAGAATTTCGGATAATTTTTACGTTTGACAAATTGTATGTGTTTTCAGGGAAAATGGGCAAATCAAAGCAGAATGTTTCGTATTTTAACGATGTATAACGAACAGAAAAATACGTGTCATTCACGGATTTTTTTAGAGCGATTAACAGACTATTTTACCTTGTTAATTTTATATTTTATGATATAATTTGAAGCTAATTACAAAAGATTTTCATTAAAATGCTTGTTTCATCAAAATTTACTTTTTTATTCAGTTCTTGAAAATCGATAATAGTTTTTCGAATGCTAATATTTTCGCTCTAAATCCCGTGGCATTTATTGAAATATATAACAAAAATTTTTCATGATTGCTTATTAGTCTAATACTTAAGCATTTTAGTTCCATGTCAGAGAAATATTCAGGTTTTAGCTTAGTTTATAAAATTAACTAACACGTCCTTAATGAATTCCATACGCATTTTCATTACATATTGTTTTATAAATCAAATAAATATGCATATATAGAGAGAGAAAAGTTAAGTTTCTACGTTTCTGAGTGAAATTGCCGTGACATATTTTGGAAATATAAAAGTAAGAATGAAAAAATAAGTACATTTTTCCATCTATGAAAATAACGCAAGTATTGGGTTGTTCGGAAAGTTCTTTCCGTTTAGGAAATTTGGTTCGTACCGGAAAATTCTATCATTTAATTATCAGACATTAATTCCGTTATCTAATTTGTAATAATTGACGGTCAGAATATTACGGTACGAATTGGTTTTCTTAAACGGAAAGAACTTTCCAAACAACCCAATAAATAAACGAAATTATACAACGAAGCAAATTATCACCATACTCCATTTCACTCACGTTCCTCAACAACTGAAAATTAAATAATTTGACAAAATATTTTGAGGTTTTATCGTTTTTTGAGATAATAAAGACATCATTTCAAGAAACAGTATAAGTCTTTAAGACACAGAAAGTGGAAGTATTTAAGCAATAATAATAAATAAATAAATGAAAATTAAGTTTCATTCCCACAGAAAAACTTCATACACCATTACTTTCCCATGCATTTTATTATCAAAATAAAAGCACAAACTATGTCATCTGAAATGAAATTCAGACTTTATGATTATTACTAATTATTATTCTTTCAAAAATTGTGAGACAAGGTTTCAAATATATCGAATGTTTTACCCATACTATAGTAACGTTGCCCAGTCGTTGTAAAACATTTCACATAAAGTTAAGTCAGTCTAAAAAAATAGCTAAAAAAATAGTAACTATTAAATTTTTGGTGATATTTATATAAATTGTAGCTCATCAAGAACCAATACTTTTTAAAAAGCAAACCGGGAAATATATTAACACATTTAATATAAATAAACAATTACTATAAAACTATTAATGCTACTAAAACTGTAAGTTCTTATTGATTTTTACAATGAAAGGAAATATAAGTATTACTTTTCATGCTGAACAAAATCAAAACCAAAATACATTCTTTATGATACTTGTGTATTTTGCGAACTAATATGGTATTTCGTAAAGTGCATGATGTTTTCCACAGATATTCATATTCAATTTTTGAATGAATAGCATAACTTGCTGTAACAACTGTTACGAAGTTATCGAGGATAGAAGTTTCATTTTAGAAATAACTTTTAAAACTCTTTATACAATATACTCTTTAAATTAAATATTGAAAATTATCGTAATATATACACCATGCATTTTATTATCAAATTAAAAACCCAAATTTTTTGCCGTTTGCAATAAAATGCAGCTGTGATGATTATTACTAAATATTATTCTTTAAAAAATTTGTGAGACCATAGGCATAGAGTTGTATGGACTCGTGTGGCTCAAGTCCCACCATTAATTCTAAAATTGTCACTTTTTAGTATAAAATAAAAACGTTTAGTTTTTTTTTCCTTAAATGTTCTATTATTTTTTATTTTTATTTTGTTATAAGGATAAACGACATTAGGAAAACTTTTTCACTTTATGTTCTATTTTTTTTTAATTAGAATAAAATGCTCAACGTCTGAACTTTTTACATAAAAAATGAAAATAGAAAAATAAAGTCCTTATTCCAAAAAATAAAAATAAAAATAAATAAAAAATAAAATAAAATAAAATAAAATAAAAAGCAAGACGTTATTCAAAGTCAACTTTCGTTGTAATTTTCTTATAAACGATTCGCGAATATCAGCAAGCATCATTTTATAAACGGGTCTATACATTGGAAAGTTTAGATTGTATTAATGTTTTATTTAACTTGTGATTTTTTATCAGTATACGATTATGTTTAATTTCTTTAAAAGGGAGTTAAAAATGCAATATTAAATTGGTAATCTATCTTTTTTTTACACCCACATGCACATATTTGTGTAAAAAAGAGTTGACCTCCATCAATATTTTTCAAAACTGTACGCCTATGTGTGAAACAATGTTTCAAATATATCGAATGTTTCACCTCTCTGACCAAGTGATGATATGCCGAACTTACGTTTTACTGCATTAATCGCAAAAAGGTGAAAATTGATGGAGCGGACGGAGAGGAATATTTTTCACGTTTAAAATATTTCATGCTGTCGCATTTTTACAAAACATTGATTCTAGGTCTGTTAAAAATAAGATACTTGAAAAATAAAGTAAGCTTCCCAAAATGGGTACAAACAAATGTCTTCTCAAAGAATAAAATCAAAATATTAAATTCTTACATGAATAAAATTTTTCTAAAGCAGACAAAATAAGTTAAAAGTTTCAATAAAAATCAAAATGAAAACATTCTATATGATTTTTTTATATGGAATAAACAAAGCAGTATAAACTTTAATTTTTAAATTTTAAGCAAGAAAAACTCTGCGTCAATAACAACAAGAACAAAAAATTATGCGTCAAGCATAGATTATGAAACACTTTCCAACACAGCCAGAAAACTTTAACGAAACTTCAAGGTTAAATAAGGTAAAAGAAGAAATGTAAGTAAACAGTTTAGAAAACATATACCACATTGAAAAGTACAGTTTTCAAAATTACCTCTCATTGTAAAAAATGTAGTCGAATTATTTTGTGCAACCCTGCATATGATCTGTAGATTTGGATATATAATATATAGCATGATAAAATTTAGTTCATTTAGAAAATTCACATTTAGCAATTTTCGCCAATCGGTGGAAATGCACTCGAAATATTTTGTACAGCCGTGTATATTATTTAAAAACTTTTGTACACACCACATATTAAGCTAAAATTTAATTCAGGGAAAAAACACATAAAGCAACTTAGAACTCACTTCCAGCAATTACCAACCGTAAACGACAATGTATTTTGTTCTTTGCGTGGCCCTGTATATGAATTTATTTATATTCCACAAACTTATATTAGTATACTAAATATAGTTGAGCAGGAAAATGCGTAACACAATTAAAAACTACTCTTAAGCAATTCACTCAGTCTGTGATACTTACGAATTCCCTTGTGTAGCTCTGTATAGTGATCAACCGAATTTATGCACACCACGTAATATGAAAAAAAAGTAGTTAAACTTAATTACGCAAAACAAACTTGAAAACGCACTTATCACACATAGAGTGTATTATCGTACGTATACTGTAACCGATATATTTTGTGCGTCCCTGTAAATGAACGATAAACGCAATGCACACCATACTTTTGAGTGAGCAATTTATAGTGCACCTCAGTAATGCATATAATTTTCATTATCTTTGAAATAGTAAAACATCAGTAAATTACGCTGCAAACGATTTTTCCCTTTAGCACAATGTTTAACAGAATTCTTTTATTTGATCCTGTAAATGAATAATAAATGTTTTGCACCCCATATTCCACAAAAAGCATGTTTTAATGCGCTTCATAATTATATATCAATTTCATCATGTTTCAAATGGCGTATAGTTTCATCAAAATGCACTTGAAATGATTTTTATCTACTGACTGTAATGTAACGGAATACTTTTGACTGTCTCTGTGAAAAACTATAAGTGGTACACTTCATTTGCAATAGGGAACATGCTGTAGTAAACGACAATAACATACAAAATTTTCAGGGTGATCCGAGTATATTTACTCCAGTTAGAGCACGGCCAGACGGCAGACGTCCAGATGTCAGACAAACTGTAGTCATAAACACTTTTCAACTAGGTTGCAAAGTGTTAAAAACGAAAGACGGCATTTCAAATATTTTAGGAGTTTCATTTGTTTTTCTTTAACGACATCGTAATCAGTATTAAGAGATATACAAGCCGACTTCCAAATCACTTTATTACAGAACTTTTAAAATCATATTTTAGAGACAAGGTGGATTGACTTGAAAAATATCTATATCCTCCCTACCCCCTGGTCAGTAGCAAATGTTTCAAATGCAAAAAATTAATCAAATAATCCAAATCTGTATTCAAAATGACAGTGAGCTCAGAGTATGAGCATTTAGAAAATAGTACTAGCTTCTTCCGAACAGATTCCCTTCTACACCAAACATAGCGAATGTAATCCAAGTATTCTCCCGTGATAACTTGGCCGATGACATCTAAACAGTTTACGGTGCTATTTGGAAAGAAAGTTACTAACATATACAAGTGGTGTAGGAAATGCATCATTTAATTAAAAACTAGGTACTGCTAGTTGCTAGTACTGATTCCCATGTTAATCTATCTATATATTAAATTGACGTGTGTGTCCATATATTTCACTTTGCAGCCACGATTACCCAGCGCAGACCACTGGTGTCTGTGTATGGTAGTAGCCTCGAGTCTCCCATCGTGGTGGTTGCATGTCGGTAGCTGTGAAGGTCTGGGAGATATGGTGGTTGAAAGTGGCCGACCTAGGACATTTTCATATTTCGACAAAATTGTTCTAAAAAATGTTTGGAATCTTCTTTAATGGGAATTAGTTCATTCAACTTAACATGAACTAATTAAGATATAGATAAGTAAGTGAGATGATTTCTCCACCCTAGTGTTGGAAATTGAAACTAAACATATTGCAGAACGTGCGTAGCACGCCTGCTAAACAATGCCGTAGGCAACGGGGACGAGTGCCGGAGTTTCATTCGGAAAGAGGTTTGTTTTTGTAACAGAATGCGCTCCGAAAATTACTATTTTTCTCGAAATCGCAAAAGAAAGTTACTGATTTCAGTGCAACTCCGGACGGATCATCTAGTTAATGAATAATTACATCGAAATTTGTTTTGCTCCATCGTAGGAGGACTATAATAAGTTATCGTAGGAGGACTATAATCATTTCATAAGCTTTTCTTATCCGTTTATACAATCGGAAAATATTGTCAACACCATTATATTTAAGGTTTCGACTAAAAAAATAATATATTTAAGAATTCTTTCTTCAGAAATATATAACTTTGTGAATAAGAGTATATCTTTTTGCAGATTTTTTTTCTTTTTTTTTTCTTTTGCGAAAAAGTGTATTTATTTAAAACAAAATTTTGGATGATTGATGACAATCAGGAATTTTTTAGAAAAAAATTTGTCGAAAAAATACATTGTCAGATAAGATAAAATGTTTTTTCATAATGTAACATCTTGATTACATTCACTACGCTCTCTTTACCACATTTATTTTTTTTTAAGTTTAAAAGAAACAGTTATTTTTAGAAATATACAGGATATTTTTAATGTAAATCTCAAAAGTGTAAAAATGCACACGGAATGCAGAACGAATAATGGATTATAATAACCCACAAAATTTATCGTATTAAGATAACTATCATCATTAGTTCACACTAATTTGGAAATTTTATCAGAGCAACAGGAAATATATTCATTAATAATGATTAAATTCATTTCTTAAGGCTTTAGTTTTTAACAATTTTAATGATAAAAATTAATCTATTTGAAACATTAATTATTTTTTTTTTCTTGTATAATATCGACACAAATTAGTTGGGCAAAATGAATGATTTATCACACACAGTTATACAGCCAAACATGAGAGTACAAATCATTATTAGATAGAGTAGCTGACAAGTTTGCCTTTCTGACAAACGCTCGCTGTAACTGCCCTTCAATTACTCAGTAAATGTTCCTTTTGCAAATTTGTTCATTTTTTTTTTTTTTCGTGAACATGTTCACGTTAATCAAATGCAGTGCTGATTAGTTATTTCATTTCAGGAATATGTTTTTGAAGTGAAATGAACTCAAATTCAATTTTTCAGTTTTAAACTTCAAATTTTCAGAACAACAAATTTAATTTTATTACATTTGTAGTAAAATCTTGCAGGTAATCAAGATGAATTTTCTGAGAATGAGACTGTGGAAGTCTGTTAAGGATCCTAACTGACTTTTTTTTAAAAACAATTTTTAATATTTTTTTTTTCGCAAACGTATCAATTTATGGCAGGTGCTCTTATAAGAAACTATGTAATCAAAATCTTTTTCTGTTTTTCGGTAGCCAGAAGATTTTTCAGAAAATGCTGTCAAAGTTGCCGTTTTGAACAGCATTTCCGGACGCGACAGTGCATGAAAGGGAAAAAACTGCCGTCCTGAGACTTTCTGCTTATAAATTAAATTGTAATTCGTTTATCAGAAAAGGAAAAAAAACCTGTTCGGTTACAAATTACTTCAATAATTATGCTTGCAAGTATCAAGCTTTTAGGTGAATCAGAAAATGGTTAGAAAGTTTTGCGTTGTTAAACGGGGATTTTCTTTCTTTTTTTCTTTTTTTTTTTTTTTCGAACCGCTTTAAAGTAACTGTATCCCATTTTCCGCAAAACATGAAAAAATCATTTCACCATTTTTTTTAAACATGATACTACGATTATTTCAGGACCTGTTATATGAAATTTCAGATTTTGGGTACACTTAGAATACGTGCTAATAGAGTATTTTCTAATTATTTGTAAACGTTTAAAGGCATTGTCCGTCATTTTTAAACGCGATTAACTTAAAATTACATTATCGTAATTTTGACCTATTTCAAAATAGACTTTGGTATATTTTCCTTAAGAGTTTCAGCGTTTATAGTTTTAAAACCTTGATTTAATATTTAACAAATATAGAATTTTTTTTTAAAATAAAACAATTTAGAAATTCTACATAAGTTAATTAACGCGCAAAACTGGAAATTTTTGTGGATATTTACCATAGAATGTGAAATGCAATTTTTTTTAATTCTGGAATGTACATTTAAAACAAAATTCCCTTGTTCTTTAGCGCATATTATAACACACTTGAAGAAATTGAAATAATGCAAAAATATAAAAAATTAAAGTAGTAGTAGACATTTATTTAAAATTAAAAAAGCTAAAAGTGCATAAACTACATGATATAAAGCATGAACTTCTGTGGAAAACATGTTTCTTTTTTTATGAATACAGCTGTTAAATATGTACACATTTCAGTGAAAAAGAAATAATTACTTTATAATCCATAATAATTTTTTTCGGGCCTCTTTTGGCAATATATTGGTCAGTGATGCATAGATAAATCAATTAAAATTTAACCTTTATTAAATAAATTATAATATGGCGAAGAATTACTCTTTGAAGTTTGTAGTATCTAACCCTAAATATGAGTAAAAAAAAACATACTTCCAAAGGAGAAATTCGTGCAGTGTAGGGTTAAGGTGAAAACGATTATTGTTTGCATTATTTTTTGATAAATTTCTAGCAACATGTTGTACAATATGATAAATTGATAAATTAAAATAGATTCTGAAAGTCTCAGTTGTAATTTAAATGCGGAGAAAATGATTGCATAACGTTTTTGATCACTAACAAAAATGCTTGCACATAAAATGTTAAGCTTTCTTTCCTTATTTTTTTCGTAAAAATACTCATGCATAGCTTTAAAGGAAAAAAAATAAAATGCCCAATTATGAAAAACTTTCCTATCATTTATAAATCTTGAAAATTTTGCTGCATACTAGCGTCCATATATATAGCTGTCCCCTTGATGGTATTGTTTTAATTTTCTCATTTTATTTCAATAAATTACAAAATGCAATTTGACAAATATATAATTTTAATAATATGCATAGAAATAAATTGTACCTTTTATCTTTACATTGAAAGGTATTTTAACCAGATCTACTTCCTAATTTATTGAAAATTAAATTTTTACATTCCAAAATATTATGAGTAATAAAAATATTAATTTCTCCAAAACAACAGATTTAGGCAATTCTTATAATATGCATAAACTACGTTTCCGTCAGATGATTTAATTTAAGCATTTACAACACATAAACTTATTTAAAACTTCTATGAAACTCGTGAAACAGGGTAAGTAGGCTATCTTTTGTGTTTTGAAGAAAAACTGATCGAATGTGTTCCGTTATGTAAACTTCAGAACTTCATTTTCTCACATACATTAACCAGTTTCTGCGATTTTCAAAAACGTATAAACACCAATTTTTCAAGAAATATATTCAAAGAAAACATGCATGAAATTTTCTTCTATTTTTAATTCCAACAGCATTCTGTCGTAATACATTATTATCTAGCTGTATAAACAGTGCTTGAATCTTACTTTTGTGTGACATGTTCTTAAGCAAAATCTCTGAAGCGCAGTAAAAAGCAGTGACATTTTCGAACTTTGTAGAACCATATATTTATTTCAGAGACTTCATGAAGCGTAAAAAATATAAGCATTATGATTACTATCTTGTGTTAATACTGTACCACATATCTACAAAACATGCATAGGTAAAGTTAAAGAATTCCATTTGATAATTTGCCTGGCGAAGATGGACTTCTAATAAAGAAGGGGACTTCTTAAAATTCATCATCTCTCCTCTATGTGGATGACTGGTTTTCGAACTTATGTTTTTCGGACCTCGTAATGTCTCACTTCAGAAAATTATTTATGGGTGCATGATTATGTTTTTATGCTTACATCGGTACAAATACACACAGACACACATTATTCATTCCATATTCATACATACTTCCAAATGTGTGTAGAATTGTTTTCTTCAAATGTGTGTACAATTTTTTTTCTATAAATGGTAAGAGTGCCATTTATAGATGCGAAAAAAAGTTAAATTTATAAATTATTCGGAATTAATTAAAATTATAAATTATTCAAATTAATAGTGGACTTAAAAAACTGTGTTTTTAAAATTAAATTGAAGAATGTGTAAATATATATATTGTAAATCATGTATTACTTTCTAAAATGACTTTGCAATAGTTGAAAATTTCTATTTGAAATAGGCTGAATTATGTTCAGCCAATTGTCAACCTGTCCTATATTTTGACTACCGCCATTTTTAAACAATTATCTTCCAGGTAAATTTCTTTAACAGATCAAATAGAAATCTTGTTCAAAGATTACTGTTTGGAAAAGTGGTAACCAAATTATACAATGCTGCGACAACTGATACAACAGAACAAGTTTTTCCATTATGTAATTTTTACTTTAATTGTTAATTAGAGCCGACATTAGTTTTTATTGTTAAATGAATAATACACAATCATTTTGGCTGTGACCCATTATAATTCCCTTGGAGTGTGTTTTTAAATTCAATTTTTTTTCTGCCAGCTTTCCCACCTACAGTTTTTCAAGGAAGTTACTATTACATGTTTATTTACACTATCCATTTCACACATTATTTACTTGCATCAGCATTATTATAGTTGGAAGAACTCATCTAATGATAGAAATGATTTTCGATTCCATGAAAAAGAAAGAGAATTGGATGGCCTGCGATAAACAAATTTTCCGATTTATTTTCCATTTAGCGGCTTATTTTATACGTTCTGGAGAACGTTTTAAAATTCTTTCTGTCTCAAAAAATTACTATACTATCTTTTTACATCTAGATATCTGTTAATATATATGTTTACACATATTTTTTCTTCTCCTGTCTTTTTCACTCACTCTATAAATATATTTGTTCAAATGCATATGTATAAAACGTTTTAGAATATATCAAGTCATATGTCTTATCGCAATATATTTGCATGTAAATTAAATTTTCATTTAATAGCAATTTATAGTCAAAAGCTAAAATAAAATCCACAGAGGAAGTCTGACGTTTCATACATTTTAAAGTAACTTTAAACGGTCAGGTCAAAGGCCGCGTGCCATAAGGCTAATTGGTAACAAAATTTCTGAATAATTTTCTTCGCCTTATTTAATTTCAGATTTTCTTTCATTAAGTAAATCGAAGTATATTTTTTCGAAAACTGTGGTTGCAATTGGACTTCCGGCACGCGGGTTCGCCGTCCCTGCACAGTTTGCTGATCATTCTTTCTTTTAAAAATAATAAAATTAATTTTATTAGTGACACCTCTTTAATTAAAAAAAATGTTCAATTATCATACTTTTAAGACACACTTGTTAAAAAAAACTTATTTTGATAATCCTGCTTCAAAAGAATTTTTTTTTAAATAAATATAAATTATGGTAATTTCAAGCTGCAAATACAGGCTTTCAAATCAATAATACATAAAAATGTTATTTATATGCTGCTGATAGCACTGTCCTTGTGCTCAGACATTTAGGTAATTAAAAATTCATCTGAGAATGTTGGGTAAGAGGTTATCGTTGTTTCTAAGTTTGAAGTTACTGTTGCATGTCTGTTATCGCTGAAGCGCGTCAGTCCTCTTGTCCTTATGATCAAAGTTATCACCAGCATACTTAATAGCCTTAAAGATGAATGAATAATATGGCGGCATGTTTGATAAATATAAAAGATGTTATTTTATCAAGTTATTAAAAGCTTCTGTTGGGATTTGCAGAATAATAACGGTATGATATATTTTAAATTTTATCTCCCGATAACTTAGAGACTAAAATTCTCTATTACAATTTAAAAGCTATTGGCAGAAAAAAAGTGATTCAGAGGAAAGAATTACAGTTTGCAAATAACAGTGTGACAAACCAAAATAATTGAAGAACATGTAACGTTACAATAATTATACTTAATATTTTATTTCCGTATCACCAATTTATAGATAATTGTTTTATACAATAGGTAAGCACTGAAAGCATAACAAATGATTATACATTCTTTTTCTTTTCTTTTATTTAAAGTGAATACTTTTAGGCAAATTATCCCATTAAATTATGAACCCAAAGTGCGGTAGCTATATTCCACCTTGTGAATATTCCCCAGTGTGCATTTTTTTAAAATTCAAGATTTGTTTTCACGAGTTCTTTCCTGAGTGTCTTAATGAGACATTAATTCCAGAAAACAAAGGAAAATAAAACCATTTTGCATCAGGTATTTAAGTTCACCTTGCGATATATTCAGTTATCCAAGATGCCGAGAACTAAGGATATCCAGCAGGAAGAGGTAACTAAGATATGGAGTTGAAATCAGAAGGTCGGTGTGTTTCAGAAATGTTGTGTTTTTAAATCATTCAAAGAGGTCTGTGTACATAGATCTATTCGGAGAAAATGAATACGTAGATAAATCCAGAACTGGAAAGTTACAAGCGACGGTACCTGGACGATACAAGGGCTGAAAAGATGACATCTACACAAAAGATGACCGTGTAAAAAATGTTGAATGGTGGCTCTTGGTATCAAATTCAAAATATACAACTTGTAGACGACTAAAACAAACAGGTTTCACAGTTCAGCGCAATGCATCCAGCTCTGAAATCTCAGCAAAAATTTTACAGATTGGACTAGGCCCTAGGCACATGTGATATGAAGAAAAGTGATATTCAGTAATTGTCAGTGACGAAAAATATGGAATCTAGACGATCCGGATATCTTGATCAACTACTGGTACGACTACCACGCAGCAGTTTCTGCCGAGTACAAGATGAATATTCAGTGACAGTTTGGGCTATACTTTGCTTCAATGGGCAGGTACTTTTTACCTACCTCGATGAACGACAAACAGCCCAAGCATCCGTATAGACATTGAAGAATAATCTACAAGGTTTTGCTGATTTTTACCTGGTCGACAATGAATATTTCAGCAAGCTAAATGCTCAGATACATAAGGCACGCATTACAAAACAGTGGTTTAATTCAGAGCAGATTGCTCTTGACTGGCTATCTTGTAGTCCCGGTCTTAACGCAATTGAGAACCTGTAGGGCGTTATGACT
Organism: Maratus michaelseni; assembly: GCA_963931845.1. Taxonomy (NCBI): domain Eukaryota; kingdom Metazoa; phylum Arthropoda; class Arachnida; order Araneae; family Salticidae; genus Maratus; species Maratus michaelseni. Next base: position 217,928,445 of record OZ007586.1, on the reverse strand, counting down.
CGTAAAGTTTACGAAAATAATCAACAATAAGGTAAAGCCAGGAGAGATGGCGCGGTCGGAGAGATTGCGCACATAGAGGTTCGGGGGAAGGAGTAGAGTGAGCGCGCAGCGACTCCAGGTAGTTGTACAACAGCAGTAGTGGAGTGTCTACTTGAAAGTGCACGTTGATTGTTTTGAGCGTCTAAGATAAGCATTGCTATTTTGTTTTGTTTCACAAAGTAAGCGCTTGAATTTTCATAGCTATTCATCAGAATTTCTATACAATGTCAGTAGTACAAAATATTTTAAACTTAAATGATTTCTCATAAGCTACTAATCTAGACTAACAATGTGAACATCAACGGTTCGTTTTAGTAGCGGCCATGTTTATATAAAAGGCCGCGCAATCTCTCCTACCGAAATTGGAGAGTTTGCGCATCTGCTACTTAGGAGAGATGGCGCATTGTTCCCATTAGTTTCCATGCTAAGAGAGATTACGCAGCTTATTGGTAAATTTGCATAAAAAAATGAAAAATGAAAATGGACTAATTTTAAATTAAACGTGTTTTCAAGTAACTTAATATTATTTTGTAATCTTATCTGGACTTGTTTTTTCTTGATCTTTAATTTTTCCCCCTTTAATGAAAAATTTTTAATCGTTTAAAAAATTTTTTTTTTCTGATTCTTTAATCATTAGGTCGAAATATTTACTCCTAATACGATAACATTTGTTCACAAAAACCTTACAACAATTTCATTTAAGTATAATTATTATTGTTAACAATTTAATTTCAGTTATTATTGGTAACAATCTCTCCTACCCATGTGCGCAATCACACCAACCCTGTAAGGACAGATTGCGCAAAATAACTTATTTGGTTTTATTACAACTGCTGTATTAAATTACAACATAACAACAAAATAGTAATGGAAATGCATAAAAAACAAATGAAGTCAAAATTATTCATGGATAGTTTAGCAAAAAATTAATATTTAGATTTTTAATTGTTATTCTTTTGAAATGTGCGCAGACTCTCCTAGCTTTACCTTATACTTCTCGAGACGAACTGAAAGCTTCAGTTGAGAATACTTGGTACAAAATCGAACCAGAAGTTGTGCAAAATTAAATTTTTTTCATTGCAAACTCGCATATTTGAACTAATTAAGAAGAATGGGAGTCTTATTAGATTTTGAATTTTGGTTTCATTCTGTTAAATTGAGACATTTTGTCTAAACTTTTGAGATTATGTTCTGTTGTTATTGAACATAAATTTGCGAAATGTGTGAAAACATTTTCTTCCTCTGTGTAAAGTGCAAAGAGTATTTAATATATGGCAGTATTCATGTAACATTTCAAAAAGTATTTCCTTAGAAACTGTTTGAAATCATTCGTTGTCTATACTTTTACGTTGGGATTTATATGAAATTGTAAAGGGCATTCCAGTGAATTTCAACAAATTTTATTATTGTTTTTATTATTTTAATTAATTAACTAATTAATTCATTTTTTAGGAAGGGGAGAGGGGGTAGCTGCACGATTTTTTATTTTTCCCATACTTTGCATTTGGAAACCTATATAGAAAATGAATTAACTATTTCTAAAAAAATCTTTAATTAAAAGGGGTGTTAGGAGTCCGAAGTTATGTATTTGAAGAGTGGTAGCACGGGGCCGTCAATGAACCTCTCTTATTTATGAAAGAAAATGATTTATTAAAAATCAACACAGTAAGATATAAAAATGACAGCTTTCTCTTGATTAAATAAGGTTCACAGCGAATATTTAAAATGCTTGAGTAACATTAGCTGGTAATCACAAGTCAATGCAAAGTGTCATGAACCTTTTATACCCATGTATATTACAAATGTATGGTAAGGACACTAAGTTATATTGTTTTAAAGCCTTTTATTTTGTAATACTATCGACAATAAGATGACGCAATATATTTAAAATCTTGCTAATGGTTTTTATATAGTTTTAGTATAAACATTGTTTATTTAACTGGCTATTGCTTTAGAAGTAACTTAATTTTCTTACACAAGCGGAAAGTAATATTTCTTCATTATTATATCATGTTACAAAATTCTTAAGTTATATATAATATAACTTGTAAATACATAGTATATTTATATACTATAAGTAACTATAAGTATATGCATACTTACATGTAATTCAAGTATATACTTATAGATGTAGTATATAAATATACTATGTATCTACAAGTTATATATTATTTTATTATTATTAGTATATATTATTAGTATATATATATACAATTTAAAGGTTCTAATTTCCAATATTATTTCAAAAATGATATCTAGTGGTAATTTAGTGAGGTGATTTATAATGTTTTTAGGATAATCGATGTAAGTGAATTATATTATATATTCTTAATGGTTTTTTATTTCCAATTTAAATATTTCCAATCTTATTTTTTCCAAATGTTATCTGGTAATAATTCAGTATACTTGGTTGATTCTATTGTTTTTAGCATCATGCCAGTAGAATTATGAAATACTGAATTATTTTTAAAACACATGTGGGTGCAACCAAGCTGACGAGTACATCTACATGTGTTTTTTCATATCCATTTCTTGTTTGTTCTCTTGTGGTCCAGTTTTCCATTGTATAATGTTCATATTTGATTTATTAATCCATTTGTGTTTACTTAATAGCAACTCCAATCTATAATTTTTTTTCCCTTTCTCTCTCTTTCTTTTTAAAATATTATTCAGGTATGAGTAAATTTGGCCAATTACCATTGAAGCACATGCTATGGTAAAATTATGATTGCACATGTTAATTATTAGATATGTGGTATTCTGTTTACACAATATCATTATTTATCTCTTTGTAGATTAAAGTAGAATGATATTAGAACTTGATATGTATTTCGAAATTCATAGATATTATAATTATATATATATATATAGTATATATATATATTATTAGTATATATATATTAGTATATAGATTAGTATATTATTATATATTAGTTATTATTGTATATTATTTTATTATTATTATTTTATTATATTATTTTATTATTAGTATTTACAAGTTATATATACATATAACTTAAGAATTTTGTAAACATGATATAATAATGAAGAAATATTATTTTCCGCTTGTGTAAGAAAATTAAGTTACTTCTGAAAGCAATAGCCAGTTAAATAAACAATGTTTATACTAAAACTATATAAAACAATTTAGCAAGATTTTAAATATATTGCGTCATCATATTGTCGATAGTATTACATAATAAAAGGGTTTTAAAACAATAACTTAGTGTTTTTACCATACATTTGTAACATACAAGGGTATAAAAGTTGTTTAAAAAAATGGAATTAGATCTTCTTAAATGTAAATGTGTCCTTTATTTGTAAAATAAAGAATAGAAGACATGAAAATTCACCAAAATAGCCTGTGTGATAGCAGAAGCGAAAATGCCAAACATGTGGTGATTAACTCTTATCTGTATCACTGCGTGACTTTTGAAAGTAGCTGAGTAAGATTGTTAGATTTCTCAAGCGGGCTATTTTTGTAAATATAAATTAATATATTTCTTTAGTGTGAATCTTATTGTTATTAATTATCAGAATATAAGATTTCTAATGAGGAAGGGTGGACAATTTCAATTATATAACTAAAGTTCCTCATGTATATAGATATATATGCATACATATGCATACATATATACATATAAACATAGATATATACACACCCATACATACATATAGACATACATACATACACACATATATACACACATATATACACACATATTTATATATATACATATGCATACATACACATATACATACAGACATAGATATATAAAAACTTAAGTTTAATAAATTATAAGTTTTTTTTCAAACATTTATAAAATAATTATGACAACTTTTCAATTTTGTAATTAAAAAAAAGTTTAAAAATTATTTTGTTTAATTATTATTTTGTTCCTAAGCAAAAGTACAGTTTGTTAATCGTTTAAGATAATTAGTTAATTATAATCAATAAATTCATGAAATCTAATTAGTATTATTAAACTAAAATTATAATATATATAATAAAAACTTTGTTATTAACTTAAGTATCACTTGGGTTTTTAAATAAACAATAAAAATTTATCATATGTATGTATAATTGCAAAATCTAATTTTTGCATAATAAAAATTAATATAAGTTGGTTTAATTATATGTATGTATAATTAGTAAAATTTATGTTTGATATAACAGGTTTAAGAAATGCGTGTAATAAATTTTAATAATTAAAAAAATTATACTTAAAACAATACCATTATAAATTATGTAAAAAATTACAAGTTCATTCACATATTAATTTAACTAACATACGTGAAATGTATTAAATAATTTATACGCACAGGAAAGACCGAGGTCAAAACTATGCTCGATTAAAATTAGCTATGAGTTCAAATATCATGAGCCATGACCAAAATGACCCATTAATCAAATTTTCTCGAACATATGACCAAGCCCAATCGTCTTATCGTGCCCGAAACCGTAGTATATAACATTTAATCAAAATAGTCTGAGCCGTTTTTTAAATAAAATTAGCTTAACCCACAGCGACCCAAAAATGACCCACTAATCCAAATTTCTCGAACATGTGACCTAGCCCAATAGTCTTCTCGTTCCCTAAAACTGTATGATATTAAATTTAGTTCAAATCCTCTGATCCGATTTTAAGATAAAAATAGCTTGACCCATAATGACGCATGACCAAAATAACCCACTAATCAAATTTCTTCGACTATGTGACCTAGCCCAACAGTCTTTTCGTGCCCAAAAACCATAGGATGCAACATTTAGTTTAAATAGTCTGAGCCGTTTTTTAGATAAAATTAGCTTGACCCACAGTGACCCAAAAATGACCCACTAATCGAATTTTTTCAGACAAATGACCTAGATCAATGATTTTCTGGTGCCCGAAACTCGTAGGATACAAAATTTAATCAAAATCGTTAGAGCCGTTTTTTAGATAAAATTAACTTGACCGCGTTGACCCAAAAATGATCCACTAATTGAAAGTTCTCGAACATGTGACCCAGCTCAATAGTCTTCCCTTGTCTGAAATTGGCAGGATACAAAATTTAGTCAAAATCGCTTTAACCGTTTTTTAGATACAATTAGCTTGACCCTGACCTATGGTGACCCAAAATGACCCACTAATCAAATTTTATCGAACATGTGACCTACCCCAATGTTTTTCTAGTGCCCAAAAACGGTAGGATACAAAATTTCGTCAAAATCGTTAGCGCCGTTTTTAAGATTAAATTTGCATATATATATATATATATATATATACACATTTTTTTCCTCGTAATAGAATATACGAGTAGGGACGGGTCAAAATTAGCTTTCAGTTCGAATATCATGACCCATGAGCATTACCAAAATGACCCACTAATCAAATTTTCTCGAACATGTGACCAAGCCCAATTGTCTTCCCATGCCCGTAACCCTTAGGATATAAAATTTAGTCAAAATAGTCTGAGCTGTTTTTTAGATAAAATTAGCTTGTCCCACAGTGACCCAAAAATGACCCACTAATTGGATTTTCTCGAGCATGTGACCTAGCCCAATGATTTTCACGTGCCCAAAAACCGTAGGATACAAAATTTAGTTCAAATCGTCTGCCGTTTTTAAGATAAAAATAGCTTGACCCATAATGACCCATGACAGAAATGACCCTCTAATCGAAATTTCTCGATAATATGACCTCGCCCAATAGTCTTCTAGTTCCCTAAAACTGTAGGATACTAAATTTAGTTCAAATCCTCCGAGCCAGTTTTAAAATTAAAATAGCTTTACCCATAATGACTTATGACCAAAATGACCCACTAATCGAATTTTCTCGGACATGTGACCTAGCCCAATGATTTTCTCGTGCCCGAAACTCGTAGGATATAAATTTTAATCCAAAATCGTTAAAGCCGTTTTTAGATAAAATTAACTTGACCCGCGTTGACCCAAAAATGACCAACTAGTCGAAAGTTCTCGAACATGTGACCCAGCCCAATAGTCTTCTCGTGCCCGAAAATGGTAGGATACAAAATTTAATCAAAATCGTTTGAACCGTATTTTAGATGCAATTAGCTTGACCCTGACCCATGGTGACCCAAAATTACCCACAAATCGAATTTTCCCGAGCATGTGATCTAGCCCAATGGTTTTCTGGTGCCCCAAAACGGTAGGATACAAAATTTCGTCAAATTCGTTAGAGCCGTTTTAAGATAAAATTTGCATATATGAATTCATATTAAATGTATTCATATTCATTAATATTTAACGATTAACTTGTATTTAAATTTTAGCCGACTGAGGACAATATCATATTAATATCTAATGCAAAGTATACTATCTTAAATGAGAATAAAATGCATGCATTAATTATTAATTTTATTATTTGTTCTACTCTCTCCCCTTATATTATGTGTATGTAATTTTTAAGAAAGTTTGTAGACACATTAAATGTAACTAATTAATTTCAAAATGTAGTTATTATTAATATAAAATCCTTAGCATCTTAATTCTAATCATTCTTAATTTTTTATTTATATTTATTTAAAAATTAATTTAAGTGTTGATACAATGTTGCCACAAGAATATAAATGGTGATATGTTATAACTAGGTACAAATATTTATGTGAAACATTAATCAATAATCATCAATTTCACCATTTTACACATCATTTTTATTTACATATCATGTTTATTAACATAATTTTATTTTTTATTTAATTATCATTTATCTCCCTTTAGGCAGTATTTGCTTTAAAACTTAATCCATTAATAGTTATAAATAGTTTTTATTACGTAATAGTATTTATTTACCAATAATCAATAGATGGCAGCACCTCACTGATTCATTTGAATACATTGTGGAGTTCAATTTTAAAATTTCTATACAGGGCGCTGGTTATATATATTGGGGAGTGTGCTTGGCTATGCTGTACATTATTGATACTTGGTCCTTGGTCCATCATCATTTTAAAACTTTTTTTGGCACCATGTACTGGTGATCTCCGATGCGTGTATTATGTACTTCCTCATGCTTAAATCATGTTTTCAATTTGGTAATTTGTTGTTGTTTTTTCTCTATCCTTTTTTCTCTTTTTTTTATTTTGAACTTAATTTTTGTTTAATTTTTTATTTCTCTATTTTATGGGTGTGGTTTTCCCAAATTCATATTCTTTAGCTATTTTATGGCTAATATGAAGATGAAACCACACATTTTATTTGTGGAACTTTAGGCATTTGGAACCAGACGATTCTGCCTAAGTTATAGAAATTTCTATTATTCAATTTCTGCTATTTTTTACTTTGTTTTTGGAATCTAAGTTAAGTGTGTTGGGGGTACTGTATTGTTGTCAATTAGTTATTTTAATTTTATTCATAATTTCACAGTATTTTTTTTGTGGTCGGTAATGTTTATTTAATAGTTATACAACCACGCACACACACACAAGATTTGCTCGTATTAGAATATATGATGATAATATAATCAGAATAATTAATAGAAAAAAAACACAAAAGCTTTATCACTTAACTATTATTTATTTAAGCTTTTAAACAAATACACTAGGATATACAGTAATATGTATAGTTCAAATAAATTGGTAAAGTCAATATTTCAAGAAGGTATAGTTTCATTTTTTATAGCATTCTGTAAAGTGTGTACTAAGTGAGTACGTTGTAATAAATTCTGTAAATGGTTGAAAAGTTCAGTACGCTGTTCACATTTATGTTCTTTGGGTGAGAGATGAATTTTCCGATGTTTCGCTAAGTCAAATCTGTGATTAAATATTTCAGAACATACGACACATTTATAGTGTCTGGGAAACAGTTGAAATGAATCGCATTGTGTTCCATTAAATGTATCTCCCGTGAAAACTTTTTATCACATTGATCACGTTTATGCATAACAATTTGTTTAGAATGTACTAAGTTATGCTTTTGCAAGTCGCTTTTCTGTACAAAGGATTTCAAACACATGTCACAATTAAAAGGTTTCTTTTCTAAATGAAATTTCATGTGCCTAACTAATATACTTTTTCGCGAGAAAGTCTTACTGCACATTTCACATTTATACATGGCAGGTGTCTTGGGATGAATTAGCATATGATCCCGTAAAGCACTCTTTGTAGTAAATAGATTTTCACACTTAAAGGGGTTTGATTCTAAATGTAAGTTCATATGCCTTAATAACATATATTTTTGATAAATATTTTTTTACATGTATCACAAGTAAAAGGTAACTTTTGATCGACTTGATCTGATGAAGAGGCTATCGGTTTCTTATTCAAAACAGGTTTAATTAAAATAACAGAAATGACTTGCTCCTTAAACTCCGATGTCAAAGCTTTTCTCATCTTGGTGGGCTCGTCTATTACAGTAGAATCCATACCTTGCATTGTACTTATTTAAACTAAATCAATTAAAATCGCAGATCACTTAAACGGGGAAAAAAAATTAAAACAACTTTACAGTACTAAAACAGTATACAGATTATTGCAAATAAAACTTTTCATGAATATTTATTTAATTATAGGGTGCGCGCAAGATTAAAAAATTAAAAATAGCGTCACGTGTTATATATCTTATACAGTATTTGATTTGTACGCTAAGCGTTAAACTTTAAGAAATCACGTGTTTTGATATAAAATTAAGTAAAATGTCTTTTATTAAACAGTGGGTGATTTCATAAGGTAAGTACAATGTATAAATATGAGTAAATTTATCATAATTCATGTTAAAAGTATGCAAGTAATGTATTACCCTTTATTATATAAGTATTCATTGTGGTTCAAAATGCAAATTTGTATGTGTAGAAATATCTATTTATTACATAATATTACTAAATAAGTTATATCACAAGAAATATAGAAAAATGATCATTAAAATATACTTAAATTTAACGTTAACAAGTGATTTTATTATATTATTTGTAAAATATTCTTATAATGCAATTTAGTGAAGTATTTTTATATCATCAAGTAAACATAGAAATCTTATATGCAAAGAGCTTCCTGTTTTACTTTGGTAAACAATAGGCTTATTTCCGAAATTAAAAATTGCATATAAAATTCATAATCTTAGAGAATGTATATATTTATTATTCCCTCAATTTTAGTTTAAAATGTAAAATAATAATGGTGTGGATTGTTTAAAAGTAAAATAATTTATCAAGTAAACTTTAAGTAAAGGAGAGTATATAGTATTTTGCTTACAATATATAAGACTAGCTGACCCGCCCGGCGTTGCCCGAGCCCTTGTAATAAACTTAAATCTCTTAAAAAGCATAACTCTGGCCACGGTCTACGATGGCTTCGGAACCGTATACCCGGCATGCTCGTACGCTCTAGAAAATCTTTTATTTCCCCCTACCACCGCCAGGGAAGCATTCTGTTCTAAACAGACCTCTTTCCGAGCGAACTTCTGAGACAGGTCCCCGCTGCCTACGTTACTGTATAGTACGCGCACTACAAAATTGAGCTGGTTTCGAGAAGTTTGGAACATTATTAGCCCAGTTATTGCAATAAGGCACAGTTAGAGAAAATAACATTGAGTGAGGTGCCGAGGGGAGGGGATGTTCGAGTGTCCTTCAGAAAATGACTAATTAGGAGGCCCACTATGCATGCATAAAAATTCGTTCGTTTTGTTAAGCTAGGAATTTAATTACAAATTTGGCTTAAACTCTTATTTGTAAATAGTGGCAACTGCTACTCATAAATTTAATTTAATGTTATAAAGGGTGACTATTAAGTTAAATATAATGTTTGGAATCACTTGCGTTGAAATCGGAAAGATAGTTGCTGATATATAGAAACGGGGCATAGTTAGAGAAAAACCTTGAAGGAGGGGCCGGGGGGGGGGGGTTGTTCAAGTACCCTTCAGCAAATGACTAATTAAGAGGAGCACTATGCATCTTTCGAAATTCGTTCGTTTGCTTAAGCTAGGAACTTAATTACAAATTTGGCTTACCCAATTATTTGGAAATAGTGGTAACCACTACTCATAAATTTAATTTAATGTTATAAAGAGTAACAATTAAGTTAATTATATTGTTTGGAATCACTTGTGTTGAAATCGGAAAAATAGTTACTGAGATATGGAAACGGAGCATAGTTAGAGAAAAAACCTTGAAGGAGGTCCCGGGGTGGAGGGGATGTTCAAGTGCCCTTCAGCAAATGACTAATTAGGAGGACCACTATGCATCTTTCAAAATTTGTTCGTTTGCTTAAGCTTTGAACTTAACTACAAATTTAGCTTAAACTATTATTCGTAAATAGTGGTAACCGCTATTTATAAATTTAGTATAATGTTATAAAGAGTGACATTTAAGATAATTATAATGTTTGGAATCACTTGTGTTGAAATCGGAAAGATAGTTGCTGAGATATGGAAACGGAGCATAGTTAGAGAAAAAAACTTGAAGGGAGGGCCGGGGGGTAGGGCTTGTTCAAGTGTCCTTCGGCAAATGACTAATTAGGAGGACCACTGTGCATCTTTCAAAATTCGTTCGTTTGCTTAAGCTTTGTACTTAATTACAAATTTGGTTTAAACTATTATTCGTAAATAGTGGTAACCGCTACTCATAAATTTAGTTTAATGTTATAAAGGGTGACTATTAAATTAGTTATAATGTTTGAAATCACTTGCGTTGAAATCGGAAAGATAGTTTCTGAGATATGGAAACGGAGCAGAGTTAGAGAAAAAACCTTGAATGACGGGTCGGGAGGGGGGGGGGGTTGTTTAAGTGGCCTTCAGCAAATAACTAATTAGGAGGATCACAATACATCTTTAAAGATTGGTTCATTTGATTAAGCTAGGAACTTAATTTGAAATTTGGCTTCGACTGTTATTCGGAAATTCTGGTAACTGCTTTCTAGAAATACACCTTGAAGCTTAAATGTAATTAGACCCTTGCCCCTCTTCATTCCCGCAAATATAAAAAAGAATCTGTTAAATAAAGTTTTCTGCATTAACAATCTTCATCATAATAATAAATGTCATGTAAAAAAAAAAAAAAAAAAAAAAAAAAAAAAAAACAAGAGGGGAAAATTCTGCTATAAGGCCGAATATAGATTGCCACACACGGCTTTTATTTAAAAAATAAATAAACTAGCTGTAACTCAGAATAAAAACGCAATGACAACAAACAATTTTAAAATATCTAAATAACAAATAAAAATTCCCCTGTTAATGTGTTGAGTTGTTCAATAACCATTCGATTTAGAAAAATATTTTTCTACCACTGAGCAATTTTTTTAAATGAAATTTAATTCATGTTGCTATGGCAGCAGACGATAAAACGATATCTTTGGAATAAGGGAATAAATAGAAGAAAAAATTTTGTTGATGTTTGTGATAAAATGTTTTTCTTTATTTTTTAAAAATGTATATACATAATTCACTTTTATATTTTAACAGAATAATAAGTTTACTATAATTCGTTACTCATGCTATGGCCGGTATACACGATACACGTCGAGCCACAATGCCTTTATCATTATCTTTTTACGCGTAAAAGTTTCGCTACGGTACTCCATTGTGAAGTTTTGTAATTTTTGAAATCTAATATTTGAAAAACGACATAATCATTAGATTTGAAATTTATATTAAAAAAAATACAATTTTTTACCATTCTAAAGCAGTTTGTAAAACAATTTTGCGACAAATACTTTTCGAGTTATTAATTTTTTAAGTAACTTCAAATGTTTCATTTTCCGAGATTAATCTGTGGCAACGATGGATTGCTGTGACTTTTCATAAACATGAAAAATGATAGAGATTGAAAGAATAAGCCACCCTGTGTGTGGCTAAAAAAACCTTAAACCCGACTAATTGTCATGAAGAAAAAGGCGCCTGAAAAATATTTCAATCAGGGGGACGTATGTGTAATTTGTCATGTGCAGGTGGGGCGACATTCGCATGGCTCTACGCTCATAACTTCAATCCATATTGACACTATTTAGTTAGAAATCCTTATTTATGCATCGCTACTCTGGTTTATTTAATTACTTCTGTGAAGAATCGATGCAACCAACCAGTGAACCAACCAACCCAAGAGAAAAAAAAGCGTATTTTTTATCAGTTTTTTGCATAAATTAAAAAAATTACCAACCGAATTTTTCAAAAATCACATAGCCAGATACAGAATATTTTTTTACATATGCTCAGAAATTTTAAAATTGATATCTCAATTAGTTTTCTTAAAATTCGCCAATTAGTAAAATAATTTCGAATTCGTTCATTTCCGCTTCCAAATCCAATGCGCCGGTTCGTTTCTTTCGCCATTTTGATTTAAAAGATGATATTTTAGAAGCGATGATTAATGAGAATCTAATTAATATCTAGGCTAATTATCAAAATATTAAAATTCTGAGGCTCAGGTGCACATGGCCAGACCTTGGACTATCCATACCTAAATTTACAGACTTCTCGGTGCGCTAAATTTTCCTAGCCATCGCCAACAGACACACACACACACACAGACACACAGAGCGAAACTTTCTTTTATTAGTATAGATAATGTATATTAGGGTAATTCATGCGTTATATTATATTAATGATAATATAAATTCTAAATTTTTTATCGAAATAGTGTAATATTGTCTCAAATTCTTAATTTTTGTATTAAAATAAAACAAGTTATCTACATTTTCCGAAGAAAAGTTTTAAATTTTATATATTTAAAAAGGTGATTATATTTATAACAACATACTTTCCAAAGTAGTAAATAAGGTTATAATGTGATCTCACAGTTTAGTGAACAATTATAAAATAAGAAGTTTAAACCAAAGTTCGTGGATTATATACAAACTTATCTTCATTAAAAGTGAGAAAAGCTACTAATTTTTAATATGAAGGCGGATCATAGTTCTTTAGAAAAAATTTAATCAGTTTTAATTAATATCCATCTTTTGAAAAGGGACTACGTTATTTCAAAGTAGAATTTGTAGTAGTAGTCGAAATTTAAATTCGCTTTCACGTAATATAGTGAGGGAGTTATACGACAGCAGGCGCATTCGCATCGTGTGAAATGATGAAATTTCACAATTTCGCATAAAATTCTTTAACTAAAGTCTAACCTCTGATAGGTTTTATTATAATAAATTGTATATTTTAAAGCCTTCGTGGCGTAATTGGAATTGCATATGTATGTTAATCATGCGGTTTTCGGTTCGAATTCGACCGAAGGCGATCTGTTATTTTTCTATTTAATATACACTTAGGTTAAAAGGTGGTTCCGTTAAGATTTCAATAAGGAGTATAATGGTAAGTATAACTTTTCTTTTTAAAGTATATAAAAGAAAATTTCTATTACAGGTACACCTAAATCGAGCTTGGTGAGTTAAAATTTACTTTATTAAAATATTAAAATATACATTATATGATTTAATTAAAAATTTATATTATAGATTCCCATGAGCTTCCCATATTATAGATTCCCATAACTTCGTCAGTTACATTTTTAATAAATTATTCTGATACAGTACTTATAAATCGAGCTTGGTAAGTTTATCTTTTCTTTATTATACACTATATATATATTTTTTAATATCATAAATTCTTATTTGTCCAGTTTGGTAAGATTCACTTTCCCTTTTAAAAGTATACATTATATGTTGTAATAGAAAATTTACCTTACAGATTCCCATGAATCCAGCATGGTAACTTACTTTATCACTAGATTATTACTGTACATCATTACATTATACTGTTATAGTATCCAGATATATAGAATCCAGATTGGTAAGAAACACTTTGCTTTGTTATACAATATAATTAAAAATTCTATTTCGGTTTCTTTCAAATGTAGTATGGTAAGTTAAAAGAAATAGTGTGTGTGAATGTTTATAAATGTGAGTATGTGGGGTTGTGTGATTAACCTCCGCGCAGTGCCCTCTGGGCAATAAGGACTTTAATTTTATCCACTTTCTCTTAAAGTGACTAAAATCAAAATTTTTAGCTAAAACCACATTTCGGCCAAATTAAAAAAAAATCTTATTCAAAAGAAACTTTCTTTCAAAATTTTCAGGAGTGAATGTGTTCTAAAAGTCTGTTAAAGAACCCTGATTGGTAATACACTTTAAAATTTTTAAACTAAATTTATATTACATTCCGTTGCGAGCAGTTTGATAAGTTAAAATTTGCTTAATCAAAATTATCACTAAAATTTATGTTTCATGTCCAATGCCTGCAGTATGGTAAGAAACTTTTAAAAAAATTATTTTTCATTAAACGCACTGTTATGTTATACTAAAATTTATGTTACAAAATCTCTTGTATCCAGATTTGGTAAGATACACTTTGCTTTTACAAGTTCATAAAACCAACAAACCAACCAAACTTTTACAAGGTTGTTTTATAATAATATAAATAGGTTATAAATTAAAAAATACATTCCAATGTGTTTGTTAAGTTTAAACATGAAAGTTTCTCGTAAGGCTTAAATTATTTTTCAAAATTTAAAGCAAACCCTTAAATTCAAATATGATTAAAACTGTATAGGAATAATCCAGTATGTTTGATCAGGTGACTTCTTTTCTTAAATATCTTAAATCTCGTCTAAGAAGCATGATCTCATGGTGTGTTCGTTTAAACCTACTGCAAATCAACACACCATGAGATCATTTTGACTCGGGTTCGAATACAGCTTAAAACTTTTGAAGAAACGGTAATTTTTGAATTCTGCAAATATTAAACTTAACAATAGATGGCGACACCACATTGAACTTTCTCTCCCATAAAATTAAAAAAAAATTGGGGTGGGGTAGGGGGTGTAGAGGGGTTAGTATTCGTACTCTACCATAACCGATACCTAATTTGCACTCATATTCAAAGACAGATGGAAAATTGTAACACTAAACCCACCCTAAGACACCCTCTCCTATAACATACTCCCCCTAAAAACCCCTGTTCTGTAACACACCTCTTCGCCCCACTCTACATTTCAAAACACTATTTAACCATCGAACTCTAAGATTGATCTCTCAACCACCACATTGCACCTCCCAGGGTCGTAGCTCCATTTTTCCTCTACTAACATCAATTTCTACTTTTCAAGTCCCACGAGTTTATCGAGTGTATATGGCGTCGCCAGGTACTTTCTTTAATTGGCACCTCTTTACTTCCTTTATCCATGAAAAATAATCGAAAAAATTAAATCTTTATTTAAACCATTCAGAGGCGAAATTAATACAAATGCACCCCTAGACTCTGCCTATTGTGCCTATGTCTATAGCCGGCCCTTTCTAGTCATCACATATCGCACGTCAAAAAATTTGCATATACAGTCGGACCTCATTAACGGAAATTATTTTTTACATTAACTATTAACACAGTCAAAGTGAATAAGAAGATTTAGTTACAGATAATATGAAGTATTGATAACACGAACAAAATTTTAATTCCCGTTGTGATTCAAGTTAGCGAGGTCCGACAATAGTTGAAATAATAATAAAACGAAATTGCAATGAACTTTTCTTTATATAGTATTTTCTTTATACTATTTATATAGTCTTATCTCGACTAATTTTAACCTTTATTATTTGAATATGCATTATTAAACGCAAATGTTTAATTTCGTAATTTGTCTAGTATTTAATCTAACTGTAATTATATTTTCTTAGACAATCAATCTGTTCTTTAAAATGCAATTTACAGTGTGTGTAGAAAGCAAAGGGAGTCGTATTGATATCTGTATCGGAAATTTGCTAGTTTTGAAGAGAAATTAACAAAGAAATAAAAATGAATTTCATATTTCATATCTATGTATTGTTATTTCATGCTGGTCCTAAATTTGTGTTAGTTTTATTATTTTTTTATTTTCTGCCAAAAAATTTAATATGAAGGGGCAATTCGTTTCACAAATTTCAATTTTTAATGATTTGTTTTAAAGATTTACGTAAGTATTAGTGATATTATTAGTAAAAGTTTTCTGAAAACTTATTTTTAACCATTAAAAAATCTAAAAATTGTCCGAAGAAGATTTGAATTTCAGAGATTTTGACTTTTTCTAGAATGCATTTATGTACAAAGTTGCCCAAATCCTACCTACTAAGATTAACCATCAATTTTTCAGGTAGTACAAACAGTAGGTTTTTAAAAATCGTATGATATGTTCTTGGCATCAAGACCTTTTTATCAGCGTATTTTTTATATCATTTAGCATAATAAAAAAAATGACCGCCGATACCATAAATTAGTGGTAATATAATCGAAGATTACATTCGTGCAGCCAAGAGTCCAGAACGAGTGGAAGAAGCATTCCAAGTGCGGTTTGGTGTCAAAGTAGTCCCCCACGTGCAATAGCGAGAGAACTTGTAAATGTTGGCAATGTTTTCTAGTACCACGATGTGGACGGCATTCCTACGTGGTGGTGATCGTCCAGAACACAAGAACGCGTCCTGAATTTATTAAGTAAGCTGATTATTAAAT
Organism: Maratus michaelseni; assembly: GCA_963931845.1. Taxonomy (NCBI): domain Eukaryota; kingdom Metazoa; phylum Arthropoda; class Arachnida; order Araneae; family Salticidae; genus Maratus; species Maratus michaelseni. The sequence continues at coordinate 217,911,998 of OZ007586.1, read as the reverse complement.
TAAACATAATTCTTAGATGCTACGAACATGTCACATAATTTTTAAATAATCACATTTAATAATAGATCAAAAATTAACGTTTGATCTTGGCAATTTGTTTTGGATCACCTTGCATTAATTTCAGGAAAAAATCGGATTCCTCTACCATTATTCAGTCAGGAATAAAATACAGACTTTCAGATTCTGACTGTTTGTCACTACCATTTTTTATTGCAATTTTTCATTAACACCCAAGTAAGAGTGCATTGTTGGGTAACAATTATAGTTTTAAACTTTTAAAGTAATTGTGGTTAAATCAAAGAAACAAAATGGTATATTTTCACTGGTCAAAACTTTTAGTGCTTCGTGATGATCATCTATATTGTCCGTAAAGTGAATATCCAATACCATAAAAGGGAATTTTAATGATATTGAGTCTATAAGCTTCAGACTCTGCTTTAAAGATAATGCTCTCTTTTAAAGCTAGGTTTTCTATTATTCATATTTTACTGCTTAAAGCAACAAAACACTTGAATAAGGTTTACTAGTTCCTACTTTTATGTCAATATAAAACCTCAGTTTGAGAAAAGCGAAGCATTTGCGTCTTGTTCTGGGAGAAGGCCTGGGAAAAGCGCGGGCGGCAGATCATCTCTCGCTCCTGTTTCCCGCCCACCCAAAGGGTACATTTGCATTTGAGCAGGGAGTACCTCTTATTGATTTGTCGAGGTCGATATTTTCGAATCACATGGTCGACAGAGAAGGCGAACGAAGCGCTAATTTACAAAGACATTTTTTTTCTTTTTCTTGAGGAATGGAACAAGATGAGTAGAGCGAGTACAACTATTCTTTCTGTGTTTCTAGAATTATTCAAATATCGAATGCAGAAGTAACATAGATTTCACTTTGTCGAAAAGAAATGTCTTGAAACTTGGTTTATCCTTATCTGACTTTACTTAGTTTAGAAAAATTTCACTTTAAGTTCCATTTCTGTTTGCATGAATCGAAAGAATTGCTTTATGACAACCGAGGAAGATATTGACTGTTATTTTCTATAGTGGTTGAAAGCAAATCCTGAATGTTAAATCTTTTCACAAGGCTCGAACTTAAAGCGTATTTCTGCACGATCGAACATACTGATATCAATATCAAATATATTCGTAACCCTTCGTAAATACGAATAGTAAATCGAATCTGTTTCAATATGAAATGTTATAAAAGATGCTGCTGAAATATGAAATGTTATGTAACATATATTAGCCACATCTTTCCGAACGCTTCCTTGGAAAGTTCGAAAATGGAAATTTTTCCAGCAGGATAAACGCATCTTTTAGTACAGGAAACTTTAATAGAGTAAAGAAAAGGGCTATGACCATTGAGACAAAAAAATGTTTTCGTTGTAGTGGGAATGTATTTTTCTAAGAAATTCATATATTAATTAAAATTGGCTAGCTTTAATTTTTGAATCTATTACATAGAAATCCTAACCTAAAGTGTTTACAGTGACAGTTTCATAATAGAGACAAAAATTAATAATAATGTATAATAATCTAGAAATTTTCTATTAAAAAAATATGTATCAGAAACTAACCCTCAGGACAACATTCTTTAATGAAGGTAAATTTGATTAATGAACAATGTCGTTTAAATTATAGATTCTGGATAGAAAATTACACTGCTGAAATTATTTCTAACACACAATGTCATTATGCAAAGTTGAAGTTTTTCTGAATATGAGATAGGAAGAAAATACCATATATCTTTTCATATAATACATAAACATATATTATAATAATAAATATTGATTTGGAATGAAAACATTTAATATATTTATCTGGCAATTTTAATTAAATATTGTAAATTAGACGAAAAAGATCTCTTCCAATAGTCTCGCCATAAAAAAAAACGTTCCCGATATATCAACTCCTAGCGACCATACTATTCAAGGCAACGGAATGAAATATGAGACGTAAGTAGTTTAGGGTATAAGCTCAATAATTCAATTAAGAGTGACATTCGAGCTCTCACGGTTGTGCTTACAGTGATAACATTTCAAAAATTTTAAATGGCAACACCCATCGCAAAATGATAGATGCGAAGAGAAACACGGGCCAAGCGTACTCACACGAAGCACGTCATTTGTATAACTCACTGTATTGATACAGCATAAACTCAAACACACAACGCTTTGTCTTAACTAACCGTCGTTTGTGAGCCTTAATTGGAAACTACACCAATAAAATCGGTGCGAGTAAGTAGATCATTCAATCGGACACACAAACTTTTTAAATACCAATTACACCGAAAAACTTCATGAATTGATAAAGCTTTTTTATATGAATAAGCAACGGGAAGAAACGGGTTGAGCATACGATAGATCTCAATAGGAGGTTCCTTCGTTCATGTCGAACTTGTCCATGAAGTGTATAACAAGATGATAAAAGACTGGCGTGAAACTGCAGCATGTGGCTCTCGTATTTTGGATGTCCTCAAAAATATGTGCTCCGTATTGCACATAATTCCATTCCAGTGTATCCAGAAAAAAAGTCTACACGTTAAAAATGGGTAACAAATGGCATCGTTAAAAATTATGAATGAAGTCATCGTCAAATATGATCGGGATAACAGCCGGCTTCGTATTGTGCCGGCACATGTATTGTGGGCGGACAAGACTAACCTCTTGTTAACTGGCAAGGTAAACTCCAAGAACTGTGTGAATTGGCTGGAAGAAAATTCCTGTTATGTGAAATCCCGACCATGTCACTAATCCAAAGTGATTATGTGGAGTGGCATCGCAAGCACACTCATGTTTGACTCCGATTTTTTTTTTTTTTTAAGGGACGACTTTCGTTTGTCTAAAAACGTGTGCAGTTGCCGAAAGTCCCTGTACAGTAATGTTGACGAATTACGCTATTCCTGTGTTGTATCAATGGGCTATCTGACGTCAAATGGATGCAAGATGGAGCTCCACTAACATATGAAGACATGTGTTTGCCACAACAGCACTTTGTTGACAAAATCATCTTCTACCACTTCATGTTTTCGTGGTCAAAGTCAGCCAACCTCACTCCAATGGATTTGAGGTTATAAGGATTCTTAAAATAAAAGGTAAACACGTCAAATCTATTAAGTTTGTCTGACTTGAAAAACGCCATTAAATATGATCTTCTGCATGTTCCTCATGCCATGATATGTGTTTTATTGCTGCCCATAATCTCTCGAATGCAATGAGTCATATTTTGTGACTGAAATCTAAATAAAATGTTTCGTTATTCTGTTGCTTGTCTATTTTTATTTCGTGTTTCCACTGCTCCACTTTGCCTTCGTTTGATCCAAGTTATCCGTTTTATCCAATTATACCGTATTCAGTGTTGCAAGTACTGTTCTAATGCTATTGATGGCCTTCAGTGGCGTGCAGCGTTTTACAATGCAAAAAAATGTTTATTTTGATATTTGAAATATTTGAAATTTTGTTTCTGCAACTCCAACCGTGAGACATTGCCCCATTCTCAAGCGCATATTCTAAAATATCAACATCTTGAATTTCATCTCGTTTCCTCGAAAGGTCAAACCGTTAAGAGCTGACTTATCGTAATTTTTTAATATGTCATATCTGGCGTTGCATTAAAATTCTAGATCAACGGTAATATTTGGTTACGAAAAGGTGAACTGGATCATCCAAAGATGGACCTCTGCAGGGGAGAATATTTGTAAACTTATGTAGTTTATACTTAAGTAAACTGGATACGGAAACCCTTTTAAAAAAATATTTGCTAGTGAAAATTTTGGGTTCTCAAATAGAGGAATAAACTGCGAGCGGTATATTTAAGAGTCTGAAGCAGCATATTCACATTATTGTAGTATGGGACATTTTCTCTGATATGGAACATAGACTAAATTTAAGCGACAACTTTTCAAGGAAAAAAGTGTTATTAATCATATATTCTAATACGAGCAAATCTTGTGGATGGTTATATATATATATATATATATATATATATATATATATATATATATATATATATATATATATATATATATATATATGCAAAAATTATCTTAAAAACGGCTCTAACGATTTTGACGAAATTTCGTATCCTACCGTTTTGGGGCACCAGAAAACCATTGGGCTAGGTCACATGCTCGAGAAAATTCGATTAGTGGGTCATTTTGGGTCATTTTGGGTCATGGTCTAGCTAATTGTATCTAAAAAACGGTTCAAACGATTTTGACGAAATTTTGTATCCGACCATTGAGCATGGGAAGTCAATTGGGCTGGGTCACATGTTCGAGAACTTTCGATTAGTGGGTCATTTTTGGGTCAACGCGGGTCAAATTAATTTTATCTAAAAATGGCTCTAACGATTTTGATTAAATTTTGTGTCCTACGAGTTTCGAGCACGATAAAAGCATTGGGCTAGGTCGCATGTCCGAGAAAATTCGATTAGTGGGTCATTTCTGGGTCATTGTGGGTCAAGATCTAAAAAGCGGCTCAATTTACACTAAAGTTTGCATCCAATGGTTTTCGGGCACGAGAAAACAGTTGGGCTAGGTCACATGTTCGAGAAAATTCAATTAGTGGGTCATTTTGGGTCATTTTGGGTCATGGTCAAGCTAATTGTATCTAAAAAACGGTCCAAACGATTTTGACAAAATTTTGTATCCGACTATTTTCGGGCTAGAGAAGACTTTTGGGCTGGGTCACATGTTCGAGAACTTTCGATTAGGGTGTCATTTTTGGGTCAAAGCGGGTCAAATTAATTTTATCTAAAAAACGGCTCTAACGATTTTGATTAAATTTTGTATTTTACGAGTTTCGGGCACGCGAAAATCATTAGACTAGGTCACATGTTCGAGAAATTCGATTAGTGGGTCATTTCTGGGTCATTGTGGGTCAATATCTAAAAAGCGGCTCAATTTACACTAAATTTTGCATCCTATGGTTTTCCGGCACGAGAAGACTGTTGGGCTAAGTCACATGTTCGAGAAAATTCAATTAGTGGGTCATTTTGGTCATGGGTCATGATATTTGAACTCAAATTTAATTTTGACCGAGCATAGCTCGGTCTTCCCTGCTCGTTTATGAAATATATTAAACGTGAGAGAAGCGAACCATTGTTGTAATTAACAGAAATTCTGAAATTAATCAATTTTAAATTCGTTTACGAGTTAGTCATATGGCAAAAGATATTAATGAAAAAAATTGTTTCAGTCAGATAACGAGGATTTAAGAACGGCATCAACTCCAGTTAAAATATAAATTAAAAAATAAATAAATAAACGAATCTTTTACTACTCATAATAATGAAAATTCTTTCAAGAAAATTTTTTCGGATGTTAAAATCATTGAATTGGATGCAGAATTAGCAAATCATTTTGTTTCTTGAGTTAAAACTCGTTTGACTTGTCAAAAATTTGTCAGAAAGAGGCGAATACTTTTCAATCCGAAACAAAATATTCTTTAATAGCTTAATCCAAAAAAGTAAATTTTAAAGTAATTTTTTTTATTTATGATTTTCAGCAGTATTTGCTACAATTAAAGAGGATTTTGAATCTTTAACTTTATAGATATTTTGGATTTTTGTACAATATAAAAGAATGGGGGAAAAAAGAACAAAAAATTAAAATAATTCGCATTAAGCATATTAAACATTAAACGATGTAAATCATAAAGATATTGAAGAAAATAATTTAAGAAGAATTAAAATTAATGTTTAAAAAAATAGCGCCAATGGTAGGGAAGAGGCAGATACAAAATGGATTAATATATATAAACTGGAAAGGCTTTTCCCAAATATCCTGATATCACTGAGAAGTCTTTTTAATTTATCTGTTTCATTTAGTTCTGGGAAAAATCTTCTTTTAAATTAAAATTAATTACATATTATTTGAAAATAACTATGATTCAATACAAAACGATTGATTAATCTATTACTTTAATAGGAAACGTATATTTTCCAAACTCTGATTTAAAATTACGAGCAGGGAAGACCGAGCTATGCTCGGTCAAAATTAAATTTGAGTTCAAATATCATGACCCATGACCAAAATGACCCACTAATTGAATTTTCTCGAACATGTGACTTAGCCCAACAGTCTTCTCGTGCCGAAAAACCATAGGATGCAAAATTTAGTGTAAATTGAGCCGCTTTTTAGATATTGACCCACAATGACCCAGAAATGACCCACTAATCGAATTTCTCGAACATGTGACCTAGTCTAATGATTTTCGCGTGCCCAAAACTCGTAAAATACAAAATTTAATCAAAATCGTTAAAGCCGTTTTTTAGATAAAATTAATTTGACCCGCTTTGACCCAAAAATGACACCCTAATCGAAAGTTCTCGAACATGTGACCCAGTCCAATAGTCTTCTCGTGCCCAAAAATAGTCGGATACAAAATTTCGTCAAAATCGTTTGGACCGTTTTTTAGATACAATTAGCTTGACCATGACCCAAAATGACTCACTAATTGAATTTTCTCGAACATGTGACCTAGCCCAACAGTCTTCTCGTGCCGAAAAACCATAGGATGCAAAATTTAGTGTAAATTGAGCCGCTTTTTAGATATTGACCCACAATGACCCAGAAATGACCCACTAATCGAATTTTCTCGGACATGCGACCTAACCCAATGCTTTTATCGTGCTCGAAACTCGTAGGACACAAAATTTAATCAAAATCGTTAGAGCCGTTCTTTAGATAAAATTAATTTGACCCGCGTTGACCCAAAAATGACCCACTAATCGAAAGTTCTCGAACATGCGACCCAGCCCAATTGACTTCTCATGCCCGAAAATGGTCGGATACAAAATTTCGTCAAAATCGTTTGAACCGTTTTTTAGATACAATTAGCTTGACTATGACCCAAAATGACCCAAAATGACCCACTAATTGAATTTTCTCGAACATGTGACCTAGCCCAACAGTCTTCTCGTGCCCGAAAACCATTGGATGCAAACTTTAGTGTAAATTGAGCCGCTTTTTAGATCTTGACCCACAATGACACAGAAATGACCCACTAATCGAATTTTCTCGGACATGCGACCTAGCCCAATGCTTTTATCGTGCTCGAAACTCGTAGGACACAAAATTTAATCAAAATCGTTAGAGCCATTTTTTAGATAAAATTAATTTGACCCGCGTTGACCCAAAAATGACCCACTAATCGAAAGTTCTCGAACATGTGACCCAGCCCAATTGACTTCCCATGCTCGAAAATGGTCGGATACAAAATTTCGTCAAAATCGTTTGAACCGTTTTTTAGATGCAATTAGCTAGACCATGACCCAAAATGACCCAAAATGACCCACTAATCGAATTTTCTCGAGCATGTGGCCTAGCCCAATGGTTTTCGGGTGCCCCAAAACGGTAGGATACGAAATTTCGTCAAAATTGTTAGAGCCGTTTTTAAGATAATTTTTACATATATATATATATATATATATATATATATATATATATAACCACCCACAAGATTTGCTCGTATTAGAATATATGATTGGTGAATTCCTTCTTAATCATTTGTTTCACCGCACTAAAACTTTCATAGCAAACTTAATCAAAATAAAGTTTGTAAATTTAGATGAAAACTATTTCAACTGTGATAATTATTGGAGAAATGTCTATAACAATAATGTTATTTTATGGAATGCCATTACATAATTAATATATTATCATCTGGGATTATTATAATTTGAATTGCCTTTCCGTGGTTTATTAAAACTGTTCAATAGTTCAAATTTTTGTAATTTTTCAGAATATTATTACGATGTACTCTGAACTGTGCAATTATAAAAAGCAATTATAAAAGCAATTATAAAAAATTCATCATTGCGTGTGTTCATTGAATCCACTCTATTATAGTTGTATAAACCAGTGCATTAAACCTCACACATGTGCACGAAATATTAGAAAATTAACAGAAAACCTTAATGATATGTTAAATGCATGATCTTCAGATATAGTTTGAAGCCATATTTGATATTACACTAAAAATTAAATTATTAAACAACTTTAATTATCAGTATTTTTAATTTGAATTCTTTGTAAATATTTTCAATTGTCCAAAATCTGCGCATTAAAAAAACTTGCTAATGAAGCTTTTTATTAAACCCTAGACTGTCAATTTACCTAGCGAAATAAAAGTTCCATAAATTAGGCAATAGTTCAAGATAACTTTGAATATTTGAAATTCTCTTAAAATCATGAACGATAACTTCTCTAGCATATTTTTGATGAAGCAAAAATGCGCACATTTTAATGAATTTTTGATGTATTCTTGAATAAGTCTGGAAATCAATATAGTTGGCCAAAAAATAACATAATATAAGATTGGAAAGTGTTCCTAAGTCATGTGAAATAAAAGAGCTTATTCTTTTTTTTTCTTCTTTAAAATGCCCCAAAGATTTTTTTTCACTCTCATTTTATTTTTTTTTCACGAGCCAACCCTATATACATATATACAACGCTGGCAAGTGAATTTTATTAGCATATGTTAAAATTATTCGTCACCCTTTGATCAGAAAAAAATTCTCATGTTATGCATGAATTATGGAACATTTTCCAGTCTTACACTCATTCATTACACTACGTTATTTTTCAATCGGCTACGTTAATTTGCATTCTCTCGTAGTTTATTATTCTATTCAGTAATGTAACAAATCTCAATAAAGTAGCCAAATATTTACGTCATCAAAATGTTTAGCGAACATGTCATTGTAAGGAAATGTCGTTGCCTAGTTATTATTTTATTTAGTTAATTAAATTAGAAGATTTTAACTTTGACAAAAAAAGAAATAAAACAAAATTTCATTAACATGCATTTTAATACGCTTCACAAAAACTACCGACAGTTGGTGTTTTCTAATATTTCAAGTTTTATTATAATATTGAATAACAGATGAAATTTTTATAATAATAGTTAAATAGTTTAATTGTTAAATAAAACATGCAGTTTTTTTAGAGAAAAAATATTCGGGTCTATCTAAATATCATATCATATTTTGGAAAAGTTATAACCTTTAAAATCAATGAAAGTTATTATAAAACATACAAAGGAAATTTAAATTATAATAATCTTAGGTGATAATGTTGTAATTATTTCATGCCATTCCAAGAAGATTTTTAATTTTGTCTAACTTTTTTTTGTTTTCTTGGTTATTATCTAAATTTGATTAACCTAATAATAATAGTTATAACTACTACTATTACTAATGATAATAATGATAAATAATTAGGGCTCGTCTATTCGAAAGATGCGCTTATATTTATTGCACATTTTTGCATATTCTATGCGCCGATCCTACACACACACACACACATAAGGATAGCATATGCATGTATAAATCTATCTACCTACAAATAAAAGAGTTTTGAAAAGAGTTATGTAAAACTAGTATGAATTTGAAGAACAGTTATGTAAAAACCTCTAAGCGTAAACTGCATACCCGAAATTCGGGAAATTTTGTCACAGATACTGTTTAAGATATTATCCAAACTCCCAAATGTGGAAGCTAGTTCGCGTCTGTACCAAAGAGATATCACCTATGTATTACCTACGTTCTATTCTACTGTTGTTCTGTTTTCTGTTTTTAACTGTTGAGAAATTTAACAATATTTACAAAGATACTACAAAAGTATAGTAAAGAGCTAAAAAATTTTAAAAAATTATTTTCATAGAGAAATCTAAATGTTTAAATAAATATTGCAGTTATAACTTCTCTTTTAATATTGAAATATACTTCAGAAGTAAGTTTAATGAAAGCGTAGATTAATTTTATTTTCGAAAATACCGATTTCATCCTTTTCACTTACAAATTCTTCATCTAAAATCTAGCATTTTCCTATCATCATATGTTGATTACATAAGTTAAAAAAAATCAGCAAAGCTTTTTATTTAAAGAAAAACACACTTTCACAACCTAGATTTCGGTTCAGTTGTGAAAATCTTGCCACTGCATATATCATACATGTCTCAAAAAATGTAAACATTAAAGACTCCTCATTAAAGTGGAAAGATCGAAACTTTCTGAGAAGTAATTGCTTTTAACAATTGTCTGCTTTTAATAATTAGGTTCCGTTAGTGTCTTCATGAAATAAATTGATTTCTTTCTGTGCTAAATGAGCAAAAGTCGAGGAACTTTACCTTATCCACAAATTATACAGCAGAAGCAAAGACATGGTAAAATTTCTTCAGGTGTGAATGACTGCGATTAGAGAGATGTTGCTTTACAAAGCAAGTGTTACTCTTGAAAGATAATCACTGTAATTTTATAGTTAGATGTCAAGCTAATAAGAAGTAATTGCTACCTCATTTGAAAGCCAGTTATTTGGAGAATATTTTGTGACAACGTGAACAACTCGTTACAATTGAAATGAGTGAAGGTCTCGTTTTGAGTCATTTGATTTCAATGAAATTTTTAAGATGTGCAAATTATATCACTCTCATAGATTTAAAAAAAAAATACTTATTTTGTGAATTTTTATGACAAACTCTCACTAAATTTTAATTGAAAAATAAAAAAGGATTGTGAAAACGTATTGTAAAATAAAGAGAATATTTTGTGCCAACGTGAACATCTCGTTACAATTGAAATGAGTGAATGTTTCACTTTGAGTCATTTGATTCCAATCACATATTTGAGATGTGATAAATTATATCAATCTCATAAATAAGAAAAAATGCACTCACTTAGGGTTTTTATTTTTTCGACATTCTCTCACTAAATTTTAATTGCAACATGAAAATGGATGATGAAAATTGATGGCATTATAAAAAGAAAATTTCGTGATAACGTGAATATCTCCTTACATTTGAGTAAAGTTTTCGTTTTGAGTCATTTAATTCCAGTAAAATCTTTAAGTTGTAAAAGTTATATCACTCTCATAAATATATATATTAAAAACTCGCTTATTTAGTGTTTTTATGATAAAATCTCATTAAATTTTAATTGCAATATAAAATGTATTGCAATATAAACTAGTCGTTGGGGGCCACCGTAATACTTACCCATCATGGATATGCATAATATAAAATATGAAAATAAAACATGTGTAAATTATTTATAAAATGCATCGCAATTCGAATAAAATCCTGGCTTGATGACGTCATAAACTTTAAATGCACTATTACTGAATTGCGTAAGAGAAACATCCTTATAACTCTAAAAACGATAATCCTATTAACTAACAGTTTACTGCGTCGGATTAAGCGTCTCTTTACTAATTAAAATATATATTTGAATTGAAATTTGAATGAAATACAGGGTCATGAAAAATCGATGAGTGTAGAAAATGTGATTACAAATATCTCGACAACTCATTATTCGATCGACTTCATTCTTAATGCAACATTTATGTTCTTTAATTTATATTCATTCCTTAAACAAAACAATTTCGAAAATTTTTATATACCTTTTATCAGAAGGAATATTTCGAGAGTCCGAAAAAAAATAGTTCCGGATAATCGATGTTACTGAAATTCAATAAGCTTCTTCCCATTATTACATACTAAGTACATACCAAATTTCAAATCTCTATCTCAATTTGTTCGGGAGATAGAGCGTTTACAGTCATACACACAGACACAGACGGACGGCAATTTTTTTTTCTAAAAATATGTTTTTCGGAATCTCCAGTGTCTGAAACGTGTAAATCCGTCAAAAAAATTTTTTTCGATTTTCAAAACGATTACAAGACACCCTATATACTACGTATGATGGGTAAGTAAAATAATATTTTGTGACAACGTGACCAGCTAGTTTCAATTTAAATGAGTGAAGGTTTTGTTTTGAGTCCAAAGAAATTTTCAAGACGCAAAAATTATACCAATCTGATTGAAAATCTCTTTTATGCACTTTTATTTATTGAATTTTTACAAAGAGCTCTAACTAATAAAAATTAATTGTTATAAAAGCACTGCAAACAGTGGCGTCTTAAATTCAGACACAAATGTGTCTGAAAAGTGTAGACCATGGAGATAGAAATAAGAAGGAGAACAGTTTTCAAGATCAGAACATGGACCGAAAATTAGTAACCGGTTCGAGGCTCTGGTGCTCCCAAAGGCCGGTCATGTGCCCTGTCAAACATGACAAATTGTCGTCTGCTCTTCCTGCCTTTTGGTTTCGAGCATGGTAAAGAGTTGTCAGTCGAAACCGAAAATAGAGGGCGCTACACTCCCCAAAGGCCCAAAAAAACGGAAACGCCACCATACTAGGTACCGCTTTTAGTTCCATAAGTAGAAACATTATCGTTGTTCTCCTTCTCTCTATCTCAATGGTGTAGACACTTAAGTGTCTGAATCATCAGACATCATAGATGTCTGACTTTAAGACACACAAGTGTCTTACTATGAACATGGTGTAAACGAGCTGAGAAAAAAATGTCTAAATACTGATGATATGTCTAAAAATAAGAGATTTAGAAATTCAGACGCTTAAGTGTCTGAATTTGACGCAATTGTGTTCTACATGTGATGGCCGTGATGTCATTGTATCACTATATATATGTCAGCACCATCACCATCAAAGAATGTTTTCTAATTGATGAAAGGAGTTAAAATTATTTTCCATTTACTACTTTATAGAAGAGGTAACCTGATTAGACAATAATATGTATGTCAAAATTTTATAAAGCTGCTTGTAAATCTTAAAAATAAGTTATATTTGTGCTTAATTAAAGAATTATTTTCAGAAAAATATCCAAAAATTAATTGCACTCACGGGTACGCACGGGCGTGCAGGAAAGACCCCCCCCCCCCCATCTAAATATTTAAAAATTGTAAGATGTACATTTTGAAATACAAAAAGACATGAGTACCGACAGAAAGAAATGTAGGGAGGACAAGATTTTGGAACAGTTATGCCTGTGTTCTACAGCCTAGATCGAGTTTTTAAAATGCAGATTATAAAGTTTAAATAAGCTAAACTAAGAATATTTTGACAAATCGCATCGTGCAAGATAATTTTTAAACATATCAACTTAAAAACAATACAAAAATGTACTATTATGAATATTAAATATTGAAAAATAAGTTTCTAACAACATTTTTGAAAATTCAGTTTTAAAATTGCAAATTAACAGTTAAAAATATCAGGGTACTCTGCTTTCCCGAACCCTCCATTTAAGATAAGTTTAGCACACATGGCCGTTCAAAAAACAGAATTAAAAATTGTTTCCTACGAGGGGCTTTAAGGAGCGGGGGGAGGCTTCCCTGACGAAAAATTCTTAGATCCTTTTATTTTAGCCTTCAATTACTCTATAATCACTCAGAACTATAAATTTTATCATACTTTTTAATAATCAGGCATAACAAAAATTTCATTCGTTAAATTTCAAAATTTACGGAGGGGCAATGGCCTTCCACTTCTCCATCTCCTGCCGGGGATTATACTAAAATAATACCAACTAGGCATCACCCCCCCCCCCTCACCGACACACACACGTACTTAATAGTGGCGTAGCATTGTTCTTATGCACTCGAGGCAATTCAAAATCTTGTGACCCTTCCTAAGTAGCTATTATAATTATATGCTACAATTTTTAAGCAACAATTTTCTGGTGAGCCTAATTTTTTCGTTCTCGGCGCAGTCACCCTTCTACCCTCCATGTGCTAAGCCACCTCCCCTTAATAAAAGTCTTGTGTGATACTTACACATTACTATTTTATAATTAGATAAGGGAAAGTACTGTATGAAAAGTACGAAATTTTGTTAAGAATTGTAAATCTATAATTCTTCTTTTAAAGATAAGATTTAAATTTAAAATTCAATACTAAACTAATTATAAAATGCATTATGAAAGTTTTAGCTCAAAGGCTTTGTTTAACGGCTTAACGATGGGGGACCACTATATTAAAGTATCTCTGGATTTGCTAGATATAAGGCAAAAATTTGAAATGTAAAAATTGCTTTTTAATTTATTAAAAATCGATAAATTAATTCACAGTGTGACGACAACAATTTTTCAAAAGACTATATTCACATAATTGATAATTGTAACGCATTAAAAAACAATACGAAATAAGAAAACAAAATGAGTTTGTATACCCACAACGTTTTTTTCCCCCTTCTCTCTTATAAAAAAACCAATGATTTAGTATCAACCCTTGTAACGTAACTGAAAATCGTGTCTAGTAAATGATTCATCATTAAGGGATAAGAAATGCTGACATAGTATATTTTCTTTGTGAAAAGATGTGTAAGTCTATTGACTCATTAATATTTTAAAGTTCTTTCAGCGAGTGCTTTGAAGATGAACGCCTGAATTTTTAGTTTAAAATATTGTGAAATGCTAGAGGAATATGTTTTTTATTATCGAAAAACACGCAGAACCATTTGGATATGCATTTTCATAGTACATGATGTTCTTCTTATGGCAATGGCTTGGCTGGTTATCGATAATGGCGGTTTGTCTCCTTGTTTATGAAATAAAGAAAAAATCATTTTGAATTGAGAAATTTTTATGGAAATTATTCAAAATTTGCAATAGTTCGTTGATATTTTTTCCGTTATTTGTCAGGATATTTAAAGAACTATAGTATAAAGGCTATATAAACGCCCTGCCAAGAATATTTGAAAAAACATACATATTTTTTAAAAATAGCATTTTATCGCTACATTGTGGAATACTATATTTCATTTTACATTTTCAGCAATTTGGATTTATGAGGATACTTTTTCAGAGGTAAGTTTAGGTTTGTGTGATTATGTGAACTCAATATCAATGAGAACTTTTATAGAAAAATATTAAAATTTACTGTGTATGTAACATTATTTATTATTTAAATTATTTTTATGAGAGTAATTTGTATTTTACATACTTGCGTCCTTTTTTAAATATCCAATAAATATATATAGTTTTAAAAGATTTATGTTTACATTTGTGTGTTTGCAATAAATGCGTTAATTTTTAATATTAATGAATTGGTTTACTATTTCTTTTAGGCCTCTATTTTTTATAACATGGAATATTTTCAATAGTTGTTTTCAAACCATAGTATTATTATGTGGAGCTCAATTTGAAAAGATTTCAGAATTAGTTTTAATGGCAATTTTAAATGAAGAATGCAAAATTTGAAAATAAATTTTTATTGCATTCTGTATCCTATGAACGGTATAAATGACACATAAAAGAAATAAATCGTTATGATTTAGGGATTGTTTAACTTAATCTGTATTCAAATTTTCCACTTTTAATAGTTAATTTTATTAATAATATATATTTTTACAGCTAAAATTTTATTTCATGTAAAAAAATTAATATATCAATCATTATTTACTTTTGGTTTACTGCTTAAAAATGTTGCTTTACGTTATAAAAAACTGGAGAAAATGTGCATTAATTTTGATTTTTTATTCTTTATTTTTGTAAAAAAGTTATTTGAAATTAAAAATGGAAATTAGGAAAAGCAACAATTTAATGTATTGACTTACATAAAGTTAAGATGTATATTTAACACCCAATTAGTTTTGAAACTAGAATTAATTTTTCCTACATGTTATTAAAAAATAATACATATATTTTTTAAGATTAACTAACTAGCTCTTACGATTTTTATCTTATCTATGTAAAAAAATTGTCCATATGGCCGTCTTAATAAAGAAATATATAATTTTTATATGATATTGCATTATTAATTTATTTCCTTGCAATTTCCAGTTACTTTGTATTATTGATATATTTTTGCATATGAATTTTCATTTTTAGTGACAGACCAGTTAATTCTCTTACAGAAAGTCACGTGTCTTCATATTAAACAAAATTAAATTTATTTACTGAAACTGTTATGAACAATGTTGCTTCAGGGGGTATGCATGATTAATGCATGAACAAACTGCTCCAGGGCTCTGACCCCCACCCACCTGATTTTAGGTGCCTCTCAAATTTGGTAAGCAATTTTCGTAAAGCTGATATTTTAAATCTCTTTGACATTGTACTGATTAGTTTCAATATTTTGAGCTTTTAGAGTAGGATAAGATTAAAAACAAAAAATATATTTATATTAATACAGTAAAACCTCTCAAAGCGGACACCTATTGACTACAAAATTTGTCTACTATTCGGATGTGTCCACTTTTCTGAGGTAAAAATATACAAGCATATACGTGTTGTAGATTGAAAAGGTGGGTGTTCGGAGGTGTCCGCTATTTAGAAGCGTCTGTTATGGAGGTTTACTGTAAACTCTCCATAACGGACACTCCCGGATAACGGACACTTCTATTTAGGGACTACATTTTTCAATCCATAACACATACATATTTGTATACTTTCACCACTAAAAAGCGGTCACCTCCGAATAGCGGAAAAATACTGTGGTTCCGAGGTGTCCGCTATTTAGAGGTTTTACTGTTTTTAGATAAATATATTTTTTGTTTTCAATCTTATCTTACTGTAAAAGTTCAAAACATTGAATATAATCAGTACAATGTCGAAAAATATTTAATATATCAGCTTTGTGAAAATTGAATGCCAAATTTGGGGCTTCATAAAATCGGGGGGGGGGGGGGGGTCAGGTAGTGGCATGGGCCCAATTTGCCCATGCTTTATTCAGGTTCTGCTTCTGGAAAAAATCCCCAGTTCTGCTTTATTGGTCGAATAGTTTAACCCGTTATTGAGGTTTCAATGCGGTCAAATATGATTACATTTAATGCTTAAAAATGTAAATAAGTCGTCCGAAATGGCTACCTATTGCCAACAAATCAAAGCACAAAAATGACCGTGATTCAGACATAAATAAGTGTCTTAAAATTTAAACTTTCAAATATTTGAAAAATTTTAAATTATATTAAAATTTTAAATTTAATTTAAAATTTCAAATTATATTTCAAATTTCAAATTTCAAATACTTTACAATTATTTGATAAATTTGAAAGATTTTTTTAATATTAATGAGTGGCTGAAATATTTTTTGATTGAAACGTAGCATTTAAAACAAACTTCTCAAAACACATATTATCTTACTTTTAATTGCTGAAAATAAAAGAAATTATAAAGAGACACCACTTTGACCGGTTCAAAATTTCGAAAAAATTTTGCCACTTAAAGTACTGTTTAGACACACAAAAATAATATTTTATTTCTGAGAAATCTATATCGAAAGTAAAAGGGCAATTTTAGAGTTACAAAAGTAGAGCGCGCTATAGTGGGTAAACAGTAACAGTGCCGAAACTAGCCTTTTTGGCGCCCGGGGCAAACATGGATTTTGGCGCCCCCCCCCCCCCCCTCCGAAAAGAATTTTTTCTAAGTTTCTAAAATTTAAAGTATATAATCAGATAATCTGTAATACTGAACTAAGTAGTCAGTTTTGTCAAATACTGATTCATTAAAACCTTGAAAATGGAATCGAAAGGAACCGAAAATTATTCCGCTTTATACAGGTTTTCATCTTAGGAAGTATAATTATTGATATTCTCAGTGGCGGAATTTAAGGGGTCGCGATGGTCTCAATCGCGGGTGGCCCCGCATCCAAAGGGCCCCCAAAATCCTCTTTTGAGTTCAACGAGAAAAATTATTTTTTGATCAAAGGATTTTCTTAGCACTTTTTTTTAATTAGTATTTCTACATAATTTTCATGTAATTTAAATAGAATATTTTTTATGCCATTTGCTACTCCCAGAAATGTTTTAGTTATAATGAATAGAGGAAAGTATATTCAACTAGGCAAATTATATCCAATGGTTGGAGTATCATAGTTGAGATTTTTTCCAACAGAGTGAAAATATGCCGGGACCAGTGCTATAGTTATTAGCTCGGATGAATGAAATTAGCGTTTCAGTTCGGAGCCTTGTCCAACAGATAAGAGTAAAATATACCAGTCCAGGATATCGTCGGGATAGCTCAGTAGGTACGGCAAACCAAAGTACCCAGGTTCGAGTCCCGGCATATTTTCACTCTATTGGAAAAAATCTCAACTATGATACTCCAACCATTGGATATATGTTTTAGTTATGTTTAAATGTTTTTCCTTGTCTTCTCTTCTATTAGCAATTATCAGAACTGTGAACGGTTGTGGAGGGTTGGGGTGAGACTCAAACTTGTATCTGAGCTGCAAGGGACCCTGTTACTGTTAGAGACTTTTATGACGATTTAATTACACAGATTCAGAGTATAATTAAATCAGATCTGATAAATCTAAATCTGGATCGTGACACTGGGGGCCCTAATTTAGGGGTGCCTCATATTTAGTATGCGGTTTACGTAAAGCTGATATTTAGAATGAATTTGACTTTGTTACTGATTATAATCGATATTTTACAGTTTTAGAGTAGGATAAGATTAAAAACAAAAAGAAATTCTGCTTGACTATTACAGGGGCACACGATGTATTTGTGCCGGAAATTTACATCTGGATCTAAAAAAATAATTACAGCAAAAGAATGGGGCGGCAAAACACGTAAGAATGGGTAAAAGATGATTTTTTTTCTGCAAAGATAAAGGCAGAGAAGACTTTATTATCCATGGCACCCTGTGCGAGGTTCTTTTCTGCGTCTCTACAAATGCTATATTCTTAAGAAAGAAAAAAGGGAAGGAGAGGTTACTATTTTATCTTGCATATGTTTCGTCTCCTTAGTTTTTAGTGTCATTAGCAATAGCCAACTTCGCGCCCTTTAAAGCCGGATCTGTACGTAAAAAAGTAATTGTAACAAATGGTATGGCGGCATTTTTCATTTATCTGGAAATGGCCAAAGGACGAGAAAATAATTTAGGAGGATAAAGGCAGGGGCAGCTGCGGTTTTATTATTCATAGCAACTTGGGTATGGTTTTCTCCCTGCACCCCTACAAATGACATTTTTTTTTCTCAAAAAAAGTTTTAACAAAGAGTTTTAATTTGCGTATTTTTCAAATTATTCTTTCAAATATTATTTGTTTTTAGTATCCAAGTCAGTCGCCCAACCTCTCCCCCTCTAATAATACTGGATTGGATCTGGATAAAAAAGTAATTTCAGCAAAATTAACAGGCCGGCATATTCCAGTTGCCGCCAAGGGCGGCAAAATGCTTAGAAAACTTTCGCATAAAAAGGTTCGAGTAAAAAACTTTTTGGAAGATAAAGCCAGGGGCGGCTCCGACTTTAGTAGCCATGGCGCGCTGTACGAGATTTTTTACTGTACCTCTACAAAGGCTATACTTAAATGAAAAAGATTTTACTGAGAATTTTACTTTGGGCATTCATCCTCCAATTTGTGTTTATTGTCCAGGGCAGTCATCCCTCGCCCATGACAAAATGGAAAGAGAAGAAAGCTCCACGCTGGGAGAAAAGGGAAAAAATAGAACAGCCTTCATGGAATATTTTTATCTAATAGAAAATCAAAGTGAGGGAATCGTTTGCCAATTATCCATGCTGGACAGTGCAGTACCGTATCCAGACGACATTGAACAGTGTCATATACAGACACTAGTAGGGACTGACCTTGAAAAATGTTAGTGATTCTCCTAAACCACAGTAAGAGATTTAAATGATAGACGGCATAGACATGATACATTTGGAATGGGAGAACGAAAATAGCCAAGAGAACAGTTCGTTTTTTATTCATTTGCTATCTTGCATTGTAGACGAATCTTTTTATATATTTGTCTATTTTAATGCATTTGGTTCATTTTTCTTTTGGATTTTCTGGCTGCGAGACTTTTTATACAAATTTCATATATTATATACATTTCTATATCAAACAACAAACAAAACCTGCATTTGGCGCCCCCTCCACCTTCAGTTCTGCTGGCGCCCGGGGCACGTGCCCCCTCTGCCCCCCCTTAGTTTCGGCCCTGAACAGTAATGTAAATTGAGTGTGTTTTTTCAGAATAGCATTTTCAAAGTCGGTAGATACTATAACTCCGCCAATTTTCAACTAATCGACTTTATATTTTTGAAACTTAATCATCATATATTGTTTTAGTGAAATACGTAATGATATTTTCGGAATATTGATATCTCGCTTTTCTGTGTAACTTTAAATAATGAAATTCTTGGTAGGAATCTTACATTTTACTTTAAAATGATGCCATTTCACTAAAAATGCAAAAAATTTTTTAAACGGCAATTTATTTCACTAGCTTTTGGACTTCTAAATTGGAATCTAAATTTATTTGTCTGATTGTTGTAGTTTAAGTCACGATGAGTTATCATGTACACTGCCTGACCTTATTTTTGAAGCGCTCTCGCCCATCTGCTGACAACCCGCCGTTTTTTAATATATCAGTTAAACAAAATACAGTTTTCTACTTTAATACCCATATAGTAATTTAGCGTAAATGGTTTTTAAAAACACGTCGCATTTCTTAACACAATTTCACAAATGTCTTAAATTTCAGGGCGTCAAAGTAGTGTTAATCTTTCAGAGCATCTTTAGAAACCTGTTAGAAAACATGCATAAATCTATAAAACCTAATTGACCTGACTTTTCCAATTTTATAAATCTATTTTTCAGATTAACAGGAATTAATCTCACTAGAAACTCTCTCTTTTGTATGAGCTTTCTGTCTATGCTTTCTTCTCAAAATTTAGCTATCGTTAAAATAAATAAATAAATAAATAAAACCTAAAAAGGAAAAAACAGGAGAGAGATAAACGTCAATAATTAAAGTACACAAAGAACTTAGCTGTCATATCTATACAAATAATAATAATAATAATAATAATAATAATAATATATGATGACAGCACAATGAAAACAAAACTAATCTCGAAATAATCCTTCAAATATGAGTTGCGATGTTTATCCTAACTTTTTGTTTACTGAAACCTGAGTTTTCAGATTTTCCAGTTCAATTTTAAAACATTTTCTCAAAACTTGTAATTACAAGTATACATAAAATTAACAGTGAATTAGAACTTAGATTTTATGACATTCTTGTCTCCTGCTTAAAAATGGGTCAGTTCGAGATTGATGTTTTTTTTTTCTTATTTTGCTTAGTTTGACAGAATAGACAAGAGAATAGTTTATGACGAGATGCACAATTTAATGCAGAGGGCAGATTTTCCAATGTGCTATTTTTGATCAATCGTACTTTAAAAAATATATATAGTTTAAGTATTTCAGGTTAAAAGAAAGAACTCATATAGCGATAATGAAGTGTAATTATTTAAAATTAACAATCATAATGCAAATTCAATGTCTATAGAATTATCCATATGAATAAAAAGTATAAATTAGGCAAAAGTAGTTTAAAACCGCATACCTTATTATTATTTGCTTCTTGAAGCCATAATTTCCATCATAATTTAATGCAAATTTGCTTACATAATTACATTAATTCACTTATCCTTGTACCACAATACCATTTTAAATATATTATTAATTCATCACATTTTTATTAATAAATGATTATTTACAAAATGTCAAATCATCCGGCCTTACCTCGCCAATGGGGTAAAACCGCATAGATATGTTAATCGTACAGGAAATGAAAAGTTGAAACCTTCTTTTAAAAATGACCAATATGTTTTATTTTACAACTAAAGAACTAAACTAATAATATTTCAGTTATAAGTCTAACTATTTCATTGTTAAGGATAAAAGGATAGTTATATCTTCATTACAATTTGAGAAATTGCAGTAAAGAATCTCACCTCTTTATGAGTTTTATAAAAATGATAATCACTCTTGTCCATGTAGTTTCAACTGTTTTTCCTTCAAGCATTGTTTACCTCTTATATAACCTTTTATTATAACCTTTTTTATCCGGTTCGGTTTTACCCCAAGAGAATGAAGGGTCGCAAAAAAATTATAAAATTGCACCGATAAATGCCACTAACTGTTTCATTGGGGGAGATAAATCTTCATTAAATATGCTACACACAATAATATAAAAAAAGTTAATAACTTTAATGTGTTCATATTTAGGAATTATGAAAAACAGCAAACATTAAAACAAAAATTGATAAAATAAACTTTCGAACACAGAAACGGCACAAATGCCGGTCTGGAGATACCGTAATGGTTGTTTCTTCAACTTACGTAGGGCTAAGTACTTCATCCATTAGCCACTAGAGGGCTGCTCAATTGAGTCAAACTAAGATATATGGTTTTCATCCGCGACTACATGGTATTACACTACTTTCCTCTACGTATTTTTGGTGCTTTCACTGAGAATTGGCGATGACAACTATTAACTGAAGGATGGTTTTTCGCTCTAACTCAGTGTAGAAATTTTAGAACTATGATGCCAGTATGAGTAATAAACAATATCATGAATTTTTTATAGTAAGACATTTTTGACCAAACATCGAATTATTAAAATAAAGGAACTTTTTGTAAACCTTTCTGATGTAAGCAGGAAAAAATTGTATTCATAGTTAATTAACTTAGAAATTAATAAAGATCCTTCGATTTTTTTTTTTTTTTTTTTTTTTTTTTTTTTTGTAGATAATTATACTGTACTACCGTAGATCCCCATTCCTCTAAATAATTCGTTACCGTACAATTTTGTTACAGAAGGTTGTGATTTAAATCCTTAAATAATTTAATTTACGTTTACAAATCACATGCGTAGTTCAGTATGAAAAAGGTCCAAATGTATTCTTCGTTCAAAAATTTACTATAACCAAGTTTTACATTTTCAAATTTCCTGAAATACCTTAAATAGTATTGAAAGCCTTCCGACATCAAGAATGTTTGTCACTTAATTTTTCAAACATAATTTAATTTAATATATTCATTTTAATTTTTTTTCTATTGTGTATCATATTTTATTTTGTGTGTAATGTCATTTTATTGAGATTTCTGTTTTGCGTTGAATGCTCTCAGTAATGACACAATGCGGCAAGATTTTACATGTGAGAACTGTAATGAAATTAAGTTTACTAAAATTTTAAAATAATATGTCGCATGAAAAAAATTCTTTTAGAACTAAAGTCTACCTGATTTTATTTATTTCGCATGCCGAGATCACATGTGTGCGAATTTTAGATCTCAATGCAGTGAGTGTGTGTTTGTGGAACGGGAAGCTTATGTGTGACCCAAGTAGCATATGATGTTGTTATAGCGTTGAAAATATGAGCCTCTACAATTGAAAATTGTTTACGTTGTTGTCTGTTCGTTGAAAATATACTTAAACAATTCGACAATTTAATCAGTCATAGAAAAGACTTTTAAAAGACGGTTTTTGTTGGTCATAATATTCCAGTGTTTCTTTTTTTTTTTTTTTTTGTCTAACGGATTTTTATTGACCTAAAAAACCTCCTCCCAAAACTAAAATTCGACAAATTAAAAATTCTATTTCAGCTAACAGTAGTAAACAAAAAGACAGTGTAAGTAATCTTAAAACAATGAACCGATGAAACAAATATTGTAAAATTTTATTTTAATGTAGTATTTAACAACAAAAAAATATTGATTAAATTGGAGCTTTATAACTATGTTGAAGTTGTTTTGCAATCTTCCGCTGTTATTGAATAACTTTTTGGCTAATAATAACAATTTTAATAAAACAAAGAAGGTTAAACCTGCGTTCCTGGGAAAAAAATTGATACTCACAAAAGAGGTATGTAAATAACTTCTATCTAATACTGATTTTTTTTTTCCGTGTAATTTATATTTTGTTAAAGGAAAGTGGACGTTCAATTGAGCAAAATGTAATCGATTCGATCAAATTTATGTTTTTGTGTTATTAATATTTACACAGTTAAAAATATAATTATATAATGCCATATATTTGAAAGTATGTTTTTATACTTTTCATAAAGTTAAATATATGAAATATAAAAGAAAAAAAAACATATAATAATATATTATAAATGATTTTCTCTCAAAACAAATTTTTCGTAGTCTATATTCATCTATAAAATGCTCCTTCTGTTTAATTTTTTGTTCAGAACTTTTAGTATCTGTAAGTTATTGTCTTGATGCAAAGTTTCAATGAATCCGTAATCCGTATACATTCGTTTTAGAATGCTGGTATATTAAGGTCCTCGAACGAATTAATAATAAAATCTATTAACATGAATGTTTTTATTAAAAATAAGTTTTCTTTTTCTTTTTTTTTAATAAGTTATTTTTAAATTTAAAAAGGGATGCACAGATTTTTTTAACAAAAACAATTTAAAGTAATAATAAATATATAGAGAAAATATTTAAAAAATTTGAACATATGGGACATTTTAAAATATTTTTTAAAACTAATTAGTTCATATATTTAGAAAAATTTAAATTTTTACTACATCATAATTTAGTAGTAAGTATGAAAAGTTCCCAAGTTTAAACATGAGTTATTATTCATAATATTTTGTTTAATGTTTATTTAATATTTCAATATGAGTTAAAGAAAACAGCAACTGTCAATTACCGTATATTCCAGCGTTATAACGCACACTTTTGATGCAAGAAAATTATTGACATGTACAGGTGCTCTTTATGCGCCGTTTATAAAATTATACAATGGCAAATTATATTAGACAAAAAAAAAATATCATAATAACTATGTATTTAATTTAATGAACATATTTTTTTTTTTATATACAAAAAATATTTTTTTTCGGTTTACATGAAAAATAATAGTTATTACATTTTACAAATCAACATTTTAATAATCTTTATTTTATTTTTTGCTATGCATGTTATGATTGTTTCTTTGTGAAGAAGGAGGTGTGTGTTATAACGCGAATATACCTAAAAACAGACAAATGAAGTCTAAATGTTCAGGTGCGTGTTTTCATCAGATCGCGTTATACACAGGAAAATACGATATATTATATTGCATATTTGTTTTGAGAATAATTTTAATTTGAATTAGAAAAGGTATGTTGAAACACAGAAAAGCAATAATTTAACTAAACTACTCAGTTTTTGTAATTAAATTATCGAAAAGAAATTTGCGAGTAAAATTGTTGCATTTTGCCTCTCTTTTCGTGAAAGGAACATATACATATGAGTATATATAAAGTTTGATGGGAACCCATATATTATGACGAGTGAAACAAATATTTAAAAGATATTTTAAATACCATATTTACATAATATTTATTAAAAAAATTATTTTAAAAAAAAGAAAACTTTTTTTTTTCATATTTATATAAGAAAAGTATTGTAAAACTGATTGATAAAAATAAATTAATCGTTTTTTTTTTTAAAAAAGCAATGTTTTTGAAAAAAGTCTTCAAAATAAATAAACAAAAAGAAAATTTGCAATTTATAATTAGCAGCCTAAAAAAAGAAAGAAAATTCACTAAAAAGGTTATAAGTAAGTAATATAAATATATTTACTATTTAAAAAAAAAAAAAAAAAAAAAAAAAAAAATGCCGTATTCTGCTTTGTTTGAAGTGTGATAATTTATGTAAGAGACTCCATCTATTATGATGTAGATTAAATATTCAAAATATATTTTAAATACCATTTTGTTTCATAATATTTACTAAAAAAGAAATTAATATTCTTAAAAAATATTTTTTTTTCATGTTTACTGAAAAAAAAAGTATGGGAAATATGGGATTAATAAAAATAAATTAAGCTGATTTTCTAAAGAAGCAAAAATTGTCAAAGACATTTTTGCAAAAGGCCTTCAAAAAATAAAAATTTTGCTGTATATAATATCACCATTAAAAAAAGGAAATTCACTAAATAACCAATTATATATATATATATATATATATAGGATGAATTCCCCCCACTTTTCTTAAGACATTAAAATTCCGTTGGAAAATAGTAAAACTAACAAGATAGTATTACGGACATATTTCCATTTTTAAGCATTTTTTTACAACATGAAAGTGCCGTTGAAAAACAGTAAAACTAGCAACAGTATTGCTGACTTATTGTGACTATCAAAAACGTTTTCAATGTGGTTTTTATTGCGTTGAAAATGCAGTTAAATTTACCGTTGAAAAATAATCGAATCAATGAAACATATTTTCCAATTATTACGTCAACAGACAACGTTTTCTCAACGAAATGATTTGTCGTTATTTCAATGTTTTAAAAATGAAACTGTGCTACTGGAATACTAATGTAAAAGAATAAATAAATTTTAATTGAGACTTAGGCTGGTAATGAGTAAAGAAATGCAAAAAAGTGTTTCTAGTTTTAATTTTTCAGAATGATTGTTTGTAATAATACATTACTTATTTTTCTTTCATTTTCTAATTTATTTTTGTATAGATCAAGCACTTAGAGATTTCACATCTATTATGCTATGTCTAGGAGAAGGCAAAAAGTGTTTTGCAGTAATTATTAGCAGGGGCGTGCAGACCTTAGTGTGTGGCGCGCGCATGGCAGCGTGAGTAGTAATACTCTCTATTTACTAAAATTTTTTTTTTTTCTTTCAGAAAAATGGGATTTTTAAATGTGGTCTCTGTAGATGATTCCCGCCACATACACACACACAAAAAAAAGTCAGTATGCAAACTTCATTCTATAAACATTTATATATATAACAAAAATATATATTTCGTTTGAAAATAGAAATTTTGGAAACTAAAGTTCATGTTTGTTTTGCTCTTTTACTGAAGTACCGCAAATTATAGGGGTAGTTGAATGTTCGCGTGAAAATAACACTTGCTTTTGTCAAAATAATAATTATTATTACACTTGCAACATTTGTGATAAAGAGAGTCGGGAGAGGAAGATATATTTTGTCTCCAAAAGAAAAATAACTTTATACATTCAATGATGAATTGATATTTCAATATAAAGTGTTTCTACATAAGAAGTGCAATGAAAATAGTCATTTTAGTAGCCTTAAATCACTAAAACAATCGGGTCAATTTAGTTCAGCACACTCTTAACATGATTTGTAAAATTATTACCATAATTAGAGATTTATAAAAAAGCTTAAATTTCCATAATTGAGAGGACAGTCATCAAGATTTTAGATATCTTTTGGTTTTCAAGAAATTACTCAGAAACCAAGATCCTGTTTTCCAATCAACAACAAAATCAACATAAAACGTTCTTGCCTTCTATATTATTTCTTTCTTTCTGTTCTCAAATTGTTTTCAAGAAATATGGTTTCAATTGTAGTTGCATGTTTACTCCCTCAATCGTTGACAAATGTTTCTGCTTTTGTTTCCAATTCTGCAAATTCCTTCGACGAATCTTCATTTTTTTTTTAGGTTAAAAATTTCAACAATTGCTCTCAACACTCTGCTCAACAATTTGCAAATCTCAGCTGCATAGCAATCATTGCATAAAGTCGTAGATTTTTCACATTGACACTTACTGTTAAAATCAAGTACTAACTCACTAAATAATTTAATGTTTTCGCTCGCAGCACTTGTCTATTTACTTGTTATTAGGTCGTCATGTTTTAATGCCGGGTTTCTAAGTATTTAGAATTGCTTTATTTACTGCTTGCATTTGGAGATTTTCTACGATTTTCTAAGTCATAAAATTAGACAAATCTTTTGGTAAATACATGTCAACAGTAATTTTTTTATCCCAATGCAATAATTACTGTAAGAATAATAAATAAAATTCATGCAGTTGTATCACTGTGCATAAATATGTTATAGACAAGAATAGCCCATCATTATATCACTTGTTCATATTATTATAGCTCTGTTGTGGTGCTTCATGAAAAAAATAAGCTGTAGTTCAATCGCATTTTTACTTTCCGAACACATACAGTGTAAGAAAAATACTATATTCATGATAAAACCCCATGGAAATACTGGTATAATTTTACATTTTGAGTTGGCCTGAATTGGTTTTAGCCATTTTTAGAATGATTTCATATGTATGGGTGGGTGCAGTGTATGCATATGCATTAAAACTTCGTCACAATTTCAGGTAACCAGAGCTCACCTTTGTAAAATTAGGATCTAAGCTTTTATTTATTGTTATATCCAGTTTTTACATTGCTCGTTATATTGATATATATTTGAACCCACAGTTTTCTGAAAAGTGTTCAGAAAGTCAAGTGGAGTAACGCCGCATATTTTTAAGAAGCTGTGTTTAAATATTGATTATACTATTATGTATCGCTTTTTATTTCACGAAGAAATTTGTAATGCATGTACATAAACTAACATTTTCGAGACAAACACAAAACATTTTCTTGTATGTTATTTCTTAATTTTAAAATCAATTTGGTTATATCACACTTATGTAATTCTATGCCGGCAGACGCAGTACAATGATGGTCACTGTACTTTTTAATTCTTGTCTTCAGTTTCGAGTGTAAATTGAATCCTTTCACAAAATATATTAATGTAGCTTGTAGTCACTACTTTTATCCATCCTGTGTTAAATTTGCTGCTGAAATACTGATATTTTCTAAATTATCGCTTCTTTTTTTAGTTTTCTTGAAAAAAATCTTTTCAAAGCTAGAAGATAAATCATTGCGCTGCTGCATATTTAATAGTTGTATTGCATTCTACTATCGTCTCCAGCTTGGAAAATTTCCTCTAAATTCCACGTTTTTCAGGCTTATTGTACGTTATACATTTGAATTTTTCCATCAGAGGATTTTTTCCATATTTTATAACCAAACATTTTTTTAAAATATAAATTCAAGATTTTTCTCAGTTTACTTTTACAGTTTGATTCAAACATTTAGTATAAGTTTAAGTGGTACTTTGATGTTAGTATGGTGTAAGAGATAAACACAAAATATTGCTACCATTGCCTTCATTTGTATTCCAATAATTTCATTAAACATATAAACCTTTCCCTAATTCAATTTAATATGGATACCCTTCATTTAAAATACATATATACATGTAAAATACATGTATTTCTCTCAGTTTATTTAAACCTCCTCCAAAGAAAAAAGAAAAAAAAAGAAAAAGAAAGAAATCCAACAAAAATTATTTCTACAACAAAGCGTTGTTTGTAATTTAGTCACGCAAAAAATAAAAGCTCTTATTGGTGAGATTTGCTAACATAAAAGTACCGTTTAATTATTAAGTTGTAATATTGTGATTGTTTTGTATTTGTAATATTTTGTTTGTTATCTTCACTGTAAAAAAAAATTTCCTGAAAAAAAACGGAAATTGTACTGGCAATCGAGACGCCAGTACTATTTCCGTATTTTAACGGGAAAAAAATCCGTAAATTCCAGGAAATTTTCCGTGATTTCTGAAATATCCGTTTTTAAATAGATATCTTCCGTATTCTTTAGATATTTTTATATCGTTAAAATAAATTTTATAGGACCAACAAAAAAAAATAATATTTCTCAAGGAACATCTTATTTTTTTCTTTCATTTCTGTGCGAGTTTTCAGTAAATAACTAACATTTACCACTAAGGGGTTCGAACGCGGAAACTTCTGTGTAGTAGACTGGCGGGCTGTACCATTACGCTAGGACCGGACACTTCGTTCCCTCAAATGTTGTCATTTATTTTACATACTTTTAATGATGCAAAAACGTAAAGGTTTTATAGTTAGATGGATCTTTTTCGATATTTTATTTTCATAATTTTTAATATCTTGCTTTATTATTTGATGCTTTATAACAGATAAATTTTAACTTTTTATGTATTATATGCGTAAAACATTGTATTAAGACTAATGTTTGCTTCTTTTTTGCAATAGTACATATACTTTTTAAAATTATTTGTCTGTTTATCTATTTATCAATTCTAAAAACAAATATTATCTTAAGTAGACGCATTTATTACATGCTATTAAAGTAAATTTTCTTTATCTCTTATTTTAAAAACTTATGTGAATAAATAATTTTATAATAAATTAAATTATTATATTTAATCTTTACTGAGAGCTTTTCTGTACGATTCTGTTAAACTGAATAATTTTTAAAAATCAAAACAAAAAAAATAGATTTTTAGAGAAAATTTTGAAATTAATGACCTTAGGATAGGTAAGTTTAAATTTGGACTTGATAATTTAGTTTAAATTAATTTAGTTTAATTTATAAAATTATAAACTAACGAAATAAATTATAAACTTTATAAAATAATAAACTTCAATTTTATAAAAGTAAACAAAAAGTTATAAATTATTTTTTATAAATTTAAAGAAAAAAATATGAATTTCGTAAAATTATAATTTATAAAATAATAAATTTTAGTTTAATTCACAAATTTATAAGACAAATCAGCTTAGTTTAACACCTACATACCAATAATTTGCAAAAATATTATTTTATGAAACCTTAAAAATATTAAAACAAAAAAAATAGATTTTTAGCGTAAATTTTGAAATTAATGACCTTGGGATAGGTATGTTTAAATTTGGATTTATTAATTTAGTCTAAATTAATTTAGTTTAATTTATAAAATTATAAACTAATTAAATATATTGTAAACTTTATAAAATTATAAACTAACTAAATATATTATAAACTTTATAAAATTATAAACAACTAAATATATTATAAACTTTATAAAATTATAAACTTAATTTTTATAAAAGTAAAGAAAAAATCATTAATTATTTTTATAAATTTAAAGAAAAAAATATAAACTTTCTAAAATTATAATTTATAAAATAATAAATTTTAGGTTAATTCACAAATTTATAAGACAAATCAGTTTTGTTCAATACCAATAATTTGCAAAGATATTATTTTACGAAACCTTTAATAACTTAATATTGCCTCACGTTAATAAAATTAAAATAAAAATTTTAAATGTCAATGAAAAATTCATAATTTGAAGCACTATAAAGAAAAAAAATGTAGATTTAAAACAAAAAATTTCTGTAATTTATATAAATAAAGTAAATTTTTAAAGATTTCACTAAAAAATAAAAAATATCATTATTATTTTCACAAAAAATTACCGTCCAGACACGGGCCCGGTTAGAATGAGCTCCAGGATTGGCCCGAGTCTAATGACAGAAAATAGACCCCACGGGTAGGACCGGTCCAGGCCTGGATCCTAGAAGACCTTGTACTCTAGTAAATACAACAATCTTAATTCGCATTTCAAACAAGACGATATCTGTATACCAACCTTTGAACGTTATTTCCGGAAATGGAGAAATACGGACATTGTATTGTTTTTAAAAAAAAAATCCATCAAATTTACGGAAAACTTTCTGCATATCTACGGATTTGAAATCTCCTTCACAGAACTAATGCCATTTACGGAAATTGTACTGTTGTTTTGGAAAAATGAAACTTTTCCGTAAAAATTTACGGAAAATCTCTTGTATTTTCAGGGATTTTTTTAGAGTGTTGTTCTGTTTCTAAATTATACAAACCTGTTTAATATTTATTAATATTTATAATTATCAATTAATGACATGTTCTTAAGGATTTTTTTTTTTTTTTTTATGAAGACAATACTGGTTTATCAATTATAGTTTACTAGGATGTGAAAAAAAAGGCGGTAGCGCAATAAAACAAAAATTAACATAATGAAAGTTAAAACGTTTATTTATACCAAGAACATACCTCAGTGCATATTTAACATCCCATCGTATAGCACAATTACGTGATATCTTTAGTGGATTTAGATTTAGGCTTATGGAACGTTAAAGCATTTACAGAAATCATGCACACAAACAGAAATTAATGATATTACAACTAATAAAATATGTAGAAGCGAAATGAATTAGTCTGAAAAGGGAATTTTTTTCAGGCAAACAAACTAAACAAGAATGAAAAAGAAACGACATTTTAAAAAACTTACAGATATCAGCATACGAGCACGTTTTTGGTAAATACAGTTGCTTTTGAAAAACACAGTAAATTTACTCTTTTTTTGAGTAACTTAAAATAATTAAATATTAAGAGACCTTACAGCTGAGAATTTTCCATTGGGGGGGGGGGGGGGTAAGTGGGCTTTTCCCACTAAGTCCTCCATAGAAGTTAAATTTAGTTTATTTTTAATGTTTGCGTTATAAATGTTTCTCAAACGGGTGGTTCAAAGCAGTGTTGAATTTGGCCCTCGAGTAACCCCCCCCCCACCCCCCACAGAATTTTGAAATTAAATAAACTAATTTTTTTTTCCTCCGATTTTGAAAGACATTCTAAATTTTATTCTTTTCGAGTAACTTAAAGTAATTAAACCCTAAGACAAGAAAGAACGAACAATTTTTCTGAAAATAATTAAGATAATTTTCCTTTTTTTCAATTTCGAAAGATATAGTAAAATTTATGTTATTTTTTTTTTGTGTTTATGTGTTTAAAATGTACATTAAATGAAAATTCAGGGCAGTGATGAATTCATAGGGGGCAAGGGGCGACCGCCCCCCGGATTTTCAAATTTAATTAACATAGTTTTCTTTTTCTCCGATTTTAAAGACAGCAAAATTTTTTTTTTCGAGTAACTTAAAATAATTTAACATTAAGAAAAAGAAGAATTACGAATATTCCCGTATGGGGCCGGCGGTGCCCCCTTAATCTCCCCATGGCAACTAAATTTTTGTCCTTCTTTTTAGGTTTATGCGTTTAAAAATTATCTTAAAGGACAGGCTTGAGTGCAGTGTTGATTTCAAGGCGGGGGGAGGAGGGGGGGGGGGCTCGGATTTTGAACAATTAATTGAAATTTAATTAATTTAATTTTTTTTTTCGAATAACATAAAATAATTAAACACTAATAGGAAGAGGATAACTGGGAATTTTCCATTAGGGGGTTTTGCTCAAAGGAATTACTCGTATTAGTACGTAGTTTTTTGTTAAGTAATCAAGAAAACATTTTTACTGATGAATATTATGCTTAGTTTGTATTTCAAACGGTCAATTTTTGTCAAATATTTCACTGTGGACTTTACGTAACTGCTGTGAATCTAATAAATGTGACCTGATTGAGATAATCTAATTATTCCACCGAATTCAGCACCCTAAAATTAGTTAAATGCACCAATTTACAAGCCAGATACAAAAAAAGAGTTAAAATTTGTTGACTAGAGTTATTTGTGATAAAGAATTCCATCACGTTTATTTAAATATAAGCACAAATACGCATAAACACGGGCCAATTACAAGGAATATCCAAATACATTGTACTTCCCCCAGTAGTTCATTACACATATATTAGAATGCGTGACATGAGCACCTTGTAGAATGGAACCGGCATTTCTGAACGGCGTTTTAAAAAGTGAAAGTTATATTGGAAGATGTTCGAATTACCTAAGTGTTGAATTTGTATATAGTTAAAAAGATATACAGTATTGACCAGTTGAAGAATATGTTACTTTATTAAGAAATATATTCAGTTAAAATGCTATTCTAATTAACGGAAAACTACTGTTTCTCTAAAATAGCATTTTGTGTAAAAATAAATAAATAATAAAATGTATGCATAATATTATTCAAAATGATGATATGTGCATAGAATTGCTAACGGTAGTGTTTTATTGGAATAAATGGGCATTTAGTGTCGATTCATCTTTTAATAGATTATGCTTTTAAAAAAATCTCCACTTTAAAAAGTCCGCCTGTATTCATTAAGATGCATGTCTATAAATATGTCAACTAGCGTAAACGTGAGACTTGATTTCAAATCTCAATCAGTGCTCGTGTGTTTCTTGTGGTTCAGAGAATTAAATTTAAACTGTTGATTTCAATCTATTATTTAACTATCCGCCGCGTGTGCTAAAGGGGAAACTTTGGCACACGCCATATTCACCCCTCACCCCTAAAAAATATTCACCCCCCTCTAAAAAAATCCCTAATCAGATGGGCAAAAAATAAACGGAAAATTCCTTTTGTCTTTTAATTATTTTTGCCATTTAAGTTTCTGTATAATAACAACAAAAAGAGAAAAGGAAAAAAAAGAAAAAAAGAAAGAAAAAAAAACAGAAAAAAACATGAATACATGTTTTAGATGCAATATTACTAATTATTAAAAACTTACAAAAGCGAATTTTTTTAAATAATAATAAAACTTGTGGGAAAACATTTTACTTGTCTTAATAACAATTTCCCATTTATCTGAATGTGCCAATAGCTCTCTTTTATATAGATAAATAAATAAATAAACAGATAAATAAATAAAAGATAAATTATCTAAACATGATGAAAGTAAGCTTAAGAAATGCAAAATTAAAACAGGTTAATCCTGAACACTGACAAACAAATCTCTGTTTTCGTTTCTTTTATCATTAATACTGGCGAAAAAACATGCTAAATCCCATGCAGAAAGTGAATCACGACAGCATAATATCATATTAAAAGAACAGTTTTCGGTGCATTCAGACAAAGCGGTTTCACGAGTGGTTGCTTATCTTATTTCTTGCGGATATTCTTCATTTCTGTTTTTGCTTGAACTGATTAGCAACGCAACAATACAAAATTTTGTTACTTCAAGTCATAAAGCTTTGGTGATTTAGTTTTCATGACGTTTAAATTTCTGCTAATGTTTATTAGTTAAAGTTTAAGGTATTCATAATATTTTTTTACCCATTTCAGATTAAAAATTAGATTATTTCTGGTAAAGAAGTTGATATCAGAAAGAAGATTTAATTTTAATCTAGGAGACTAAATATCACAATGTTTTTTTTTAAATCATTGCCCACAAACATCTATAAAGGTTAAATTTTTCATGTTCCTTGATTTCCCCCCCCCTTTTTATCAGCATTTTATATTCATCCAAATATCGTACACCATTCTTCATATGGTACCCTTGATTTTATTCGTGCTTTCATCTGCAATTAATATAACTGTTGGAGAAAAATTGCAAATAAATATGACCCTCTTGGATTTCTCAAAGTTATTTTGTATTTCTCACAATTGCAAATCACTCCACAACAGCTACTTTTTTCTTTGAAATGATGTAATTTTATACAAAAACCATTCTCAATAGAATTTCATACGAACCTCGTAAACTGCTTAGAATACACAATAAAAACTATATGTTAAAATTAACATACACAAAAGTCCTATGCTCCATTTAAATTAAATTCTAAAAAAGCAATTTATAAAGCAACTAGTGCTATTTTTGCTTTATAACACTAATATAGCACAATATTTGTATGAAATCTAAAGTATAAAATTAATATTTAAAAAATAAAAAAACGCTCGCTTTTATGTAATTTGATTTGTGAATATTTTTTATGTTAACTAGAAAAAAAATCAGTTTTCACTTCTTTTTTAGAAAAAAAAAACAGTTTCTTACTTATATAAAAAATATATATCATTTTTAATATTTTTAAATTGATATACGGCCGGTGATAAAGGGAATAATAATAATGAGAAATACTATTAATTTTATTGTATAAATACCTATTTTAATTGGCATGTTCTTGTGTTTGGCTTAGTGTTTCTGTGTATTTTTTATAGAAAAATACATAAAAATACAAAATCATCTGTTAACCTATAGAGTAACAAATTAGATCTTGTTATGAATGCCACTTGATACTGCGTTAGCATTATTAATAATCCCACTTAAAATTGATCGTATACGTATTTAGTACGGCACTGTGCACAGGCGATTTCATGAGGTGTTATTAGGCTTTAATTATAATTTATACAATAGATATTTAGTACAGTACAGCGTGTGCCATTTTCCAATGTACCATGATATTTTACGACTGTATGAAACGGATTTACGTGCGCGCTATGTCGTTTTCTGAGGACATCTTTTTTTCCTAAATATATATTTGAGCATTTCTGCAGGATATTACTGCAGACGGAAAATATACAGCAGTAAATATTGTTTAGAGATTCTTCATAACCAATTAAAGCTATTAATGAAGCTTTTTTCTAATACAAATCAATAATAATAATAATAAAACCTAAAAAATCCCGACGTAGCATAATCATGTATTCAAAAAAATGGCTCTAAAGGGATAAAGGAGTATGTGAAAAATAACTTTTACAAGTTAACGCCGGTGCGTGTGAGGGGGGATCATTTAATGTAACTAAAACTAATTAATACCATTTCATAAATATGATTAAATGATATAAAAATTTAAATGTCCATTTAGATGTCCATTTTGAAATACGACATTAAAAAAAAAAAAAAAAAAAATATTTTAGCCAAATTTACTGGTTTTATTTTCATTTTATTTTCAGTTTCCATATGATCACTTCCGGTACTAATGGGTTGGAGCTGTTTCAGATTTTTTCTGAATATCTAATTTATAATTTTATATGCCCCTTTATGATCTTTCTGATGTCTAAAATAAACACTAAATGCATATTTTGCAAACAAAACTAATCTATATATTAATAAAAGAAATATATTTGTGTGTGTCTATTGGTGATGGCTTGGAAGATATACCGTACGTATAGGTCTGAAAATTTGGATGAGGATAGTCCAAGGAAGGCCCTAAAACATCTGAGACTCATATTTTTCATTTTTGTTAATTAACCGAGATATTAATTAAAAACTGTAATAAACATCTCAAAATGACGTGAAAAGTCCGAGCGATGTCGCTCATGACATACGTTCTACAAATAAAGAACCGACAGTCGGAAAACGCAAATTTTTCTTCGCGTTTTTCACAGCGTGCATAGATTTAACTATTATAAATACGATTAAACAAAAAATTCATGCTTAAATTTCGTATTTTAGCCTTTCTAACAATGTAATACATTTTCTAAAATATCAATATCAACCTTTCAAAAAAATTATTTTTAAACGTCTTTTTTCGTGTTTTCGCCGTTTTTTGAAGCTTGCATCGGGTTAACTATTCGAAATACGAGAAAACAAAAAGTATTAAGCTATATCTACGTAGTTTTTTCTTTCTAACGGTGCAATCTTTTTGAAAAAAGTATCCATATTAACCCTTTCACAATTTTTTTCGGAGAGTCATTTCAGCGATTTTTCTGCAGTTTTTAAAAATCTGCACACGCTTTCCTGAACAAAACACGAAAAAATGAAAAATACCCACTTATAGATAGCAGCTTCTCATTTCTAACGATGTCTTTGTTTTAACAGAAATACTAATATTTACAATTTCAAAAAATTCTTTTCTGGAAGTCACTTCTGGAATTATTTTCATGCATTCGCCAGACTTTCTCTCTGTCTTTGTCTCTCTATCTCCACTCTAGAATATTTTTAGAGGGCTTTTCGTTTGTGCGCATGCACTGGGAAACCTACATCTTCAACAGAGAGACATATTATTTTGAGTTCAAAAGAGGGAGGTGGTCGTTTCATATTATTTAGGTTTTCTCAGGAACTTTTAGACAGAATTAAAAGTTAATACAGCTAAATGTAAGAAAGTAAATTGGCAATCACTATAACGAGGACCTCTTAGTTCGTTTGGATACATTTTCATTTAAAAATTTAAAATCATACTAATTCGAGGGTGTATGCTGCCGAAGGTAGTGGGACCCTAACATTAGTTTCATTTGGAAAGATAAAAAAATATAAAATCATTCAGCGGTGGTTTTATGTATATTTAAGGTTATTATCACGCGTCCGCGCAACGTCAGGCGGATCAACTAATAATTTATAAAGTATAACATCCGTTTCATTTAATAATTGATAACCGGTTATCTTGGAACAGTCGAGGTAATTCAATGAGAAAATTTGTTCATCAAATTCTAATTAGACTTCCACTAACACTAGTTCAATCTAAAGTATATATTTTCACCTGAAATAAATTTTGCAAATTGCATTACATTGGATTAAATTTCATTTTATTTTTTAATTTTTTTAAACTGGAAATTTAGTAGTTAAAAATTGTGTTTTTTAATATGGAAACAGCTTCTAGTTCCACACGCGCAAAAAAAAAAAAAAAAAAAAAAAAAGTAAATATATAAAATTCCAAGTATTTTTTTAGATATACTTAAACGTATTAAAATAAGAATATGCATACATCAAGCGACCAAAAAAATTAAAACGGTTCTAATTGTTTAAAAAATATTAATATATATGAAATTATTCAATGTACAAGTAAATATTTTTCCGTTAGTATTTTTTCATTTAATCTATCTTACGACAGCTATTGCCTTTAGTTTATAACTTTAAAGATAACTTTAAAGATAAGTAGTCGTCACATAGCAGTCAGCCTTTGTGAATTCATTATCAATATACTAGGGGAAGGTGGCCTAAAATGATCCCAGGGGGCAAAACGATCCATATATGTTTTCTTCCAGACAGGTCGTACTATCTACAGGGTAACACATAAACTAGTTGTGATAAGTAAAGAAGAAGCAATGGTGGTATTCAAGCGATCGCAGTATTACGCGTCTGAATAGAATTCTTTAAAAAATTGGTTTTTATAACATCTTTCACAAGGTAGGCACTAACTTTCATATTTATTTAGATTACAGTCTTTCATGTACAGAAATATGACTTGGTTTACTTAATGGAGTATGTTTTTAGACGTAAATTACACTAATGTATTGTCATAATTACTTTTATATCCTTTATTTTGCCAATAAAAAAGCAATTTATAATTATTTTTAAATGAAGGATCCTTTTGCCCTTTAGTGAGGGTAAAATGATCCTTTGGACACTTTTTAAGAAATCTATTTTTTTTTTTCATTACTCAATGTGGGTTTAAAATATTATTAAAATATGTTTATAATGCAAAATAGTGTGTAAAACATACTAACAAAAGGCCAAAGTTTTATTTAAACATTTATGTTACTTTACACAAGTTTGTCCCTTAAGGGGATCATTTTAGGCTACCTTCCCCTATATATTGCAAGTTCTCCGATTGAAAAATTAAAATCCTATCTCAAAATAACTTTTCCAATTATTATCCTTTTACATTCAGGAAGTATTTATAAAATTTCTAAATATCACTCACTTTAAATGTTTGAGAAATAAGTAATGAATATTCTCACATAGGATGAATGTAATCACAAGTAATGATTACAATGTAATCACAAATCAGGAATATTCTCACATATTCTCAATACATGCCCGTAAGAGTGACATAATTAAAAATTGAACGTTCTGAGAGGAAACATTGTACTGGTTTTATTTCAAATTATGGCATATTACTTTTTATTTATAAGCAAATTTATCTAGTGGCAATCATACTTAATTTAAAAACGACACACTTCCAAATAAAATGAATTTTAATTAGAAAAATAGCCTTACGGATATCTCAAAAATAATGCTTTTTAACTGTGTTAACCGACGATATACTTGTTTTCTATTTTACCATTCTTTAATGTCAAAAGAAAGTTTAAAAAATTAACTTTACTTTAAAAAAACAGCAAATCAACAACTACGTTGTATTGTGAGTACTTTATATTTTGACACTAAATTTTCCAAATAAATTGATTTCTGTTTTATAGGTGATTCAAAAATTATTTGGCAAACTTTAAGACGTGGTAGTGCACATCAAAGAAAACAATGTTTACATAGAAAACCAGGGTCGTAATCCATTTTTTCCCTCAAAAATTTAAAATACCTCACTACAATCCGAACTTAATTGTCAGACGTATAAAAGCTTTAAAGATTTCAACTCATTTTTTTATTCAAACATTAAATATAAATCTCGCCGTGCTTTCACGTAAGAAAAATTTTGGCGCACTTTCAAATATCGAAAATGTAATACCATTAATTGAAGAAAATTTCACTTTCATAGATTTTAATACTGTAATAAACTTAGGCGAAGTTATTTTAAGATAAGTATAAACATAATGGTCGATGTTCATTTACATTGAACTCATTCTTTAGCCTATTTGCATATTAGCCCTAAGGCTAAGCTGAGTTTTCTTTGTTATTTACTGGCTCATGATAGTTGGGTGTTCTATAATCTTTTGCTCAAAAATTTTCCGGCTATTTGTTTTAAAACCGGCGTTTCACTGGAAATGCCGGAAAGTCAGAGTATGAGCGGACGAAATGGGTCAGCCAGGCAAGTACAAAGATTTCTTTTCCTTCAGTGTTTCAGCAAGTTTCCTTCCAACTCAAGTTTTCTCACCGTATGATTCATTTTTTAGAAAAACAAAAGGAAAAATTTACTTCGAAGAAAAAGAGGAAGATGAGGAAGTGCGTTCATAAAGTAAAGAAAAACAATATTTTTTAAAGATGGGGTAGTGGAGATATTTTACTTTCGAAGAATATGCTTGAATGAAAGACGCACAGCTGGGCAAAAAAGAAAAAAAAAGAGAGAGAGAACACACCATGCATTTTAATCACCAAATTATCTCAGAGAAAAACGGAAACAGCCATTCGACTGGAAATTATGTCTTCTTTCAATTTATGTTTAACACTAAATATACCAACAACCTGTCATTCGACCGGTACCAAACGAAAATATTTCGATTCGAACCAGAAATTTCTTCATAAAATAAATTAAATATATACCGCATAAAAATAAGTTAAATAAGTTGAAATAAAAACTGGAGTGAAATATTTTTTGTAAAACTTGAGTAAAATATCGGTATGTTTGGTGTTAAAAAAACATAATGGTGTCGTCTCCATACTGACATTGTAACAAACTCTCAAATTTTCAATAAGAACATCTAATTTTTACATCATATTTGGATTCTACGGCAAATTTTACCTTAAGATAAGAAGTGGGAAATCATTCGGTAAAGAAGTTTAGGATTAGGAATTATGCATATTTAAAGTTTTAATAGTGGCAAAATAAATTTCAATGCGTGAAGTTTTTTAAGAATAACTCAAAACTTTCTTGATGGAATGAAGTGATATTTTAGATTCGTACATTTGAAACTTCCAGAAATAGATTTCTATTAAAATTTTTATAGGTTACAATACATACTTTTTAAAATATAAATTAAAAAAATATATGAAATTAATAATAAACAAATATGTATTGCAGCATATAAGTACTTTAATAGAAATCGATTTCTATAGAAGCATCAGATATGCATCAGAAAAAGCATCAGATTTAATTTATTCATGGATTTTGCATGAAGATTTCCCTTTCTTCTTATTTTTTTTTCGACTTTAGATGAAAAGTTTTCAAATTTTGTTAAAAAAAATTTTTTTTTTAGCTGACAGGTGTTCATGAAAGTTTTCTCAGTGCCATGTCCTATTCTATGAAAAAAGATAATTGTGATAAAAAATCAAGTTACGTTTGAAATTATCTTAAAATTTATGGAGCCAAAATTGACTTTCGGAAGATAGAAATTATGGCATGAGCCATTTACAGGACTAGGACTTTATTTACCGAAAGTGTGCGAAAAAGAAATTCGTTTAAGACAGAAGAATATCCATTTTTTATGTATGAAAAGTTTGGTCATATTAAAATTCTACCTCAAAGTTTAGTCTTATGATATCTGGTCGTTAAACTTAGTCATTATACATAAAACTTCTCGGGCCATATTCGATAATTAAAAGTTTCTTATCTATTGACCTATTCATTAGCTAGGATTAAACATGTATTCATTCTCGTTGGTTAAACTTTCGTTTTTAATTTACTTTTGTTGGGAACAAATGCTGCTTAAGTCTATTTCTGAATGAATTTGAATACCGGGATCAAAAGATTTTTTAAGGAAATCCGATAAAATTTACCTTTCATAGCAGACTTCTGATCCATTTTAAAATGAGAAGAATATCGTTTATTTGTATGGGATTCAAGTTTCTTCTTCTTTGTTAATATTAAATTGACAGATCAGTACTTTAGCAAACTAAAAAAAATAATGCATCAAACATTAAGTTTTAAAACTCAAGTACCAAGAAACGTAATCAATATTTTACATATATTTCCAAATATTAAATGTATATATTAAATGCAATAAATATAATAAATATTTTGAATGTTACTTCAAATAATTTTTATAAAAAATGCATCATATGAGATGATTTGAAGCGATAATGAAAATATTATGTGCCCGATGTATCATTAAAGTTTGTCATGAAAAATTTTTAATTTTCCCAATTTTATTTGCTTGCCATGGCTGAAGAAGAAGAAAAAAAGATAAAATTAATACGAAAAGAAATTCAGCATGCAAAGCATTAAACTTCAATACAAAATATGTATATAAAACAAATATAGCGCAAAAAATCAACGGAAACACATGCACAATGATCATATTTAATTTTCAAGCTTAACAGTTTACTGCATCGTGTGGGATATCTGGTAACACTACAAATTAGCCTTATTTGTAGGACACTACTAAGTAGCCTTATTAGCCTTATGCACATATTTCCCCATATGTCATGTATCTGAGTAATGTGAGCCTTGTCATACAATATAGCAATCAGCCGTAATACAGAATACATATTTTGCAAACTCATTCGGTGGCATTATGTTATGCATTAAACATTATTGTGTTGTGTTTTTTGTTTTATTTTTTAAAGAACGGATGCAACGGGGTTGAATGTTAGACGTAAGAAGACTTTTGCATTGTTATTAATAAATGTTGAATGATAAAAACTGTAAAAATGCTTATCAGGTAAGTCAGTAGCGCAGCCAAGGGGGGGATTAGGGGTTAGCCCCTCCCCCCACAGAGCTAAAAAAATTACTATAATTTCCACTTATATGAATCAAAACAACAGTTAAAATTAGATATTTTGGTCTTTTCGCCGGTTTGTTAAATCAAATTCTATTCAACAATGTGATTCAATTAAACAGCGAAAATTCTACTTAAAACTGTGAAAGTGCATATTACATGCATCGGTTAGGTCAAAGCTGATTATTTGGACTGCGTCACTTTGTCGAGACGTCTTATAGTAAAAGAAGGGCCATATACTGCCACACAGATGGCAGTATTCTCATATTTTTTTTAATACTTTTATTCATCAGAACGTTTCAAAATTTTAGTAGGCGCTGAAAATTTGATCTTCCGAGATGCTTTTAAAAGATTGTGCCGAAATAGAGACGTTTAGTTACTTTTAGCATAGAAAAAAGGTCGTCTTCGAAAGGCGCGATATGACGTCCGGTTCTAAATAAAGGGTAATTTAGAATACTTTCAGCTGTTTCACACCTTTAAATTTCCCATTTATAATAAACTCTTTATGCCGAGCATTCGCATCTTAAAAGTAATCTCTGTACTAAATTTCAAGTTTCTAACACTAGCATTTTAAACTAAATAATAATTTAGAACGCTTTTAGAAAGTTTTCCGCTCATTTCATCCTTTTAAATTTTGAATTTTTTTTTTAATGTTCTAAGGAAGCATTTACTACATAAAAGTAATCATCATGCCAAATTCCAAATTTCCAAACCAATTATATCACATAAATCGCAAGTTTAGAATGCTTCTTACTCTTGCATTCTTTTAAATTTTGATTTGAAAAATAAATTGTGGGCGAGCATTTACGTCTCTTAAGTAACATCCATATAAAATTTCAAGACTCTAGCCCTAAATGTTCTAAATATATTATGATTTAGAACATTTTTTGCTCATTTCCATTTTTTAAATTTCGAATTTTTTAAAAACCGTTTTGAACGAGTATTTGTATCTGAAAAGTAACTACTATGTCAAAAACCAAGCATTTATACCAACTGTATCACACAAATCGCAATTTTAAAACTTTTTTGTTCTTGCATCCTTTTATATTTCGAATTTTTAGAAAACTGTTCGGGATGATCATTTACATTTCTAGAG
Source organism: Maratus michaelseni (assembly GCA_963931845.1). NCBI lineage: Eukaryota > Metazoa > Arthropoda > Arachnida > Araneae > Salticidae > Maratus > Maratus michaelseni. The sequence goes on along the minus strand of OZ007586.1, from coordinate 217,868,752 downwards.
TAACAGTCGTGCCAAATTTCATATATCTAGCACAAACAATTCCTAATGAATAGTTTTTAGGTTATTTTCAGACCGTTTTCCGCTCATTTCATCCTTTTAAATTTAGAATTTATTTAGAAATCGTTCTTAGAGAGCATTTACATCCCAAAAGTTACTACCATGCCAAATTCTAAGCTTCTATACCAACTGTATCACACAAATCGTAGTTTTAGAACGTTTTTTTGCTCCTGCAAACTGTTCTAGGCTAGCATTTAAGTCTCTAAAGTAACAACCACGACAAATTTCATGTTTCTAGCCCTAACTGTACAAATAAATTGTTATTTAGATTTTAGAACGTTTCCTTCTCTTTTCCCCGTTTTAAATTTCGAACTTTTTAGAAACCATTTTTAGTGAGCATTTACATATTTTTAAAGTAACCGCTAGACCAAATTTCGAATTTTTAGAACCAACAATATCGTAGAAACCACAATTTTAGAATGTTTTGTGCTCTTGCACCCCTTTGGAAATTGCTGTACCGAAAAAACTGTTTGGAAATTGTATAGCTTATGTTAGAGAGGAGATGGTTACCAGAATTTTGACACCATTATTAAGGTTCCATACTTAAAAAGTAAAAACGGAACTATTATAAGAGCACTCATGTGTCTTATTTTTCTGGCGCTCAGCGGGGGAGTTGGGGGTACCCCCAGTACCGAATTCTGGCTGCGCCACTGTGGTCTCAGACACCGCTCACAGTACAATTTCTGCGACAGTAGTTAAGGGTTAATTATCTTTTCCGAAGTACGTAACATGTTTCCACATACCATAATTTTCGGCCTATAATCCGCGGATCAAGCAATCATGTTTAGACCCAGAAATTTAATTTAATAATTGATCAAATATTTACAGTGATCCAGTAAGTTACATTTTATAAAATAAAATGTCTGGGTCGAAACGTGATTGTTTGTTCCGCGGATTATATGCCGGAAATTATGGTATATATAACATGGAAATAGCCCCAGATTATTGTTAAATGAAATTCAGTTGCTTAAGGTACATGTGTTTTTCTCATCATTTGACTATATTTTAGAATATATTAATACTGAATATCGAGGAAAAAGTACCAATTATTGCAAATTCCACATAAAACAATAAACTATAAAAGATAATGAAATATGTCCTTCAAACGACTAGCCTTCATATAGTCATCACTATCGGATGCAATCTGCAGGAATGAAATGATTTAAAGAAAAAAAAAATTAGAAATGTAAGGATCCCCATGGCCGCATTCTACCTAAGGGTAGATGGACACCGGTAGAAGAAAGGTCATTGAATCGCGCCTAAGGGAAAACAATGAAAAAGAGAAAAAGAAAAATGCGCGCGAAGCTATAGATTGCTTTTGAAATGGTTTTGAAATATCCAGAAGGCTTTTTCTGCTCCCTAATCTTTGCGGCAGCAAATCGCAAGTTACGCGCACGGTATCGTAACTTTGGGGAAGTTGGACGTAAAGGAAAATTTACGGCACCAAAATAAGGGAATTGACCGGCGGGGGTACGAAAACAACAAAGAAGAACCGTGGAATCGTCCATCCGTGAAGCAAGCTCCATCAGTATTCCGAATTCGACAATTTTCGGAGGATCTGCGACACAGATAATCATCAAAGGGCTTCAACATGGAACGTAACTGCTGCAAAGAGAAGCCCCAGTCAAAGAAAAAGGATTACACTATGCCTTGCAAGTACATATCATATCACACCGGTAGATACGCCGTCACTCATAAGTGCAAGCATGCTTTGTAAAGACGAATGGACTTAGATTCTTTTAAAGTTTCAATCCTGTTTCTAAGAAATAATGAAATATGCATGAGATAAACTAAACATGGTTTTTTTTATTTTTGATAGCAAACTCAATTGTTCAAACATTCAACTTCGCTAAAACTTCTGAGTACTTCCTGTAAGAACGCTACCAAACCAAATGAAATGGCAACACCTAATTTCTTTCTTGTGTTTCAATATTTAAAATGTCACCGCGAAATTGTCCCATTACGGCTGCACCAACAAAAAATCGTACATTTTATGCACTTAGAACTTTCAAAATTACTTATTGTCAAAAATAATGCATTAGTTCAGTTTTTAAAAAGCATGTTTTCTCTTTTAACATGTGACGAATAAAATAATAATCTGTCATATTTCATCATATTTCATATCATCATTTTTATTGTATTAGACTGTGCAGGCAAAAGAGGATGAGGGAATCATATTTTCTTTCCGCAAGCTGACGAGTTGAGGCTTAAAGTGTAAGCAGGGACATAAAAAATTTAGGATCCCTCCTATATATATTAATTAAATTTTGTATAACTTCTCCCAAAAATAGGGCACTATCATACAAAAGTAAGGATCCAGGGACTGGCTTCTATTTGGGATTTCTTTACTATGCTGTAACAAAAAATTAAACATTTCTGATATATGCACCTGTTACCATGATCGCCTTCTCTTTAAGAAGGTCCAAGTGCAAGACAATTTTGGGGACTCTAAATTACTTTCAAAGATAAAGCAAGACATTTTTCGCATTGGGGAACCTTTTTAAGTAAAGGGGCCAGATGCAAATCCTTTTGGGTTTCAAATTAACACCAAAAATGCTAAAAAAAGATTTGATTTTTAATTTGGTTGAGAACACTTTTATGTACGGGGATCAGATGTATTGCTCGCACAGCACCCATTCCTCCCTTTTTGAAGGGCCTGGCATAATGATACTTTTGCAATATTCTACAATAACAAATGAATACATATTTAAGGAAATGTGTTTCTTGTGTTAAGTCTCATTTATTGTAAAACGACAAAATATTGGTTATTACAGGGTCGAAAAAGGATTTTAAAAAGTCGGCACATAAAATCTCTTACAGGAACGTTAAGCAAAATACTGATACTTTTCCTAAAAATATATACACACAGCAATGATATAGTTGAAAAAATTTCATTATATTGGGAAAAGAAATCAAACAGGGCGTACCACATTTAGGGTTTCAAAATTAGGGGTACTAGTTCTCATGTACATAACTCATTATAAAATACAATAGTTGTACAATAGATGAAGTAATTCTTAATGGATTAGTAGCAGTTTCAATGGAATTTTTAAGCGCAGTAAATGTTTAATGATGTAAATCAAAATTGATTGAAACATCATGGAACATGATTCCGTTGGTTCATTATTCCGTGTGTCGTGATAATCGCCTGTGTTAAGCTCAAAATCCATGTCAAAGTAGAAATGCATCACGTTTATTTAATTACAAAATAAATTACAATTATATTTTCTTAAATAGATTATCATTTTTAAACTGAAAAAATAGATTAAAATAGAATATATACATATCTTGCATCTTCATAATTTATCTTCATCTTATGAATATTCATTGTAACATAATAAGACAAAAATGCATTAATTAAAATTGAAAGAACATCCTAAAAATATTGTAAAATATTTACAATAAATAATCAACTGAGCTTTCAGTTAAGTATAATGCAATTTGCGTCAAAATAATACTGGAGCGTTATTTGCATAAGAATCATGGTATTAGTGAAATAGTCATAGCTCTACAAGTATGGATAACCTTAGTTTCTGTTTTTTACATTCACTGGTTTTGAAACTAAATCAAAATCAACTCTTGAAAAAGCGAGACTTTTGCTGTGTTGTATAGCGGTGGAGACATAGAAACATATTGGACTAGTAAAAGAGAAAAATCTCCCAGCATGCAATTCTAAAAAATATTTTCAGTGGCAATAGAAAAATTACTCTGCCAATTTTTAGTTATTGTTAATGTTTATGATTCATCACTCTCATTACACACTCACATTACTCACATTACATAGTTGTGTATGTATCCCAATGCACTTATACATTAAAATACATTAAATTAAATTATTAGTATTAGTTTTTAATTTTTTAAAGATGATTTCCGCGTTCTTTTGGGGATTTCTATGATACATACATTATGTCGTAGAAGTATTTCTCGAAATTTTGATTTTTAAAGTGAAAAATTTTTAATACGATTTGAGAAATTAAAAAAATCGTCACGGAAGTTTTAAAAATTTGATAAGTAAAAAATGAAAAGCGAAAGGGGAAGAAAAAAACATTATGATTCCATGGAAAGATGTAAAACTGTGACATTCTAAATTAACTGCGCCTGGATTGAATGATAAATCAAAGATATAGATGAACGTGAACTGCATTCAACATATGTAACATTAATTAAATATTTTTATAGACTCTTCTACCTTTTTTAAGGTTTCATCAGGCATCTTATTGACGTTAGATAGCTCTATATTTTGCAAACGGAGGAGTAAAGTATGTGTGCATGTGATAATATAGGACTAAGTCTTCCTTGTCGACTTTGTCTGCTATGGAAGATTTCCCTTGAAACTTTGTTTAACGTAGATGCAGCTCACAGACTATTTGCAACTTTTTCCATGGCTCCAATATTATACATCATATTTATTGTTTTACTACATTCGTACATAACACCAAAGTATTACACGTAAAAAAAAATATAGCATCGTGTCATTATTCCGTAGAATGTCATGGAATTTTACCTTCAGATTTTCGTTAAAAAATTTTGGTGCCACACTAAAAATTTGTGGAAATTCCCTCGATAAAAGTTCTCTGTCCTATGGTCATTCTATGGCATAACGACGCAATACTATATTTTAGTTATTATCTTTCTTTTTATTATTATTATTTTACTGCCTGTGTGTGTATGGAAGCGTGTTTCCGCTTAAAATTCGCAATCAGATCTTTGAAACCGATAAGCCTTTCTCTCCAGTCCTTCTGCGATTAGCGTGCTTCTGGTGACCTGACGTCTTCACGATCCCTCAAATCTATCTAGCTTAGGATGAAGTCCACTGAACCGATCAACTCTTCCCGATTTATGGACGCGCGCGCGGCGTGGGAGAAAAAAATAAAATAAAATTACCAGATGGGACGTAAATTCCCCGCGCGAAACCTACTCGTCCGTCCCTTGGTAAAGTCAAACGGGACGCAGCCGTTGAAAACAATTATAAATTTTTTTTTTATACTTGTTTAATTAGAAACCGAATGTGCCTAAGAAAATACAGTTAAAACTAAGAAATGAAAAACGGAAAAACACATTTTTAGTGCTAAAAGTGTTGAAAATTTATAAAATTCAAAGTATGATAATGCGGTAAGTTTAGGTCGTAGAAGAAGCAGATTTTCACTGTTGTATTTGTTAGAGCATGGAGAATTTTTTAAAAATATATCTTATAAGAAACAGGGACCGTAAAAGAACTTAAATTTTGTAACTTTAAAAAATAATAACTATTTTTATGTAAATGGCTTTTCATATGATGCACAACATTTGAAATATTTTTCAATTGCAACTGTATGTCTAAAACATTCGGTTTAGGAATTAGCTATTGAATAACGATAAGCGGTCACCTGTATATACACTATATAGCCAAAGGTCACCAGGCACTTTCGATTTTAAACGTTTTGTTGAATAGCTAGAGAAATACTTGACGAATTCTTCTGAAACTTCATGAATATAAAGAACATGTATAACCTCATATTTTTCAGCGAAGGTCAATAATGTAACCAACAACAAATTGCATATATATAGTAATGTTTGCAATAAACCTGTAAAATAAAATGCTTCAAATGACCTGTATCGGCAGAACAGGTCTATGTGAGTATTGTACAATATTTGTGTTAATTTGTGTAGCAAACGAACGTATATTAATGGAGGTATAACGATTTTTTTAAAACAAATTCAATATATTTTAAAAACACAAATTGCACAAATTGTGCTTATTAGTAGCTAAAATCAGTGTAAAAATTGTTTTAAACTCATAAAAGAGCTAAAATCCTACATGTTTCGGCTTTAAACTTAAAGCCATCATCGGGGAAGAGGAACAACACAAACGACTACTGATCTTTTAATTTTCGACACGAGAAAATTGAAATCAACAGTATGGACAAATTTAAATAAAATAAGTTATCCACTGCACTCTCCCGGTTTTACACTAAAAATAATGATACTGTAATTAATTTCGATAAAGCAAGAATTATCCATAGGTTCAATAATCCATTTAAAGCCGCCATTAGGGAATCCTTGGAAATTAAAATTAGAAAAGATTGTATTTGTAATGATAACTTTTCTTTCAACATACCTAGTTTATGGGATACATTTTTAACCCCTTGTTAATTCCTTGTTTTGTTTTCCGCTCTTTGGCAACAGAGAGCGCCCGCTTATTTTATTTAAATTTGTCCATACTGTTGATTTCAATTTTCTCGTGTCGAAAATTAAAAGATCAGTAGTCGTTTGTGTTGTTCCTCTTCTCCGATGATGGCTTTAAGTTTAAAGCCGAAACATGTAGGATTTTAGCTCTTTTATGAGTTTAAAACAATTTTTACACTGATTTTAGCAACTAATAAGCACAATTTGTGCAATTTGTGTTTTTAAAATACTAGTTAACAGTGTAGTGTCCAAATGGATTCAAATTCAATATATTTCCGCATGTTTTTCTTTACAGCATGCAGGGTTTGTCAACTAAATTTAGCGCCAGTTTCGAGAAAAATGACAAAGTAGACTAGAATCAATATACTGCAATTAAAATATACATCTATTAAATATTCGATGAAAATATGGCCATGTGTGTGTGAAATAAATTTTAACTGGCGCATACGCGAAGCATAACAAAACTTTTAATATTATTATATATATTTTTTTACATAATTTAGTAGTCAACTGTATAAGGCAGCTTATATAAAAATGCCAGTCCAATATCGTAAAAATTCAGAAAGATATAGGCGAATTACAGTTTCTTTCTAAAAGTAGCTGATAGATAAGATATTTTCCACAAGTTGTCATTTTTTATTTTTTTTTCCTACTGACACTTTAGTTCTCCTTAAAATAATCATCAAAACGACCCCATTCCAACAACAACAACAAAAAAGAATTCTCAAAATCGAAGTATCCGTTCCAAAGCTACGCGTGGACATTCGTTAAATAGTAACTCTTTGTTGGAAGTCAATTGATATTTTTTTTTTTTTTTAGAAAATCCCTTATCACCTAGCTAATTTTAGATAGCAACTGAAATTCAGCTCAATATATTGTCGATATCGTTCTGAAATTTTATGATATTGGACTAGTAGTTAGTTTATATAAGTTGCCCTACACAGTTGACTACTAAATTATACAAAAGAATTTTGTTATCATTCGCGCATGCGCAATTAACATTTATTTTATACAAATGCTCAAACCTTATCAAATATTTAATATGTTTATATTTTAATTAATGCATATTGCTTCTTCTACTTTTTGAGCGGGAGATAAATGTCAGTATATTTTTATCTTAATCTGTAATAAATGGGGTGGAGGGGTCGACAAAAGCCCCTTTGACAAGAAAAATATTTTTTTCCATATAACTTATTTTAGTTTTGAAAGTGTTTTATTAAATGTATTTTAACCCTCGTTTTTACCTAAATTATGGTTTCCCACGTGTTGCAAATCGGCCATCTTGGACGCTGTCTTGTTTTACTTCCTATTTTTATAATCAAGAGCATTGTTTTCAAGCACTTTTAAATTATTTTAAAATACTGTGAATAATTTAATATTTACATTAATTTAATATTTACAGAAAGTACTGCTGATTACATAAAATAAAAAAATATATTAAATATTTAACAGAGGACACACAGAGTTCATATTTGAATACATCTATGGGATCAAAAATGAGTACATCACAATAAATATTTGAATACATCCATGAGATAAAAAATTAGTACATAACGGTTCATATTTGAACACATCCATGGAGTCAAAAATGAGTGCATGTGTTTCTCAATTTTGAGTAACGCGATGAGGATCGGAGCTATTTTGTGTATGTGACGTGTTTAAAATTGAGTACTTTTTGCTCAATTTTGAGAACCCATTTTTTTCAGTATAGCATACCATTCTCAAAAGACAATTTCATTGTCACATTATTCTGTTAAATTTTATAAATATTAAATTTGTGACAGGTCGACTACTCTCGTCACGTGAGTAGGCGATGTTTTTGAATGCGATCGTAATTTTTGTCCACTAACCGTCCATGTGCGTAAAAGTTTATCAATGCTCTCTTTTCTCTAACCTTCGATGGATGAATGAATCTCGGAAATTGTGAGTTGCTGTGTTCTTTCGATATTTATGCAAATTATTGTAGCTGGTCAATCGATACTGTGGATATATAAGCGGTGAATTTTCGTTTAGACTGGGACTTGGCATCGGTACTTAATAGCAGTACGTATGAGCTAAAATTAAGCTGCATAGCTTTAAGCGCCTGTTGAACTGGTGTAAACCTGCATCAGAGCTCACCAGAAATTAAACGTGACATTGTTTTATCGCGAATTTGCACCCTGATTCTCCGCGGTCGCCGGACTGCGAACGATTATTTTTCCGTATATATTCTATTTTACTTATTGGATATTTCTTTATTTTACACCGCTTCAAGTCGAAGGCTAAACCTTTTTTTGGTTAAAGTTAGGTAAAACGAGTAGTTCTCGCTCAACCTCCCTGCCCGATTAAACTTAATAAACTGGTTTTAATTCAAACCTAAACTTTTGTGTTCTCTCTTGTGCTCTGCCGCACGGCCTGATACTTAATGATGGCCGTTACAAATTCTGCGTTGCGGGTGTGACATGTACGATACATTTAACAAAAAAATAGATTAAAAGAACTCTTTTCCGTAGGATATAACTTTTAAAATTGTCAAAAATATAAAAATACAAATTATTACATTAATTGTAATAAACTTTATATATAATATAATTTATAAGAATAATTTTACAAATTGTATTACTAATTATAACAACACTATATAATTATAACAATAATTTTACAAATTGTATTACTAATTACAACAACATATACTATATAATTCTAACATTAATTACAAAAATTTAAAATATTTTAATAACAAAATTATGTACCAATATCTAAATATTTGTTTGCATACACAATTGTTGAAATTGCGATGATAAAGCTAATTGTACAGGGGTTTGCGATTATGTATTTAATTAAATAATAATGCCTAAATATCCTGCGGTAAACCAAAAGCGCAAACGAAGTATTATGGGTACTTCTGCACAAACTTTAAAAGCTGCTGAACAGTTTGCAAAAAGAAAACGTGAGCATTTATCTGAAGAATGGAGTCCGTTCATGCGAACTCGATTAAATTAGACTAGAACTCAAGATTAAATTAGACAAAGTGCGATAGCGTAAGATAAGAAATTTCTCTTACCCTTTATGCGTGCTCCAGTCATGCTCTTTAATTAATCCACAGTGAAAGATGTCCGACTAATATTTCGTGTAATCCAAGAAGATGCATAATCCTTATCTGATGTGGCACAGCAACTGCTATTTTTATATACTAAAAGTAGACCTTAATTTTTTTTGTGTTATATTATTTGCTTTTAGAATAAGAGACGAATAGTTCTTTTCTAACATTATATTATGACATTTAAATTTACAAACATAAATTTCTACTATCTGCTATAAAGAAATTAAGATGTAACATGTAACGGAGGTATACAACTCCGTTCATCAAGGAAAGTAAATTAAAAAATTCCCAAATCATCATTCCTCACCAAATATATTTTTTTAATGTGTTCTAATATCACACTTCTCCCTTGCGTACAATTCCTTGGAATTTCCAAAAATTAGAATTTGTATTAATGAAGATATCTGAACGAAATTTTCCAGAGACGTAAAAAAAGACTTTAGACGAATTTAAATTAGCTAGTCGGTTAACACTTGATTTACCCTTTAGAGGCTACTTAACTCATACGATATCTCCTTCACATTTAAATATTTTTGGGTTTTTTTTTTTTTTTTTTTTCCCATTGGATAGCTGAGGTCAATTTCTATGCACGCTTCTTCGTACTTTTTCGATTTTTGTTGCAGTTTTTTTTTTAATTGAAGATACTTTTGTTTTCGAAACCGGTTCCGAAAGTGAAAATATCTTACAAAAAAAACTCTTAATCAAAAAAGTACAAAAGGGGTGCATAGAGATTGACCTCAGCTATCGAATGCAAAAAAATATCATTTAAAAATATTGAAATGCGAACGAGATATCATAAGTTATTTCCCTCATAGGATTAACATTAGCAAGCGGGTGTTTTCGCCTGAGTGAAGTAGCCTCTTAACGTTTGGGTAGAGAAAAGAAGAGCAGAAAAAATTTAATTTATAAAAAGATTATTTTCTAAACCAATTTTTTTATTGATATAGAACACTTTAAAACTTAAATATCGAAATAGAGTGAAATATATCGAAGTTATATCGAAAGATAAAAATTTTCAAAATTTATGACAATTCATAACTTGCATCGACAAAAGAGAAAGAAAACGAAAAATTCTATAATCAATAATCATAATAGCAATTCGTTCCCTAAACTTAGTACTATTACTTTAACAAAGTTTCATGGTATTACATGCATAACATTTAGTGTTATGACATATTTCGTTATAGTAAGTTATATCGAAAGATAATACTACACTATTAAAAATTTTCAACAAGCCATCCAATCATTTGACCGTTTTTACAGAAAACGGTATTTTACATAACCGTAATTTATCTCTATTTTGACCAATGAGAACGCTTCAAAGTATGGTCAAATAACCATTATATATGAAAATGGTCAAATGGCTGGGAAATTTGCTGCAGATTTTTAAAAGTGTAATCTTACCGATAATTTGAAACTGATTGTTATAAATATATATACTTGTGTTAATTTTTCAGCAAAGAGCAGTGCAGTTGTTAATTGAATTTCGATGTCGAACACTGTTTAAATAAAACAACTGTTGCAACTGTTAAGCAAACTGTTCAGTCATTCAACCGTTTTTAAATATAATGGTTACTTGACCATATTATTTATGTATCTAACCATATTAGTTACCATATTAAGGTCAGAACAAAAAAAAGTTAAATTACGAATATGTAACCGTTTAAAAAAATGACTAGGCAGTTTGCCGCAAATTTTTAACAGTGAAGATTTATTGAAATTTTAGTAAACAAGAACTTTAAAAAATTATTTTTAAAAACAGGAAATACACTCTGCGACATAAATTATATAATGGTATTTTTGAAGGACCAAGAACTGCACTAAATATTTATATAATAAATAAATTCTCCTGTTAACGATTTTTTGTGACATATTGAAGGCATTCAGCTTTAATTTTTTATTTTTGTATCCTCTATATCTGTCTCCATAATTTTTTCTTCTCTTAACTTTAATAGAATACATTCCAGTGTAGTTCCAAAAAAATATTTGCTAATCGATTATCGGATCTGTAATTAGTTTTGACGAAACGGAACTGAACAACTTATAATTTTTTGAAGCTTGTAATTCAAATGGCAGAAAGATTTAAAAAGGTATCGACTACCTTCGGTAAAGATTTTTCTTTTAACTTAACCTCTTGCTCTCGAAAGACGTGCCACGCACATGGAGATGTTTTTATTAATTAATTGCTTACTTCCTAACTATTATACCACTACTTTTAATACTAATCGTCTTATTTGATGGCAGAAATTATGCAATTAAATAAGATGAAAATTACTATTAAAATATAGTGGTACAACACTTGACAGCTATGCAACAAATTCACAAAAACATTTCGACATGCGTTGCACGTTTTTTCAACTCAAGTTATTAGAAATTTTACTTCTTGCGTGCATTATTTTGTAGAATATAATTAAGTAATGTAAACATGTAAAACATCTGCACATTCTTAAATATTTTGATTTTTTGTCTGGAAATATACATAAAAATTGTAATAAAATGGCACTTCTGCAAAATGTCCAAACTCAAATTCAAACCAAGATATTTTTATTTTGTAAATTTTATTACGACGCACATAAAAATTTTCAAAATTTATGACAATTCATAACTTTCATCGACAAAAGAGAAAGAAAATGAAAAATCCTATAATCAATAATCATAATAGCAATTCGTTCCCTAAACTTAGTACTTTGACAAAGTTTCATGGTATTACATGCATAACATTTTGTGTTATGACATATTGCGTTAAAGTAACATGTTAAAAATCTGATTTTGAGAAAAGGTTAAAATGTAATTCAACCTATGAAATTGCTCACATTTAAATGCCTAAGCTCTAGTTTTAAGCAACATGGAAACAAATTGCAACTGATCTAGAAAGCTCCAAAACCAGGTTTTGATGTTAGTTCAAATACAGAAAATACGTTTTCTTTGACCGCAAAAACTCCCAAAATATGCGGGTTTTTTTTTTTTTTTTTTGCTTTTTAATGGCGTTTTAAGCATAGTCGTATATTTTAAAAAAGTACAGTAGACTAACGTTTATATGTTTTTCATTTATACGATTTTTTCATTAATACGTCGCTCCAATGCGGTCTCGATTCAATTTTATTCATTTTAATGGGAAAGTATTTCGTTACAGCACGTCATTTTTTTTTACACGTCATTTTTCTTCAGACTTAGAATTGAATATCAAGTTTATTTAATTTAATTTAGTTGGTACTGTTACGATTTTCATTTCACATTTCAATAATCAACCGAAGAAGATTTTTACAGCAAAACATTAATTGCTGAATACCTTGATATGTGAAACTTTCGGAAAAAAGAGAAACATAATATCATTTTCATGTTTACTGTGTCTTAAATTTCACACTCGATTAAAACAAAATAGAAATTTTAGAAGTCAATCAAAACAATTACTGAAATAATATCAGCGAAAATTTATGTTTTATTTTATCATCCTTCCTCCCTAATCATATATATAGTGAAATATTTTAAAGTAAAAACTGAAATAAATTGAGTGTGAAAAATATATTAACACAGTTCAATTCGACGGACGGATGCATCCGTTTTTAAAATTTCATATTGAAAGTGTACAATTAACTTTAAAGTTAAGATTTCGGTTATACGTTATTTATTTTTAACGGTCTTTCGAGAGACCACAAACGGTGCTTTTCTTTCATTGTTTCTGGTTACCATTTAAACTGACAGATAGTTTGGCCATTTATTCTTATATGTATACAAATGTTGTATATATATATATATATATATATATTTCACAAAATAAATAATCACAAAATAATAATAATTCGTTATTCTTACAAAAAGAAATTCTATTTAATATAATAAAAATATATGTGTTTTGTGTTAAGTTCCCTCGCAAATGTTTACCACTCTTCTTTTTGCCATAAAAAAATCTTATTCAAATGTATATTGTATGAAATTTAGAGAACGAATGAAAGGGAGATTTTTTTAAAAAAAATGTGCTAATCTATTATAATTCCCTATATTTAATGAAAAAGAGCAAATTCCGTCAAGAAGTAAAACTTGTTACATTATCTTTCGTATTAGGTGGCTAAGAACCATCGGGTAATTATTCAAATGACATTCCGAATTATTTATGACACTCTTCGTTTCTTTTATAAACGGCACACTTCTCACTTGACGTAAGAATAAAAGTCATTCAATAAGGTATCACTGGTTCTTTCAATGGATTAGCTTCAAATAGGATATTTCACTTGCAGAATCACATTCATGGAATCATTTCATTATTGTCGATACGAATCTCAGATTCAATCATGCATTCAATGTTTACGATGTGCCTGAATCGTTTCTAAAAAGCTCTACTGTTCTCGTATTCTTTAAGAGATTCTTTAGCTGTTGGAAGGAGTCAGCGTATTTGTGTTGCTGCGTAATTTGATTACTTGATTAAATAAATCAAAATCGTCGAATCTTTCTCATTTTATATTGCTTCGGAAGGAGAGATGGACAAAAATAAGACGAATATTCATGCAATAATGTGGTAAATTTGTATCTTCGATGAATGGTTACACTTATTCTTGCGAAACTTTTCAATTCGTGATCTACAGATTATTCTCTAAAAAGAAATAATTTAATCCAATGTACTTAGCGTTCTATTAGTCATCCCAGCAAAAATTAAGTAGTAATTTTATATCAAAATATATATTCATTCAGGACCTAATTTTCTTAGTTGGAATGCTGTACTAAATAAATCAAAACCATAGATTCTTTCTTTTTAACACTTTCGATCATAGTTGAAAAGTATTTATAAATTTTGTCTGGCCGTCTATCTATCCATGCTCTAACTTTTGCATTTACTTTTTAACTTCCATGCCATTGGTACATTTTATTGGGGTTCTATATAACGTTCCCTCTTGGAAAAGGGGAATGTATATAATTTATAATTCGCTTCCTGAAACACACAAAGAATTCCGTTATATTTATCGTTCATTTATAGGGACATACGAAATAATTCGTTTACAGTAACTGCCCGCACACGATAATTGCTGACAATGCATTTTCAATTGTGGTATCCGTTTTTTAAGCTTAATTTTATCTAAAGTTTAGTTTATTAATTGTTGTGTGTAATTTCTATAGATCATATACAGGGCAATACGTAAGTATTAACGCCTATGGGCGTGAATTGCTTAAAGTGTGTTTTTAATTGTGTTATGCATTTCCTATTTGAAATATATTTTAATATGCTTTAAGATATGTTTGCCGAATATAAATAAACTCATATACAGAACAAAGCAAAAGATACATGGTAATTTCTGGAAATGAGTTTTAAGCTGTGTTATGCGTTTTCTAGCTGAATTAAATTTTAGAATAATGTGTGGTGCGTGTAAAACTTCCAGATCATATATTGGGGTGCACAAAATAATTCGAATACATTACCGTCTATTAACGGTAATTGATGAAAATTAGTTCTCATCCGTGTTATGCGTTTTCCACCTAAATAAAATTTTATAATACTTCATGGCGTGTATAACAATCTATAGGTCACAGGGCTTCACAAAGAATTCGAATACAGTACTGTCTATGGGACGTAATTGGTGAAATTAAGTTTTAAACTGAGTTATGCGTTTCCTATATTATTTATTTGGTTATCTTCTTTCTCCGTATCAAAAGATGAAGTTTCGTTAAAATATTCTGGAAATTTTGGAAAGTTTTTCATAATTTATGTGTGGCGCCCGATTTTTCTTTCTTGGTTTTTCCCCCTTACTTTTTCCTTTGCAAAAATAGGTTAGAAAAAATTAGAAGAACAAGACTGTAAGAAGGTGATAAAATAGTATCTTCAATGAATTTTTTCTTTTTTTACGAAAGTTTTAAATTACTTTCAATTCATTATCTAATAAGTAGTTGCAAAACATTTAGTGTAATAAGTTTTAAATTTTTAATCAGCCTCATAAATATAAATAATAATTTGAAAGCAACAGGTATATTTATTCAACAAAGCAATTTTCCACATACTTGATACATTTAAAATTTCGAGTATAATAAAATATTAGTATATTGTATATGTTGTTTTGCATTAAACTAACCTCTTTTTTTTTGTATAGACACTGTAAAAGACAATGATACGTTTCCTTATATGGAAGAATCAGGAAACTTTATGTAACTTTATAGATTACACGATTTTATTTTACCACGATTCTAGAAACTTATGTTCAGAAACTTTTAAAAGAATAAATAAGAAAATTAAGAAAGGAATAGGTTTTCCGAAACTAATAGAAACACCTTTTCTTAAATTTGTGGACTACGAAGAAGTCTTTTTATTTCAGAAACATTTCTGTAAACCTTGAAAATCTATTGTTTTCTAATAATTATGATTGACCCTTCTCCAAATGGCTTCTGAAAATAACAGAAAAGCATCAGGAATTATAGATAAACAGGAGGTTACAATGAATTCTTGTAAATGTTTCTGCTATATTAAAGTCAGCTTTTGTGCAACTTTTTACGCTGTAATATTTGCGTGAGATATTAACTACTTTTAGATCTCCGGGTTTAAATAACTCATCTGCTTATCTGATGGCTATATCAATGATTGTTAATTAAGCGGTGGAGGGTTTGAATCTGATTCGGGCTTGTATGGTCCTAGTTGTTAGGTATCCACATTATACTGACCATACCGATAATTAAAGCCCTCATCTACAGAATGTGACTACAGTGTTTCGAAAGTAACAGATTGAGAGTAAATAATAAAAGGAAAAATTAAGAAAATAGACAATCAGTATTAAGGGACCGCTTCACTGAAACTCCCCGATCGCTAAATCCCATGTTAACCTATGGGAAAACTCCGAAGCGCGATGACTCATTACCTAATGTAATTATTAAAAAACGGTTTTCACTATCTGAAAGTAGACGTCAGATGCCGACGTTGTGCGTTTTTAAAAACTGTCTCCGTTAATTTTAAGTATTTCTAAGAAGATGATAAAATTTCATCAAGTGGAAATTTCAACGTTTATAGGGAATTTTTAAATAGTTAAAATTTAAAGAGACAAGTTTTAAAAACGCACAACGTTGGCATCTGACGTCTACTTTCTGATGGTGAAAATAGTTTTTTAATAACTACATTAGGTAATGAGTTATCGCGCTTCGGAGTTTTCCCATAGGTTAACATGGGATTTCGCGATCAGGGAGTTTCAGTGAAGCGGCCCCTTAATATATATACGTATATAGTGTTTCGTATATATGCTGAATACGTATATATGTTATATATAGTGTGTATATTCATAATTTTATCTATAGGGTAAGGTGGTGCAGGAGTGCGCGCTTTAGCTATTTCTTTAAATAACAATAAATCAAGAGATTTAAGTGATGATGTTATACTTTATTTATACTCTTACATAATTAAACTAATAAAAAAATTGCACTAGTCAACTTATAATCAAAATTCTCAGTATTATTTGAAAAAAGATTATCCTCCTGGATGCGCCCTCTTGTATAACCTATGAGGGCAAGAGTGAGGACTCGAGTGTGCAAAAGTGCGCAATAAAAAAAGGAAGCGCTTAACTTACAAACGTCACTTTTGTAGTGGCCACGACCTGCGCAGTCTGCGCACTTTTCATGTCACCGGTCTCAGTAATAAATGCACTCACTTCAATCCTCTACGATTGGTTCTCTATAGATTTCTCAGCAGCCTGGACACATCCACACTTATTTCTTTGGTAATTTTTTTGGCTTCTTCGGTTTATTCTTACTTTTTTTTTGGTAAAGGTTTTTGGATTTTTTTCGCAACGTCCTCATCAATCTGCTTTTTGTGTGGTGAATTGCATAAAATTTCAGACCTTCTGCTCCACTTAGTATAGGATTGTAGCACAGATGACTGTGGATACGGTGACAACTCTGTTAATGTGACGTAAGATGAAGTTGTTGAAGCCGAATCTATACCTTGCGAAACCGAAGTTGGGTTTATTTCACAGTCAGCGGGTGTCTTTTCATTACATAGCTTTTCTGCCTTTTCTGAAATATAATTTTCTATTGAAAGCAATTCTTTTTTCTCCTAACTTTCAGTGTTCTGCTGTTCTACTGACATATGTGGTTCAACAAATTCAGATTCTAATGGTCTTTCAGTGACGCTGCTTGCTAAAAAGTCAGAATAAAAGAAGGTCATTTTTGAAAAGCCATATGCCCGTTACTTTAAATCCTTTTCAATGGCATTAGCAACGGTAACAGTTTTTCCAAAAGCATGTGTAAATATTGATGCAACTTGAAAGGTTGTTATTATTCGGCTTGGAGGATTTCTCATCCAGTTTTCGCACTCAGCAAAGTAATATTTTTTTTTAATGGACAACACACACACACACACACACACATATTTATATATATATATATATATATATATATATATATATATATATAGAGAGAGAGAGAGAGAGAGAGAGAGAGAGGGGGGGGGTTGTACTTTGTGGCTGCTATGCGGAGGCAATGAAAGAAGAAGAAACTTTAAGTATTTAAAACATATTTTGTAGCTATAAGTGACAAGTAAAATAGATAACAAATATTTTGATGCATGCGCACTCTTGCATACTTTGGTACTACGCACTCTTGCACTATCATCACTAAATAACTTTTAAACGTTAGTAATATCATCTATTGATAAACAAATCCAAATCACTTAGGTTACAAGTAGTCCAATAATAACTTAATCGAAAAAAAAAGTAAATTAACTTTGTAATCTTTATTATGATACTGTTTTCAAAAACAATAAATATTACAACAAGAAGGCCAAAATCACTTTTTCTCTTTAAAAAATTTAAAAATTTCACCAAAATACGCAATTTTTGTTTCACCATAAACTTATCATGTCATTACATCGTTTACAACTGTAGTTAAATGTAAAACTCTGTTTTGGGATTGGATAAACACTCTACGTACTCTTGCACACTGCGCACACTTGCACCACCCTAATCTAAAGGTTCAAAAGCATATATTATTTTAACATATAATGCGCAAACACTAACTGATATTTGCCTGTTGTTATTGGTACCATATACCAGAATGCATTTGTAACTGTAAAGTAGACAAATAAACCCTTGTAAATCCATGTAATTGCAAATAGATAGGATTTTCTAAAAATGTTTTTTCTAGGAACTTCTTCATAAATTCGATCAGGAAAATGGTTTATTTATCAAAAACTTTAAATAAAATTTCGAATATTTCGTTTACCAGAAAACAGAAACCTTATACTGAATCAATTAGACAACTATATTTAATTATATACAATAAATTTGAACTAATAATACATGAAAGAAAAATCTAATCTATTCATTAAAAACGTGCACAATTTTCTCAAAATTTCACTTTTTTATGAGTGATTTGGAAATTAAAATGCAAGAACTTTTTTTTTTTTTTTTTTTTTTTTTTTAAAGAAATATGAGGCTTTGTGGATATTAGTGGCAAACGCGATAGAAGTCGGTTACAAAAAAATAAATAAATAAATAAATAAATAAATAAAAACATAACCTGTATGACTGTAGTTGGTGCCATCTCTTACAAGAGTAAAATTCACCTCTAATATTCTGATATTTGCTTTTTACATGCAATCTGACAAACTGAGGATAATGATAAATGAAATTTTGAAACTGCTGTTTCTCGAAACGTGATTTTGGAAACTGACTCCTAATATCTGAAACGCCTCAAATGCCTGAAATATTGGTAATAGTGAAACCAAAATAAAATAACGTTAAAAGTATTATTATAACCATTTAATGAAAGACATGATCCCCTCAGCTTTTCCTCTCTGTCTAAAAGCTAAAATATTTATAGAAAGCTGAAACAAACCTAATCCTTACCAACCAGACGATGTAACTGATATGCTCTAACGTGAGCATAAAACAGTTTTCATAAATCAGGAATTAGCTCTATGATTATGGCGTATGTAAAAAAAAGCTCAACTTATATATCTATCACACAGAAATATATTTAAATATTGAGAGTCACGATCTAAAAGAAATGGATAGGCCACACCCAAGGTATAAACTCTCATAACAAAAGTCTAAACAACATCCAAAACTTTTTTATGCGACTTTTTCTCCATTATTAAAGCAAGAGTAGAGAAATATTTCATGATACGTTTGTCCATTGATTTAAATTTTTTAGGGATTGCTCAGAATAGGAGAAAAATAAATGATCCCGGAAAAGTTAAGAAAAGACAAAAAACAATGAGCAGATGAAAAAAATAGATAAAATCAGTTATTTTCAAAGATTTCATTTTTCTTTTTAAATCTGCGTTCTTCATTTTTAAAAATAGTACTGCGTACAAATTCAAACATTTACATTTTCCCTTATAAAATAAAAACGAAAACAATAAACGAGGACAAAAAGCTTCGCAAAACATATAAATTGCGCCAAAAATTTCGAAATATAAACAAAAGCTTTCTGGAGATAAAAAGTGTTTTCAATCCAACAAATATAAGAATAAAGAGGTGGGGAAGGGGAAAGGGATGCATTGCTCATGCATTGTCACACAGTTCCAAACAATAAGTAAGAGCACTTTTTTCTTAAAGCGTGCAAATGCGAAAAACGGGCAATAACAAAAAGAAAAAAAAAAGGCTGTGTCTTCTGAGTCAGACGTATATTGCGTATGGATGTATCTACTTTAAAATAAAATAATTTAAAAATATAAAATGGAAATGCATTCACAAATAATGGTACATGTAGTCACTAGAAAGTAGTTAAAAACAACTAGAGAGCAAGTTTCAGTTACTCCAACAAAGGACGTTCTCAACTCACAAATTAAAAAAAAATATATGAAAGTTCGGGAATATGTAAGCTCTCCTGCAGGTATGTAATACGCAATTATTATTATTATTATTATTTTGCCCAAATTCACTTTAAGGGGTTAAATTTTAGCCCGGAAAATCTTTCAACTTATTACTTACCCATCATACTTAGTATAGAGTAAGTCTTGTAATCGTTTTGAAAATCGAAATTTTTTTTGACGGATTTACACGTTTCAGACACTCAAGATTCCGAAAAACGGATTTTTAGAAAAAATATTTGCCGTCCGTCTGTGTGTCTGTGTGTCTGTGTGTGTGTCTGTGTGTGTGTCTGTGTGACTGTAAACGCTGTATCTCCCGAAAAAATTGAGATAGAGACTTGCAATTTGGTATGTACTTAGTATGTAATAATGGGAAGAAGCCTATTTCCTTTCAATAACCTCGATTAACCGGAACTATTTTTTTCGGACTCTCGAAATATTCGTTCTGATAAAAGGTATATAAAAATTTTCGAAATTGTTTATTTTAAGAAATGAATATAAAATACAATAAAAACACATAAATTTTACATAAAGCATGAAGTCGATCGGATAATGAGTTGCCGAGATATTTGGAATCCTATTTTCCACACTCTTCGATTTTTCATGACCCTGTATTTCATCCAAATTTCACTTTAAAGATATATTTTAATTGGAAATTTGACGCTTAATCAGATGCAATAAACCGCTAGTTAATAGGATTATTATTTTTGGAGTTATAAGGAAAAACCTCTTTCAAGCAATTCAGTAATCGAGCCTTTAAAATTTATGACGTCATCAAGCCACGATTTTATTTGAATTGCAATGCATTTTATAAGTAGTTTACACATATTGATTTTAATATTTTACATTATGCATATCCATGATGGGTAAGTATTACGGTGGCCCCCAACGAGTAGTTTTAGTACTAATTAATGAAAAGAAATAGTGAAAAAAATTTAAGATAAAAAGTGCTTCTTTTTATTAGCTCTGTTAAAAACTAACAAAATATAAATTGTTAATAAAATAATACATTTTTTTTTTAAACAAAAATGTAAAAAAATTAAAATGTACATTTTGTAGGCTACCCGGCAATTCTTATTTTATTGTTGGTAAAAATAAGATTTTTCTTGTATTTATTAATTAATATTCTTGTCTATAAAAAGATGGATGATACAATGAGTCACAATAAGTCAGACCGTATATACAGTATCAGTACGTATATATACGTAATATATACGTACAATGCGCAGCAAAAGTTTAGACAATGGTCAATTACGCTTCTGTACTGAGATGTATGTAATGAATTGTTGTAAGTCAACTGTCATATATTGCTTGGGACTTATCCTTTATTCACAAATAATAAATTTTAAATTATACGCTTTACATAATATATAATGACAAAAAACAAAATTAACATTGTTGCAAAAATATAGACAATCTGTATATTTACATTAAAATAACCATAAATTAAAATCGATTTGCACCTCCATTGTTTGCAATTAGTGCAAAAATGCGACTGTCCATCGAAGAAATTAAATCCTGCATCACTTGGGGGTCTATTTCCTACCAAGCACGTTCAACAGCAGCTCGAAGTTCATTAACAGAGGAGTATTGTCGAAAATTTGCATAAACCTTACGAGTCATGATGCCCAAAGGGTTTTCGATTGGGTTCAAGTCAGGGCTACACGCGTGCCAATCGAGAACATTAATATTTTAAGAGTTAAACCAAGTTTTTATTTTGTGTGCAACATGAATGTATTCATTATCTTGCTGAAATATATACTTTGGACCAGCTAAAAGTTCCCCAAATGACTGTAAATTGTTCTCCAATGTATGTATGTAGTCTTGCGCTGCTTGGCGACCACTGAGGAACTCTAGAGAAACTTGAAAATTAAAGCAAAATGAGGCCCAAATCAATAAAGAGCCACCACCTTGTTGTCGACTAAAGAAAGTCCTAGGCTCTTTACGCAAGTCGTGCCAATAATATGCCCACCCATCTGGGCCACCCAGATTCCACTTTTTTTGTCACTGAATATCACAGTACACCACTGGGGTCCATATGACATATGTTTACCAGCCCACTGCATTATCGTCAATTTGTGGTGAGATTTCAAAGCTGGATGTTTTTTCTTATTCCTATAAACTAATTTACCCCTTTCCTTAATTCGCCAACGAATCGTATCTGTTGATACAGAAAGTCCTGACTCACTTTTAATCTGACTAGCACGCATCATTTGTGTAGGTACAGTGTCTGGATCCTTCTATCATCTCATTTTCTGGTCACTCGAGGCCTTCCAGATCTACGTTTTGCTTTGTAGGAGTCACACTTAGACAATACTCGATAGACAGACTTCTTTGAACGATTCAAAGTAGCTGAAATTTCTGAAACAGTCTTCCCTTTCGATTCCAGCTTCCATATCTCAATTACGTCATCTGACTGAATCTCTTTAGCTCGCGGCATCTTCAGTAACCGATGCTAATGCAAGGTGCACTTAAATACTTCATGCACATTTGACATCATAAGTTTAACATTTGCCTTTTTCCGTGAACAATTGCCAAAAAGAAAGAAAATGTCTAAACTTTTGCAATGTGCAAATTTCACTTTTTTCAGTTAAATTAAAAATTATCCTATATTAAAATCAGTATTTCTATCCTAAAATGTTTAAAATATATTTTAAAATAAGTATACCGATTTGTGTAATCCAAGAGTTCGTATTTTTTATTTAAAGGTTAAACATCATCAGTGTCTAAACTTTTGCTGAGGACTGTATATATACGTAAGTATATACAGATCGTATATACATATCAGTATACAGTAAAACCTGCTAAAACAACATTGCAAGCTACCGGAGAAAATTTCCGTTTTTGAAATTTTTCGTCTTAACAGGTACATCATCCTTTATAACAGTACTGTATTCTTTGGGCTGTGCACATTTTCTGTTTAAAGCAAGATTCCATCATTCACAAGTTCCTTTTCCACTGATTTTACTATAATAATTACATAACGATTAAATAACAGCATAAAGACTAATAATCTACTATATTAATAAAAGAAAGTTTCGCTGTGTTTGTGTGTTTGTTGTCCATGGCTAACAAAATCTACAGCAGCTAGAAATCTGAAAATTTGAGAGAGGTAGTCCAAGGCAGGTCCTGATGCATCTGAGGCTCAGAATTTTAATATTTTTATAACTAGACGAGATATTAATTAAAAACTCATTAAACATCGCATCAAAAAAAACTCATTAAAATCCACTTCGAAAATTGCTATTTTTATCGAAACCGCAAAAGAAATAAATGATTTGATAATCACAGAAAATGAAAATTTCTCATTTTCACTTATCCTCGAATATTAAGAAAGCTATTGTAGGTATCGATTCGACACTCACAGTATATACGTATTTTATTTTTCTTATTCGGAAAATCGAAATTTTGTGAAAACGCGCAGCATACATGCTATACGGTACCGCAGGCAGCGGGTACACGCGTCGGAGGTTTGTTTAAAATAAAATGCGCCTCCTGGCGGTGGAAGGTGGAACTAAACGTTTTTCCGACGCGTGCACAGGACGCCCGCTATACGGTGCCGTAGGCAGCGGGGACCCGAACCGGAGGTTCGTTTTTCAGAAATTTTTCATATGAATTCCAGGCCCCGATATAATTAGGGGCCCGATAGTGGGCAAAACCAGCTAGTTCATCATAAATCAAAAGTATTTTAATAAAATTCAACACGCAGTAGATAAAATAAGTTATTATATAGTATGCTCTATTATATATGAATTGTTATTAACAATTGATACTTCGTTAGTTTTTAACCAGAACTATTAAAAATAGCAAATTTTAACTTAAAACTTTGTTCTATCTCTTTCCAGTAATGCATTATCTTGAAGTCAGAAAGTATTCCGTGGAAAAAATTTTCCCCTTAAAGTGAATTTGGGCAAAATAATAATATAATAATAATAATAATAATAATAATAATAATAATAATAATAATAATAAAGAAAAAGAAAAAGAAAAAAGAAAAAAATGCGTATTACATACCTGCAATACCTGCATAAGCTCTACATATCCACAGAATTTCATTTTTTTGTATTATTATTTGCGGGTTGGGAACGTTTCATTGTAAGTAATTTTATTCCAAGACTATTCCAAGACTATCTAAGTTCCAATGGTTAAATGTGGGAAAACAAATATTTAATTTATATTTTTTTAAATTTTATTGAATCGAGAAAGTAAAATGTCGTTAAAATGCAGTTTAAGAAAAAATATATACATAGACGATAAAGTACTATAATTATATACTGGAACAAAAAGTGTTTTTGATAAAATACTAAATTTTCAACCAAAAATTTACTGTAAATTCTATTTTTCATAGTAAATAGAAATTAAAGTTTAAAATAAACAAGGCCAACGACCGGTCCGTAACTCTTACAATTCAAATGGGAATGAAATTAATGAAATCACCAAGTAAAATTATTTTAATTTTATTGTTGAAGTAAATAATTTACTGGTATTTACTTGCATTGAGTTACTAGTATAAACGAAAAATATTACAAAATCAAACTCAAATATTATACTCATAATTGATAAGCGACATCTATAAAATATCTTAATTTCGCACTTAAATAGTGTTAAAGTTGATAAGAATTGCCTTCAATAAAATAAATTCTATTATTTCAACTAGGCCTTGAGCAAAGCTTTCCTATACTTCGGCAACGTTTTATATGAACAATTTAAATTACAGTTATCATAAGCAATAAACAGTATCCTTGAAGTTAAATTCCTTTTTTGCCCTATCTCGATCATTTTTATAAAATACAAAATTGGTTGAGTAGGCCAAAAAGGTAACAGACATTGTCGAATTATGGGCACTCTTATTTTCATTAATAAAATGTTCATAAAAATATGTAAAATTTGAAAAAACACCGATGAAACTCGACATATACGTCCCCCTTTTTTATTGGGTGTTCTCAATTCTTGTTTCCTCAGTAGTGTTTGATTTCCTTCAACAATATCAATATAATGAATTATTTCGTGTTAAAAGCCACTTTTATTACAAAAGTATTAATGTTTTTAATAATAGTAAACAAAAAAGATTTAAAAAAAATTATATTCGCATTAATCTGTGATAAAATTTCAACTCTAAACAAATCATACCTACCTATTTGTCCTTTTGTTATTCAGCAGAAACTATTCTTATACAATGCTAAAATATTTGCCACATTTAATAAAACCTGTCTAGCAATTAATCAAATAAAAAGATTAAAGAATATTTGGCAATTTAAACTTGGCGTACTCATGATTATTATTTTCTCTGTTTCGGTTTTCACAATATAGCTAAATAAATAAATAAATAAATTTAAGAGCTATTTTTCAAAATGAAATTTAGTTGGAAACCTTTTACAGCGTAGAGAAGAGACTCAAGTGAGCAAAAGGGTTAGATATGTTTTAGATCAGAATTTAATTAAAGGTTATTTTTGTTGTTGTTGTTGTTGTTATTTTCACAGAAATAAATATAAAAATTTGAAATAAATCCAAAATATTTTCATTATGTGTATCTGATAATTTCAAGAAATAACACTTTAAATACTTTTATTAAGACTTTTTTCAAGAAATATAATTGATAAAAGTTTTGTTATTTAACATATTTTAAAATAATGTTTCACCTGGTGTACTTAACAGGCATTTAATTTTTATAAAATGTTTGTTTAAATTCATAAAATAAATGAATTTAAACAAACATTTTAAAAAGTGAAATTACAAAAATCCATGTATAATAACAATAAAAATAAATAAATAAATAAATTTAAGAGCTATTTTTCAAAATGAAATTTAGTTGGAAACCTTTTACAGCGTAGAGAAGAGACTCAAGTGAGCAAAAGGGTTAGATATGTTTTAGATCAGAATTTAATTAAAGGTTATTTTTGTTGTTGTTGTTGTTGTTATTTTCACAGAAATAAATATAAAAATTTGAAATAAATCCAAAATATTTTCATTATGTGTATCTGATAATTTCAAGAAATAACACTTTAAATACTTTTATTAAGACTTTTTTCAAGAAATATAATTGATAAAAGTTTTGTTATTTAACATATTTTAAAATAATGTTTCACCTGGTGTACTTAACAGGCATTTAATTTTTATAAAATGTTTGTTTAAATTCATAAAATAAATGAATTTAAACAAACATTTTAAAAAGTGAAATTACAAAAATCCATGTATAATAACAATAAAAATAAATAAATAAATAAATTTAAGAGCTATTTTTCAAAATGAAATTTAGTTGGAAACCTTTTACAGCGTAGAGAAGAGACTCAAGTGAGCAAAAGGGTTAGATATGTTTTAGATCAGAATTTAATTAAAGGTTATTTTTGTTGTTGTTGTTGTTGTTATTTTCACAGAAATAAATATAAAAATTTGAAATAAATCCAAAATATTTTCATTATGTGTATCTGATAATTTCAAGAAATAACACTTTAAATACTTTTATTAAGACTTTTTTCAAGAAATATAATTGATAAAAGTTTTGTTATTTAACATATTTTAAAATAATGTTTCACCTGGTGTACTTAACAGGCATTTAATTTTTATAAAATGTTTGTTTAAATTCATAAAATAAATGAATTTAAACAAACATTTTAAAAAGTGAAATTACAAAAATCCATGTATAATAACAATAAAAATAAATAAATAAATAAATTTAAGAGCTATTTTTCAAAATGAAATTTAGTTGGAAACGACCTTTTACAGCGTAGAGAAGAGACTCAAGTGAGCAAAAGGGTTAGATATGTTTTAGATCAGAATTTAATTAAAGGTTATTTTTGTTGTTGTTGTTGTTGTTATTTTCACAGAAATAAATATAAAAATTTGAAATAAATCCAAAATATTTTCATTATGTGTATCTGATAATTTCAAGAAATAACACTTTAAATACTTTTATTAAGACTTTTTTCAAGAAATATAATTGATAAAAGTTTTGTTATTTAACATATTTTAAAATAATGTTTCACCTGGTGTACTTAACAGGCATTTAATTTTTATAAAATGTTTGTTTAAATTCATAAAATAAATGAATTTAAACAAACATTTTAAAAAGTGAAATTACAAAAATCCATGTATAATAACAATAAAAATAAATAAATAAATAAATTTAAGAGCTATTTTTCAAAATGAAATTTAGTTGGAAACGACCTTTTACAGCGTAGAGAAGAGACTCAAGTGAGCAAAAGGGTTAGACATATGTTTTTACATCAGAATTTAATTAAAGGTTTTTGTTGTTGTTGTTGTTATTTTCACAGAAATAAATATAAGAATTTGAAATAAATCCAAAATATTTTCATCATGTGTATCTGATAATTTCAAGTAATAACACTTTAAATACTTTTAATAAGACTTTTTTCAAGAAATATAATGGATAAAAGTTTTGTTATTTAACATATTTTTAAATAATGATGCACCTGGTGTACTTAACAGGCATTTAATTTTTATCAAATAAATGAATTTAAACAAACATTTTAAAAATTGAAATTACAAAAATCCATGTAAATACATTCACTGCCTTTATATTTATCTACTGCGCGTGAAAAGTGGCATGTATCAGATTTTTAATCAGCACAGCTCAAAGTATCACAGTGTAAAAGGGTTTAGATAAGTCGTTCTTCTAACGACGGGAAATGATTGTCATAACCCTACAGTCACTCTAAACACTGTCTTGATTTGAATGAGAAGTCGCATGTCGGGTTATACTTTTACTGACGCTGGTTCCAGAGATAGTTGAAGATTTAGAGATTAATTTTTAATTATTCACCAGTTAATTAGGAGCTACACTGTTAAAAAATTTCCGTGAAATAGCATAGAATCTGCTGGTAATCACATGTTGTGTGGGTTATACTTTTACTGACGCCAGTTCCAGAGATACTTGAAGATCTAGAGATTGATTTTTAACTATTCACCAGTTAATAAGGAGCTACGCTGTTAAAAATTTTCTGTGAAATAGCATAGAATCTACTGGTAATCATTCTTGTCTTGTGTAAATTTACAGGGAAGGAAGAAAAACGAGATTCTGTTAAAAAGTAAAACAGAGAAACTATTGTGTAAACTTACTGTCGACTAAGTATATTTACATCTTTAAAAATACTCAAGACCCTGTAAAAATATATACACTGTGTTTTTTTTCTTGTTCATATTGTAAGCAAATTATAACACAATGCATCCGTGTTGTTAGTACAGGTGCATTAGAGTAGAAACGAGAAAAGTTTTTTAAAGTATACTTGTTAAGAAATCGCAGTAGATTGAAAACTGATATACGACAGCTGTAACTTGGATTGAATAGGATCACACCTCCCGTGTTCCCCTGCACAAAATTTCAGGTGTAATCATTAATTTCTTCTACAAATCTATAAAAACGTGTGAACAAATAATGGATATTGTTGATCAAACACGTTTAACAGAGAACTAGTGTAAATTTATCGAGAATCACTGTTTATATTCTGTGTTTTTACAGAAATTTTTAATAGTGGACCTAGGTATTATTCAAGAAATTCAATGAAACCTCGGTATTTTGACATCCCTGGGGATAAGAGAATGCGTCAACTTAGTAATGCAACTTAATTTTTTTTTTTTTTTTTTTTTTTTTGCATATTAAACCAAAATATAGGATGACCATAATTAAAGTGCACATGTTTGAAGGGCTCTACAAGCTAAACTATTTGGAATATTTAAAAAAGATTTGGTATTTATACTGTTTAGAACAGGCAGAAACAAGCCCTGCAATAAAAATAATAATTTAAAATCTTTCCAATAGGGGGCGCTGTGTATCATTAAAACCTAAAAGGAAAAATAAAAGAAAAATAGAGAATTTCCATACCAGCTTACTTTTAAAACTTTTTATCGCAAATTTCACATGATTCTAGCTTAAGTAGCCATAAAGAGTCTTATGAGCACTAAAATTTTAGCCAAAAAAGCCGGGCTCTGTTAATACAGTTTTTTTTCTTTTTAAATAAAAATGGTAGTAATTATAGCGCTGTTATGAAAGAATATCGTCTTCTCAAAATATTTTGACTTAAAATGAGTTATTTTTCTTAATATTTGCTAATAAATCATCCCAAATATGTAATCGCCATCTATTGGTAAAATTTCGAACTAATCATTTTTATTGCATAACTCGTTTCTGTATACTCTAAATAGTATAAATACCAAAAATTTTCTAATTATTCCAAATAGTTTAACTTGTAGAGCCCTTCAAACACGTGCACTTTAATTATGGCCATCCTGTATGTTTGAAAATTGCAATAACATTGATTTTGTAAATTGATGAACCACAAAAAGGTGTTCCTCTTTCACTTTTATTTCATTGAATAATCTACCTCATCAATGCTACACCAATTTATATAACTAAAAAAAAGGTTACATCATCCACATTTTGGTTCAATGTAGTACTGAAATTTTTAACAGTGTACATTCTGAACATATCCCTTTTTTAAATTTCTAAAGACGTCAATAGATGATTAATATGAAAGTGAGACGCATACAAATTTCTTGCTTATTGTATTGTAATTTAGATTTTATAACGCGACTGTAACATTTATTACCGTTATAAGAGCTAAGTGTAACTGAAGAATTAATCTTCTGTTAAATTTACATTTATAATTTGAACCAAACATTGTCTCTGTCAAAAAGCAGTAAGTCGAGTAGTTATTCTCAATTAAATATTTTTAGCTGCATAATTGAATTTATACATGCAAGATAAACAAAATACAGTCAAACCCCATTAAGACGCGTTTCAAGGGACTGAACAAAAGTCGCGTATTAAACATGATTTCCATAATTTTGTAGGAACTGAGCTTATTTACATACATCTAATCGTCTAAATGAACTTTAGAGCTTTCGTTTATATGTTTACAACCAAAAATTCTGAGGTTCTTGCGCGATTTCTTGCTCGCATTTTAATATTTTTAAATGATTTTTTTTTTTTTTTTTTTTTTTTTTTTTTGCGTATAGGATAGTTGAGGTCGATCTCTAACGTTGTTAGTTTTTACTTTTTTGATTTTGGTTACAGTTTTTTACAAGCGGACATTTTCGATTTTGGAACCGGTTCTGAAAGTGAAAGTACCCTTATATAAAAAAAAAACTGGAACCAAAATCGAAAAAGTAAAAACTAACAGCGTTAGAGATTGACGTCAGCTATTCTATGCAACAAAAATCATTTTAAAATATTAAAATGCGAGCGAGAAATCGCGCAAGAACCTTCCCATAGACTTAACATTAGCTTGCGCGTTTTTCCGATTGACTGATGTAGGCTCTTAACTCATTTTTTGTTTTTATACGACTGACTGGAAAATAAATACGACTTTATTGTCGATTAATACGTTATAAACAAAAATCAAACACCAAAAATAATTTTCCTGCTAGTATACTTTTTATTTTTGTTCTACAAACCAAAAATTTTAAATCTTTGAAGAACATCCCAGTTATTATGATAAAATCGTATTTGCTATTTGTGATAATGAGTAACCTTATAATCAGTACTTAATTTTTGATATAATAAGAAAAAGCTATGATAGAAAAATTTGTCATTAGATAAGACGAAAATTACTATTCAGAAATAGTGGTCAATATCTGAATTTTAAAAAATCCCGCTATATTGGTAATACTTGAGAAGAGAAATAAAAATTCGGATCCTGGTCTATGAATTCGCGTATTAAGCACGATATTTTTTTCTCATGGAACCGAAAATTTATCGCGCATTAAGCGGGATCGCGTAATAACTCACGTATTAAACGTGAGATTTTTACATTAGACTTATGGGCGACGTTAAAGGAACCGGAATAACCCGCTTATTAAGCGGGATCGCGTATTAACCGTGGGCGTCTTAACCGGGTCCGACTGTAATACTAATTTTAATGTTAATGTTAATGCTGTTAATTTAGCATGTCTGTCTGTAAAACATGCTTGTTGAACATGAAAAAGTTTACTTGAGAACTGATAGCATCCGAAAATCCTATATTCCGGGTTAAGAATACCAAATAATACTCTATAAAAACTACCCGGAAAAGTTTCCAAAAATCAGTGGCAGCAAAAGAAACTTTGTTTTTATAAATGCTTCTTTAAATCTCAAAAATATATTGGTTTCTAAGGTTTCTAAACATAAAGAATGATTTTCGGAATCAGTTAACTCGGAAGTTGTTATTGTACATTTTCGTTCGTGATGGTTATATATTTTCTTAGATTAAGAAACATCTGTCTTTTTTTACAGTGTACGGTGTCACAGATCGAACTATTTTCAGCACTTTCCGTGACGTCAACACATTTCACAAAAATCAAAGTTAAGCTGTTAAAAAATTCACTAAAATACTTTTATTATTATTAAAGCCATTAACGGGTTCGGCTTGAAGCGTGGCACCATAATATATTTTTTGACTGAATAAGTGAATAGCGACCATTCACTATCATACCAATATCATACCATGACCATCAGTATCATACTAAAAATATTTCGCCTCTTCTATCACACCTCTAATTATTTTTAAACAGTTTACCAACATCCTGTATTGTTCATACGCTTTAAAATGAAATTTACGATTTAATAATCAGTATGTGCTATCTTACAGATTTTTCAAACTTTATTTAAAACAGTCAGTAAAAAAATTTCTTTTATAAAACTATGAAATTCATTTCCGTATTAAAATAATTATTACTCCCATGAGTATAAAACTATATGTGGGAGATATACAATCTGAACATACTGAAACAAGTCCCTTACTGCCAATAACAATCCTCTGGGCGGTGTGAATGGTGATATTTGATAACAGTTGGAGTACTACTCTCTCCATTCAACTGATTGGTGATTTTGCAAAGCGAGCTTCATTTATCAGAAGTGACATCGCTTGGCATACTTCATGTAATGTTTACTCTATCAATATTCTCCTCTCATAGGTAGACCCATATTTTATGTATTCGCTTCGAAATGATGTAAGCTCGGGAGAACGTTAATGTTTAACATCGCTGCCCGGAAACGAAAACAAAGAGCAATCCGCGTTTAAGTGCAATAAAATATTTAATGACGAAATACAAATGATTGTGGGTTAAAACCAAGAGTAGATATTTGAAATAAGCTTGAATTATAAAACTGGCAACAAGCCAATGTCAGAGAAGATATTACCGTGAAATATATTATAAATAAAGTAAATTACCCCTAAATATTGAATTTAAAGTAATTAGAATACATTAAATATAATAATTAATATACGGAAAATAATAGATGTCTAAGAGTTAAATGAAAAATTTAATCTGTCAAAAAACATAAAAGCATGAAATTATACAGACCTTAATATGTTATTAAGGGTATACTGCAATTTATTTAATTTAACTCGTAACTTTTTGTGTCTTTGTTTTTCTGGTATGTTCTAATTTGAAAGCAACTTTTTCAATGAAACACAAACAAGTTTTGCGTTGCCCTTGCATAGATAAAATTTAATTGATACTAATTGAATTTTATCAAAATTTAAAAGGTCAATACCACCACGCTGTTCAATGTCATGTTCAATTTTTTTTATCCAACGAAACACAGCCAGCACAATATCAAACACTGATTCAGCGATTCACATGGTAATGATTGTAAAACATATGAAAATGCGCGAAATGAGAATTGTGTGACTAATATCTTGAACTCAGTCTCATCTAAAATAAATACTGTCGCTTCAATAAATAATATCGAGAGTATAAAATTATGTACCCAGTGGTCAAAATTAAGTTCTTGTTGTATTCTTTAGCGAATTATTTTAATTCAAGGTTTTAGTAAGGTATACTTCTGCTGCAACAACTAAATCAATGATTGGTCAAAAAGCACTAAATAAATTCTTAATTTAACTAAAGAATTTGAAAATAAAATACTAAAATCGAGCTAGTAAATAATACATTCAGTAATAAATTAACCTGTCAACAATTATATAAAAATATTATTGAATTGAATTGATCAGTATTGAATTTTCAATATTTATTAAAAAACGGTATTTTGTAATTTTCACATAAAACTTACACATTAAATTACACATTTTTAAATGTTTTTTTTTTCTTTCTTTTTTTTTTTCTTTAATGAAGTTCTCTTCTTGGCTTTAATAATGTCTCTAAGCAAAGGATGAAATGTACAGAACTCAAGTGCCAAAAGAAAAAATATTAATTGCACGAAAAAAAATTAAAATACATTTAAGTTTATTTTTGGTTTTTTCACGGACCGATCTTAACCAAAAATAACCTTCACGTAATACAGTAAGCTAAGAATTCTCAGACAAAGGAAGAACAAGAGTTAAAATAAATGATAATGAATCACTCGATGGCATTAAATTCCACATTGTTTAAATGATTTCATAATTGACAATATTCTACAAATATTATATTCTATTCAAATCAATTATCTTCCTAAAAATATTTTGTGAAAGAACGCAAAATGTATATTTAGCTGGTAAGTATTTTTCGTG
Organism: Maratus michaelseni; assembly: GCA_963931845.1. Lineage (NCBI taxonomy): Eukaryota > Metazoa > Arthropoda > Arachnida > Araneae > Salticidae > Maratus > Maratus michaelseni. Next base: position 217,835,223 of record OZ007586.1, on the reverse strand, counting down.
AAAACAATAACAATAATCACAACGGTTGATTTGTAGTTATTTTGAAATCATATTGCACTGCACACCAAGTAAACGGTGACATCTATATTGAAGTTATTCTTGCAGAAGCTTAATGAATGATTTCGGGATTTTTTTCTACGCTTCCCTGTTTCAGTTTAAAATATCACCTATAGGTGGCACTGCGCTGATTGACACTGTTAGAACACTCAAAATAAAGTATAACAAAAACGAAAAATCATGCATCAGGCATAAATTATGAAACACTTTCGAACACTAACATAATATTATTAAGAAATTTCAATTTTCTATACAATAAAATAAGATTTCTAAAAAAAGCAATTAAAAAAACACATAACTCAGTAAAAATCCATTTTCAGCAATTGCTTTAACGGTAATGTATGCGAATTTTTTTGTGCAGCCTGTATATGAAAACAATTTGAGATCCAACTGAATCCAGTCAAATTATTAGATGACAAAACAGTTTGTAACATTACCTTTACAAAATGAGTATTTTAAAATGATACTTTCTGCTACTTAACAAAAACATGCTGTTTTATTATATAATTATTTCACACAACAAATGCATGAAATGGCTTGAAATTTGCACTGATGGTCACAAAAATACACTATATGTTACCTGTGAACTCTAAGTTTCATTAAATACAGGTACTCCAGTTATTTAGTAACGCATTTCACCATTCTGACTATTAGCTCGTTCTCGAAGAAAACTCAGAAAAGCGAAAAATGAATAAAGTTTTGAAAAAAAAAAATAATAAAAAACGACCGAAACAAGATTTCGGGAAAATACGCCACTAACCACTATAATAGACAAGGATGTGGGTACGCTGTAAAAGGATCATTATGACTTTTGAAAATCTTCTTCCCATTTTTATGAGATCATCATTGGGATTCAGTCAAAACTTTTGCATATAAGAGAATCAAACATTTGTACAATTATAAACGAGTTCAAGAAGGAAAGTGGAACTTTAAACCTATGTTGGAGAATTTACAGTATTAAAAATTCCTATTCAAATTATATAAGACTATTAACAATCATTTTTTTGTTTTTTGCTTTTTTTTTTTTTTTTTTTCAAGTTATATGATATATTTGTTACTCATTATTTAGAAAGGCAATTATTATCATCATTATTATTTGACAGGTTTTTGAATGAAAACATAAGTATTTATTTCCTGAATTAAAAAAACTCAACAATAAACAAGTTTTCTTTTTTTGTCATTTTTAAATTCAGTATCTGTTCTTACTTTAGAAAACTAACGAAATACGTAACAATACCAAAAGGCAATTTTTCAAGCAATCTTGCAATACATAATTAAGTAATACTAGGTCAGTAAAAGTAAGCCGAAACAACTCAGTAATTACTGAATGATTTTCTTTTAAATTCCAGTAACCAAAGAATATATTATTATAGTAAAACCTGTGGAAACGGAATTTGAAGGTACCGAAAAAAATTCCGTTTTAGGCAGATTTCCGACTATATAGGAAGATTTGTTTGTATAGTATTCCTTCCATACATGAAATCATTCCATTTAAGACATAATTCGTTAAGTTCTGTTTTCACGAATTTTACTGTACGAATATAAATAAAGCAGAGGTATTAAAATAATCTTTATTTTAGTGATATTTTAAGACATATATTTAAAAAAAAAAAGTCTTTTATTCTCTGCATTTTGTGACACCCGTTATGTTTTATACACACACACATATAACTTAAATTCTTATACAGTCCCGGGCTCTTGTAAGTTATATTTAGAAAAACATTCTCCATACTCTAACAAGTAAAACATTAAACTCCATTTTTTTGTAACGACAAAAACTGACTGAGCTATGATAGAATTTTAGGAATTTCTGCATTTTCTGGCATTAAAGACGCATTTTTGCGATTTTGGTGGAGAAAACAAAAACGATTATAACTCGATAAAATTTGGTCGTAGAAGAACAGAATATTTACTGTTTTAGTGGTTAGAGATGTGGAAGTTTTTTTAAATATAACTTATAAGACCCCGGAACAGTATAAGAACTTAAATTTCGTAACTTTTTAAAAAATAACTATTCTGACGTAAATGGATTTTCATATGACGAAGAACAACGTTTAAAATATTTTTATAACTGGAAGTGTACATCTAAAACTAACGGTTAAAAAATTAACTATTGATCAACGATAAGAATGAACATCCTGTATATATAAATTTCATTTTTAATTTTATTTTTTAGAAATAGTTGTAGAAATAATTTCAATTAGAGATAACTAAGACAGACCTAAGATAACTGAGATAACCAAGTACCGATAACTCCACACAATCACGCTCGTGTTTAACTGAAAGGTCAAACTAGATTGTTGAAAGTGAGTAAAATTATTTTTAATATGTATATTGTCAGCAAATTTATTACCAGCAACAAAATTTTATTATTTAGACAAGTGTTTTTATACAGAAATGTTATTAGATAACATGTTATATTATCAGAGCAGCCAACCCTCTTGAGTATCACTATTTTCGAAATGAAATATTCCGCATCTTTAATGCAAAAATTCAGCGATTATATGAGACAAAGTTTATTCAGAAATACTGGTAGTCAAAATATAGAGGGTCGGATGCTCTGTATTAAGTAATTCAAAATTGAAAGTAAACTTTCGTAAATTTTTTTGTAGCAAAAAATACTATAACACTTATAGAAATTCCCACCTAATTTCAAGGATGAATAATTTAGAAGAGAAAATAAAAGACCAAGTTTTTTATACGGAGATTCGTTTTCTCTTCGGAATAGGAGAAAAAACTCAACCAGTCCGAATTAAAACAGCAGCGCCATCTTTGGAGAGAAAGAAGAAAGATGTAGGGGGAAAATAATTGATATAACAACGTGATGACGATACAAACACTTCAGGAAAGAGACACGCAACACAGTTTATTTGCTTATCAAAGCATAATGTTCTCTAAAGACCTTATGCACTACAATAGCATTCCTTTTTATGTAATGGAGATACACAAAGGATAAATTTTATAACTACCAAATAAGTATGCGCGGTTTTCTGAGATTGAAACTGTCATAATAAAATGAATAATCTTTCTTACAGTCTTCTTCTTTTTTGAAAAATAGAAATGAAATTCTTGAAAATAAACTTTCATTGACATTATTTCCTCGTATTCCATTTATCTATAAAGTAATACAAGAAAACATTAAATATAAAAAATGTGTTTTATTTAAAATTTAAAATTTTATCTACAAATTTTACACATTTAATGCATTCAAATTCTCAAATTTTAGTTCCATTTCAGCGCATTATTTTATTTTACTCTTTTTAAATTTAATTTAAAGGTGACAAATAAAAAAAATTACATAAGAAAAACATCCTCCTATTATTTGAAAATTCAAGAGTTTGCTATAAGATAAAGCTGGTCACAAAAAATATCCAATAAATATCATTTTAAGTATTATTTTTATATAATTTCAAACGCATCAATAAATAATGAAAATAACAAAGTTGAATTCTACATCTCTCTCTCTCCTCTTACCTAACTCAGTGAGGTAAAAGGAAAATTTTTATTCCATTATGTTAACTTTACTAAAATGCTTCATTTTCTTCAAGTTGCTTTGTTCAATATTTGAAACTTAAAAACAAAACTCGGTGTATCGATATATCTGTCATATAATGTTTGGTGAAAAGAGAAGTGTTTATCGTCTATTTTTTACCCATAAATTATGCATTATTTTATGACACACGCAATTCTGCATTCAATTACATTTTCAACTATTCACGTTCCAACCTCCTCTTTTTTATAGTAAGTTAACATTTTTTGCCTGCTGCAAATAAAAGCTTTTTTTTTTTTTTTAAATAATTTTGACATTTGTTTTTCACGTTATATTCAAAGTTACTTCAAGTTACACAGTACATTTTTATATGTTTTTTCACATATGATACTTTGTATCGTAACGTGGAGCAGTATTATTTCAATATAAAAACATTACAGTACTGCAAATAATAAAGTACCTTTTTTCCCTCTACATGTAACTTTTGTGAGGATAGGTAAGCAATAATAGGTTGTCTGTTATTCATAAGCAGCTTCTTCTCTATTGCGCGTACATAAATTCTACTTTAGTAGTAAAAGATTTTACAAAAGTGACGTTAATATAACGATGTTAACCCATTCGGGACCATGGGTGCATATATGCACCCTCAAAAAGAGCATACAGAATTTATTTTAGGCACCAGTATAAAATAAAAGTAATATTTGCTTTCTCTAATTCGAGCATTTTTGTGATATTTTGAGTAAAGGTAGCTTTTTTAAAAAAAGTGGTGCCAACCGAATAAAATTGGTGTAAAAGCCGTCGGTCCCGAAGGGGTTAATATATGACTTTTAAAAATAACGTTTTTCAAGTTACATCAAGTAAGACATTATATTTTGTGCGTACTTTCAAATTTGATACAAAGTAACACAGTGTATAGTAATTATTTCATTTTTTTTTTAAATTACTCCGCTACAAATTATAAAGAACGTATTTTCTACATTTAACTTTTTTCGAACAGTTAATCAATAACAAGACGTTTTTTACTCCAAAGCTGTTCCTCCTCTTTTGCGTGTTTATTATTTCAGGATTCTGCTTTAGTAATAAAAAAGTTTTGAAAGTGACTTTATTTTGGAAAGATAGAGAGTTGTTTTGTGCGCGTGTCCTTGAAGGTGTGTTTTTTCATGCATGTCCGACTTGTAGCATTTAAGGAAAAGGGGGAGCTACTGTGACGTCAATGGGAATACAATTGGCCATGTGTGACAAAAGATACGTCCAAAGACCTGCTAAAACAATGGACAGTGAGCAGAAACGAAAATGCAGCTGTTCCGAATCACTGACTTTGAACAGGGCTACCACCTCAACCCCCCTTTTAAAACTTCTTCCAACTTTATATAAAAAAAAAAAAACGTCTAGTTACCATATCTAAAAAAAACACGTTACTTTGTTTCAAATTTAATTCATTTCCGTGTATCCCTAACTAAAATGGTCATTTTTCAACGAATAATTCTAATAAAATATACAAACATCATTCATCCCATAACTAAAAGCTTATTAAATTGATATGAAATTATTTTTAATGGTATATAAATTAAAAGTATTTAATCACAAATGAAGCATTATAAGCTTCACAGTCTTTTCGAATGCGTGTATTTGAAATAACGAAATGTCTTCCATTAGCAATGAGTGTGAATTCACATACCACTGAAAACTAATTCACAATACAACAAGAACGAAAAATCATGCGTCAAGCATAGATTATGTAACATTTTCCAACACTTCCAAAATAATTTTGCAAATCTTTACCGTAAGATATCTAACTAAACAATTTTGAAAACTCATAACATATTTAAAAATCCAATTTTAGGAATTACCAACAATATTCGGAAAAATATCAGAGCTCTTTTGTGAAACCCTGTATATGATTTATATAGATTTGTATATATGCTAAATAGGAACCGCGTAGCACAGTTTAAAATTTCCCTTCTGCAATTTTCGACAACAAACGGAAATATACTCGAGAACTTTTGTGCTGCCCTGTATGCAATCTATATAATTTATACACACCAAGTAATATACGAAAAATGAGTTAAATTTAAAAACGCGTCCAGCAACTTAAAAAGCATTCGCAGCAATTATTATTAATAAGCAGTACTTCAACCGAATTCTTTTATGTGTCCCTGTAAATGAACGATGGAAGCTATATACACACAATATTCTATAGTATGCATCTTGTAATCCACATTAGTGATATATATCAATTTCAATATGCTTGACATAGTGAAACATTATTAAAATAAACTGCAAGCGATTTTTCTTCATAGACCGTAATGTAACGGAATTCTGTTGAGTATCCCTGTAAAGGAACTATAAGTGCTATGCACACCACATTCAATAATCAGTCTCTTGTAGTGCACCTCAGTGATATATGTAAATTTCAATATGATTGAAATTGTGTAACATCATTAAAATAAACCGCAAATGAATTTTCTCCATAGACCGCAATGTAACGGAATTCTTTTGAGTGTCAGTGTAAAAAAATATAAGTGCTACACACTTCATTTTCAATACCGAACATGCCACAGTAAGCCTCAATAACATATATCAATTGCATGACGATCCGAGCATATTTACGCGAGTTAGAGCACGGGCAGACAGACAGGCAGACAGATAGACCGAATTCATAAACACTTTTCAACTATGTTGGAAAGTGTTAAAAATGATTTATGCAACTCACTTGAGAAAGATAACATTAAAGAAAAGAACGTGTCTTTCCGTTTTTAGTGTAAAAAAAACACTGAAAAACCATGAAATTAAAAATATCATAAATCCAAAGCTGCCAATTCTCCAGATTTTTGAGTACCACTATATTCGACTAGTAATATATGTCTTATTTAATCGCAAAATTTCTCATAAAATAAAGCGAATAATTCAATCAAAAATAGTAAGTACTCAAAAATACGCAGGGCCGCAAGCTTTGTAAATCGGTAAGTTACCTACCAGTTAATCTACCAGGTCGTATAAAATTTGGATTTTTGTATGTCTTTCTTTAGACACAGGACAATTTTTTTCAAAATATAAGTTATAGGAAAATTGGGCCACGTAAAAAAAAAAAAAATCATAATTTATTATGGAAACAGTTCCTTGTAAAACAAATCTGTGCTTATAAGCTATACTTGTTTTGTAATACTTTTTGTAATTGGAAGTTTACTTTTGTCATCATCGGTAAAGATATAATTGTCATTACCCATATATCTTGAATTACCCTTTATTGGTATAGCTTTCGTTTGCATTTTCTAACGTCTGAATTTTGCAGTTTCATTTCCTCATTCGGTGAGAGTCAAAGACGACAAAAGGACCTATCGAAAACGCGACAATAAGCCGCATATTGAGAAAAAGGGATTAAAATCAAAAGCATCCTACTTCTATAGTCACTTCTTTCTATTAATAAGGTAATGTTCAGATATTCGAGTTACCAATGTACAATTAAGATATGTACAATTTTCAAGGTTGGTGGAGAAGAAAAGACGAAAAAATTGTTCCTTAAATAAATAAATAAATCCACCACTCAAAAATGACAAAAAATGACACAAATATTACACAGTGAAAATTATACAAATAATTGCACATTTGTGTTTGATATTTTTCGCGGAAACTTTAAATAACTAACGGTAGTACCATGGATAACTTATAAGCTTTCGAGATCATGGCTCTGGAATATTTTGTTTGTTTGTTTGTTTATTTATTAGTTATTGTAACAGAAAATTAATTTTATTCGATGGGAAACATTTTAATATTACTAACAAAAAATCCTTTTACGAATAATATACTATATTAAAAAAAATAAATAAATAATGCAAGTGATTAAGAAAACAAAAATATTCAATAAAGAAATATTTAAAGGAAAAAGAGCTTGGTACAATCCTTAGTCGAACTTGTCAAAAACAGTCGAACTTGGTTATTGCGAAAGGATTACGATGTTAGATAGTTATAACAGAGTTCTCATAATAATCATATTTATCAAATATTCAGGCCTCCTAAATAATCCGTTTCTTTAATATTACATTTTTCAAACCAAATTCTCTCTCTTTTTTTCCCCCTCCTTTCTTTCTTTTTCTTTTCTTTTTTTTCTTTTTTTTATCTTTTTTTTTCGCGTTTTCTTGCAACTTTTTCAGAAATCTACCCAGGATATTTTTGTTGCAAATGTAGAAACTTACCACGAAAAATATTTATTGGAAAAACTGGTATAAAAAATGAACCATTTGAGAGCCCTGATTTTCTCGTATTATGAAACACAAACTACATAAAAGCTCATTTATTTATCATTACTGATTGATCACCCATATAGGGGATAACTTTTCATTTCTAATTTAGAAACATGAAACTCAATTATTAATTATAGTTAATTATTTGTTTGTGTTGGTTTTTTTTATTCTGATTTCACAAATTTAAAAAAGAGAGAGAGAGAGCTATAAATAAAAAAGAAAAATTCACTTTTACCATTTATTTACTATTTTAACGAAGTTTTTAATGGAAATAATTTTACTTTAATTAAATTTAATAAACCCAAAAAGAAAATAGTATTTTTTCGAAAAAAAATAAAATAAAATAACAAATTTAATCATAACAAATGCTTGAGTTGAGTTTCAACTAATTTCAGCAAAAGTTAGCAACCGAAAGCATAAAACGTGACTCATCCTGCTTTGGTAAAGCCAAAAAATATTCAAAATTTTAGGGAGTTTCAAAATTTATTTTTGTTATAAGCTAATTTGTCTCCCTAAAACCGAGCTTTTTCCAATGTACTTTTGAGCAACCATTAATAGACGAACCAGTTTCTTTTTCTTGCTAAAGCCAGGCTCCCGTTACATCCAAGCTCGCTATAAGAGAATTCAACTGTAAAAGTACTCTAAACCTTACGCAACATAATATATCGGTTACGAAAACGTAAGAAAAAAAAAGGGAACAGAGGAAAGTATATTCAACTATGTAAATTCTATCCAATAGTTGGAGTATCATAGTTGAGATTTTTTCCAACAGTGCGAAAATATGCCGGCACCAGGACTCGAACCTGGGTTCATCATGTAAATGCTAGAGATTAGATTGAATGCATAGATTCATTATGTAAATGCTATAGTTATAGCTCGGATGAATGAAATTAGCGCTGCAGTGTGCAGCCTTGTCCAACAAATAAGAGTGAAATATGCCAGCCAGGATATCGTTGTATCCCAGTAGGGAGAGCGTTGGTACGGCAAACCAAAGTGCCCAGGTTCGAGTACTGGTCTCGCTATATTTTCGTTGTTGGAAAAAATTTCAAATGTGATACTCCAACCATTGGATATAAAAAAAAAATAGTTTTATGTTACTGCAAATTTTCAAACATTACACTGTTCAACAAGGTATCTGTTTCTCATGAAGCAAGTGATAATATTTATATTTTAGGTGATGCTGATCAATATTACGGCACATGGCTGTAACCAGCTGGCAATAATAAGAGGGGGCTTTGAAATATTTCAGTTGGACTAATTCACATAATTCCTCTCTATTTTAATGATAAATACGTATAGACAGAAGTAAAAGGCAAGTATTCACTGTCATATTACTTTGATTACAAAATAAAAAAAAATTAAATCTAGATTATATTATTATTAAAAAATAGGAATTCTAGAGGGAGTTCAACAAATTTTTAAGAGGGAGGCATCCCATTTTTATCTCCCACAGATTTTGAAAAAAAATGCTAATTTTAATAGAATTTTGCATTAGGGAATATAATATATGATTTCTTTTTTCATTTGAATTTAGTATTAAAATAAGCGATTAAAGGAACACTTACATAGCTGAAAAATAAAATTACAATATTGAAAAGTTACAGTCTTTTTTAGCAAGTAAACTCCCCAAAAATGTATATGCATCAATAATTTTGTGAACTTATCTTAAAACGATTTAAGAGTAACAGTGCGCCCAAATTCAGAATTAAATAATTTGAAGACGAAAAAAAACTTTAAAAAACTTTAAATAATAGTAATGTGACTGAGTGGTACAATTTTGCTTAAAGAAACTATAATTCTGGTAGTATTGCAAAATTTGTAAATGCAGTATTCTGTACTGTGTTCACAGTGTTAAAACTGGGTTCTGATAACTAAGGTACAATTGCTTATTTTCATACGTCATATGCTTAGTACATCATATTCAATAGCTTCGGGAAAATATTACTTAAATTCAGTGGCGTCTCGTGATTGTCTTTTTGGGGGGCACTAAATGCATGCGTGAAACACATATTATTTTGGTACCATTATTACTTATCCATCATACGTAGTATAGGGTAAGTCTTGTAATCGTTTTGAAAAGCGAAATTTTTTTTTTGACGGATTTACACGTTTCAGACACTGGAGATTCCGAAAAACATATTTTTAGAAAAAAAAATTTGCCGTCCGTCTGTGTGTCTGTGTGTCTGTGTGTGTGTCTGTAAACGCTCTATCTCCCGAAGAAATTGAGATAGAGACTTGCAATTTGGTATGTACTTAGTAAGTAATAATGGGAAGAAGCCTATTTCATTTCAAAAATCTCGATTAACCGGAACAATTTTTTTCGGACTCTCGAAATATTCGTTCTGATGAAAGGTATATAAAAATTTTCGAAATTGTTTATTTTAAGAAAAAAATATAAAAGACAATAAAAAAACATAAATTTTGCATAAAGCATGAAGTCGATCGGATAATGAGTTGTCGAGATATTTGGAATCCTATTTTCCACACTCTTCGATTTTTCATGACCCTGTATTTCACCCAAATTTCACTTCAAAGATATATTTTAATTGGAAATTTGACGCTTAATCAGATGCAATAAACCGCTAGTTAATAGGATTATTATTTTTGGAGTTATAAGGAAAAACCTCTTTCAAGCAATTCAGTAATCGAGCCTTTAAAGTTTGTGACGTCATCAAATCACGATTTTATTTGAATTGCCAATGCATTTTATAAGTAGTTTACACATGTTTTATTTTAATATTTTACATTATGCATATCCATGATGGGTAAGTATTATGGTGGCCCCCAACGACTAGTTTTTTACAAGAAATCTTTTCAATGGCAGAACTTTCTGACAGTAAATAAAATAAAGTCTTCTTTTTTAATAATAGTGTTAAGAAAAGAGTAAATTTAGCAGCTATGCATTTAGTGCCCCAAATAAAGCCAGTCACGAGCCACCACAGCTTAAATTTGGAAACACGTGTTCTTATTTTTTTTTTAGATCTCTTCTCAAAAATGATTCCACATGTACTGTTTTTTTTTAAGTTCAAATTTTAGGAAAAATTTTGTAAGAACCTAAAGATAGACTTTAATAAGGCAAAAGAACTAGGGAATTATCTAATGAACAAAGACTACGCTTTCTGTCACAAAGCTGTTGAAATGTCTATAAACGAAGGTACATATAATTTACAAGCGTGATCATATGCAACTATAAGCAAAAGATTAGAGTCATTTGCTGAAAAGATAAAAGCACATAATACAAACAATAGCGCGCCGGGAAAAACTGTTCCATTTTACATGACTTGACTAACTGAAGATCCTCACGTATATCAGTGAAATTGTTATAAGTGCACGATGATTTAATGATATTTTAATATTTGTTAATGTAAATAAGCAATACTATATCTTTAATATCGTTTATTACCTTTAACATTTTATATTTTTGTAACTGTGTAAGTTTTAAATATGTAAAAGTACTTAAAACCGAATACATATTTTCGAGTCAAAACTACTTAGAAAAAAATAAGAAAGTTCATATTCCCATTTTAAGCAATTTTTTTTCAAAGTGCAGAAATGATTAAAAAATGATAATAAGTTAAAATAGAAAATATATTTTTGGTATTTTTAAAGGTATCGCAGATCTTTAAAAAAATGACATCTAATTTTGAATATAAACCCTCGGATATCGGAAGTATATTCATTTAATTAAAATAAAATCTGAATTATTCTTCCCAAACACTTTAATTAAATAAAGCCTCATATTTCAACTATATTTTTCAGGCGATATGGTTATTCTATAATGGTTATTATAGTTCTGCAGTATATCTTTGAACTGAGGCACACAGATCATGATCTTGCTTTATTCTAAAGCAGTTTTCTATCACTGTAAACGTCTGAGTGAGCTTTTTAAAATAACAGTTGATTATTTAGAGAAAACATGCCAGTTTAATGGAAAACTAAAATAAAATTTCATGCATGGCTTCTAAAAAATGCAAACGTTAATCCCATTACGGGATGTCCTAAAGTGTACTTCAAAATTTAATAAAAAGTAAACGGTGACAGCTATATTGAAATTATTTTTGCTGGAGAGTAATACTTGCAATTCCAAAACGCAAGATATTTTCTCCATTTCAAAAGCTAAACAGAATGAATAGTAAGAGCTGAATGAACTTTTATCCATTTTTAGGTGCGTTCGTAATTATATAAATACGTAGCACCTATTGTCGTCGCTTGGTCCGTCCGTCTGTCTGTCCGTCTTTCTGTCCGTCCGTCCGCATATAACAACGCAAAAACTACCAAACCGAATGGTTTGGAATTTAAGATATATTATCTTTGCAGAATTTTGTCGAGACATTTCAATTGTTTTAAAAATCGAATCAAAAGTTTAGGAGATATTAATAAAAATATTTATTAAGAAATTTGAATTTTTTTTTTAAATCGGTGCTTTCTTGTTAGAGGAGCTTCCGAGGTTTAATCGTCAAGCGACCGAGATACTTTTATTTTATTTTATACCGCTAACCAGGCCCCTACCTGCCCGGCATGAATGCCTAGCTTAACGGGTTAGTACCTGGGTGCGGGGCGGAAATCGCCTGATCACAGCATGGCTGTGATCCACCTGACTATTGATTTGTTCACATCGCTGCTGTGCTTGCTCTCTTGTGATTTGCTACCGTTATCTTTGTTTGCCGGTTCAAGGTTTCTGTTTAACTTTGTTGAATTGACAGATTTAATAGGTCTCGTAATTTAGAACCTTGATCAGGTGACGAGACCCTCACCTGACTAGGCACCCCCAGAGGTATTATTCACAGGTAACTTGGAGGGCTTTGCACCCACGACGGATTTTACATGCACCAGGTGCCATTAGCATACATAGATTTACATATTTACCATGTCTGTTGGCTTGTCACGTTCATGGTGGGTTGTCGCTGTAGTGTTTATCGCCTCTTTTATGGGCTGATTTCCCTTCTTGTTGTATTTGTCTCTGTCAAGGCTTTTTGGCGTTTTTATAGGCTCGCCCCTGTTGTGGGTTGTTTTTTGTCTATCATTCATTGGTTTTTTGTCTCTTTCTTGATATATTTTTACCTCTAGCTTGTGCTAGAGCTGGTTTTCACATTTTGAATCTTGGTCTTCTTTCGAGAGTTTCACTGGTTATTATGTCACTATCGTGGGTCTTGTCACGTTGTAACATTTGTTACTGGTGGTTGTCACATTGTAACTTTTGTTACTGGTGGTTGTCACATTGTAACTTTTGTTACTGGTGGTTGTCACATTGTAACTTTTGTTACTGCTGGTTGTCACATTGTAACTTTTGTTACTGGTGGTTGTCACATTGTAACTTTTGTTACTGGTGGTTGTCACATTGTAACTTTTGTTACTGGTGGTTGTCACATTGTAACTTCTGTTACTGGTGGTTGTCACATTTCTGGATGTTGCACACTCATTTTTGTTGTCTTTGTCACTTTATCTCACCCAAGCATTGGGGATTTTGATTTTTTTTTCCCTTCGTGAATACGCTTTTTGCGATCAGTCCATTGAATCCTAATGGCTGTTATCACTGCTTTTGAATTTTGTGCAACTTGTTGATTTGTTGTTTGAGAAACTTGTCGCACTAATGGAGTGGGGCTTGTTCCGTGGCCGTTAGTCCGTCATGTATCTATGAGGCTGTATTCACTTGATTTGACACTGTTTTTTTCCCCATTAACTTTCTTTGGCAGGTGTGCTTTGTGCATTCACCATTTAATTATTTTGTTCACTTTTTGTTGGCTATTTGCCTTCATCAGTTGGTGAAATTCAGTCCGTCACAGATGACTTCCACTTCTCACTAGTGCTGAAAAAAATCGATTTTTTTTTGGCGTAGCAAAGAGGTTCCATTGCTACTTTTTTTTTTTTTTTTTTAAAGATATATTAGAAAATATACTTACCAAATGGATGGCTTTTGAGAGTGGGATATGCTTTTGAGGAATCTCGCTGCTGGGAAGGTGTATTTATTGTGATATGAGATCGATGTTTTCTACTAACCATCTCATCACTGCTCTTCCTTTTGTTTGTACTTGTTTGTTGTTCGCTAACTGGTTGTGCCATATTTTTTCGTTGTTCGGTGTGATGTGGATCAGATGTAGTGTTTGGGTTAGTGGGCAGTCTGTTAGATAGTGTTTGGGGGTTCCCAACTCCCCGCATGAGCAGTTTGGTGCGCCTTTGCGCTTAAACCTGTGTAAGTAGTCCGGGAATGCTCCGTGACCCGTGTAAATTTGACTTAGTAGATTGCAGCTGATGATTCTGCGAGAATCTACTTTTGGGAAGTATTCATATGTCTTCCTGCCCGTTTCCCCATAATCCCACTCGAACTGCCATTGTTTGATAGTGAGTTCTTTTAGTTTTCTTTTTAAGTTTGATATCGGTCTTTCTAAAAAGATGGTTTGGAATTTCTTTTAGATGGTATGGAATTTCTTTACTTTGGTTTTCTGCAGCCTTTTTTGCTAATTCGTCGGCATCCTCGTTTCCTTGGATACCCACATGTGCTTTGACCCAGCTAATTTTGAATTTATTGTTTGAGTCTTTTACTGTTTTTTGTATTGTATCGATTAATTTTACTACATTGAAGGGTTTACTGAGTGATTGGATGGCTGACATGCAGTCCGAGCGAATGCTGTATTCCTTCCCTGTGCTATTTCCCCATTCTGCTGCTTTTAGTATAGCCAGTAGTTCGGCTTGGAAAACACTGTTGTACTTCCTTAATGGAGCTGACCATGTTTTTATTTTTTGTTCATTTTTGAAAGCTACGAATGCCGAACCCGTAGCGCCTGTTTCCAATTTTGAACCGTCCGTATATATTACTATGTCCTTGTAATTATGGCCTATTCTTGGTTCTATGGTGTCCGCGGGATGTGTTTCCCATACATTAATCTTTTTTATATAGTCTGTATGGTGGATAGTGGTTCCGTGTATTTCTGTCGTTTCTCTTAAACGAGATATTGTGCCGTATTCTGCCTCGTATTTAACTTGGAGGTGAATTGGAATCAGGCCAGCAAGTACCTGAAGGGCCGCTGTTGGGGCAGTTTTATATGCCCTAACTATAGCCAGCAAAAAATGCCTTTGGCATGTTGTTAGTACTTGTTTACTTCTTTGGTTTAGCTTATGTCCCCATATTGAGGCTGCGTAAGTCAGTGTTTTCTCAGCTACTGTTCTATACCATATTTTTAAGATGCTTGGTTTCAATCCCCAACCCCGTTTGGCCATTTGTCCCATCATCCAAAACGCTTTCCTTACTTTGGCTGTTTGTGCTTGGCAGTGTGTTTCCCAATTTAGGTTTTTATGTATGTTTACACCTAGATACTTAATGTTTTCTTTTCCTTCAAATTCCCTTTCTTTGAATTTAATTCCTTCAATTTTATATGTGTCTGCTGTTGGTAGGTTTCTTGTGTGTGTTCTATTAAGGTACAGTAGTTCTGTTTTGTCCCAATTAAGCGTTAGGTTATTTTCCGTTACCCATTCATAAAATTCTTTTATTATTTTGTTTGCTAGTTTTACTAATTGTTCTTTTGTTTTTGCTTTTATTATTAAAATAAAGTCGTCTGCGAAGGCCTGTATTCTTACATTTTTACCCCAGTTTTTCTTTAGGGCTGTATCTGCTATTAGCAGCCACAGCAGTGTGGCTTATTTTACTTATTTTATGACATTATACTATTTTATGACAGAAATACTTATTTTATGACAGAAATTAATCTGCAGACAATATAATTCATTTCACAGAATTAAAAATCAGCAAGATCTGAATATTTATATAACTAGCTATAGTACGAACGCACCTCATTTGTCACGTTTGACGTACAATTTCCAACTTGTTATACGTTAGTTTGAGTCTGCTAACAGTTTGAGACAGTGCAGCGACATCTATCGATGATATTTGGTACTAAAACAAGGAAGCATTGTAAAGAAATTCACGACGTCACACATTAATCTTTTGCAAGAATAACATCAATCGCTATCACAGTTTACTTGTTATTGAATATAGAAAACGCTCCGTTAACTTTGGGAGACCCTGTATATTGTCCTTATTTACAGTTATAGGAAAATAAACTTTATTGTTATCAGAACATCTGTTTTAGAATAAGCTTATGTGTGACTTTGATACGTAGTCACAGTATCGAATAAAATTTAATACTTTTGATACAAATAAGTTTGTAATAATTAAGGCCCGATAAATTATGCGGACATTTTACTATACATTTCTAATAGAAATATTTTTTATTTAATAACCCAAATTCTGCGATTAACTAAGACAAAAATTACTATTCGAAAAAGTTGTTAGAATTCAGCATAATTTGTAGGACTGTGATATTTTTCATATTTTAAAATATTTAATTTGTTTTACCCAATTTAGTTCAATTACTTTTCGAATTTATTGTTTCCACTTGATTATACACTGCTCAAAACAATTAAAGGATATTGCAGTTTTAGGTGGATTTTGTATCTGGGAAACTTTTTAGCTGATTGATACATGGTCGACAGACATAGTAGGTTATATGAGAATAAATTACACATGTTTGGCAGAAAAAAATGCATTTTATTGCGCATTTGTGTACAAAAGGAAAAAAACACAATTTGTGCATATGAGAAAAAAAGAATAAGAAAAGGTGTTTTCTTCAAAGAAAATCATTTTCAGTAGGGGGTATGGTTTTCACGGGCGGCCAGCAACGTTGAACACCTTTGAGGCATGGACTCAATGAGGCTATTAATGACGAGTTGGGGTATTCTGCCCCACTCTTCCAGAAGAGCTCTTTCCAGTTCTTGGAGAGTTTGTGGGGGTTGTTGGCGGCCAGAAACTCGTCTTCCTAGAGCGTCCCAAACGTGCTCGATTGGATTCATGTCTGGAGAACACGCTGGCCATTCCATTCGAACGATTCCTTCCTCGAAAAGGAAATCCTCCACCAGGTTTGCACGATGTGGGCTGCAGTTATCGTCCATTAAAATGAAGTTATCTCCGATTGCTGCAGCGTAAGGGACTACAATAGGTCTGAGGATCTCATCCCTATATCGGCGACCAGTCAGAGCTCCATCTCGAATGATGTAGAGGTCAGTGCGCCCGTCAATGGAGATGCCACCATACACCAACACTCCTCCACCGCCAAATCTGACACTTTCGTGCACGAACGCAGGATTATTCCTACTGCCACGATCCCTCCAGATGAAAATACGCCTATTATCCGGATGCACAGAAAAACGGGACTCGTCAGAAAACAGAATATTGCTCCATTCATTTCTCCTCCAGTTGACATGCTCGGTTGCCCACTCCCTGCGGTCGCGACGATGCCTTGATGCTAATCTAACACATACCATCGGTCGGCGAGCATACAGACCTACAGCATGGAGCCGGTTTCGGACAGTCTGAGTTGAAATCGTGATGCCTGTAGCCGAGCGAAGGTGTTGTTGGAGAAGAGTAGCGTTCATGTTTCGGTGTCTCCGAGCTGTTAACGCTAAATACCGATCTTCATTGGGCGTTGTTGCCCGTCTACGACCTTGCCCTGGTCTTCGGCCTGCACATCCACTTTCCAAAAAACGGTTCCAGATCCTGGAAATGACACTTTGTGACACTCCAATGGCTTGCGCTACTTCGGCTTGAGTTTGGCCCCCTTCTAACCTACCAACAATTCTCCAAGCTTCTGAATCTGTCAAATGACTTCGCTGACACATCGTACTCATCGAAACAAAGCAATCACTGAATGCCGATCATCCTTGTCTTCATTCTCTTTTATCCAGTTGAAAGTCAAATTTCATTCGCTGCCGCTGAAGCGACGTTTTTGACGTCGAACTCAAAATTTGCATACTCCACAGTTTGAGAACCAGAAAAATTTGCATTTGTGATTCTCTTCTTCTATTTTCGGCAAAAAAAATTTCGTTTATATCTTTATTTTATATAAAACTTCAAATATCCTTTAATTGTTTTGAGCAGTGTATATTAGTATGATATATGTGCCAACAGAAATCTTAAAAAAGAAAAAAAAAACTATATATCATGCATTTATTTGTAGTACAATTGTTTCACTTTCTTTTTCTTCTTTTTTTTAATGGTAAGTTAAAATAATTAAAGATAATTCAATATTTTAATTATGGAAGAAGGAAAATTTCACTTTACATAGCGTTAGTTAATATTTAGCGAAATAATACATTACTAATCGTCGTTTGCTATATTGAATAAAAGTCATTTCTGAGAGTTCTATAACATTATTATAGTCAACTCTCGTTATTCCGAACTCGCTATGACCGAGAAAAAAAAGAAATTTGAATTATCTGTTTCTAAAAAATACAATGACATCACTAAAGAGAAAATACTTATCTAACACTTACCTGTGAAGCAACCCCTTCTGTTGCTTTGGATTTCAAAAGATCTTTAGAGTTTTGGAGGAAGATTACTTACAAAGGAACTTTTTAATTAAAATGTTTAAGTTATATGCTAAAAATATAATTATTATCATTTATAAATCTTACTTAGACCTTTCAATCGATGTAATATTCTTTAAAATTTATCAATCGGTTCTCGAGTTTTTGAGCATTGAAATATTGTTGATTGATTCATTCTCCTGGCTTTCCCTGTTTTCTCAAAAACTATTTTAGATAATGTGAATGTTACAAATTGAAGATTGCAGCCAGAATTATCATCAGGGCCTGACTTATGCAGGGGTATGCGGGGCAGCTGCCCCCCCCCATTTGAGAAGACCCCCTCTGGGCTTAATCAGGATTTTTGTTAAAAGGGTGCAAAATGGTTAAAATTGGCCAAAAGTGACCAAAATTCTTACATTTTCAAAGATTTTAGGAAGGGAGTGTAGACCTCTGCTTCCTGTTCCCCATTACCTCTCCTCCCCATTGTATCGATTAATTTTACTACATTGAAGGGTTTACTGAGTGATTGGATGGCTGACATGCAGTCTGAGCGAATGCTGTATTCCTTCCCTGTGCTATTTCCCCATTCTGCTGCTTTTAGTATAGCCAGTAGTTCGGCTTGGAAAACACTGTTGTACTTCCTTAATGGAGCTGACCATGTTTTTATTTTTTGTTCATTTTTGAAAGCTACGAATGCCGAACCCGTAGCGCCTGTTTCCAATTTTGAACCGTCCGTATATATTACTATGTCCTTGTAATTATGGCCTATTCTTGGTTCTATGGTGTCCGCGGGATGTGTTTCCCATACATTAATCTTTTTTATATAGTCTGTATGGTGGATAGTGGTTCCGTGTATTTCTGTCGTTTCTCTTAAACGAGATATTGTGCCGTATTCTGCCTCGTATTTAACTTGGAGGTGAATTGGAATCAGGCCAGCAAGTACCTGAAGGGCCGCTGTTGGGGCAGTTTTATATGCCCTAACTATAGCCAGCAAAAAATGCCTTTGGCATGTTGTTAGTACTTGTTTACTTCTTTGGTTTAGCTTATGTCCCCATATTGAGGCTGCGTAAGTCAGTGTTTTCTCAGCTACTGTTCTATACCATATTTTTAAGATGCTTGGTTTCAATCCCCAACCCCGTTTGTCCATTTGTCCCATCATCCAAAACGCTTTCCTTACTTTGGCTGTTTGTGCTTGGCAGTGTGTTTCCCAATTTAGGTTTTTATGTATGTTTACACCTAGATACTTAATGTTTTCTTTTCCTTCAAATTCCCTTTCTTTGAATTTAATTCCTTCAATTTTATATGTGTCTGCTGTTGGTAGGTTTCTTGTGTGTGTTCTATTAAGGTACAGTAGTTCTGTTTTGTCCCAATTAAGCGTTAGGTTATTTTCCGTTACCCATTCATAAAATTCTTTTATTATTTTGTTTGCTAGTTTTACTAATTGTTCTTTTGTTTTTGCTTTTATTATTAAAATAAAGTCGTCTGCGAAGGCCTGTATTCTTACATTTTTACCCCAGTTTTTCTTTAGGGCTGTATCTGCTATTAGCAGCCACAGCAGTGGTCCCAGACAGCTGCCTTGCGACCGAGATACTTATTTTATGACAGAAATTAATCTGCAGACAATATAATTCATTTCACAGAATTAAAAATCATCAAGATCTGAATATTTATATAACTAGCTATAGTACGAACGCACCTCATTTGTCACGTTTGACGTACAATTTCCAACTTGTTATACGTTAGTTTGAGTCTGCTAACAGTTTTAGACAGTGCAGCGACATCTATCGATGATATTTGGTACTAAAACAAGGAAGCATTGTAAAGAAATTCACGACGTCACACATTAATCTTTTGCAAGAATAACATCAATCGCTATCACAGTTTACTTGTTATTGAATATAGAAAACGCTCCGTTAACTTTGGGAGACCCTGTATATTGTCCTTATTTACAGTTATAGGAAAATAAACTTTATTGTTTTCAGAACATCTGTTTTAGAATAAGCTTATGTGTGACTTTGATACGTAGTCACAGTATCGAATAAAATTTAATACTTTTGATACAAATAAGTTTGTAATAATTAAGGCCCGATAAATTATGCGGACATTTTACTATACATTTCTAATAGAAATATTTTTTATTTAATAACCCAAATTCTGCGATTAACTAAGACAAAAATTACTATTCGAAAAAGTTGTTAGAATTCAGCATAATTTGTAGGACTGTGATATTTTTCATATTTTAAAATATTTAATTTGTTTTACCCAATTTAGTTCAATTACTTTTCGAATTTATTGTTTCCACTTGATTATATATTAGTATGATATATGTGCCAACAGAAATCTTAAAAAAGAAAAAAAAACTATATATCATGCATTTATTTGTAGTACAATTGTTTCACTTTCTTTTTCTTCTTTTTTTTAATGGTAAGTTAAAATAATTAAAGATAATTCAATATTTTAATTATGGAAGAAGGAAAATTTCACTTTACATAGCGTTAGTTAATATTTAGCGAAATAATACATTACTAATCGTCGTTTGCTATATTGAATAAAAGTCATTTCTGAGAGTTCTATAACATTATTATAGTCAACTCTCGTTATTCCGAACTCGCTATGACCGAGAAAAAAAAGAAATTTGAATTATCTGTTTCTAAAAAAGACAATGACATCACTAAAGAGAAAATACTTATCTAACACTTACCTGTGAAGCAACCCCTTCTGTTGCTTTGGATTTCAAAAGATCTTTAGAGTTTTGGAGGAAGATTACTTACCAATGCAGCTTTTTAATTAAAATGTTTAAGTTATATGCTAAAAATATAATTATTATCATTTATAAATCTTACTTAGACCTTTCAATCGATGTAATATTCTTTAAAATTTATCAATCGGTTCTCGAGTTTTTGAGCATTGAAATATTGTTGATTGATTCATTCTCCTGGCTTTCCCTGTTTTCTCAAAAACTATTTTAGATAATGTGAATGTTACAAATTGAAGATTGCAGCCAGAATTATCATCAGGGCCTGACTTATGCAGGGGTATGCGGGGCAGCTGCCCCCCCCCCCCATTTGAGAAGACCCCCTCTGGGCTTAATCAGGATTTTTGTTAAAAGGGTGCAAAATGGTTAAAATTGGCCAAAAGTGACCAAAATTCTTACATTTTCAAAGATTTTAGGAAGGGAGTGTAGACCTCTGCTTCCTGTTCCCCATTACCTCTCCTCCCCCAAAAGGAACAATCTACATCATCATAAAACTAATGTTATATAATTTATACAAAAGTACGTTAGTGTATGAGGAATGAAGTAACAACATAACAAGTGTTGAAATTTGTTGCTATTAATATAAGTGTATGCCTGCACTTGTCTTTCCATATTATGGAATCTACCAAATGCATGGTGATGCAATACAAAGATTAAATTTTATAATGTGGTAGAAAATTTTATATAATAGCAAATAACCATGAGTGTCTGAAAGACCTGTATTTACACTTCAAAAGCTCACATGATTCGTTATGTTACAATACAAAAAAGACAGTGTTCTGTCATCTGTTAAAGTTGTGACCATCTTTCTTGTGATACCCTGTATAAAGATGTAAATAGTATTTTGTTCGAAATTTATGTAGACATACAATAGGTATGAAGTTTAGTACTAGTCACTTCAATATAATTCCCGAACAATTTCCATGGATAGATAGAAGGGTGCCCTCCAGAATGATGCCTACCCCGGGGCCACAGATAGTCTAAGTCGGACCCTGATTTCCATTTATAAATTTTAATTAGTCCTTTCGATCGACTTACGATTTTTTAAATTGATCAGTTAGTTCCCGAGTTTTTGAGTATTGAAAGATTGGTTGATTGATTGATTCTCCCTGTTTTTCCCTGTTTTCTCAAAAATTATTTTAGATACAAGAATGCAACATACTGCACATTGTAGCTAGAAACGTTCTATGTCTGCAGTTGATAAGTTTAGTGTTCGTTATGCAACCGTTTCTGAGACTATTCCAGAGAGACAGATAATTTTCTTTTTAATGTTATATTTCACTATGTCGTCTAAATAGTCGAATGAACTTAGAAATGGGTGTTTTCTGAAAATCACAAACAGATACACCAATTTCATATATTACATATTAGTATAGATACAGAACTGATACATTTTCTATAATTCGAATTGTTTTAAACAAATTAAATTATAAAAGCATATTACATTCTAAAATTAAACTTATTAAAATCATTTTAATCTTAAATTGCCAAAACTATCTTATCTTTATTGTAACTAGAATCATAATAACAGATGTAATGTAGTAGAAACTGTGAAATATAATAACTAAAAACGTAATGAAAAAAAAATACAAGAGAAGATCCAAATACCGGATAGAGCCCAAAAACCGGCTACTAGGTATCCTGTTAACTTAGTGCAGCACAGTCTAACGGAGATTGGCAGAGTTTGTACCTTTGATTGAGAGATAAAAGGCACGAGCGGTATATCACTGAGGTGTGTCTCATTTACAAACAATAAGAGCAAAATTGCTGACCTGACGAACTCTGGGATATCAAAAGTTTTTTAGATATGTGTTTAAAAGCTAATTTTATCTAAAAAACAGCTCAAACGATTTTGATTAAATTTTGTATCCTACCATTTTGGATTATGATAAAATAATTTGGCTAAGTTCGAGAAAATTCGATTAGTGGGTCATTTTTGGGTCATTACGAATCAAGCTAATTATATTTAAAAACAACTCTAACGATTTTGAATAAATTTTGTCTTCCACCGTTTTGAAGTACGAGAAAACCATTGGGCTAAGTCACGTGTTCCGGAAAATTCGATTAAAGGGTCATTTTTGGGTTATTACGGGTCAAGATAATTATATCTGAAAAACGGCTCCAACGATTTTAACTAAATATTTTTTCCTAGCGTTTTGGATTACGATAAGACCATTGGGCGTGTTCGAGAAAATTTTATTAGTGGATCATTTTGGTCCACTACGATTAGAGCCAATCTAATTTTATCTAAAAAACCGTTCTAATGATTTTGACTAAATTTTGTATTCTACCATTTTGCGGTGCGAGAAAACCATTGCGCTGGGTCACATGTTTGAGAAAATTTGATTAGTGGGTCATTTTGGGTCAAGCTAATTTTATCTAAAAAACGACTCAAACGATTTTGACGAGATTTTGTATCTTACCATTTTGATGTACGAGAAGACGATTGAGCTGGGTCACATGTTCGAGAAAATTCGATTAGTGTGTCATTTTGGGTCGCTACGAATCAGGGTCAAGTTTATTTTATTTAAAAAAGGCTGATTTGACAAAACGATTTTGACAAAATTTTATATGCTACCATTTTGGATTACAGGAAGACAATTGGGCTAAGTCCCATGTTCAAAAAAATTCGATTAGTGGATCATTTTGTGTCACTACGATTAGGGTTAGGCTAATTTTATCTAAAAATACCATTCTAACGATTTTGACTAGATTTTGTATTCTACCATTTTGCGGTACGATAAAACCATTGCGCTGGGTCACATGTTCGAAAAAATTTGATTAGTGGGTCATTTTGGGTCAAGCTATCTAAAAAACGACTCAAACGATTTTGACTAGATTTTGTATCCTACCATTTTGAGGTACGAGAAGACAATTGAGTTGGGTCACATGTTCGAGAAAATTCGATTAGTGTGTCATTTTGGGTCACTGCGAGTCAGGGTCAAGCTTATTTTAATTGGGCTAAGTCACATGTTCAAAAAAATTTGATTAGTGGGTCATTTTTGGGTCATTACGGGTCAAGCTAATTATAACTAAGAAACGGCTCTAACGATTTTGACTAAATTTTGTGATATACAGTTTTGGATTACGAAAAGATCATTGGGCTGGAAAATTCGACTAGTGGGTCATTTTCGGTCACTACGATTAGAGTCAAGCTAATTTATTTAAAAATACCGTTCTAACGAGTTTGACGAAATTTTGTATTCTACCATTTTGGGGTACGAGAAAACCATTGCGCTGGGTCACATGTTCGAGAAATTTTGATTAGTGGGTCATTTTGGATCACTACTGGTCAGGCCCAAGCTAATTTTATCTAAAAAACAGCTCTAACGATTTTGATTAAATTTTGTATCCAAGCGTTTTGGATTACGAGAAGACCATTGGGCTAAGCCCCATGTTCGAGAAAATTCGATTAGTGAGTCATTTTGGGTCACTACGAGTCAAGGTCTAGCAAATTCTGTATTAAAAACTGCTATAACGATTTGGACTGAATTTTCTATCCTACCGTTTTGGATTTCGAGAAGAGCATTGGGCTAGATCACATGTTCAAGAAAATTCGATTAGTGGGTCATTTTTAGGTCACTACGCGTCAACGCATTTCAATGTGAAAGAAGGTTGAAACAGTTATTAAGTTTTAGAACAGTTGGCGAGATTTTGCGGGAAAATTGACTCAAGATTACCAATGCCAAAACACATGCTTGGCGCTAAATGAAAGAATAAGTTTGCGACGTTCCGCCAAATGTTGATGACTTTTGGAAAAAAATTTGGATTTCAGTATCTGAAGTAATTTTCTAGAAATTCCAACTAGGAGCTGAGATACGTGATTCAACCAATGAGATTCCATAGTCCTTTGTGCACGGAATGCTGTACTTTGATTTCTGACTTATAAAAAGGCGTTTAGGCCTAAAAGTCTTGCTACCAAAATAAAGTGTTCAACGCACTAAAAATTTAGTTTGGAAAGATGCCCTTTCGTTGTAAATATTTAAGTAATGTTAAATTTAGAAATATATACATAGTTTAAGATTGATTGTTTCAGTAAATAATACTGTTATAAGAAATGCTTTATAACAATAACACTTTGAGAATTTATTGTTATATCGAGTTGAACACAAAGCTGATTTTAACCGAACGCAGCTCGGTCTTCCCCGCTGGTTATTTTACTATATATGAATGAGTGATACCAGTTCTATAGTTTAAATATAGCAGTGGTCCAAATACCGGCCACCCAGAGTGGTATAAATACCGGCCACACAGAGTGGTATAAATATAGCCCACACGGTATCTAGACATCTCTGGGTTTACTCCGGACAAAGGGGACGAAAATAAATTCATTTATGGGATCATGTATTGTTTTGTTGCGTCATTCGCGACATTATGGTTACCCGATCACCTCACAGAAAAGCGCTGTAGAACAATTCAAAATCGTCCGCAATAAATAAGAAGAAAAACTAGTCGTTGGGGGCCACCGTAATACTTACCCATCATGGATATGCATAATGTAAAATATTAAAATAAAAATGTGTAAACTACTTATAAAATGCATTGCAATTCAAATAAAATCGTGGCTTGATGACGTCACAAGCTTTAAAGGCTCGATTACTGAATTGCTTGAAAGAGGTTTTTCCTTATAACTCCAAAAATAATAATCCTATTAACTAGCGGTTTATTGCATCTGATTAAGCGTCAAATTTCCAATTAAAATATATCTTTGAAGTGAAATTTGGATGAAATACAAGATCATGAAAAATCGAAGAGTGTGGAAAATAGGATTCCAAATATCTCGGCAACTAATTATCCGATCGACTTCATGCTTTATTCAAAATTTATGTTTTTTTATTGTCTTTTATATTCATTTCTTAAAATAAACAATTTCGAAAATTTTTATATACCTTTCATCAGAACGAATATTTCGAGAGTCCGAAAAAAATTGTTCCGGTTAATCGAGGTTATTGAAATGAAATAGGCTTCTTCCCATTACTACATACTAAGTACATACCAAATTGCAAGTCTCTATCTCAATTTTTTCGGGAGATAGAGCGTTTACAGACACACACACACACACAGACACACAGACACACAGACGGACGGCAAAATTTTTTTTCTAAAAATATGTTTTTCGGAATCTCCAGTGTCTGAAACGTGTAAATCCGTCAAAAAAATTTTTTCGATTTTCAAAACGATTACAAGACTTACCCTATACTACGTATGATGGGTAAGTAATAAAAAAAATGTCCGAGGAAAAATTGAGAAATTCAGGCGAAAGGACTAGAGATTGTATTTTAAAAAGGTAAGAAAGAAGCTATCCGTCAGTGGAAGATGAGGAAATTTGTGTCTTCTGCGAGGGTGCTTTCTCCGCTGGCAAGAAGAAGGATGTCTGGGTCCGATGTTTAGAATAGGATATGTTGTCCCATTGTGACAACAGTGAGTGATTACTATGTTTGTGATTTTTGTGCATAAATTAATCTACATTTCAAGCACACCCAGAAAAAGGAATTGATTAAAACTACAAAACATGTTTTGTTGAGTACATTTTGGTTGTTTTAGCAAAATTTTTAGTTGAAGTAAAAAAAATGGTTTTGTTGCTTGGACAAACAAATTTTGTTAACTCTTACAAAATTTTTACAAATTTCATCAATTTTACTTGAATTAACAAAATCTGTTTTTTTTAATTTTACAATAATTTTGTAATTTAAATTTGTAATTCCAGCAAAATTTAAATTGTTGTGTAGTAGCCATAACTCTCTCACGTAACACAATTTATTTGACTTATATAGCTATATAATTAAAGGATTAACATAATTTTTGGATAATTAAAACTTTTTTTCACTGGGACAGACCAAGGTAGTTTCAAAAATCCCCCTGTCCCATTTATTATTTTCTTCTATCTTTACAAGAAGAAAGTATTGGAATCATGAAAATTTTCGACTTCCGGTTTCCGACGGATTTTAGAAAGTCCTGAACACGATTTGACTGTTTTTAGAAAATGACTGTCAATGACTCTGTCCGTCTGTATGTGACAAAAATTTTGTGGGCGCTCTATCTCAAGAACTAATGCACGGAATTTAATAAAATTTTATACTTAGTTACTTACTGATATAAATTGTCGCTGATTAGTTTTTGGTGTAAATCGCGCAACAGGTGGCGCTGCTATGTTGCATTTTTGCGATTTCTGCAATAGCTCTATCTCATTTTCAGCAGTGAATTACGCCTGTAATCTTTGAATAATAACCAGTGAATTTTTATCCTGCTTTTTGCAGGCGTAATTCACTGCTAAAAATGAATTAATAATTAACTTTGTGTTGCCGTATGCTGGGCTTTGTATTGTCGTCTCATGTTTGCCGCAGAAATTTGCGTGCTCCTGATGACATTTCCATCTTGTGCTGCGGTTGCAGCCGGTCCGACATATATAAGAGTGAGAAATGCCGAGTTCGGATATCGTTCCTTGTAGCTCAGTGGTAGAGACTCAGAGAGCTGTTCTGAGGACCCGGGATCTAATTCGGACTTGGGGCATTCTTCACTCTCTCGGTTTGCGCTTGAAAAAAATCAGGATAAAAAATCTCGTGTTATTATTCAAGGATTACAGGCGTAATTCACTGCTGAAAATGAATTTAAAGATAGTTAAAAATGCATATTTAGATTGGTTCATTTAACAAATTTTTTTGTAGTTTAAACAAAACAAGTTCGTAATATAACATATTTTATTATTTAAACAAACAAAATATATTTTGTTGAAAAAAGAAAATAGATTGTTAAAATAACACATAGCATATATCTATGTAACAAAAATAATTTTGTTAATTCAAGTAAAATTGAACCATTTTACTTGAATTAACAAAACATTTTTTTGCTGACGATACAATTTTTTTTTTAATTGCAAAAAAAAAAAAAAAAAAAAATCAACAATATTTTTTTTGTTGATTCAAACAAAATTTCCATTGACCCATATTTAAATGAAAAGTTTTGTTGGGTCAACCAAATTTTTGTTGGTTCAACAAAAAACTTTTTTCTGGGTGCAGCAAGCCTTTTTTTTTTTAACACGTTAAAAAACAAACTAGGCACAGAATGGAACGAAGACGGTCAGAGACAGGTCGCTAAAATTTTATAAATTTGACAAAAATGCCTGTTTATTAAAAATTCTATGTTCTTTCTGTACACATTGAATGTTATTAAGCAATGAAATTTATTAAAACAGTGTTCTTCTCTCTTAATTAGCAAAATTATTCCTATTTGTGTGATTCTTTCGGGAAAAAAAACTGAGGTAGCCGGTATTTAGACCCCATTTTCTAAAATCAAAATTTTCAGACTTTCGTAATTTCTCTTTTTATAAAAAGAAAACACTTTTTAAAACGGATTTTTTTTTAAACGGATGTGAAACATATCAAGTTATCCTACCATGACCATTTCCACTATTAATTTGCAAAATTGTAGGATCTAGATTGGAAACAAAAGTGGTAGCCGGTATTTAGACCTTTTCCTTTACTTTCAAAAATATGGTCAGTTGATGTTTGTTGTCATTTATTATTTCTAAAGTTTTCGAATAAACATTTCACTTCTTTGTCTGCTGTAGGCTATATCTTAAGGCAAATGTTTAAAATATTAATTCCGCCCATTATTAATTTTTCATGAGGACTTTAGGAGTCTCATCATTTGATTCAGAGTCATCTTCCGAATCAGTTATTCTTATTGATATTTTTGGAGACTCTCCACCGATAATCACTTATTTTCCCCAAAATCTCGAAATAATAATCTACTGCTACATGTTCCGAGATTGTTGCATTTTTTCAATTGTATTTTTCTTTTAAATAGAAAATTTTTGGTATCATATCCATGTTGTTATCATAAGCTTCTGTTGTAGATTTAAATGCTAATGTGTAACCAAGAATTTCCGCTAAGAAATCAAACACTAATATCTGATTTGTGGTTCTTATGTAGTGATCTAGAATTTTGCAGTTTTTTTCTTATTTATTTATAAATGAAATAAAGAAAAGTAAAGATAAGTAAGAAAATGAAAAATTCACTCACAATCCTCAATTTTTCGTTTGTTTAAATTTGTTGGAATTTTTTTTTTTTTTTTTTTTTTTTTTTTTTTTTTTTTTTTTAAAGATATTAAATTTTCTAGTTCGAATTAACCGATGATGTGATTAAAATAAGTTTGAATTAACAAACTATTTTTAACATTACCTAAAATGCAAGGTTTTCGGGACTTTTTGATTGGTTCGAATTAACCGAAAATTCAAATGATCGCGAGTTCACTGTATGTACTGAACAGAGTTTCATTTCAATATTCATATTTGAAAAAATAATATTGTAAAAAATTTTCATGTTTTGTTAGTAAAATATGTTTTGTGATTAGAAACGTTGGGTTTTTTTATATAATTTAATCTGTTTTTCTAATCGCTTACAGGTTATCAGATTAATAAAATAATATATTTAAGTTAAAAGATTTTATCCAGTTATAGTTTATACAAAGACATATTTTAATCATTAATTTGGAAGATACCATATTATTTTTGCAAGGTAACTAGAAGATTCAAATTCTAATTTCATTAACACAATACAGAAGTTTCTTTTTAAATATACATACATTACAGAAGCATTTCGCTTTAGATTGGCGCCAAGCGTATGTTTTGGCATTGGTAATCTTAAAAGTCGATTTTTCCGCCAAATCTTGCCAATGTCGCCAACATTTCGTTAAATATCGCCAAATTTGGCGAAATGTTACCAGCTTTGCAACTTCGTGTACTGCCAACTGTTCAATAACTTAATAACTGCTTCAATCTTCAGTCCCATTGAAATGCATTGACCTGCAGTGACTCCAAAATGACCCACTAATCGAATTTTCTCGAACATCTGACCTAGCCCAATGGTTTTCTCGTGCCCGAAATCTGTAGGATACAAAATTCCGTCAAAATCGTTAGAGCCGTTTTTAAGATAAATTTTGCATAACTACACACACACAGAGAGAGAGAGAGAGAGACACAAGATTCGCTCGTATTATAATATATGATTCTTTCACGAAATTTTATTTAATGATTAAACTAATAATTAGTATTATACACTGTTAAAAATTTTCAGCAAACTGTCCAGTCATTCGACCATTTTTAAAGATAACGTTTACTTGACCACATTATTAAGCGTATTTGACCATAAAAGTTAAATTACGGTTATGTAACACTTATAAAAACACTCTATAAAAACACTCTATAAAAACAATCAAATATTGGACAGTTTGCTACAAATTTTTAACTGTGTAGTGTTCTATCACCTGTGGCATTCGGCAAATAAGTTTAAATAACGGGTTGGAAAAATACCCAATTTGAAAATTGAAATAACAGTAAAATAAATAAATAAAAAGTATGCCAAAAATAGTTTCTCATGTCTTAAGATTTTACTTTAAAATCAATATAAAGGTTTTCATAATTGAAGTTTCAACTTGAAACCTCTATAAAATGAAAACTACTGGATCAAAAGTACCAAAATTGGAAATAATATGAAAGAGGTCATGGGATTTTACATCCTGCAATAATAATAATAATAATAATAATAATTAGTTCAAAAATTCACATCCAATGCGGAAATCAAGGTTTATTGCAGGTATTGACATTATAACAGATATTTTACAAATAACAGTAATGACAGTACATATTTAATGTCTTGTGCACCATTTACTGCAACCAGGTTAATGAGCAATTTCGCATTCTCTACAGTAGCTGGAAGCATTGATAACAGTGTTTTACGAGTAAAGTTCGGTCTTTCAAAAGTAAAGGCATCGTACACTTGCAACAACTAATGGTTTTGCAGAAAATGGACAGCTTTATAGCTGAAAAACCACAACGTGTGAACCACGTAAAAATAATGTGTAATGCAAATTTGCATATTCTTCTGTTGTGTTTTGAAAAGATATTTGCATAAATTTGCAAAGTGGCATTTTTGATGAAGTAAGCCGTTTAAGCATTGCGAATTGACAAAGATACTGGGATATTCATAAAGCCAAAACAACTGGTCTTGAATGCAGAATACAGAGCCATATTTACCCTTGTGGTGACTTTTTTTTTCTTTTGGAGGATATAAAATCCCATGACCTCTTTTATAATATTTCCAAGTTTGGTAATTTTTGGTCTATTAGTTTTCATTTTATAGATGTTTGAAAGTAACACTTTAATTACGATCAATAATAGTTCTCATTAGCCTGAAAAATTCCTAGAAAATTATTTTTTGAAGTTGAAAATATCATAAAGCAAATAGCCGCCAAATTTCGCTATGATGAAAAATCTGTGCTCAGCAATGGCAAAAAATTACTTTCATGCCAAAAGATGATCGTGAATGTTAATATCTATACTAATAAAAGAAAGTTTCGCTGTCTGTGTGTGTGTGTGTGTGTCTGTCTGCGATGACTGAAAATTTAGGTGAGGATTGTCCAAGGCCTCTTCTGATGTACCTGAGTCTCAGAATTTTAATATTTTACCGAATAACCAAAATATTAATTAAAAACTGATCAATAACAAACCTCTTTTTTTCCAAGCCCGCTTTCAGCACTCGCGCATGCCCAAAACCCGACTTACGGCAGTAAATTATATTAATGCGTTTATTTCCCAATTTTGTTTTAACTTCTATCGACTAAACCATTTGGTTTATTTAAAAACGAAAAAAAACATTCTGAAAGATCGCATTCTTACGTAAAATTGATGTTAACCTTTCGAAAAACATTTTTGAAAAGGGTCGTTTTCCCGGATGAACGTTTTCCGCCTTACAACAACACTCTCAAGAACGCAGTTTTAGAGATATAGACAAACCAAACATTTGCTCTCAAAGCGGAAACCTTCTAATCGACGGTGTAATTACTTTTAAAAATATATAAATTTTAACCCTTTTAAAAATACCGGCGAACGCAGGTCATTTCACGAGACGATATTTTTTTCTTGCGCTTGAAGTTACTAAACGTTCGTATTTCGACGCAATCTTTTTAGAGCATCTCGGTAGACCAGATTTGCATCACCTACAACAATTTCGAAAAGTTCGAATGAGAAGAAATATTTAAAAAAAATAAAATTTGAGAAATTTTCGACAAACACCCATAATAACGGGGTGTTTTTGCGCGGTTACGCTCGGTAACGTTTTCACTATTTAATGAGCATATAATTTCACATAATTTTATAGAGGACTTGGAAATAGTTATATTTATAAACAACTAAAATTTCAGAGAGTTCGGACGACAAAATCTATTTTTTATGTGAACTTACCCGACTCGAAAACAAAAAAAAAAAAAAAAAAAAAAAAAAAAAAAAAACGAGAAGAAAACATTTATTTTACAACCAAATAACAATATTTCTGACGCAATTTTTACACGGGCTGTGAAACCTTTATATTTTAACCATTAAAAATTTCAAAAGGTTTGGACAACAAAAGCTATTTCTTTAAAACTATTAAACGACCCTACGTGAAAAAAGAAGAAAATGCTTTCTTACGGGCACGTTTATCACAAATTATCAGTATTCTTCCGCGATTTTGTCATTAAAAATATAAATTCATGCAAAATTGGGTTAAAGACATAAATTAAAAATTTGAGGTTCATTTAAGGTTTTATCACGGGCTCAGGCAACACCGCGCGGGTCAGCTAGTTTATAAATAAATAAAATTATATCTGAGGTAGAAAAAATAGAAGAAACTAAAATTTAGTATTCGTGAAATATGGAAGTCATTTAAATTTTTTATCTTAAGAGGGGATCCAACCGGGTTTCCTGCGGGTTTCAGAATATAGGTGAAAACACTGTTTTTCTTATTGACAACTCTATTTTTATATGAAAAACATCAATAATGTATTTAAATAAAGTTCTGAAATTTAGTAAAAGACACACTTTCGTATTAACCCCTTGGGGACGAGCGACACGAATACGTGACACATAAGATGCTCAGAATCTTCGAATATTCCCACCAGTTATTTTTTATTGTAAGCTTTGCCTTATTTAATCATAGCATTTTTGTGATTCAATTAGGTGAAAATTTTTCTTTTGGAAAACCGGTGGTAATATATTAAAAATTCTGTAAAGGGTGCTCGTCGCGAAGGGGTTAACCGCATGCCATAGGTTAAGAACGGAATAAATCGCCAAAGATTTTGTTACTTACAGCATCCTTTTTAACACTTTCCAACCTTAGTCGAAAAGTGTTTATGACTTCGGTTTGTGTGCCGTCTGGCCGTCTGTCCGTGCTCTAACTCCCATAAATATGCTCGGATTGCCCTGCAATTTTTATATGTTTTTGTCGTCATCTATAGCATGTTCCCTATTTCAACTGAAGTGTGTAGAACTTATAATTTTTTTACAGGGACACTCAAAAGAATTCCGTTACATTACTGTCTATGGGGAAAAATCATTTGCGGTTTATTTTAATGATGTTACACAATTTCAAACACATTGTAATTGATATATATCACTAAGGTGCATTACAAGAAGCTTAATATGGAATAGGGTGTGCATAGCACTTATAGTTACTTTACAGGGACAGTCAAAAGAATTCCGTTACATTACGTCTATGGAGAAAAATCGTCTGCGGTTTATTTAAATATTGTTTCACTATTTTAAACACATTGCAATTTATATATATCACTAAGGTGCATTACAAGAAGCTTACTACAGAATATTGTGTGTCTAGCAGTCATCGTTCATTTACAGGGACACACAAAAGAATTCTCTACTGTCTGTTAACAATAATTCCTGGAAGTGCGTTTTAAGTTGCTGAACGCGATTTTAAATTTAACTCTTTTTTTTTCTATTACTTGGCGTGCATAAATTCTGTAGATCATATACAGGGAAGCACAAAAGTTCGCGAACACATTTCCGTTTATTGACAGAAACTCCAGAAGGAGAATTTTAAACTGTGCTACGCGTTTCCTAACTAAACTAAAATTTAGCATCCTATGTAGTATATATACAAATCTATAGATCATATACAGGGTTGAAAAAAGTATTCGGATATTTTTCCGAATATTGTACATGTTGGAAATTCCTGAAATTACGTTTTTAAATATGTTATGCGTTTTCCAAATTGTTTACTTAGGTGTTATCTTTCATCTTATTAAACGGTAATGATTTGTAAAATTATTTTTGGAAACGTTGGAAAGTGTTGCATAATCTATGCTTGACGCATGATTTTTCATTCTTGTTGATTCTTAAGTTTTAATGGCTTAAGCGCGTCGTTCGATTACATGTCTGTTAAATTTGCGTTTTATTTATATTATTTGTTTATTGGTGAAGTTTTAATTCTGTTATGGAATAATGGCCGGAAGCAATTGCTGAACTATTTGTATTGTTTTAAATGCAAACGAGTTAATCTTTGGTAATTCGGTTGCACGCCTTAAAGATAAGTTTTTAAAAATTCATTCTTGAATTTTGGGAACAGACGCTTTACACTCACGCAGCGTTGTTTGGCGATTTTTTGGTTGGCGCGATTTTCAAGCCCGCTCCATTAAAGGAAAAAATCCCCTAAACTTGGCGACTTTTTTCCTTTTTATAACCGATTAAAAAAAACTGTGCGTGAGTGTATGACATCATAGCCGAATTTTGTTTTAAACTATAAAGAATTAGGAAATTGAGATATAGTTAACAAGCAAATTTCATTTGAAAGAACATTTATTCGACCGTGTAAAAAGTTAAAATTCTGCGATGCTTAGAAATTTAAAAAAAAAATGTGCAGTAAAAGCGCAATTTAATGTTCAGGTGTTGCCACCGTCAAAATGAGGTCAGTGTTAATCACGTACATATTTAGGTTTAGAATATAGGTATGCGTCAATTTCAGAATTTCTTTTTATTCAGATATTCCGAATCCATATTGTAAATTTCGACAGAAATTTTTTTACACTAGGTAATCCCGAAACGTATGTCATTAAATAAATCAAAAAATACTATTAAGAATTTCTGGTATGAATTAGGAATTTCTGAATAAAAAAGAATTTCCTGAAATGGATTCGCATGCAAATGGTTTTAAAAATGTTTTGCATTAAAATAAAGTGAATATGATTATTTTCCATAGCTTAATTGATTTAAAATATATATATATATATATATATATATATATATATATATATATATTTTTCCTCATGCAAAATTATGTGCTATTATGGAGAAAATGATTGTTATTTATATAAAACCAAATTTAGCGATGATTAGAGTCATCATGATTGCAGTTTGTAATTGCAATAAATTGCTATCACGCGGAGAAATAAACAATTTTTTTTTTTTTTTTGACATATTGTTCTTTCTCAGTTCAAAATCATGTTAAATATTTTTATTTTTTACCGTCTAATTTATTGCAAAATTAATTTTCTCGTGTGAAATTATCGTGTGCTAACAAATAATTTTTATTTACGCAAAACCAAATTTATTGATGATTAGAGTCCTCGTGATTTACCTTTTTTAATGGCATACAATTAATGGTCATGGGGAGAAATAAGCAAAAAAGTAGTACACACCAGAATGATTATTTATAAGTAAATAAATGCAATTACAACTGAAACAGAAAACAAATGTACACTAAAAATCAAAATTTACCATTCGCATAATTTGGAAGTCATTTAAATTTTAATCTGTATCATACTGCCAATTTTGGACCCGACATGACGATCAGCAAAAAATTGTTTTCGATCTCTTAAACTTTTGTTTTAAAATGAAGTGCATATGATGATTTTCATTTGATTATGTAAATTTTCCAAATCCCATTTTTTCATGTGAAAATACCGTGCTCTAACTTATAGAAAATTATTATTGTTTACGTAAAAACATATTTAGCAATGGTAGAGACATCATGATCTGTGTGTTTTAAATGACACACAATTACTGTCATGTGAGCAAAAGAAGACGACCTGAATGATGATTTATAAATAAATATAATTAAACTGAGAGACAGAAAAAACACATACACGATAAACCAAAATTTAGCATTCGCGTAATATGGAAGTCGTTTAAATTTTTAAACTGTTCCATGCTGTCTTTTTTCAACGCTATGCGACGAGCTTCATAAATTTGTTTCCGACCCTCAGAAATTTTGATTTATAATCAAGAGAATATGATGATTTTCCTTTGCTTGTGCATGTCTCGTGTAAAAATATCGTGCACTATCTTGGAGAAAATTATTGTTATTTGTGTAGAACGAAAAAAATTAGTGATGATAGAGTCATCATGATTAGTTTTTTTCAATGGCACAAAATTCTCATGCTCATAAAATACGTAAAAGAAAATGTCAATATTGATTATTTATAAATAAATAAAATTGCAACTGAGACAGAAAAAATACTTATACACTAGAAATCAAAATTTAGCATTCGTATAATATGGAAGTCATTTAAAATTTTAATCTGTACAGTTTTACCACAATTTTTGAACAGAATTTTGCAGCTTATTTAATCGCTAGCAAATATAACAAATTCTGGGATTAAATAAGTCGATTGAAAAATCTCGGATTTAAATATTAAATCAGTTGGTTATTTGGTTATTTGTTATGGACCGATTATCTGCACTAGGGATATAGGGCGGCGGGGGTAGTGCCCTCCGTGGAGGTCTTTCTAAGGGATCCTAACCCGTATTAACACAAGGTTTGAAGAAAACCTCGGAAACTCCAAATGGTTAGGTCGACGAGCGCGACAGGGATTTGAACCCAGCACCTCCCGTCTTCCAGCTTTGAGAGCAGAATCTCTCAGCCATTGATGGGAAATATTAAATAGGAAATATCTATTTTTAATTTGTGGTGCTCTACCATTTAAAATTCTAAAGAGTGTGCGCACCTTGCATGCTGCCATTTATAAACTCTGTATGACGATCATAAAAAAAATTTTATATCCCTAAAGTTTTCCTTTAAAAATCAAGTGAATTTGATGATTTTTCTTTTCGTGTGTAAATTTTTCCAAAATCAATTTTCTTGTGTGAAAATATCGTGTCTTATCTTGGAGCAAATTATTGTTGTTTATGTAAAACCAAATTGAGCAGTAATAAAACCATCATAATCAGCCTTTACTTTTTCTTTCTTTTTTTTTTTTTTTTTTTTTTTTTTTTATGGCACAAAATTATTGTCATGTAGAGAAAAAGAAAACGTCTAGAAAGACTATTTATAAATAAATAAATATTATTAAATTTAGACAGAAGAAACATATACAGGATAAACTAAAATTAAGCATTCGCGTAATATGAAAGTAATTTAAGCTTTTAATCTGTACCATTCTGTCATTATTGAACGATATTATGACGATCATCAAAAATTTGTTTTCGATATCCAGAAATTTTGATTTAAAATCAAGTGAATATAATGTTTTTTTTGTATTTCTCGTGTGAAAATAACATGCGCTATCATGGAGCAAATTATTTTTATTTATGTAAACACAAATTTAGCGATGGTGGAACCATCGTGATCAGTATTTTTAATGGCACAAAATTGTCATGCGGAAAAATAAGAAAAACACCCGCAACCAGAATTAAATTATTCTTTATAAATAAATAAATCAATCAATCAAAGTACAACTGAGAATGAAAAAATTATATACGAGAAGCCAAAATTTAGCCTTTACGTAATATGGAAGGGATTTAAGTTTTTAATGTATACTATATTGTCATCACTAACTTAATATAGTTATCATTACGACTCGGAAATAACATGCATTTTACTTTATTAAAATGGACCTGAAGAATTCATAAGAAAGAGAGAGAGATGAATCCTCCTGCCTCTCCCTCTTCTTTTCTGGACCCCACAAAACCACTCAGGTGCCTTGATGATGCCTTGACAAGCATGTCATTCAAGAAGATGCCCAGCAAAAACAGGTTCACCGAGAAATGACAATCATTGCTTCTCAAATTATAGTCCTCGGCCATGGATTTCCGCTGACTGGGACTCCCTGCAACCCCCTCCACCTAGTTACTTTCACCAGACTCAGAATTAGTATCCCCCCTGCTCTTTTTACAAAAAAAAAAAAAATATCTCAAGTTCAATAAAAAAAAAGAAGCTTTGAAGAGGGAAGAAACGAAAAGGAATGGAAAGAGGGTTAGTGAAGTAAACAAAGCAAAAACACAAAATGCTACATATATATATTTAAAAAAAAAAAAAAAAAAAATCTGAGATGGAAGCCAAATGCAAAACAAAAACGTTCGATCTGCACTAGCAGCTACTTATTAGAGGAAGACGAACAAACGGACAATCTTTCTGACGCTGTCACCATTTGTGTACTTATAGTTAAACGTACAATGACATGAATGTAGCTAAAATGACCATAGGGAATAAAGGTAAATGAGAAAAACTGAGCTTCATTTCTAAAATTATAACTTTTGCTTAACTGCGAACAGGATAAAATTCCTTTTTATTTATTATACATATTGTATTGTGTAAAAAAATAAGATAGCCAAATAATTTTTTTTTTTTATGATTTGACAATTGACAAATTAAGATTTCATCTAATCTATGGAATTATGACGAACGCTTCAATGTAATCAAATTACGCAATAGGTATGAGCTAGAGCTAGAGTAGTAAATTGATAATAACAAAGGGAAATCGGAAATCGAGAAAAGGGAGAATCAAGAAAAGTTCAGATCATTGATATGGTTCTCCAAAAAAATCAATGTATTGCATGACAGATACATAACACTAAGTCTTGCAATAAATAATTTGACAGTATTAATTTTAATGTCAGTATAATCAGCATAAAATTACCTTTCAAATGAAGAAACTTTACGCTTTGCATACCTGAAACCGTTTTCAAAGAAAAATTAGCAGGCGACATTAAACATTTTTTTTTAATTAACCCGAAAGGTATTCTGCTAGATATTGTCAAAATTCCCACATTCTTACTATCACCAGGCCTTGAAAAATCTTCTAAAATATCAATTGTTATTATAAATTAAAAGCCTGTCACATGCAAGTTAAAAAACCCAAGTGTAAATGAAGAAAAACTAACACCACCCATTAAACGACTAATATTTCCGAAATATTTTCTTATTCGGCGCATTTTGATAATGCATTATATCAAACGAATATGATATTTCTATGTAAATGATAAATCTTATGAATATTCATTCTTAAAAAATCCATATTATTAGTAATTGACATTTGAAACAAACCATTTAATTATAACTGATACAGAAATATTCTAGTCTATTTGTCTCGTCTATTTTCAACAACACAGTACATAACAATACACCATAGATAGGAAAAAATAATAGAAATTTTAAAAATAAAGGTATATACCTAAATTTTTATCAAATTTGCAGAAAGAATAAGCACATTGAATCAAGTGCTACTGATCACTGAGAAGAATATGTTGGGCATTTTTTTATTTTCTATCAGAGCAGCATAATGATTTAATAATTTTCATCAACTATGACCTACTTCTTATATACTGTAAAAGTGCCACAGAACATTTCAAGAGACTTATTTGAGAGAAGCAGGCCTCCTTTCCCCATTATTACTGAACACTCTGATCATTCATCTATCATATGTCATCTCAACATTTTCAAAAGTTCTCACGATTATCCAATTTGTCTTATAATACAATAAAAGCAATAATATAAGTACGAGATGGAATCTAATTCATTAAATTTAAACCAAAGTCTCAATTATATATTTTTTGGTACTTATGATATAAAATAAAATCTTTAAAATTATAAAATTTGAATCTTCATTAATAAGAATAAATTTATATCAAATTTACATTTTTAATTATAAGTATTCGCTACTTGTCTAATTTATAACCAGAGTTAAGAGATAGATTTATGCTATTAGAACTTAAAATGTTATCGCAGAAAATCTTTAACTATTATTTAAAATCGGAAATTAATTTAAAGATGTGATAAGGATACCAGTTTAATATTATGTGCTTTCGATATGCAAATTTTTCGATTTTTATTCTGCATCTCTTTATCATTCTTTCTCTTTAGTCGTATTTTCGTTGATCCGTGTGTGTAAGATTATGTATGTGTGTGTGCGCGCAACACATAACAACTCTGTTATTATCCGTCTTCGAAGTTATATAAAGTTCACTGATTTTAACTTGTGGTTATTGCGCTAAAAGTTCATTGAAGATTAGTGTAAAAGTTAGAAGTGTTTTTCTTGGGCACCATTTTCTGCTTCATGATACATATCAAAGACTACCTCTAATAACTAATGTTAAGATTGTTGTTTAGAATTTATGATTGCAATCAACCGACTTTAAGTGGGATTCTGCATTGGAAGAAAAATATAAAGATGCCAAGTTTTTCTAATTATTAAACTATGGATCTAATTTTTAAATGTGCAATTAGGCATATTTCAAGTATATTCAGTAGCCACTACGACAACATTTTTCTTTTTAACTTTTACAAAATATCAAGATTTGCCGACCATTATCTAAAGTCAATTTTTTAATTACTACTACTCAGGAAATTTAACTAAATTTTGAATATTTGATGAAAAATATCAACAGTTTTCGAAATGTAAGGTAAAACAATTATGAACACCAGCTTTTGAACGTTACATGAATATTTTATTTAACATATGGTTGTATTTTTCATGTACAACTTTTATTCCCTGTGCTGATGATAGCAATATAAATCTTTTTTTATTTTTTTTTATGTGGCGTGCAGTTTTACATATGATACTTAACGCGACCATTGGCGATAAACGAATTTGATATGCCTGTCTTAGATGATTATAAAATGGGTAATTTGCTATTAATACTTTATTATTTAAGGTCACATGATGAAGCTTTAAGTGTGAAATGGTGATGAATGTTTCTCTCTGACTACATAATCTGCCAATAAGGAAGAATGATATCTCATAATGTTACCAAATATAAATAAAATGCAATTAGCTATGTGAAAAGCTATATGTT
This sequence comes from Maratus michaelseni, assembly GCA_963931845.1. Lineage (NCBI taxonomy): Eukaryota > Metazoa > Arthropoda > Arachnida > Araneae > Salticidae > Maratus > Maratus michaelseni. The sequence continues at coordinate 217,794,486 of OZ007586.1, read as the reverse complement.
TGTAAATTTTTCTATTGTGTAATTTTATAAACACAAAACTCTTCTCTTCATGTCATAATTTCAAGTAAATAGTCAATGACACTAAATTTTCTAAACAACGGCTTTATGCAATCAAATTAATTTTTTTAAAGAAGGAAACTGTTTCTTTTTAAATGGCCTAAACTTAACCCCAAATTTTCGGTTACAGAAAAAAATAATGTCTTCTTTTTAAGTAACTTAAAGGTTTCTTTTTATTCAATTATAAGTAACGGGTTATAAGTATATTATAAGTATAGGGTAAACGGGGGAATTAGAGATGCGTGTTTTATTTATTTATTATAACGTTCCCTATTTAGATCAGGACAAAATAAATAAATAAATAAATAAAAATAAAATAAGAGTAATACTTAATGAATGTATCTATACCTACAAGTGTGTATATTTGTTCTGAACCAAGACGATAGCGTTATAAAAAAAATAAACCTTGCGTCTCCAATTCCACCGCTCCCCTTTTACCCTTTAACAGTTGCTTCGCAGTGTCATAAACAAAGTTAACACATTGGCCAAAAAATAAATGCGACTGATAGTATGAATCCAAACTTTCAAACAAACAGAAGAAGTTCTATTATTCAATATATTAATTAAAACTGGATAAAAATATGTTTATTTATATCATTAAATGCTTTTACTAACAAGTAGAAATTCTGTCAGTCAGTTATTTAAAGGATCAAAATTTGAAGCAAATTGTCAGTGACCTTAGTGTCTAAATAACCGCTTTGTGCAATCAAATTATACTTTTTAATAAAAGGCAACATAATTTTCTTAAAAAGAACCTAAAAGTCATGCAAAAGTTTAGAAAAACTTAATATTACTTTTTATAGTATACTTTTTAATAAAAGGCAACATAATTTTCTTAAAAATAACCTAAAAGTCACGCAAAAGTTTAATGTCTTCTTTTTCAGTAACGTAAAAGGTTATTTTTATTAAATAATTAATATAACAATAGTTTCGCAGTATAAATAAACAAAGTTAACACATTAACTAAAGCATATATATTATGACTGATACTATTTACACTTTAAACTATGGGTCTTCAACCTGTGACCCAACAGCCACCATAATACCATTATTTTACGAAAGAAAATGTTGGCTTATTTAATGACAGAATCTTTGAGATCGATTAAGGGGAATATTATCTTTCGTTATTTGAGGTGGCAAAAGACTTTCAAGCAAAAAGGTTGGAGAATCTTACTTTAAACAAACAAAATGCGCTTTATTATTCACTGTTTTAATTTAAATCGAATAATGTATTAAAATTATTCAAAATTTTAATCACAATTATGATTTATGTTCGGCAGGTATTCAAATGGTCGTGGTTCACTTTGCTCAACCATGGACTGATCCAATTTACGCCAAAATAAAAGCGAATATGATACTAAAAAATAAATCATAATACCTTCTGTGTAGATCTCATAGCATAGACTATCTGTATCTGTCAATAAGACAGACGCTTTTTCTTGATATTTCTTCAAAATGTGCTCATTATGGAACTCACACATTGCTAATGTCTATAATGGAAAATCCAGTGTAGATATAGGTAAAGATTATTCACATCTAAATACATAATATAATTAGACGGGTCCGATACTTCGAAATTAGGTAAGTACTTGTTGTTAACCCTGCTGTATCTTCTGCTAATCATACAATCTACATACGAGGCTCCACGTAAGCCTCGTTTAAAAAACAGGTAACTATCTAGATCAGTAAGTAACTTCAGTTTAACTCCAATCATTTACAGGTTGGCTTTCACTGTCTAAGAGAGACTACTCAGACGAAGAGGCCAAGTCTGTAGAGCATATATGTCCCTCCCGGTAACTTTGTTAAAGTTAAAAAAATGAATACAAATTCAACTGGAGCTGAACACGTTGTCAAGTGCGATAGGAACGGGGTGGGGAAGTACAATGGCCTTGGACCAGAAAAATAAATTAGTGACTTATACATACTAGGTCAATCGGCCGGCCCTGCCAAGTCATTGACCTCCACGCGACAAGGGGCCGTAGCAGAAAATGAAGCAGATTCACATAACAAAGCCCATCCGCTGGAGCAGATAGCTCCCACGCGACAGGTAGTGGACAGGGAAAGTTGTGTTTTTTGAGCTATTCGATGAATAATCAACAGTTCTTACATAGGCTTGTTCCAAAAACAGTCCTAGAAGACTCGAGCAGAAGAATAAATACGCCGGAGCAGTTCTCCAACGAGAGCTACTTGAGAAGTGGTTTACTGGAGACTTCAGACATGCCACTGGATTTCAGGAGGTAAGAATTAAGAGATCCATTAAAAAGTATAGATTTACACCAGTTGACAGAGGAGCTTGGGACGGGAAAGAAGATTCTGGATCCAAGAAGGAGGGGCTAAGGGGGGATTTTTAAGATGCCAAGCAGCAGTTAGTATACAATTGAAATAATAGTGATCCGGTGATCACAGGGCGCCACACTCACAATTTTGGGTTGAAGAACGATGAAAGTTGTTTAGATATGACCTAAAAGGACCGTGACCTGAAAGGAATGCTGTTGTTTGTGAGGAAAGATTTAGGTGTGTTCTAGACACTTTAGGAATCAGATCATGGATGTGTAGGCCCGTGCTAAAGGAATCTCTGTAAACTTGCCACTCGGGAATAGTCCTAGATTTAAGCACGCGCCGTACATGTGAGGAAGGGAACTGGAAGAGAGATCTCCACAGCGGGCGGATGGTTGTCTTTTTGGCGAGGGAATCAGCAAGTTCGTTTCCCTCAATGCTAATGTGAGCTGTAATGTGACCTAGAAATGCTTTTTTGAAATAGAGAAGGAGGGCTAGTTTGATTTGGAGGACTAGTGGATGCTTAGTCCTGTGGGCAAAGATAGCCTGCAGCCTCGACAAAATATCGCTGAAAAGGCAAAATTGGGGAAGAGAGGGGAGGCAAACCATTCCAAAGACTTCAGAATTACGTACAACTCCGTCTGAAAGACCATATTGTCATCACCAATTCTGTAGGCCCTTCCGATGCGTCTCAATCTCACCTCCCATTGCGCAGAAGGCTGCAGCCCCGCCGGTTTCTGTTCGGGGCCCATCGGTGTAAATTGACGGATGCTGGGAGGGAGTGTAACTGTGCTTGGAGGGATTAAAAGGAAGATGTGATATTTCATACACCGGATGCAGACGCTAGCTGTGGACTTTCCTTTGTATGTCTGTTTGTGGGAAATGTTGTGTGCTTGTGGGTGGATGTTCTAGATGGAGGATACTATTTTTTTATATTCATAATCAAGTGCTATTGTTATAAGAGGGATACCCGTTAGTACTGTGAGTGCATCCGTGGAGATGGTTTTGTAGCCTCGAGCCATTTGGAACAAGAAAATCCGTTGGATACAGAAAGGAATTGAAAGAGGACCACATGTACGATCACAATCATGTAAAAGGATTCTATAGAAGTGCTGCACAGAACAGCTGTAACTTTTGTTTTACCAATTTGGTGAGTTTTCCTCCCCAGATGCCCACATAGTAAAAGATAATCCTTTTTACTATTGTGTGATACCATATTTTTAGTAATTAAGGTTTTACTCCCCATGATTTTGAGGTTAATTTACAAGCGTTGTTATGTAGTTTGATTAATTTAGTTTTTAGAAAGTTTATGTGTTCCGTCCAGCTCTTGTGTTCATCAATTGTTATTCCTAAAAGTTTTAAGTGTGGCCCATGCTGAACGCTCACGCCATTGACTCTCATCACGGGTTTACACTTTGGCTTATCATGCTAACCCCACAGCAGTAAACTTAATCGTATTCACCACGATGTGGTATGGATCTAATTTGTAAACTCCTAAACATAGTCGCCTAAAATTCTGGAAAATATCAGCAAGCAATAATATACCTAGTTGGACATAAAAATCATGATATAAACCAAGAATTTGAATTTAAAAGTTGTATCAAACATATCTAGCGTGTGAATAGTCTTCGTCAGCAATAGGTTAAGATGATGAGTCATTAAAGAAATCTTGAGGCGAATGTAAACATGTCTCATCAAATTTTGGCCTACTATCCATATAGGTGTAGGGATAAACTCCTTTCTGAGGACTAGTTCTAAATGTGTATTATTCAGGTAATATCTCTTCTAAATATGAAATTTTTCTTTCGATAGATTTTTGACCAGACTTTCTAAGGAGATTTAAGAATTTTAGAAAATCTATGAATATAAAAGAAACCAATTAAAAACAGATATACTTGCGCATGTTATTTGATATGCATGTGATTCGTCCATTTATTATTTTGACAATACCCGACATGATTAAATGTTCATCATATTTACGTAAATTGTGCATGAAGACTGGAATTCAATTTGAAATTTTAAAGTTTAAGTTACAGCTGTTCTGTGCAGCACTCCTGTAGAATCCTTTTACGTGATTGTGATCGCACATGTGGTCCTCTTTCAATTTCTTTTGACAGATATGGCAACATTTTTCATTTTTAAACTGTTCTTATTGTGCTGGTGTTATTATCATATTTTGGGGGTTTCTTAAAATCTTCCATATCCTTTTCTTCTTCAATTAGAAATGAATTAAAAAAATGATCCACAGCATTCTCACTTCTATAAACAACTGGATTTGAGATGATTTCTCCCAGCAGCTCCAACAACACGATTATAGGAGAATCCATAGGGATGATGATAACTAGTTTTTGTCTTGTGCGTAGTTTCGGGATTGTTTTCACTTGTGTCTATTTTCAATAACATGTATTCGAAATCAGCGTCTATCACAAATAGCACTGAAGACAGGAATAGTCTTTAAATTCCATCATTTCTGGTTTTCAGTTGGGAAATGTGTCATGAATTTTACAAGTAGTTTTGTGGTTTCGTAAATTGAGTTCTGATACAAATCTCTGTGGGCAAAAGTTGAAGTAGCAATATGTATCGGCCCTCATATTTAGTAAAAATTCTTAAAATGTCATCCACATTTTTAATAAAAAAGTAACGGCTGGTTTCCTCCTTTTTTATGAGTAATAGATTCACATGCGATGCTCTTCTTTCTTTTGCTAATTTTAGTGGGAATATTTCACGCTCATACCCGAATACGTTGATACTTATATCATCTTCGCCTTATTTATCTACGCCTCAAAACCTCCACTTGATTGTACCACTACGTGGAATTTTAGCATGGATATGTTTAACCTGTTTTCCTGTTTTTTTAATTTTTGTATACATATGGCATTCTGACTAGAAGGGTATAATGGAGCTAAAACACTGTACGTTTTCACGTTAAAAAAACGTTAAAAAATGGAACGTTTTTTGTCATGCATATTTGGGAACATTTAACATGTAGTGAGTATTTTTAAATTTTGGTGGAAGAGGTATATAACTTGATACTAATAAAGGTCGGAACAAAGCTGTTTTGACTTCTAATTTATGGACACAGTTGATTACCCATCTACATTTGAGTGCCTAGAAAGGTTCGAATGTATTTAACATTTTCTGATTACCTTGTAAAATATCTTGGAGTACTTCATCCTCTTTTAGAACTATTTCGAAATTATTTCGAAAGTATGCGGTGCCGGTTTTATTTTCTGCTGCAGATAAAGTCTTTTGAAATTGGACTTAACGATTGAGTACAATTTTAAAGCACCATGATTATTCATTTTACATTTCAGTTTATCTTCTATGTCGGGTATGGGAATTTGTATGTTATGCTGGTTTTCAGGATTTTTTAGAATGATGAATGTTTTGAGTAGATTTTGAAACTCTTCTTATACATCTTTTGATACGGATTAAGGGATTGGATTTTCATCAAAATTATCTTCCGGTGGTTGGTTCAATTTTCTTCGCTTTAACGAAGGAGGATGCAAAATTTCATCATCATCGATGGGTGCATTAGCCTGCTGGTGCTATTTTTTTGCGGATAGAAATTTTCATGTTTATTCAAAAGCAGCAACATTTTATAAGATTTTCCACAAAATCTGCAATTTCTTTTTCATGAACTTTTCTCAATGATTTTTTCATGAATTTTTTTTTCAGTTCACGGACTTGTAGATAGCGAAACACCTTAAACGATTTGTAACACTCTTCACAATCATGCTGAATGGATGCATCATTAACTGCATAAAACGATTTAATATGACGAGTTAAATGTCTTAAATGAGAAAAACCTTTTCCGGATATCACACACGGATTTTGATTTATCTAAAATTAAAGGGGAAAAAATAATAAGAATTTGATTTTTTTTTTTAAATTAAAAAAAACGCATCGATGTTAAAATACCACTTAAATTTTTTGCGACTGTATTTGTCATCGCCGAACCATCTCCCTGCATTATATGCGTAGAAGGGCAAGGTGATGGCAAGAATGATGGCAAGATGATCATTTGGTTCTACATATTGAGTTGACTCATTCACTTTAAAAAAATTGCGACGCAATTGAAGCGAAGTCTAAAACTTCGTCTGTTTCCTCGATAGATAAAGGCCATTCATCGGAAAACTTAAGGAAAAACAAGTAAATAAATAAACAGAAATTTATGTCTATATTAATTAAAAAATCTCTTAATCGCCTATCGTTAACATACTATACTTTACCCATTAATTGCAAACGCTAATAATAATAAAATATTGCAAATCTGTAAAAAGTATTGGAAATTTTATTAGTTTTCTAAAATAAAATTTTAAACGCCTTTTCGAAATCTTTTAGGTGCAGCATCGAAAAGAGAGTAAGATCCAAAATAGGTACACTTTATCTTTTAAGTGCCAACATCAAAAAGAGAGTAATATACAAAATAAATACATTTTAAACTTAAGAAAGATTTGAATAATTTATACCATTTTTTAAAAAGACTTTATAAAAGTGGTAAGTTTCCAATTTGAAGAATATTTTTAAAAAATAATAGGATTGTAATTTTTTAGATTTAACCATGTGAAGAGCTTTATAAGATTATGTTGTAAAAAGTTTGAATATTTGAAAAAAAAAATACTCTATAAAAATAATAAGTCTGCATATTTTACGATACTTCATATATTTTATAAAAACCTGAATATTTTATAAATATCTAAGGAGTGTAAACGGTTGTTTGAAGATTTGTCTTAACAGTTAAATTAGGAAAAACACACACCCATATTTTTCATGATATATCAAATACACATAGAAAGAACGAGCAAAAATTTATCGAATAATGATTATTAAACTCTGAAATTATACACAAAATATTTTATAACACACAATTTTAAACTTTTTTGAAAATACATTTTCAAAATAAAATTCAGAGAAAACAACGTCCAAAGGCTTATAAAACAGAAAATTATCATGATCTGAGAACTTTACAAAAGATGCTTAGCAATTTTATAGGCTTTAAACTACAGTCTGTTACAAAAGTATAAGACCACAACATATTTTGCTATTTAGGTAATTAAAGAAATATTTCAATCAAAATAAAGAATATTCTATGTTAGTACATCAAGTTTTAAGTAAAATGTAGCAACTTACACAAATAAAATTAATTCAGAAAAAATAAAACATCAATATAACAAAAAAGTGTCAAAAAGAACTGTTACAAAATTATAGGACCACCTGCGGGAAAGACAGTTTCCTCAAATTTAGTAAGATGTTGCTCCACCATTTCTCTGAATAATTTCAAACACACGATTTGGCACAGAGTTAATTAATTTTTTAAGGAACGATTCGGAAATATTGTCCCATTTCTCCATAATGGCCATTTCTAATTCATATGTTGAATGATATTGTTTGTTATTTTCATACACTTGGCGAGACAAATAACCCCATAAGCTTTCTATGGAGTTTAGGTCAGAGCTTCGACATTGCCATGGTAAAACATCAATATTTTCTCTTTTAAGCCACTCTTTTGTTGATTTCGATGAATGACGGGAGCATTATCTTGTTGAAACTTCCATTTTGCACCTCCTAAATGTGGTCCGAAGGGTATCAGACTTCAAAACAGCATCCGATGGTAACTGAGTTCATTTTCTCTTCAACTCTTTGAAGATCGTATTTTCCTGCATATGAAAATGCGCCCTACACCATAACGGAACCACCTCCCATCTGCCTACTAATGAACTCACGAGATCGTTGCCTTAAATCATGCCAGTAGTAATTATTACCGTCAGGACCATCAATATTGAATTTTTTCTCGTCTGAAAACAATATATTTCTCCATGCAGAGTTCCAGGACATGACATTTTTTGCCCACCTAAGACGAGCTTCTTTGTGATATTACAGTAGTAGTAGTTTATTTTTTGATTTGCGACGAATAGCACCAGCATTAGATTTCATATTTCGCCACACGGTTTCATGTGATACCTTTTTAGTTATCTGTTGTGCTAATTTACGAATCCACTGGTATTTTTTCGTTGCCAGTTTGACAATTCACCTATTATCACGATCTGAGAACTTCTTTTTAAGACCAGATTGTTTATGCGTTCCATACGTGGGGGTAGCTAAATTATAGACATTCGCGGAAGAATTTTACTCCTAACATTTTAATACTAAATACAAGATCCTGCCCACCTAAAAAAAGTATTCATCAACTTTTATTGTGCGATAGAAAATAAATACTACTGATGGAAATTGAAATCACTGTTAAATACTGTTTTGATTCACTTTGATGTCGAAAAATATTTAAATATAAGTAAAAATGCAATGACAGTTTTAAAAGTGCATAATCTTATTCATTTCTATCATACAAATCTATGAACGATACAAATTGCTAATTACTGATTAAAAAAATTTACATTAGACTTTTCTGAAACATTCACGAAATCGTAAACTGAAAAAACATGTAAATGCATTTTAAGAACGCACAAGCTTTGTCGGATTCCACTTCTCCGTCCACACAACTTCGAAATAAATCCGGTCTTTGGATATGCTGCCACCACCGATATGAAAACGTGATATCGGGCACGATACTTGATGTATATTCAAGAAAAACCTAACTCTTTCAATTAAAGTTAAAGTAACAATTTATTAACACTATTTACATTTAAACTCGGATGTAAATTATCCGGTTTAACACTAAATCAAAACAATTACAGAAAACGCTCTACGTGTACCGTTAGACTACGTTCATTTATTCAGAACCGAGATTTCTATTAATCTCACACACTCCAATCCTGCGTTCGAACTCACTCCGGTCTCAGCGCTCATTTTCCGAGCAACCTTCACCCTTCGCCACCACGCTAGAACTCAACACTGGTCTCAGAGCTCCAACTCTGAACGACCTTACACCGTCGCTTCCCACGTTAGAACTAACTTCCTCTCTGGTCATTCTCCCTAGCACCTTTCTGTCTACGGGGCTAGTGGTCTGTTTCCAAGGGTCGCTTGACAACCGTTCCTCCCTCTTGACTGATCTGTCTTCTTAAATAAAAGGGTGCACTCTCTTTCTTATCTATCAAAGACCACATTGCAATGGAAATACCTTTCATTATGTCCAAGTCGCCACCCTTCGGATTAAGATTTTCTAAAGGACGCCTTTAACGGTACACAATAGATACATATACAATACATACAATATGCTAATCCCTTAAGAATATCTTTCAACTCTTGCAGCTGATTCTAAGAAACCTGACACCCCCCACCTTAGCGGAAAATATGCCTTTTAGGGGCTAATTTTCCTCAAACTATGCAATGTCTGAGAAGAGTTCAACAGTTCCTTGATAGGTTTCTTCATTACTACAATTACATACATATTTCAAGGTGTCTGAAAATTTAACTACTGACATCTCTAATGAACCATATACTAATGTGATAAATACAGAAAAAAAATTACACAATATGCTAATACACTGTTATAAACACAAAATGCAAATACAATTATAAATACACAAAAAAAATAAAGTTACACTAGTATTATGTCATTTCAATGTCAGTCCTTAGGCTGAGATTGCTGGAGGCGGAACTTTTTCCTTCCAGTGCTTCCTCGTTAACTTAATTGGTACATCCCTTTCCGCAATGCACCCGCTTGAATGGCTAACTTCTGCCTCTGATGTCCCAAATAAATCTTCCTCTAACCAATCAGGCACTTGCCTTTCCAGGTCCTCTTTGTACGTGATGATAACATTGTACAATTTCTGCCTTATCTTACCCCTTTCCGGTTTACGACCAATCCGATTTTTCTCCATTTCTACCAGTTCAATAGGACCCATAAATAATTCCTTATTTTTCCTTAAGATTGATTTTATGTCCCCAACTTGAATATTTGTTAACCCTTTTATCTCAAATCCCTTCCTGTCTTTATTTTCCGGTTGTTCTCTGTCTAACAACAGATCTTTCCTACAGTCTTCAAACTCCCCGTCACTATCCAAGACAATATCGACTACTTTATTTTTAGCCATAAATGCTCTCATTTCATCTTGATACACCAGTTTCTTACTCCCGTCCACTAACTCAACTATAACTGCAGGTCGACATATTTCCTCTTTCTCCTTATTACTCACATTCATTTCCCTCGTTAATCGACATTCTACACATGATTCACAATATATTTTAGCTTCCTTCGCCATATTTTCCCAATAAAATGAATGCTTGATTCTTTCTAACATTTTCTTAACCGCGTGATGGTCTCCATATAAGGAGGTATGCGCTAGTTTTAGAATTTCCCCCCTTCTAATTTTAGGTAATACTAATTGAGCTACAGTTTCATCTACCAATTTCTCTTTATGATACAATAACCCATTAACTAGATAGTAAGACCCTCTATCATTTTCAGTCAATTCCCAAGCTTTCTCTAAATCTTTACAATTCATTTGGGATTTCTGAAATACATTTGAACTACTTTCCGTAACTTGATTAATCTTACTTTTCTCTATCTCGTCTTTTTCCTTCTCCTGACTTTGTAAATTTACAGATCTCGTTTCCACGACATAACGGTTATTCGTATCATTTCCAATCCTTTCCCTTTCCTTCACTTTGTTCCTACTATCTTCCTTACATTCCCTTTCTACCGATTCTCTTAATGATTTCTCGTTGTTTAACCCTGACAATTCATTAGCCACGTCAGGATGTAAAATTACCTGTTCCTTACTATTATCGATTATCGCGCAAAGTACATCCTGGTGAATTACATTAGTTTCTCCGCGTTTTGGAATAGCTAAAGGTAACTGAATTAATGGCGATTTCACTGCCTTACCAAATATCCCTTGTAAATATATGCTACCAGCCCCTCTTAATTTTTCTGCTGGTACTAAATCTTTATGAACGACGCTAATTTGGCAACCAGAATCCACCAATCCTTTTGTTATCTTCCCATTTACACTAACTTCCACTTTCTCGAGATTATTTAACTTCTCTCCAATAACTTTAGTTCTCCAATTCCCTTTTGCTCCGATTCTTGCCATACTCGCTCCCCTTGGTAATTCTTTAATTCCTGGCACTGAGACATTATTGATACTAGCCCTTGGTTCTTGTCGGTTATTAATTTGATTACTTCCCTCATTATTTCCTTTTGTACAAAATCGCTGAACATGTCCTCGTTGAGAACACTTGAAACAGATAGGCGTCGTTTCATTAGGTTTCTTATATTCCGGTTTTCTACCCAAAAATGGACTAACTTCATTATTCCCATTTTGTCTCCAATTACTACTAACTCCCTCATCTTTTTCCCTTCTAGAATCTCCATTATTTACGTACCTCTCTTTACCTTTATAGCCCTTATAAGTTACCGCATAAGATTTTTGTTTAGCATCAAAGAAATTATCACATTCCTTAGCAATTTTAGAAACTTCTAACCAATTACTGTGCTGAGTTAATCCAACATGCGTCGCGGTTTCCTCATCTAACGTAGTTAACAACTTATCCGTGACAATTAACTGATTAACCTTCTCATACGTATCTGCACCTCTAATCTTACAGTAATTTTCCCACGTTGCTATTAAACGTGACACAAATAATACATGAGTTTCATTTTGATTCCTTCTAGCCTTCTTGAAATTTTCCAAACACGCCTTCGGTGTCGGCTCGTGTTCCCTTAGAACTAATTCCTTTAACTTCTCATAACTCTCAATTTGTTCTCCAGTCGTGTATATTAGCAAATTATCGGCCTTATCCCCTAGCATATTTAGTAAAATTTCGGCCTGCTGGGTTTCCGGTACATTTTTTGTTTGGAATGCTCGTTCTAAACTGCTAAAAAACAGATTCCATCCCTCAGTCCCTTCTGGAACTTTGATAGACAAAGTTTTAACACTTTTAATCAATTTCTCTAGGCTACTCTCATGATTAGATTCTCTAGTCCCATTAGAATTATTTGCCGAACTCTGAATTTTTATCCTTTCCAACTCTAACTCATGTTCCAATCTCAATTTTTCAGCCCTTTCTTCTCTATCTAACTTCTCACGGTCTAACTCCCTTTCTAACTTTTCTCATTGTAACTTTTCCTCCCTTTCTAACTTTTCTCGTTGTAACTTTTCCTCCCTTTCTAACTTTTCTCGTTGTAACTTTTCCTCCTTTTCTAACTTTTCTAACCGCTCCGTAACAATAGTGTTAGATAATTCCATAACAGCCCCCTCTTCATATTCGTCGCTCTCCACTATCTTTTTCTTAAGCTTAAACCTGGTATCATCTTCCGAGACCTCAATTCCTAACTCTCCACATATCGCCTGAAGATCCACCCTTTTTAATTTTAGTAAGAAAGCCATACTTTCTACTGATAACTATTACCACCCTACAATAATACTTAATCACAATATCAAATTAATACTTCCTCAAATCCTACCCTCATAAGTTACCTCCACATATTATACTATTTAACATATTTCAAATAAGTAATAATACAATAATAAATTTCCTTAAACAATGATACCCCACAATTTGCTTCCAATAACAAAGTAACAATAATCTCAATTTTACTATTATGCAATACAGATTTTAAATTTATACCATTAAATAATAAAATACAATTTACACAATAATACTGATACGTTGCAATTTGAATAAAACACTGATGCCAATCACTACATAAAAATATCCACCTAACAAAAATTTGCATGAAATACACATAAATTCCTAAATTTAATCTCAATAAAATATTTCAATTTCAAAATTAGTTCTCACATTAAAAAGTAAATCACAGCACTTTTTTTTTTCTCTGGGCCTTCAGTTCTTCCTTGAAGGTTATTTCAATTTAATTTAAATTCTACACAAATTTGCTTTCCTCATTTACTATCAATATTTCAAACTTAAAGCAAACAATATCACTCAATTTAAATATTACTTTAATAATAATTTAAATTTAAGAAATTTCAATTATTCCTTCCAACTATTAACACAATGCATTAATTTTAATCATTAATCTTATCCGTTTAAAACAATAAGAAAATCACTTCTAGTAATTAATATAAGATCCTTTTCTTAAAACAATAGTGTAAAATGGTTGTTAATATCTCATTTGATTTAGACCAATTATTATATTGCACATAAATTATTATAAATTAACCACAACATTAACCCAAATTACCATCAATTATACACAATAAAATAAAAAAAATAGGTTCGAGAATGTCAGTAGAGTAAAATGATCAAAACACCTTACCTCGTACTTCATTCGCTGGGGCAATTCTCTGCTCACTTTTCCATAGGGTAAATCTTGCACTCTCGGGCCACAATCACTGCACCTTGCTTCACAATGCACAAAAAACACTACGCACAACACTACACTAACACAGCACCACCACTAATTCACTTCACTGTAATGACGATAGGCTAGCTGGCCCTGGTCTACGACGATAGAGCACACACACTTCCGCTAGACGATCCGGCATAAACTGACTTAATACGGCTAACTGGCGCTGGTCTTCGACGATAGAGCACAAACACTTCCTCTAGACGATCCGGCACAAACTCTCAGTAACACGGCTAACTGGCACTGGTCTTCGGTGATTCAATCCCGTCGCTGCCAACATTGTCGGATTCCACTTCTCCGTCCACACAACTTCGAAATAAATCCGGTCTTTTGATATGCTGCCAACACCGATATGAAAACGTGATATCGGGCACGATACTTGATGTATATTCAAGAAAAACCTAACTCTTTCAATTAAAGTTAAAGTAACAATTTATTAACACTATTTACCTTTAAACTCGGATGTAAATTATCCGGTTTAACACTAAATCAAAACAATTACAGAAAACGCTCTACGTGTACCGTTAGACTACGTTCATTTATTCAGAACCGAGATTTCTATTAATCTCACACACTCCAATCCTGCGTTCGAACTCACTCCGGTCTCAGCGCTCATTTTCCGAGCAACCTTCACCCTTCGCCACCACGCTAGAACTCAACACTGGTCTCAGAGCTCCAACTCTGAACGACCTTACACCTTCGCTTCCCACGTTAGAACTAACTTCCTCTCTGGTCATTCTCCCTAGCACCTTTCTGTCTACGGGGCTACTGGTCTGTTTCCAAGGGTCGCTTGACAACCGTTCCTCCCTCTTGACTGATCTGTCTTCTTAAATAAAAGGGTGCACTCTCTTTCTTATCTATCAAAGACCGCATTGCAATGGAAATACCTTTCATTATGTCCAAGTCGCCACCCTTCGGATTAAGATTTTCTAAAGGACGCCTTTAACGGTACACAATAGATACATATACAATACATACAATATGCTAATCCCTTAAGAATAGCTTTCAACTCTTGCAGCTGATTCTAAGAAACCTGACAAGCTTAAACGTCATTTTCTTATTATATCGGCTAATGGATCACCGGCCAACTGCTACTCCAATGGCGTAGTTTCTTTCGCGCCGCAAAATCAACGTTCCCCCGCGTGCATTTTCTAGTTATATTACTATGTCTATGGTCAGACATCTTTAGGCGAAGATATCATGTTTTTTCACTTTCTTGGCTTTGCGACGAATGGATATTTTGTTGGAATGCTTGCTGTGTTTGGAACCAATCACCGTCTTCCTTTTAGTAGCAGCTTTGTCGGTTAAGTTTTGACCATAATCTTTTAACTGTTGCTTTACGGCCACTTTAATATCACCACCACCTGGCGGACCTTTCAACGCATTCACGCCAGAATGAAACTATTGTTTAACAATGGCTTTGCATCTGATTTGTAAAGTGGAGCCACTGCACGAAAAATGGATCGAAACACTCCACTTAATCCCTAGCCCATTTTAAAGTAGTGCCTTGATAACAGTTTAAGACATTATCCGATTGATGGCTATAATAATCTTCAAAAGATTTCGCACAAAACTTGTAGGGAACAAACATCAAGAAAGATATTTTTGACAAAAGTGAAACTTCATATACGATCGCAACCACTGGAATGGTGTCAATCCTCCCAGGTGGGTCCTTATAACGATTTCTAAAGAGTCAAATGATTTCCGGCCAACTGGTAAGTAGTGCGGTTGATCGGATTTCACACAAATCACTTCGCCGTCTCTCTCTCTCTCTTTATCGGTTACATTCACAAAACGTAAAAGGTGTGCTAACACGTCTCCAACGATTTGCAGTTCCGCAATATCCGAATAAATCATCAACACTCTCAGTGAACACGCGGATCTGCCACATATGGACTATCTAGCTTCTAGAACCTGTTCTATATTGTCGTCTAAGGATTAAATTTCACAAGTTTCGAACCCCAGCATCTGAGCTATGCTATTATGCAATATCACTTTTGCATTATCTTTAACATTCATACAGACTCTTTTGGTGATGACGTTGTAGGTGAAAGAAACTTTTTTCAAGGCCTTTTATAATTATCGCTTTCAAAATATTTCATGTCAGATATTCGGGTAACTAAATTGTACGAGTCCGATTTCCCAATTTCTTGAATTCAATAGGAAAATTTCCGGGAAATGGAAAATTTTATTCTTAGTTCCTGTAACTATCCGAGGGTTTCGTCAGGTAGAACGACATAACGCTGTATGAGCTTTCAAAATTCTAAACGATTGTTTTATATGAAAAATAGATCTGAGGATGGAATCCATTGATTAAGCTTGCTAGGGTCCCAGCTAGAAAATGTTTACACTTACAGGGGGTAGACAAAATAATACGAACACTCATGAAAAATGGTGAAAAGAGCAATATCTAGAAAAATACATGAGGAATTAACCTGAAACTGCAGGTGTGTAAACAGTATAGTATAAGTTATATATTTCCGTGAAGATGTTTTCCCGAAAGCCCATAGGGGACTGTCAACAAATTGAAAAAGGACGAATATCTTTTGGATAACCCTGTAAAAACTAATTTAGCAAAAGCGTTCAAACTCAAGATTATTAATAAGTGGTTTATTGTAATATTCTGTGTTCATTTTTATGAGGATAGCATGTATACTCGTAGAGAAATTAAGGTTTTTATAAAAGCAGTCCCAAATTTCGCCTAGTTTTTTGCTTATAATTTGCAGAGTTTTTAATATAAAAAAAAGTTTTTTTCAGAAAATATGACAAACAACATTGTACATAATACTCTGCAATCAGAATTAAAAAGTAATAAAAATTGGATGAAATATGAGCAGGTTTACTAAAAGATGTTTCACTGTGCATGCGCGAATGCAATCAAAATATAATATGCATAATGTATTAGCTAAGTATATAGAGCAACTTTTGTGAAAGTCTCAAAACCATAGCTTGAAAATTCTGTAAATTATCGTCGATAGAATAAGCTCGAAATCCGTTGTTCCCAAAAAGAAGCAAAAAGATGAGGGGTTGTATCAAATATCCGTTGATTAGTGCCAAGATAGCGTACACAATATTGCACGTACTACTATATTTGGATACAACCCCTCATATTTTTGCTTCCTTTTGGGAAGAACGGATTTCGAGCTTATTCTATCGACGATCATTTACAGAATTTTCAAGCTATGATTTTG